>JAEAOA010002357.1:905000-1595000 GCA_016746295.1 Potamilus streckersoni
TTGGAGCGCTCATCTTTTGTTGGTATGCATGCATCTATTGTGGTATATTGTAGTATATTTGTGGTTGGTTATGAATTCCTTCCATTTTAGAGCAAGTTTGTTTCCCGTTTTATATGTACAAGCTACATTGTTTCTCCAGTTGTTTATTTATTGTACAGTATTGTGAGTTTTGATTTTTTTATTATTTGGCTACTATGTCTTTCTCTCTGGGTTTAGGTATATGATTTTTGTTTGGTTTTCTATGTCGAAATGCATATTACAAGTCTGTGAAACAAAAATGGTTGCCCAAAGTCAAGGTAGTTTCCTCAACAACAAAAAAAAATGTTCCGTGGATTTACAGATAATAAAAGTCGAGGACAAATATTCACTTTCAAGGATTAATGGTGCGCACATAGTGTGTGGCTTTCTAGCCAATGTCGGCACACATCATGTGGGACAGAGGCTATGACGTATTTATCAAAATCCAACACTACAAAAAGCGGCCAAATTGGCATTGTGACACCATTTGTAGCAATACTGGCTATCACCGTTTTGAAACTAGGGATAGTTTTCATAGCATACATGTTATAAATTACTCAGCATTGCCTAAAATGGCTAATTTCATCATCCAAAATAAATACTTCTTCATTAAACCATTCTTCCTGACTGGCATCAAGGAAGTACACAGCCGAAAATTAAGATCAGTATAGAAAAGAAATAGAGATAAAGAGAAGATCTGTTTAATATAGGAAAATATTCTCCATGGGATACAATGCCTGGTCATATAGACGTTGGTACAATAGGTGCGAGGAAGAGGATTTTCATGAGTAGCCAACCTCATCTTTAGTTATCCTGAGGTGAATATTATCACTTGGATCCATATATGGAGGATAAAAATACAGAATCCTAAAATAAAAGCACCGTGTTACAGTTGTTCAGTTTCTGTTCCTGGGAATTAAGTATTATTTCCTAATTGCTTGTTCTTCCAACGTATACAAAATGGCTATTATTCACTTCAAACTTTGCATTTGTGACCAGGACAGTGATATATTCATTGCTGAATAAATTTAGAGTAACTACTAGAACTATCTAGAACTTTCTCGTAACATAAATATTAATATAAATAAAGATGCATTAAGCCCACCAGTTCGGTTTAGTTTCAGCTGCCTAAATGGATAAATATCTGCATCATTTCTGAGATGGCATCAAGATGCTGCTAGCATCTGGCAGACACATTTTGCTATGCTTCCGGTTAATTTATCAAGACAAGAAAGGAAAAGTACTCCGTCTAAGTATCTGCCTGCTAAGATGTATGAGACAGACAAGGCATATTTCGGCATGACTGTCGGGGATCAATACAAACTCTGGGCACCTTATTTCACCTGAGAGCACTGAATAATAACTCTGCAAGGTAAGATGAACAATTGTTTATCTGAAGTTTATGTTTCAAAACGAGTTAAAAGTTTCAAAAAAGTAAACGTTTTTAGTTTTGAAATGTTTTAAAATATTCAATGTTATTGAAAATATATATCGTATCTGAAAAAATGATGCGAGAATCTCTTACACATTAATCATAGGTGAAATAAATGTATTTTTTCAGGATCGTACAGATGGGAAAAGAGAGACATGAAATGTTCTGTCCCAAGAATCTGACTTGAACATACTGACCACTCAAGAAACTCTTACTTTTGCTTTGTGGACCATTCCAAACGTAGTACTGGCAAGAATGACCATCCTATAAAGCATTTGGACCTTCCTGCATCCATCGCTTCGGTGCCAAACTGCCCTGATCTCCCCGTACCCACTACTCCTCCTTCGTAGAGAGAGAGAGAGAGAGAGAGAGAGAGAGAGAGAGAGAGAGAGAGAGAGAGAGAGATCAGCAAGTCAGGGAGCGAGGTAGACGTTGTAGATCCAGATACCAATTTCAGAGGTAGAGCTAAGAGAAGAAGCCAATACTACTCCAATATACCAATCAAAAAGACCTCAACTACTTTATCAGAGATCTTGGTCTCATCAAGTCCATGTCGAGCTTTTGACATCTAGGCTTAAGCATTGGAACTTGTTGGATGAAAGTGTTCAAGTCGCAGATAAGAGAATACGTCACCAAGCTTTTTCCGATGGGCTCTGCTTCTGCCACAATGTGACCAGTCTGTTCGAGGCACTCGAAATAGCCTATAAAGTGTATTAATGGCGCCTCTCCATTGACAGCTCACCAGGAAGCTTCAATGCCGTGCTGCTCCATGATGGTTACAAGTATTCGTCTTTTCCCCTGGCTCACTAGGTGCACATCAAACAGGCTTACAACAGCATCAAGACCGTGATGAATGCTTTTAAGTACGATCAGTAATGGTGCGAGGTCATCAGAGACTTCAGAATGGTGACATTCCTGATCGGACTCCATGGCGGTTTTACCAAGTTTCCATGCTATCGTTGCCTTTGGGATAGCAGGGACACCCATGCGCACTACCACAGGCGGGACTGGCCACAGCAGACCTAGTTCACTGTCGGGAGGAACACGGTCAAGTGTTGATGCCACCACTGCACATCAAATTGGGCCTTATGAAACAATTTGTCAGAGCTCTAGATATGTAGTCGGTAGCCTTCAAGTACCTTCAAGACTACTTCCCTAAGCAGACTGAGGCAAAGGTCAAAGAATGTGTCTTCGTCGGACCACATATAAAGAAGATCCTGGAGTGCAATGAATTTCCCAAGAATCTCACCAGTAAGTAGAACGCGGCTTTGAACATCTTTGTCACAGTGGTTCGGGGCTTGCTGCGCAATCACAAGGCCGAAAACTGTGTGGAGCTGGTTGAGACTCAGGTTAAGAACTACGGGACAATAAGCTGCAGGATGCCCCGCAGAGTTTAAGAAGAACATGGGAGCGTACTTGGAGGAGCAAGGCGAGCGCTTCCTCCAGAATATACTAGACTTTAAACGCTTGTACCAAGGATGGTATATCAATAACATGATGGGAGACTATATTTGGGGCTGATTAGTGAATGTAATTTATAGTATAATCATAAATCTAAAAAAATTACTTCTAAATCTTGTATGGTCATTTTTGTATTACTTTAGTATAAAATACACGTTAATTATGATTCATACGTTGCTTTTATCTAACTTTATGTGAACGAAAAGACACAAAGTCGCCTGTTTTTCATTGGAAATAGGAAAATTGTAAAATATCACTGCCCTGGTCACAAAAACAAAGTTTTTAGGAATAATAGCCATTTTCTATACTTTGGAGGCATAATAAATCAAAATACAAGGTATTCTGAATGCATATATATATATATATATATATATATATCTATATATCTATATATAGATATATATATATATATATATATATATATATATATATAATGTTACAAATGCAAGTTATTTGGTTTTGAGGTTTGCATTTTAATTCTTTACATTCAGTGGTTAGCTTGTGTAATAATAAAAGTAGATTACAATACGTGTATAATTTCAATTTTAAGTCTATGCAGATCAACCAGGATAAAGTCAAATAGGCCACGTATTAACTTAAGTTAAGTAACATTATGAGAAATTCAAAGATCATTTGTTCTGTGGAGATATCATGTACCATCTAGTCGTTGGTTGGCTCACTAGTTTGAGAAGATCGGGACATGCATTTTATGTATTCCACAAGTTTATGCTTTAAATGTTCGAAAATCCCTTTAGTTATGCAGTTTTTTATTTATTTGGTGAACATATAAAGAGAATTAAAGCAGTACATTAGGATTCTTCAGTTATTTGCAGATTTTGTATGAGAATGACAGGAAATTTTGTTCGTGGGACTTTCAGAAAGAAACGTATTTATTCTAAAACATGCAGTACTTTAAGGAATTATTTTAAATTAGTCAAGGACTGTAAAATGTAAATAATTCAGTCGTATTATATGAAAATTTCAATGATTTTATTGATATTTTACTTTCACTGGATTACCTTGAGGTAAAAAGTTTTGGATTTAAAACTGTAATTCTTCAATGGTGTTCGCACGTTAGCAGATATATAATAGAATCCTCATGTGGAATACCTTTGAATCGTTTTTGGACAGATGTGAAATTGATAGTAATATTTAGAAGAATATTCTATGAATTCATATACCGTGAATTAATTTTAATTATTTCACTCCTATTTTATATTTTAGGGAAATCCATTTATATTGGAGAAACTTAAATGCTTATTGGGTTTCGGCGGAAAACGCGCTGTTAAGGGCCACTTTATTTAAGGCTTTTAATCATGTTCTGCCCAGACAATCATAATCATTTCGCACTGGCTGAGCAAGAAGGGATTCTCTCTGCTAAGGACTATGGCTTGAGTTTAGCAGATTTGATTCTCGGCTGCGGACGCGTTTTCTTTTCTGTAGTAATCTTTATATTCGTTGTTATTGGTTCACGCTGTTAGATCTTCCTCGTTTCCTGGAATTTTAACCCTGTTGCATCGTCCTGAGAGTTAAATAATTATTATATTAACTTATTTCCATTTCATAAATTCTGCTAACCTTTCTTTGTTATACATTTCATCACACTCGCATTGGGCCATTTCATCTGTAAAAGATTGCCGCGTCATTTTGAAAACATAAATTGACGATTATTTGCGCCCAGATTTCAATATTCGGCACTATTCTAGAATTTAAATGTATGGGGTCAGAATATTCTATAAATGTATCAGTTTTGATTAAACCAGAGAACCATTGAGCTATATATAGATATGCTTTGCATAGTCTTTTCCGTAAATTCATTTCATTAACATATGTGCCTAAAAGCGTTTTGTCCGTCCATGTTACACTGTTAAAATATTTTCGAACAGGATTTGCAAGCGACCTCATATTTGTTTCTTTCAGTTGGTTAGATACCATTAGTTTGCGTTTTCCAGCTAGTTCCGTACCTCTGGGTAGTGTGCTAGTCAGCTGGTTCCGTACTATTGGATTTTAAGTTAACCTTCTTTTTCCCAACTTGTTGCTTACCAATGGATTTTATAATTACGAATCATTGGCCTATGTGTTTACCAATAGGTTCTTTAACACTGGACTGTGCATTACCTCTTTATTCTGTGCTACTGGACATATCACTGGATTGTGTGTTTACTAATTGGTTTCGTACCGATGATTTTTATGATTACCAGTTGATTCCGTATCACTGGATTGTGTTTTTACCAGTTGGTTCCGTACATTTTATGTCTGCATCGAGGTTCATGCTTGGCATACTTGGGTTTTGCACCTCACTACTTGGCACTTGATAAGCCATTTATGTTTTCTGATACCATCATTTCACTCCATGTCAATGGGCTGTGTGTTGCCCAAATCGATAGGTCCCCTGACCTGTTTTAATTATCAGTCGGTATTAGTTTTATGCTGAATTTTGTACCTCAAAACAGTGACCCATAATTTTCATAATGGTCAAATTTTGCTTCTATTTTCATTTATTCTTACTATTACCGAGCTCACGCCTCATCTCACTACAGGGAACGGTGATGATCAAAATATTACAATAAGGGTTATGCATTTGCAACGATTCATACATAGCAATACACTGACATTGGTGTAATTATTAACTTTTTATGGTATACCCTGCAGAAAATGACATATCTTCTTAATATTATAACCCAAGCGGTCTCCCGCAGGTTCACCATCCAATGTGTATCTTTGAAGTTTTTGTATGGGTTGATAAGTGTCCGAATTAATGTTAATTTCACGTGTGGTTTCTATATACGGCTATCTTTTCCCGTTAAATTCACAATTTAAATCGTCATTATAATATAAATTACAATAATATTTGAACCAAGAAATGAGTTTTGTTGATGTAAATGACGGTATTAACACCTACAGTTATCCGCGTAAAACACACTCCAATTTGCAGATATCTCGATGGAAACATTTGCTTCAAGAGGTGACATCGAGTTGAGATTGCAATAGTGACTAGAAGAGTTCGTTCTATCATTTCTAGAAACACTGCCATTTCTTTGAAACATTGAGCAGAACATTGTACTTCCGTCAAAGAATACAATGTTTTAAAATAAGATTCGTTTCTATTTCCTAAATATAGTGCTGCGAACTTCCTTTTGTGTATCTCCAACGACATAGATAAAAATTAGAAAATAAATTTTAAAGTGTACGTGAACAAATCTAAACTTTTGTGCAGCCATATTTGCACTCAATAATAAAGTTTTAATTTTCAATTCAATGTTGACTCTTTGCTGAATAAGACAGTGGCTTATATGCTTTGAAAATCTGAAGCACTCTACGAACAAATTTATTTTCGAAGATGTAATTGTCAGTTTCTATATGACGGTAAAAGTCTAAAAGAGCACGATGTATACATGAATGGACCTTTAAATTAGTCTGGTGTGGCAAATTTCAGTTAATCATCCTGACGTTTCATCTGTGCTGACAAGTTTAATAGGACATACCGATAATTACTTTTGGAAATAGAAGCACATAATGGATATTTTTGATGTCTAAAACATCAACAAATGCTCGGGCAATGTTTTTACAGTCAATATTGTACATTACCATCAATTGATTTGCCTTTCAAAGTAATTAAGTGTTTTGTTGTTTACTGTGCAAAGTAATCAGATTAATCTCCGATACGTATATCTCACTTTTAAGTTCGAAATTAATAATAAGAGGTGTTGCATTATAGTGGTGACACTGAAAAATTAAAATCTATATTATCAGTTAAAACTATTGACAATAAAACCGTATTAAGAGGGTAAATGTAAATCATTAAGTAAAAAGTACCTACAATAATATTATCTACGTTGTATAGCTATGTATATTTAATTTAAGTATGTGTTTGTTAGTTTAAATTTTTTTATTCCATGGATTGCTATTGTAATGTGAATTTATTTACTGGATTTGACATTGTCCAGAAATTCGGTTCAGTTCTCTTTGATCAGACTGTTATTTTATTATTTCACTGATAAACAACTAACAAGTGGAACACTAAATCAAGTTGCAGGCACAGTTCCAAAATCAGTGACAGTTCTGGTAAACAATTTTTTTATTCTTTTCCAGAGCAAGAACCATTGATTTCAAATAAAGCCAAAATGAGAATACATGATGTTAGGCATGTAAAAGATCCTCTATTTTGTTCTAGAAGGAAGACCATGTGACACTCATCCGGGAATCTGGTTTGAGTCTTAAATCAGTGAATAACTGTTGTTTTGATAGATTATGTTCATTTTGGGCTCCAAACTATTGACTATTAAAGGTGCTTTGTTGTGACCAGTTTGAGTTGTAATTCTATTTTATGGGATTAGTGATTCTTTCCCCTGGAAATATATAAGTGCTCCTATTCAATTATTGGTTCAAGACATATATTGAAATTTATTAGGAATTCAAAACTAGAAATATATTTTCTGTGATTCAACAAGGAAGGTTACAAAGGATGTAATCGTCTTACATTTTTTGCATTTCTTCCAGACTCGAACTCAGATTCATTTAGACCATTTCATAATATTATTTCTATTTTTTAATTCTTGGATAAGGTTTATATTTTATTCGTTAAAACGTAAGTTCTTTTACTATTTTTCACTTGGTTTTCTAGGCAAATAAATTATTTGTTAAATTTTACGAATCTTGTTGTCTTCACTCTTTTATGTTGCGTTTTGTAAGAGCATAGACACGTAACTCTATATATTTTAACCATTTTGTGTTTCATTTTGTTATCTTGAATACATCCATAGCACTGTTAAATTGCCTGTCAAAATCTTGGAATTATATTTAAAGTTGAACTGTATATGTTTTTGATGGGGATGAGAGTTGCTTTACATAAACTTTATATAATTCTCAAACTGTCAAACAAGTATCTCATATAATTAGTACGTGCGATTAAAGATCCATGTGTCAAAATACTTCAGATGTGGTCTATACCCCGAGTGCATAGAGGTGTGTCGCCCGAATCACAGATTAGAAGTTTTGAGTATCCCTATTATGCATTTACACGTATACTTACACTTATTGGATTTCAAGATATAAATTCAAATATGTTAGAGACTATGGCGCCATTGCCTATTCTTCTGGGTTAAGACGAACCAACCATTCAGATCTCCACCCAGATGTCCATCTTCAAAGTCTAGGACTTAACCCCAGGTTTATCACTTGAAACATTGTTGAGATCCGTATACGAAAATGGCACAAGCACTCACTGCGATTTAAACAACAAATTTACACGTGCAGATAATTTTGAGTGATTGTTCTATTCCTATCATCAGACAAGTATAATCTGAGCCTTACATCTAAAAATACTGAGAACCATATCGTGAAACATATATATGTAATGAAATAAATTAATCAACGCAAAAATTCTAAGCCATTGTCTATTAGTTCTCCTTTGTTTACATTTTCGCGAAAGGCTATTTTTGCACGAATATATGGCAACAAAACAGCTTTAAACAAAAAATTCTAAATAATGTATGCTACGAAATAAGATACGACGATAAAGAACGAGATCATTGGCGTTCACCCGAGTATTACTTGCTAAGACAGCGTATGCATTGTTACATATATTTAATCTATGTTTTGTGCTAACTCTTGTCCATGATTGTAAGTTTTACATTGGATTGTGGTCACATATAAATAAAATGTTTACAAGCATTTGAGTTCAAGGTCAGTCTTATTCACCATTAGACTGGGGGATGGAGTTATTGGATTGCTAAGAATGAAAACTTATACTCAGACCCCAAATTGAAAAATTTATTTTAAACGACTTAAAAATAAGTAATTCCAGAATCGTTTATGTTTGTAAGCGATCAAATACAGTGTTCGAACAACTGCGTTTTATAAGAGCTCTGATTTAGATAAAAAAAAAACATTTAGATTTTCAGGACGTTTACTGCATTTGACATCCGAAACACACAATTATTTCATAACTGCAGATCTCTGGCTGAAAGAGCTTTATATTTATTTAGTTACATATTTTAGAGTGATTTTTACAGAATGGTTTACGATATTTTCATGCATTTAACTGAATCGTTTATGTGTGAAGTTAACGTCATCTTTATTTTTCCAAAATCTGGTATCATATGGAGCAAAATAACAAATTGTGCGATTTTATGTATTTATTGAGTAAATTACATATGCAATATGATTTCAATACATTTCTGAGCTTGTACTTTCGGCAGATATGTTGCTATCTACAAGCTTCAAAGATGCGTTTAAGTAATCGATAATCCATTTACAGGATATTTTACTAGATGTACGATTCCCATTTGATTCGTCCTTGGATACGACTAACTGCATAGTTTGCGTACCTTTGCAAAAACTTTTATGGAACTGGTGATAGCGTGCTTTGAAATTCACAATTCTTAAAAGCATGCATTAAATAGCGTTTCTTGACTGAATACAATGAAGCATCGCGTTTCCAGTTGCTGTTGGAGAATTATTACATGATACCCATATTTAGTGCAATGCACAAGACACAAAACTGCATATTTCGGAAGGTTTCCAGAAAATAGAAGCTTTTCTGTGAATCCCGGATTTGAGTAAAATAAAAGCGTCATGGTGAATTCGATAAAGATATTGTTTACATATAGGCACTTAAAATGGACCATCAAAAGGTAACTCCCATCCCATAATGATCAGACATTACTCGAAGCAAAAACGTATGGGTCTTCCCGAGGTGACGGCAATCAAGGGACAGATTACTCATGCCTTTTTTTGCAAAGGTAATTATGTAAATTTTCCACCTTTGTCTTAAGTATCACGACCAAGTTTGTCTCCAACATTATATCAGAGAAATTATTCAGAAAAGCTCTTTGAGAGACGTGGCTCTCTCAAAGAATTTGACAAAGTATTTCATGTTGAAAGGTGCGAGAGATGACGGATATCACATAACGTAAAAAGGACGAGAGAAAAGAGCACATTTTGTGATTTTTATTAATATCAACGAAAATCAAAATAACATTCAATATATTCATTTACTAATAAACAAAACATCCAAAATGAATTATCTTGTGCTATATAAATCAATTAATTCTGTAAATGGTCAAAAAACACATTAATCACAAAGCAACGAAAATATATTTTAGATGTATACAATAACCATTTCTGAACAAAACTAAAACCGGTACCTATTTATTCAAAAAATAGTCAATTTCGATTGTTAGATTAGTGTATAGCTCTTAGAATACGAGCAGTTTATTTTCTAAAATAATCATATAAACATTAAATGAGCAACAAGACTGTTATATAATGACACATTTAACACAATAATAATAGCTGATTGCTAGAAATCTAATAAAAGCTCAATTGGTTTAGTTATAAAATATTTCAGATATTCTCCAGATCCTATTTTAAACATAAGGTTACGGATCAACCATCGTGTTTGTACGTGTTTGACCGTATTCATACGCCTCTAATTTTTTAACATTTGTGTTATATTAGGAGACAATTCAACACGTGATAATGTTAAGGATACTTTGATGCTAAACTTGATAATTGATTGGAACGGTTTCAACAAAAGAAAAACATATTCAAAGATAGTGATCACGGAAAAATGTTTCTTTATGAGGGCAATAAATACGATCCCAGATCAGAAAAGATTCATAACATTAATGAACGTAGTACTTAGTGCCTTGATAGATATAAGTGATTATTAATTTAAAAGGTAGACGAATATATATATATATATAAAGGTAGACGAATATATATATATATATATATATATATATATATATATATATATATATATATATATATATATATATATATATATATATATATATATATATATATATATATATATTCACACCTGTGAATAGTATCAAACTTATTAATATACCTATAAGTTTCACAACGATGAACTTCAACACAACCTTCATATTGATAAGTTGATTCACCTACCTACGTTGCAAAAGAACGGCAATTACATCAATTACATACTTTCTGCTATTCATTCCTTCATGTTTTGCCAGAATGATTTCTTTTCATCACACAATTAATATCAAAGGTTGCATATATTCTGTACCACATTTTCGCAAACTTTGGCTTTCGGTCGCTTGTGATAGCGGCAAAAATTTAAATTCCCAGCCAGTATCGGCATTATGAGAGTTATCGCAAATAATTAATGATCACACAAGATGTTTCAGACAAAATCAGTGTTTAAAAAGCCTGTTCTGAAATATTCCAAAGTGCTACATACATTATCTGTTCTGTTTTTAAATGGAATCTGGAGCAAATGCATTTATTGTCACCTTCTTTGGCAGCTTTAAAATATTTTCGTGACTTCTTGATTTTGAACTTTTTTTTAAAAAAAGAACTAATCATTCGTACTAGTGTTAGAAGAAATATGATGCTGACCATATTCCTCACACTTCCTGCAACCAACTACTTTTGGACACTTTCCTGTAATTTCTTTTTTTATAGTCACCACGCTTCTATTGCTTGGAACGATTCTTCTTCTGTATGAATTCGAACAATCAATGGCAACGAGCATTTTCTCACGACTGAACTATGGACTAGTTTCTGCGAGGGAAACAATAATGTAAGCTACATCCCTGCAAAGACTAACATTTCTTTTGACTATACCAACACTGACCAAAGTACATGAAACAGGCCTTATTGTACAGCCTTAATCACTCATCGGTTGCACGTATGAGATACTTGATACAACTCTTTCCCACATAACCAATTACAGACATACATGTTTTTCTTAATACTTCAAATGCAGTACGGCACAAAACTGTGCTGCAGTATACATACGTTACCATCCATTCACTTATTCACTCTCAATATTAATATTACAGCACCATCATATAACATGGCAAAATCTGTGAACAAATACATTCCTTCAATGGTAACGTGCACCATGTATTCTAGTAAAAACATTATTTATAGTACTGATATTTTCTTTATTTAAATGAGTTCCACTATATGCTATATATATATATATATATATATATATATATATATATATATATATATATATATATATATATATATATATATATATATATATATATTGGATGTGTTTCATATGAGGTTACAGATTGACAGAGTTGATTTACACATCGCATTGTCACCCAGCTGATTTATAAAACTTTTGAGTCAAGTTGTGAAGTGTTTATGTTGAAGGTACTATGATAACTAATAACTCATAAAGGTGATTTCTTCATAAGAAAAACACATGCAAGGACACTGGTAATAGCAAAGTCATATCAGTCCCATATCGTCTCCCATGGCCGCCACCACCCACCCGCCCTGATTTTACCTCTGAATATGTTTTGGCCACATCAGTAAAATATAATATATGGCCATTACATGTTTGCCTCAGTCCCCCACCCATATAAAAAAATAATTCAAAGAGCATCCCTATCAGGTACAGAAGATACGATAATTTAAAGCATCACCTTTTCGGTTTATATCTGAATAACTCACTGCAATGAAGCAATCACATAAAGTGTCCAAGCAACTGCTCTTCATTTTAAGAAATATTCTCCACGTCTCTGTGTTCTTATATTTAAGCTTGTCCCGTGTTGTATAATAAAGCATTCATTAATGTTTAATTATGATCCAGATATACACTAATTCAATCAGTTCTAAACTTCAAAAAACGATATCTGTAGAAGCCAAATAACTATCTTGAATTTGTGTTGCCTTGCCTGTTAATTTCCTAAGAATAAATATTTGCTGGTAGCCAGAGTTAACATTCTAAGATTCGCATTGAATCTGCATTGGCATGTTACGGCATAAGACGGATACGCATAAAACTACAGGCATATGGAAGGTCTACAATTTCATAAAATAACGAAAATTACCGACGAGAAAAGGTCTATGGAAAATCATATATACGCTAGTTTATGTAGTTAAACTGGAAGAAATTTTTAAATAATGTGTGGAAGGTCGCAATTTCATCTGGGGATTCGTAATTGGATGAAGTAAGGTTATATAACACAATTTAACTTAATAGTTTATTATATTTCCTCTCTAATAATAGTTAACATGTCATTGTATCCGACTAACTTGCGGCACAAACTAAAAGTTCTGAAAATACAGTGTTTGGTTTTTTTTAGAAAGCTATACGTGGCATAACGCATCTCTCAAAATCTTAAGCTTTTGCAGATAACAAATGGGGTAAAACGACATGAAGGTCAATATTTTCTCATTTTATCGGTACTATAAACCTAGGAAATATAGTGCAACGTGATAAAATTATTTTGTTATTTTGGAAAGGAGTTTAAAATTTCACTGAAAACATGCATATTTTACAGAAAGATTAAACAACTTGTTATTGCTGTTACAGAATGCGGCTATTCCTGAACAAATGATGACACTGTCCGATGATCACAACTCTGTTCTTATGCTACTATATATATATATATATATATATATATATATATATATATATATATATATATATATATATATATATATATATATATATATGTATATATATATATATATATATATATATATATATATATATATATATATATATATATATATATATATAAGAATACAAATCATATGGCGAATAACAACCCTTTCAAGTGCACTGGATACAGCAAGGAGTCAAGTGTGTAAGGGATTGATTGAGATAGATGCAATAAACTGACGACGAACAGTGTAAATCTAGCAACTAACTATCCTGAGTTCGAAAGTCTTTTTTCAAAGGCATATCCAAAACATAGACAAAACAATCAAATAAACATAAAAAACGTTATAATTGTAAAACTCTACATGATTATCTATACATGAATTAACCTATAAGTATATTATGTCTCAACCAGCCTGTATAGACTTTTTGCGAATACTGAAAGATGTTTCTATTTCCCTATAAATCTGAGCCATAGCGACATCTATTACTTTGTTTTTCATTTATGTAACGCATATTATATCCCGGATATTTGATTCTTTACCGGATATTTTATTCTTAAAGTAGTAATTAGAGGATACTAAGAAGATTTTGAAAAGTTTGAATAGAAAATGTTTGCTGCAAAGACTACTTCTACTAGTGCACAGCTTTCTTTTTCTAATCTTCTTCGTTTAGACCGCCGCCTTAGGACATTGAAACTAAGCGGTTTAACATTTTGTTATGTTTATTTGTTTTCTGTCTATGTTTTCTATATGCCTTTGAAAAAGTCTCTTTGAGTGTCAAAAGCGCTCAGACTAGTTAGTAACTAGTTTTGCACTGTTCGTCGCCAGTTTCTTGCATATATATCCGCCCATGGCGCGTAAAAACGCATATGTAAATGTTGTTTTAACAGTAGGCTGTCGCTATTATCCTACTTAGATCAGTAATGAATTGCCACTGATTAATTTTTAATGACATATATAATATAACGTAAAATTATTTTCTACTTGAATTAGACCTGCTACACAATTTTATTAAGAACCGTTCTCTCTCTCTCTCTCTCTCTCTCTCTCTCTCTCTCTCTCTCTCTCTCTCTCTCTCTCTCTCTCTCTCTCTCTCTCTCTCTCTCTCTCTCTCTCTCTCTCTCTCTCATGTGTAAAGAAAAACAAAATATGTACAAATATGTTGAGTAAGAGACGAGGGTTTGACAAAACCTTTGAAACTAAATTTACACTAACATGAACTTAGGTCGTTGTAACGGTATACTTTCCATGGGATCTATCTACAACTGTATGATTATACAAGCTTGCAATAGCATGTCGATACCCGCAAACATATATTGTTATTACCTAAAATAAGGTTCTAAAACCAAATTCTTTCTAAATATTATGTCAGACGGCAGTCCCCCTCCACATCTCACTTTCGTTATGGTTGGTCAATATACAGACCAATCATCCAACAGAGAAACACAGGGATGATAAATGAAATAAACCACTACGATTTTTGTGGCCTTGTACAAAGATAGCATATAACTTCGCAGAGATTTTGCTCAGCATATCAATCGATCGATTCAAGAAATACAAAGTTGTTGTTCCTTACGATTACATGATTTCTTGTAACGATAATAACTTTTCAAGGAAACTCTCAGCGCTACGTATAGAAAAGTTGTTTTTGTTTGTTCTTTGAGTAGGTCCAGTTGAGCCATATTAAATCTCAGTTCTAGGACCTAAGTCTTGTAAAACAAGAAAATCTATCACAATATCGCAATAGATAAAAATCATATGTCGACAGCTGATTGTTATCTGCCATCGACATAAAACAGATTCAATTTGCCTCTATGTAAATAGCCAGGACATCTGCTTCACCATATCTTGTGAATAAATAAAAAAAATAAATAAATGTGTCGATACATTCATGGATCTTTACATACATTCGCACATCCATGTACATAAAACCGCACAGCGACATGCAAACATTGATTGGTCGACAACAACATTCCAAACTGACTAATCGAGTAATATAGGTGTATCAGATTTTCGCTTCAATCTAAAATATAATTTAATTACATAAAGAAAAACATATGCTTGTATATGTATATGTATATGTATATATATATATATATATATATATATATATATATATATATATATATATATATATATATATATATATATCCAGATAATAATGTAATTCAAGTTAGTTAATTTATTTCATATTTTATAGGATTCGAACCCAGGTCTGGAGTTAAACAATACCCATCGCCATGCTTGCACTTAGCAGTTCATATTCCATTACGAATAAGTACTCATCATCCCAAAAATGTTGCTGTAAAAATAGTGTATATGCACTCGCGCATAACAAACACCCTTGCATGGCGATTAATTATTTTTTCATCTATGTACACAGTCAATTCGGATTCATATGAAAATGTTTGTAATTGTTTGTTTGTGTGTGTGTGCGTGTGTGTGTGTGTGTGTTGGAATTTTTATAAATTTTAAGTTATATGGCTACGATGACTGCAGGGAGGCAGTTTATAGTGATGTCTAGCACTGGGGCATCAAGGCGCAGACATTTACCGTCATGTCCGACCCAGTCACATTATTCTTATACCAGGTCGATCAGTCTTAACACTAACCTCTTAATGCTGAGCGTCAAGCGAGGTAGCTGTTAGTATCATTGTTATAATTCTTTGGTATGACTCGGCCGAGATTAGAACATGTGACCTCCCGCATCCGACGCTTATGCACTAACCAGTAGGCCACCGGAGGAGTATCCAATGAAAGAAATCACAGCATATGAGATTAATTATAGATTAGAGGCAATGGGTGAAGGTTTCCCCAGACCTGAGATTGAATCACCTTTGAGTACAAATAATTCTCTCTCTCTCTCTCTCTCTCTCTCTCTCTCTCTCTCTCTCTCTCTCTCTCTCTCTCTCTCTCTCTCTCTCTCTCTCTCTCTCTCTCTCTCTCTCTCTCAATTTATAGAATTATGGATCTGAAGGAAGCATTGTTTCAACACTGGATATTTTATCGTATTAGTTGGAACTTTAACGATGAAGCCATTATTTTGTATTCAACAATAGTTTTCCTGTTAATGGAAAGCGACAAGCACGTTGACCCATTGATTTATTCTAATTGTGATGAACAAAAATATAATCGAACAATTTCCATTTGTGTATGGCTTTTTGTAGTCTGATAAAAAGGGCATAAAACTAGTTTGGAATTGATGAGTAACCGGATGTGGTTTCATGCTGTCAGTCAACTTTCTGTAGTTGCTAGCCACCTCTGACCAAAAACGTGTTTATTTGATTCTACATCATTACCGTTAATGTGATCATATCCGATACCATTATTCCTTGTTTTTAAACTCTCAGATAAATCAGAACTTTTCCACGTTGAGTTATGCTTACTCATTACCCTACAAGTCAATGCAACAATCAACAATAAATGGAACTTGTTTTGTTCATCCCCATAACCGATTTTTAAAAGAAACAACAACAGTAATATATAAACCCACCAAATAGATTCATCATTCTTTAATTTACTATTTCTAGCCTAACTATCGCCAAGTATCCCAACACTGTATTTGACAGTAGCGTGTTTTGACGTGCAACTAAAGTATGCACTAGAAGCACAAATTAAGATGATACAGACCATCCAAAGTATTAAAATGCAATCCAAACAAAGCATAATGCCATCCATCTAAAGCATGATAATGCAATGAAAACCAAATAAAGCATAATGCCATCCATCTAAAGCAATGCAATCCAAACAGGGCATAATGCCGTCTATCTATAGCAATGCAATCCAAACAAAGCATAATGCCTTTCATCTAATGCAATGCAATCCAAACAAATCATCATGCCATCCATTTAAAGCATGATAATGCAATGCAATACAAAACAAAACATAATGCCGTCCATCTAAAGCATGATCATGCAATGCAATTCAAACAATCATAATGCCATCCATCTAAAGCATGATACTGCAATGCAATCCCAACAAAGCATAATGCCGTCCATCTAAAGCATGATAATGCAATGCAATCCAAAACAAAACATAATGCCGTCCATCTAAAGCATGATCATGCAATGCAATCGAAACAAAGCATAATTCCGTCCATCTAAAGAATGATCATGTAATGCAATTCAAACAAATCATGATGCCATCCATCTAAAGCATGATCATGCAATGCAATCCCAACAAATCATAGTGCCGTCCATCTAAAGCATGATAATGCAATGCAACCACAACAAAGCATAATGCCGTTCATCTAAAGCATGATCATGCAATGCAATCCAAACAAATCATAATGCCATCCATCTAAAGCATGAAAATGCAATGCGATCCCAATAAAGCATAATGCCGTCCATCTAAAGCATGATCATGCAATGCAATTCAAACAAATCATAATGACGCAATCAACGCACAGTATGATTGGGTAAGATTGAAATTCATATGCCCTGGAAGAAGTTTCTGATCTTTGAAACTTTGGTGGCTAAGAGGTTAAAACATAGAAAACATATTGTTAATTCAGTCATTTAGTGAATAGCCGTTACAGATTATTTTATAAATTACTTTTTTAAAAATGTCTTTATATTTTGACGATTACAGCAATGTCAATGTGATTTAAATTACTCTTTATGTTGTTCAGTAACTCGAACACCAACTTACAATCCTTAACATTGTCTTGTAGCCTTTTTGAATTATAGTGATAATCAATTTCATTTTTGTTAATGTTATATTTTCTCATTTTCTTGCAATTATCTAGGTAAGGAAGACTATTCATCGTATCACGTTTATTTATATTTTATATTTTGTTTTTAATTCTTTTTAAACGAATTTTTGTTTTTGCTCTGATATCACGATTAGTCAAAATTTGCATGGTGGGCGTGTTTTAAATCCTCATTGTTCTCATGCACTATTGGATTTTTTTTCGGTATTGCTTTCAAATTCTGGAAACCCATTATCTATCAAAACTCTCTGCTTCGTCATTATGATGTAGGCATACTTTACTTCCGTCTTCTTCGCATATTTGGAATTTGCTACGCAGCAACTCTTGTTCTGAAATATCATAAATATTTGTCTAGATACACTATTTATTGTAATGGACGGATTTAAAGATCAATTAAAGTGTGTCTTAGTGCCTAATATCATACAGGATAAACACGTTTACTTGTTCCCGATTCAGACCATAGAAGATTCCAGAAACAAATTTTACTTACAGTTTGATGGAAATTTCCATAAAGATGACCCTTATCCTGGTATCTGTATTGAGTCGTAGGTTTTTTATTAACGTTAATTATATTAGACTTACTCCATTTACAGCAGACTAGTGGTATCAGTCTTTTAGTTGTGTTTAGTTTTAATTTGAGAGAATTCATTTATTATTATTTCAATCATTCATTTGAATTGCAATATGCTCATTAATACTTTCCGACTTAATCACTATATTGGAATAGTGTTATTTCATTTAGATATAGTTTGGATTATATCGTTGTGACACATCAAGAATGTTAGCAGATCAACTCTATTCCAGGCTGCAGGTACATCAGCACATTGAAAATGTAAGTCATTCGGAACGCCATTAGAATTCAATCGGAATATTATATACCTTTCGATTTGTGAAAGAACATTTAGGGCAATTTGGGATTTAATTCATAATACTGTACGTTCCTTTTAAATTTTGACCTTTTATTTAAATAACTATATTATATGTTGAATTTTACAAACGTTTCTTTTTTAGACCTTTTCTGTATTTTAATTTAAGACAGAATATGGGGGTGGGGAGGAGTAGCCTGGGAAGCGAAATTCTTTAAAATATTTCAGCAAACTTCAATCTGGTTTTGACATTTAAATTCTTTTCCTTTCAGAATTTTCTTAAACGCGGGTATTTGAACTTTACATATTTTTGAAATCTTTATTGAACACAACAAGCTTTCACAGATTCATCTGAAGCGGAGAAGGTTATTTTAAATCCTTTACGTTAAGGGTTGGGTTCTTGTTAAATGACAAATTGCTTCAGCTTTCCAAGCAATATGATCTTTCTTAAGCGAAGGCTTCTTTATCAAAGAAAAAGAAAGAAATATTTTGGTCCAATCTTTCGGACAAAAGTACATGCGGTTTGATTATTACGTCTCTCTCTCTCTCTCTCTCTCTCTCAATTAAATTAATATAATTAAAATTAAAACAAAACAAAATAATGGAAATAAAATTAATAAAGCCTCGGCTTCAAAAGAAAATGATGTAAAAAAAACAAAATCATTTTCCTTGACTCACTATGTTTCATTTGTCAGTAAGTCTTCCACTCGATAGTTTTGTTTTTGTTAAAAAGTCCTCTGAATATCATACGAGTAGTTCCAAATCTCAATCTGGCACATATTTTATGAATCAAATTTATGATAACACTGATCAGAAATCCTTATCTTTTCTATATGCACTTATTGCAAGCAGAAAATCACATTTCTGACTGCTGCACATTGAAACAAACAACGGAAAGAGACATAGCTATTGCAAATTTTTTTTTTAAATAAGAGATCCGGGTCACAGTCATGTCTTAAAACAATATTGGTGTTGGTCTAACAAGCCACAGCCTGATTTTTTTATGGAAAATTATGAACCAATCATGTCAAAAGGTTCTATATAACTTATTGATGATTCTGCCAAGCATATCCCTTATAAACTGATAAAGGTTCACGAGTTTTCAGTCTTTTATTATCAGGTATTTTGCCTTTGTCCTGAGAAGTCTTCTGCTAGTAAAAGTGTTGTTATTGATGGAATAGAGTGCGGCATTCTCAATAATACTCATCTTTGTGTAAAATTGCCATCAGACTTAGTCTCAAGACCCGTGAAAGTTCGAACAATGAATCTTTTACGCATCAAGGTATTCATTTATTGCTATGCAATGATTTAGCTGGAGCTAAGGTGTTTGGTTGATCCACTGGTAACTGAAGAATCTTCTTTTGGACAAAAAGCTGATCCTATTAAAACTTAAATTCCTGATTTGTGTCCTGCTTATGCAGTTACTAGAGCTATGCAAAACTAATCTCCTGAGAATGATGTTGATGAAAAAAACTGTTCTTTTATCTGACATATTCAATGATGTATTGGTCAAGCTTTAGATGTGGTTACATCTGAGCATCATACTGATGAATCGGAAAGAATATATCACAGTGATCATCTGTTTACTAGTCATTATATTTCACTCAGGGTGATAAAATACAATCACTTGCTGTTGAATAGGAATAAGATATGAATATTTCATGTTTGTTTGAGAGGGCTGTTATCGATACTGAAACCACTCACTTGCTAATTTGTTATTTATTAATGAAGTCCATGTGAGAAAATGGAGATCACCTGAGGTATCCGCTGGTAAAGAGTGGTGAGTGAATTATCAAATTGTTGTTCCTAAGTCATATCTACAGACAATTTCTAGTCTAGCCCATGCAATTCCATATGCTGGTTATTTTGGAGTCGCTAAGTCTTATCACAAGACTTTAAGTAATTTGTATTTGCCGGGGACTGATGTTTTGGGTTTCTAAACACTATAGATATTGTCACACTTGTGAAATGCAGGAAAACCCAGACAGATGATATACAAGGCTCATTTGCAACATTTGCATGGATTTGACAAGCCATTTAGCAGAGCAATGGTAGACTGTATCAATCCCTTACCTAAGATTAAGTCAAGCTACCAATACTTGTTAACCATAATGTGTGCATCCACAAGAGTTTTAGAAGCAAGCCATTTGTAGATTATTCAAACTAAAACCATAGCAAAAGCTACATAAATGTTTTGGTGGATTTGGGAAGGGGTTGGTCTTCTCAGATCAGTCCAATCTGATCAGGGGGCAAATGTTATGTCTGGAATATTCTAGCAAATTATGCTTGACTTAGGTATCCAACAGTTCAAGTCTTCTGTTTCTTACCATGAATGTCAATGGTCTTTAGAACGATTTCATCAAACTTTCAGGAATATAGTTTGGTAATATTGCTTTGATATAGGAAAGGATTGGGACCCGGGTGTTCATTTTCTGTTGCTTTCTATTAGGGAATCAGTTTAGGGCCTTAGCGTCTTTAAACTTAGTCACTCCATTCATTGAAGTGGAGTGATTTAAAAAGCACAAGGTGTGTCTTAGACACTCCATTTATTCTAATTGACTAATTTAAAGATCATCTACGTGTGTCTTAGACACTTCATTTATTGTAGTGGACTGATTTATTAAAGCGCATCGAATGGGTCTAAGACACATGGTTTATTGTAATCGAATAACTTAAAGATTATCGTAATGTGTCTTAGACACTTCATCTATTGTAATAGGCTAAATTAAAAAAAAACATTAAAGTGTGTCACAGACTCAATGTATTCTAATGGACTAATTAGAAGAACATCGAAGTGTGTTTTAAACGCAGCATTGGTAATGGACTAATTTAAAGAACATCAATGTGTGTCTTAAACGCTTCGTTGGTAATGGACTATAGCCCGAGCCTACAAACCCGTTGGTTTGTACCCCCCTGCCGATTTCAATAACGGAAACCTTTAATTTGATAAAAAGTGCAAAGAACTTAGTCAATTCATTCATTGATTTATATTTTCTAACCAGACTGTGAGTAAAATGGCCTTAACACCGTCATTGTCTCCGCGATTCATGCTTAACGTAAGTTGTCAATATTATAGACGGAGATGCCTAAGACCATTCCAGTTCCTGGACAAGTCCATTTTCAGCAATGTTGTGTATGCGCGACTAAAAATGTACATACATATGTTGTCTGCTTCCGATATTTACAGTGTCAAATCAAGCAAAGGAAAAGAATGAGAAAAAAGAATTGCCTTTCACGTGAATTTAACAATTGGTTTCAACGTTATGATAATTTACGGAATTATCAGGCAGTTACCGAATATGATGAATTACGTCATTATGCTGTCGGATGGAAATAAACTACACCATAGTTTACGGAATATGGCGTCATGTTAGCATGAAAAATCCGTTAAGCGTGAATGGTGCAAGGGGATAACAGTATTAGTGCCATTCTGGTCAGTAAAGTTAGAAATTATAAATCAACGATTTAGTTGACTTAGTTCTGTGCACTTTTTATCACGTTAAACGTTTTAGTTATTGAAATCGGTAGGGCGGTACAAACCAACGGGGATGTAGCATCGGACTATAATTTAAAGAACATGAAAATGTGTCTCACACGCTTCATTGGTAGTGGACTAATTTAAAGAACATCAAAGTGTGTCTTACACGCTTAATTGGTAATGGACTAATTTAAAGAACGTCGATGTGTGACTTAGACACTTCATTTGTTATGAACTGATTTGAAGACCATCGCTGTGTGTCCTAGACACGTCTATTGTTGTTACAGACTCATATAAAAGGCATCACAGTGTTTCTTACACGCTTCTTTTATTGAAATGGGCTGAATTAAAGAACATCGAAGTGTGTCTTCAATGAGTTGATTTAAAGTACTGACAACTGTGTCTGAGACACTTCATATATTGTAAGAGACTGATTTGAAGAGCATCGATGTGTGTATTGACACTTCATTAAATGTACTTGACGGACGTAAAGAGGACTGAATTGACTTAGATACTTCATTTATTGAAATGAACTGATTCAAATGCATCAAGATGTCCATAGACACTTCGTTTATGGTAATGGGCTGACTTTTTCATGGTTACAAATTGAGGATTCGATTGAATCGATCTGACATAGGAAACATGTTTACTAGTTGTATCTGTCCTTTCCATGACTTTGTCGGTGGACATGGAAAAACTATTTTCTAGATTTTGTCCAATCATTCTTACTCTCCATGTTTTAGTACTTTCTGAATTTTATTGTTGGCATGTTTTGCGTCTTTTTCTTCTAACCTCCTGGTGAAAGCAAATATATGTAATATTTTGAGCACATAGTCAATTTCTAACTATAATCATCGAATTTGTTCAGCACATAGATATATAATTTTGATGATCTCAACAACAATGATTTGCACGGAATTCATCATCATGGTTTAGTATCGATCGTGTCACTAATACTCACATCTATATGACTCGCGCCCTCAGCCAAATTAAGGAGCAAAGGTAAAATCCAGCCTTGATATTATTTTGGTGACATCTGTACAGTAGCATTTAACTCCCCGGTGTTTAGGAAAATAGTTTCTTCTACATTCCAACCGATCGAAATGAATTCAGAATATCGAATCAAATGTGGTACTGAATGACGTCAGAAAAGACTAAATAAAAAATTAAACACTGGTACCTGCTATCTACTTAAAAATCAAACTGTGTTTAAGTAACAATGTCATCGTTAAAACCATTAGGCCAGAGACAAAGATGGCAGAACTTTATTTTACCTATCCCAAAATTACTTTGACTAGTAGATGTCTCTACTTGAAAACCTATTGAAGTAAATACTACGAATAAAGTTGTCTTGCGTGATAAGTGTGTCAACAATACCGTGGATTGGAAGCTAATGACTCTAGCGAACACTTTTGTCATAGTCAATGTAAAAAAAGTCATAATTTTACCTTCTGAGTTGTAAATCGATTTCGTTCCAGTCGACGCATAGATAATATTTGGGTAGGATATATGTTGGTCAAATGAGCAAGGCTGAGATATTCCTGAGTTGATTAGGATCCATCCGTAGTCTGTTGAACAACTCCCGTAAGGACCATGCATGTAGTAATAGCGTCCATTGTTATAGTCACTAAAAAGGGCATATTTTAATTGTAATAAGTCAAATGTTGAATTTACATATAATAGTAGAAAATGTGTAGTTGATAATGAATTACATAATATACGTTTTAATTAACATAAATATTTTACTAAAGTGACAGTTAATTTAAGGTCCATTGTATATATATATATATATATATATATATATATATATATATATATATATATATATATATATATATATATATATATATATATATACGTACGTAGTATGTACGTACGTACGTATGTATGTGTATGTATGTATGTATGTATGTATGTATGTATGTATGTATGTATGTATGTATGTATGTATGTATGTATGTATGTATGTATGTATGTATGTATGTATGTATGTATGTATGTATGTATGTATGTATGTATGTATGTGATTCTGATTTTTAACGTAGCTTTAACAATTTTTCAGTCATATCGCTACTATATCTGCTGTGTGGCAGTTTATCGTAAGGTCTAATACTGGGGCATCATGCCGCAGACATGTAGCATGATGGTCCACCCAGTCACATTATCCTGACATCAGGCCGACCAGTCCTAACACTAACCTCTTAATGCTGAGCGTCAAGCGAGGTAGCTATTAGTACTATTTTTGTTAGTCTTTGGCTCTAACCACTAGGCCACCGGAGCGGTGCTTTATGCATACATACATACATACATACATACATACATACATACATACATACATACATACATACATACATACATACATACATACATACATACATACATACATGCATGCATACATATAGTGTATGTATGTATGTATGTATGTATGTATGTATGTATGTATGTATGTATGTATGTATGTATGTATGTATGTATGTATGTATGTATGTATGTATGTATGTATGTATGTATGTATGTATGTATGTATGTATGTATGTATGTATGTATGTGATAGGTTGGTATTTATATTATCTAGGTATCTGGGCATCTGAATCCTTAAAACGACGTATATAAAGTGTCTTATACTCTATTTTTATTATATTTTTGTGTTAATATGCAATACATATCCTTGTTTTATGTGCTCATTCTTGATTATGAAATGTTCGTCAGTATGTTCTAGTGTAATGGATAATATAATACACAATAAACATCGTGTGAGAAAAACTGCATCGTTGTTGCAAAAGTGTTTCTGCAGAGTTCTTCAATAGGTACCTTGTGGCCAACACACACACACACACACACACATATATATATATATATATATATATATATATATATATATATATATATATATATATATATATATTAAAATATTTTAATAAATGATTCCTCTCAAATTATATATGAACACAACTAAAATGACTCACAGATTGATCTTAGAAAAGAAATGAATAATTTGGGGTTTTTTTTCAGAACAGTATATAAAAATATAAGGCACAATAAGGTAGCCAGGATGTTGGTCATACATTCACTTCCAAAAAGTTTTAATGTGCAAAGGAAGTCGCAGGATGCTTACAAATATTATCTTAATGTGACACCCATAGCCATGGATAAAACAACTGATCAACAATAACCTCCAATCGTTGATAAAGGTGAAGCACACTATAGTGTGTGTATCTGTGTGATTTGGATTTTGAACGTAGCTGTGAAACAAAAAAATCAGTCATATTGCTACGATATCTTCAATATTGCAGTTTATGGTTTTTAGTATGAAGCGGACAACAATTAAAATGGCTAACTCACGCATCAGAGGCGGACGCTCTAACCCCTAGGCCACCGAAGCGGTCCTAAGTACACATATAGATATATAACTGTATATAGGGAAATGATGATGGACAATAGAAAGCATTCAGATATCTAACTATGTGATTCAGATATAGATCGCTTAGATGGCCTAAGTGGTTAGATTGTCCACCTCTAATGCGAGAGGCCGCGGTTTCGAAGCTCGGGCAAGTTACAAGAAAGACCTATAAATGGTACGTGCAGCTGCCTCGCTTGACGCTCAGCATTAAGAGGTTAGTGTTAGAACTGATCGACCAGGTATTAGGATAATGTAACTGGGTGGGAGATCATGTTACATGTCTGTGGCGTGTTGCACCAGTGCTGGACATCACGATGACCTGCCACGTTACAGACATCGCGGCAATATGACTGAAACATTTTTAAAGCTACGCTAGAATTCCACCCCCTCTTTTTCTCTCTCTCTCTCTCTCTCTCTCTCTCTCTCTCTCTCTCTCTCTCTCTCTCTCTCTCTCTCTCTCTCTCTCTCTCTCTCTCTCTCACAAACATACACATACACATACACATACACACACCATATATACCAATTGGAACTTACCATTATCTACATAAAGCACAGCTGAATTTGCTATTTTCTCAGTGGAAACATTTGCATCAAGAGGTGTTTTCCAGTTAACATCGCAATTCAGGTGTGAAGAATGCCTTCTGAAATTCACAGAAACACAACCAACCTCCTTAATACATTGATTACAGCATTGTAGTCTTGTTGAAGACCTTATGGTCTCTTTAATATTTATGATGCGATAGCCGTCCAGTGTCTTAAATTTTTCGCTTTTGACATCGTCGCCTGCAACATTGACGAAATCGATGGAAAGCAGCAAATAGAAGAAAATGAATGTTTGCCATAATGTATTTATTGGATAATTCTCTAGAAACATTTTTGCAGTAGATTATTTAGCTGACATACAATTCTAATCTCTTATTGTCTCTTCTCTGGATACATTCTTTCTATCATCACATATCCTCACTAAATTTCATGGGCACACTTACGGTTTAGGTCTATTGAAAATTTTAGTTATAGTCAGCTTCAACTGGCAAAGGTTAAATATTTCGATGCATACTTGAACTAAATATCAGATACGAAGTTAGGTGCATATTAGACTACATATCCCACATGAAGTTAGAGGCATGCTGGAAAATTCACTTGTCAGTTTTCGATTGGGATAACAGAATAAAGCAGCGAGGTCAAACAGGATAAATAATTTTTGTTTAGTCTATTCGATGTATTTTTTTAAATGTTTGCCATTATTATTCCGATTGCCATTAAAAGCTTTGCTATTGTTACAGTTTACGGAAAATTATCAAACCTGGGGGATACGTCATACGATTAACATCTCGTTTTAAAAGTACATATATTTCCTATCAAATATTTGTACCTGTCATTCTAAGTGCGACATAACTATGTCAACACCCAATCACAATATACACTATTAGCCGTAAATGAAGAATTTGTAGTGAAAGTTCAATTTCCTGGCGATAATTAATATACCAGAGGGCGAATTAGTGCAAACAATCAATACCGAAATATCTAACCGCAAGATGGATAATATCAGGTGTCCAAGAGAACATACATCATTTAAGGCTGATCTTTGAGCCTTTGTAAGTTTGTATCAAATAACCACACGAGAAGCTTCTTTTGTAACGTTTTTGTTTTTGGTTGGTTGTCGCTCGTCATTGGACATTGATTCTCGAACTGCCTATGAGCGTACTCAGCTATAGTAGTATATGTGAAACTTAGTCATATACATTTCCATTACTCTTTAATTTAGGTAGAAATTTTGCATTAAAAACTTATAAAGGGCTTAATTGTACGTCTGTCTAAACAATAATCCCTGTGGCAAGACAAAATTTTATATATATATATATATATATATATATATATATATATATATATATATATATATATATATATATATATATATATATATATATTGTTGTTGTTGTTCTGGGGCTCTGGGGCTTAACGCCATTTTTCAGCACATGATAGGCTATACATGGCGGCCAGCATTAATTGTGGAGGAAGAAACCGGGAAATCAGCGGGAAAAAAAACACCGACCCACGAGAAGCTACTGGCAAGGTTTTTCACATATCCACATTCGCCGAATCTTAGACTCGAACACACGCAGAGAGAGGTGAGATGACAGTGTTCAGTAACGGAGAGCGCTTTAGACCACTAGGGTCCCCTATATCTGACAGTGTTCAGTAATCTATCTATCTATCTATATTTATATCTATATCTATATATATATCTATATATATCTATATATATATATATATATATATATATATATATATATATATATATATATATATATATATATATATATATATATATATATATATATATATATATATATATCCCAAACACGGTAGTGAAACCTAAACAGTCCTCTTTCACTAGGTTTTGCCTATATTTATCTTTACAATTATTTCATATGGTCCAAGTTCAAAAACTGACTGCTACGGTCTATCTCTGCTTTTCTGTTCACAATATCGGAAGCTTTTTTACTTCCCTTGTTATTTGGAATAACCTCCGGTTCTGTACAGAAGCCCGTTAGCGCCAGGTGGAAAATAAAATTTGCGTTTTCACGGGATAATATTGGGTTATTACTAAATAACAAGGCATTATTACGAGATAATATTGCGTTAATACGCGATATATTATTGCATTATTAAGTGATATAATTGCGCTATTACGAGATAACATTGCCTTTTAGCATATAATCAACAAATTGTAATAAGCAGACTCACATTGCTAAGAACATTGAAAACTGTTCCACTCTAGAGGAAGAAAAATAAGATAAATATCATTCATGTGGCCGCGTTTATTCAGAAAGAGAGAAGTCTGGTTGTTTTCATGGAAATAGAAGTGTGTACAAAATTGTTTTATTGATCTTAAATGGATTTAAAGGGATCAAATGGCGGAAAAGACACCGCTTGAGACGCCACATGTATTTTAATAATAGGCTCATTTACACCTGACGTACAAATTCTAATGACAATTAAAACCTGTAAGGGTGCAAAATTATGTCGATCTATGAAGAACAGATTCCTTTGGGAAGATGAACGATTAATTAGATCTACGGGGACCGTGGCGTGTTAAATCACCATAATTCACGGATTTGTAATGTCTGTGTCATGAGAAGAGTGATTCTTAGTTTAAGCCTTCGTTTATTTAATAGTCAGACAGACTGGAAGGTAAAAGTTAACTTCAAATCTTTGTATCGAAAATGCCAGAGTGAGATTTTCGAGGATCAGTTATTTGGTAATCTGGAGGTCACTATTGTTGGCGGCCAGTTAGAACAGGCGTTAGATATATTTAATCCAGATTGGTTACGCTAAATAAGGGCCGTGGTTACCACACTAAATTTCTTGGGTTTTAAAATGTCCCATATGAAAATTTAGTCAGTCTACGCTTTTCTGCAAGAGAAAACAAATGTAGGAGACTACGAGGTCGAATTTAGAAGAAATCTACTCGTAAATATTTATCCAAAGAATCGGCTTTCTGAAAAGTCGACGGACACGATTTTTGGTGGTAAAAGCGATCAAAAGCTAGAAAGCACAAGGTGAAATAGCTCCACTTGACGTATCCACGTATACCTACCGATCTCGTATCTACACAATCACTTATCTACCTACCCACGCAAAGTTCGAGGGACAAAAGAGGTGAGACAATAGAGAGTTTAAAGAAGAGAAAAGAAAAGTGGAAAGTACCAAGGAATAACATCCACAGTGAAGTTGGAATGAACCAGAAATGATGAGATTATGAAGTTATACCAGGCAATGACTTCGATTGTGCACTCTATTGTATGATGAACAAATTCTATCTTTTAAACAGATCGGCTAATTAGATAAGTATACTTGTGTTTGAAATTCGGTGAATGATCTATTTGAAAACGAAGTGTATCTTCCTAATGTAATGCATTATCACGGTTGTTTATGAAATTGATTAAATTGTTTGTTTGTTTGCTGTTTTGATTTTGGTTTTTTTTTTTCATGTACGGGGGCTCGTGGCATTCTGTTTTATATACCTGCTCAGTTCTCTATCTATTCCATCTATAAATTCCACACTTTATATTGATATTTACTCGATCAGGTCAATAACACCTAATGCGATCACTTTCTAGATAACGATAACCAAATTTGCACTACAACGCACACCTAACAAGCGGGGGCTTCGTTGTAAAATCATATAAAATATTCATTAATGGATGTGTTCATGGATTTTCGCGACATATAATTCGGTTACATGATAGTGGCTGAGGAATAGCACGAATTATTGCAGATTATTTCATTGAAGCGGTTAATTGGAAAGGTTTCTCTTGAATAGTACGTACTGACGTATTAGTGGAAAATACTGTCTTTCACAGAATGCAAGCTTCCCTCAGGAGAAGTCATCAAGACCATAGTGCTGGTAATAATAGTGTAATATATGGAGACAGCAGACAAATCAGCGCATTGAATTTAGTGTAGTATCCTCAAAAAGCAATGTCTACATTTCTGGATCGATCTATTCTGACAAATGCAACAGGATGGTTACATTAGCGGCGACTATCTGGATAAACGTTTATTACAATTTTGCTTCCTGGAAATTATTAAAGTGAATATGTGTTAGCATACGAGTATTTTAAATACTGATGTCCTATCGTATCAGATGCATGACTTTGTCAAGAAATGGGTAATTGGAAAGGAACAGTTTGCCTCTTTGTTTCTCATCCAACTTTACATTTACATGTATAAATCAGTACGAAAGCGCGCCATGCTTGTCACCTCTTTTCGGGTGAAAACTATTAGACATGGCAATTACACAGTCATCTTTGCCTGCATAGTCCATAGCGTCTTAGTTTTTTCTTTCTCATTACACATTATGAAAGACTGTATAATTATTTTGAACCCTAATTCAAATGAAGTATGACTATTTACAAGGTGCATTGACATGCAAACATTGAAACATTGTATCCAAAAATATACCATGTTCAAGCATTCTGAATACGAACTTTTGGTGTGTGTCGGTGTTTTCAAATATTAAGTTATATTATACTGTTGTACATTGCTGATGGTTTGTGGTTGGAATTGACGTCCAAGAGCAAAACGTGTGGAATATAATTTTTAGAAAATATTGGGCCAAGCTCATGTGTGTCTGTGTGTGTGTGTGTGTGTGTGTGTGTGTGTGAGAGAGAGAGAGAGAGAGAGAGAGAGAGAGAGAGAGAGAGAGAGAGAGAGCGAGAGAGAGAGAGAGTCTTAAGAAAATTGGTATTTGTGTGAAACAGCAGGCCAAGCACATGTGTGCAAGACGATAAGTAATATTGTAGCAAGTGTATTTGTTTTTGTCACAATAATATAAATGTTTATCTTGTGATATGTTAACTCTAAATTTAAATGAACTCCAGATTTCTAATAAAAAGAAATGTAATGTTGTTGGATCATGTAATGTGCAGTCACTAAAAAAGGAGAGAAACTGATTTTTTGCTCTCTCTCTCTCTCTCTCTCTCTCTCTCTCTCTCTCTCTCTCTCTCTCTCTCTCTCTCTCTCTCTCTCTCTCTCTCTCGAACTCGAACAGACACTGCAATAATGTCTATTCTTAGTCGATTTTGGCACGTTAGTTGATGTATCCCAAACGGGAGAATTGCTTGCCAGAAACAGGGATGGTAAATTTACGCATACGGTTTCTGATTTCAATGTACCAAAGAGCTCTTCAAAAGAGCCTATGGTCAGTGACGGTAACAACCCTTATTAAACAAGCCTACAGGTATCACAGTACCATTTTTTTTCCATAGACCGCAATGCTAATGTTTTGCGAAATAAATATACTTTCTATCCTACCTTAGCATGCATGTCACACACTGTCACAGAGAACAATATTAGACTGTTAATTTGATGACAACGAAAATAGGTACTCCATTGCATTTAAGAGATAACTCTGCCTGAACTAGACAGGGGTAAGAGTTATCTAGTTACACCGGACACATTTTCAGTCATGTGTACCACATTTTAAAGAAAATCTTAAAAAATACAAAGTGTGATCTAGATATGAATAAACATAATCACACATGTTGCCAAGAGGCTCAACTTTTTTTAAGTTTAACAGAAAGTAATACTCTTACATAAAGCACCAATCGCAGCTAGTTTTGGTGTTTATTTCTGAATGCAATGTTCCCTACACCTTAAGCTCCGCCCACCTGGGGCTGTACAATTGGTACCGTTATACCTAACAGCAGTACCTCGCTTGTTATATTATCTGACTCGTAATCCAGCGTATACAGGCTCCATACAAGCCCAAGTGAATCCGTGTCGGTAACTTGGGTGTATCCTTCTTCCGTTTGCTTAGTACGGTTTAATCCTAAAGTGTAAACGTACTGTAAAAGACGCACAAACGCATAGACGCATACACAACAAAAACATGGCAGAAGTGTATGTTGTTTCTGTGACCTTATTGTTAAGAGTGCTCCTTCTGAGTTCGGCCGTACGCCTGGATACTCTTCATGGATAAAGACACCAAAATCCAACCGACACGACTGGTCCATAAATAAAACGTCCTTCTACACAAATCATATAGCTCTCTTGAGTTCATTATTTCAAGCACTTTGCAAAGGATTTATACATGCATTGGTCGCGTACAATAATTTTCCAGGCTTTCAATAATTATGGAAAGCACGTTGGTGTTTCAAGTAGTTATGGGAGGTTGGTTGACATATCTTTTATTAGACTTCATATCTGCTACATCAATATATTTAAATGTGTTAGAGGCGATCATTTTTACTGGGATCTGTCCCATAATAATTTTCCTGCTAATGATGTCCTTGCCTTTTCAAAAGAGTATTGTTTATATAAAACCTTAGTCGTTGTATTCATAATATGTTACCCATTTTAATCTTTAAGTTTGTTTTCGGTGACTTTTTAACACCTATACTCCTAGGGCCCATCATTTCAATCCGCACATGTGTAATATGGTGTAGACTAGAGCTATGCCACCTTTCCCCGCAAATGTGTAATATGATGTAGACTAGCACTATGCCACCTTTCTCTCAAATCGTGTAATATGGTGTAAACTAGAGCTAAGCAACCTTTCCCTCAAACCGTGTAATATGGTGTAAACTAGAGCCAAGCCACCTTTCCCTCAAACCGTGTAATATGGTGTAGACTAGAGCTATGTCACCTTTCCCCCAAACGTGTAATATGGTAAATACATGAACAAGGCAACATAATCATCCTCGTCATAGCTGAGAGAGAGAGAGAGAGAGAGAGAGAGAGAGAGAGAGAGAGAGAGAGAGAGAGAGAGAGAGATGTTTTATTCCGAATACACAAGACTATCGTGAAGGTAGTTTAGCGCTATTGATAGGTCAATAGATCATATGCTGGCTTGTCTTCAGACAAGTAAATGAATATAATCATAGTTAAATGCCAAGAATCATCGGGCTATTTTACACAAAAGGTTAGATATGCTATTAAAGGTATTTATTGCAATCCTTAAAGATTTAAGAAAAAGAACCAAAATCAAAACTTTTAATTAAAGATAACAAAAATAAATAAACAATTAAATTCTTGTGTAGAGTGAAAATGAATTTAAACAACTGCAATTCATATAGAAAAGATACAATATTTATTTTGAATCGATGAACTGCCAAAAGGTTTATCCGAATTTTGGTAGCATAGTTCAAAATGAATGACATTCCATTTTCACATTCCATTAGCACATATATTTGGCCCATGTCCACGTTAGAAAAATGTTTAACAGTATGCATCCAATTTACCTGCTGAGGAGGAAGCACGAGATCATGCGTCCAAAGCAAGGGAAGCAAATTGATGCATTCCAGTAACTCGTTTGTCCTTGATGTTTGCCCTTGTGATTATTTCACCTAAAAGGTCAGACTGTCAGGTAACTATTGTGTTGTTTAATTCTACCTACTGTTGATAAGTATTGATGGCAGCCCTGAAACTAGTGGTTCGGCCGGCTTGGCCTATACTGACTCCCTAATATTTAAGTATCTTGCTGCCAATCAATTTGACTTCTCAAAACCGCGCGCGACGTTTACGCGTACTGAAGTTGAACCCTACTTCTTAGCTTTGTACCGTCAAAATCGAATAAAATAAACCAAAGTGGTTAGTATGATAGAAAAGTGGTTGAAAATAAACTCTACAACGATACTAAATAATCTACTCACATTATAAATTACGGTGTCTGCTTATACATACATATATCAATGCATACATACATACATACATACATACATACATACATACATACATACATACATACATGCATGCATGCATGCATGCATGCATGCATGCATGCATGCATACATACACGAAAAACACTGTTATTTTGGGGTGGTATGATTCGGTGCGGATGTACCATTTTACCGTTACTCATGAGGAATGGTTCCAGCCATTTAACACTGAACAGTTTCCACTCATCGGGAGAGAGACAATATGGTTCTCAGACCGGGTGAGTAGATGACGTATTAAGGATGGATCAAACGATACAGTCAATACAAGAAGGCATTAAGCAACAATTTTAAGCTCACAATTGCCACCATTATGTATATTGTATTCTTGATGGCGTTATCTAGTGATAAAAATCATTAAGTTGGATATTTTCTTACTCTGGTTAGCTTAAAATGCAAATAAACTGGTTTGGACAATGAAACGATCGAATGTACTAAACAATGACAGCATTTATTCATGCCTGTGTGATCAATATAATTCATTACTTTTCATATTATTTAAAAATAAAATCTAGGATGTTCAATTACACCTGTCAATATGCATTAAAGGATGGTCAATTTTGTAGTGTGTGTGTGTGTGTGTGTGTGTGTGTGTGTGTGTGTGTGTGTGTGTGTGTGTGTGTACCGGTATCTACTTATCCACATATAGTCCTACCTAGGTACTTACGTACATACATAAGGCAAAAGTTGAATTTTATAATAGATCAGGACAGAGTCTGACAGCTCTAAATAGTGGTATCATATGCAGACAACTAAAAAAAATACTCTATTATCTATTAGAAATGTGTTGGCTGCATATATCAAATACCAACTTTAGTTTAAGGATTATATTGCAACGCAATAATTGTGTGGTAACTCTGAGCATAACTATGAATATTAAAATGAGAAAAAAGTTTTGTCTCAACCCATTATCGATATATCGCAAAGCCCCGTCATTTAAATTATCTCATATCTGAACAATTACTTACATTGCTGAAATGAGGCCCTTTAATTAATCAAACAATTAAAGAACTAGCAATTCTAAAGGAAGAAATGCCATCCCCATCCCCAGGTTTTTGTGCAATGGCCTAAAACAAGGTGAAGAAAGACACATTTATCCTATTCCCTAACATGGATATTTCTTTGTTTTATTAGGGGGGTTGCCCTCGTCCGATCTTTGCAGACCATTCAAGGGGCCCCACCTCCCTAACTTTATTTTTACCTGAAGGCTTAACTGTATACATACCCGAAGGCTTAACTGTATACATACCCGAAGGCTTAACTGTATACATACCTGAAGGCTTAACTGTATACATACCCGACGACTTAATAATAGAAATGTGTTAGCAATTGCATGTTTCTTTATTCTATTTTTTGTAAATATTTATTGACCATCTAGAAACTCGTCGATGTCCATAAAATACTGATGCATTTGTTGATCTTTTGTCTCTGTTAGGTTATAGTGTTTACTTCTAGGATTTCATCTCAGGATGGTTTATGTTTTTTCTTTGTTGGTGTTGATGTTTCTGTTTCTTCCGGTGTTGATTCCCTTTTTTCAGTACTTTTCTCGCTTCGTTGCTTTTTCTCTTCTTTTTCCTTAGTGTATTTGCCATTTGCATCTCTGCCTGATTGGGTTTCTCACCTTTGTTGTTGTTGTTGTTGTTGTGTTGGTGGTGGTGTAGATTGAGCTTGGGTCTTTTGTTGATAGTTTCCTTGTGCTTGGTTTTTTTTTTGTTGTTGATGATGTTACCTTTGTTTCAGTTCTTTATCCACTGTCTGTTCTTATTTTTGTAGTTGAATAGTTTGTTGTTTCTCTGTCACTTTCTGCTGTTACGTTTGTTTCGGGAATATCGTTATCTCGCTGATATGTCTAGTCTGTTGCATCTATTGGAGTTTTTCATGGGTATTTCAGGCGAAGTGCTGCCTTCAGCCATCAAACCGACAACTTGTGTCATTAGTGTACTTCTCCACAGCACAAATCAACCAGTGGCGTTCAGAACTACGGAAGCCAGTAAGCACCAGGTTGCATTTGCATGAGATAACATTGAGTTATTACGAGATAATATTGCCTTATTAAGAGATAACATTGCATTATTACGAGATAATATTGCATTATTCCGAGAGAATATTTCATTGTTAGATAATTATTGCCAGATAATAATGCAATATCAGGAGATGATATTACGATATAGCAAACCAGAATTTTTTGCCTTATTACGAGATACCATTGCATTATTACGAGATAACATTGCATTTTTACGATAGTAATGCGTTATTATTAGATAACGTTGTGTTATTACGAGATAATATTGCTTTGTTACGAGACTGCATAGAGTTGATACGATATAGGATGGAGATTGATTTCTGATGCATAAAATTTACGTCTAGACTGATTTATAGAACTTGTTGAATATATTCAACATAGACACTTTGATAAGATTCCTTTTTAGATAAAATGTTTCGCAAAAATATATATTAGAACTTTTAGCATATAATCATCAAGTCCTAATAAGCAGATCGAGAATATATCGAAATTAACATCCCTTACGAAAAGTACCAATTAAATAGTATATGTAGGCAATGAAGTATAAGATCAATTGAAGACGCCCACACATTTCAGTTCAATACTTCGTATGTGTATTACATACCATTTATTTACATGCTTGCTAATCTTTCGGATAAGCAAATCGTAAACAGAGAAGGTTGTTGTTGTTCTGGGGCTTTACGCCATTTTTCAGCACATGATAGGCTAGTAATAATGGTGGAGGACGAAACTGGAAAGAACCACCGACCCACGATAAGCAACTGGCAAGCTTTCTCACGTATCCACATTCGCCGAATCCTGGATTCAAACCCACGCAGACAGAGGTGAGATTGCAGTGATTTGTAACGGACAGCGCTTTAGACCACTTTTTATGACCTTAAAAATACGGAGAAAGTGCGTATAAGTCATATCTTACTGGTCATATAATAACGAAGGTGTGATAATGACCCGGCCCAGCATTCAGGAAGAACGCAACGTACCAAGTTTCACTCTAAGTCCATTTTATAAACATCAATTTTAAATTACTTAAAAAATAAAGAATGCTAGAAACATTCATATTTTAAACGAATATCTTTCTTTTCAAATATTTGCATAGCTTTGTTATTTCAGAGATATTAAAATATGAACTACTGCATGTTTTCCACATGTTGCGATTTTAGAAGGAATTATTCCGTATTTTTGGACAACACTTTTGCCTATGTTTCACTTTTGCATATTTTATAGTTGCACGTTTTGCAAAGAGTTTAGATAATTATTTATTTTTGTGTACTTCATACATAATTTACATCAAGTATCCAAACGATTTTACAAGTGTATCTTCATGGTTGAAGTGTGAATTCAAATTCATAATATCAGTTGACATACAATAACGAATTTTGGTTCCTTCATCGGTATTTTTTAAGTAACTGCCTGTGCAAAATAATGCTTAAGATTTAGGATCGCTTGGCTTTTATAAAAATCTCAATTGTAACCATTCTCAATGGTGACTTAAAACAAGCAACTTGCCGGACATTCTATTAGATTTACGAATCATATTTTATTTATTCTACAAAACAACTAGTTGCCCATTTATTCTACGTGACTTTGAAATGACTACCGTTGAGCAGAAGACAGCTTAGTTCAGAAATCTCCACATCAAGAATGCACAGAGACATACAGTAGTGTTTCTCTACTGAAAACGCGAAAATTAGTTTTTATAGCTCTTGTGTTTGTACGAGCTCAATTTTTTACTCCTTTTCGAAACTTTGAGGTTTCACTGCTTTGTTGCTGTAAAAACTGTAACCATATAAACTCGCTTAATATAATGAAATGAGAATAAGTTGAATATTTCGGAAGGCTATCTCAAAATTAGTGTGTTATAACATCATTATAATTTGTCCCTTAAATACATAGTTCCTCTCCCGCCTCTGTAAAACAGTTTCTTTAATTCTTGTTTATAATTTGAAGTCTGGTGTTTTCTTACCTTTAGATAACGTTGGGAGTAACCTCTATTAAGACTTCGTTGTTTTAATAAAGATCGTATCATGTATGTATATATAGTATATAATATGATGTTAGACAATATTTTCCAGAGCTTTTTTTATTGATTTATGCAGTTTATTATAGTTCTAGTTTAGAAAGGCATTCATGGGAAATAATAATGTCCATGTCTTAAACAGCATAATGGTTCTATAATAGTTATAAATCTTTTGTTGTAATTTAGTCGTCTCACGTTCGAACTACGAAATTAAATCAGGTTGAATTGTATAATCTGGTAGACTTAATTTGGTCCTATACTTATAATAGTATAAAACTTTGCAACACGTTCTACATTGCAATTTTGCACTTATAAACATCAGAAATATATATTCCTTCCTTAACACAGTTTTCCCTAACTGCTACCATTGATAGTTATTTTAAGAATATAAACTGGACAGAGTATTTTAGTCATCCTATCTCACTCAAAAGATATCACTAACCTCATTGTATTACATCTTTCTAAATGGAATAGACGGCTATGTGATTCATAATATATCCCATTTATTGGGTCCTTTCTTTATAACTATTGCTAGATATAATATCAACCATTTTATAATCTTACAGAGAGCATAAAATACTAATAGTTATTCAAAATTATAGGGTATAAAGCACTACTGGTAGTTATTGCAGCGGCGGTGGGTTGGACGCCGTTTTTCAGCACACGATACATGGCGGGTAATATTATTAGTGGAGGATCAACCCCTGAAAACTTTGATAAGAACTGCTGACCCTCGGGAAGCTCATGGCTGGACACATCATTTGTATTAACAGACGTTTTAGTTCGATGCTCCTGATACCAATTTAGTCGAATCATGACCACAGAAGTGATTAGGTATAGTGTCCCTGATCTCTTAAAATCATGTTACATTTTTCAGTCATGCTTTCTGCGTTTTACTCAAGATACCTTGACTATTCTGACAGTAACAATGAAAAGTAACGTAAACTAGATCTATTAGTAATAGATAAATGGACTTTTACTGAACAAAAAAAGTGTTGGAATCAAAGTGTTTGTATACGACATTGAAGAGCCATATTTCTACAAACTTATGCTATAAAATGGTAACAATTAAATATATGCAAGAACTAAACAATTTAAGTTCCACGTGATTCTCAGAAATGCTAGGATGCTATGAAAATGGACTTTACTGCACCAAGTTAGTTTATTTTACTTCGTTTCTCTAAAGCACATAATTAACTATCTTAAGGGAGGTAACTCGCTTAGATTTAGTTTAAGACGCAGATAAAATTTGCAGGGTTTATCTCTTGGTATATTAGTTTTGAGAAATTGGCTATAACTGCACTAATTGCATGTAATAACACTGCATCCACACATTTCATCTTGTGGTAAGTATCTGCCTTAAAATGTCAACTCCTATCTCATCAATATAAGCATACATACCAAAGACAGCTGCTTTCTCATCAATATAAGCATACACACAAAAGACGGCTGCTATCTCATCATTATAAGTCTACATACCAAAGACGGCTGCTATCTCATCAATATAAGTCTACGCACCAAAGACGGCTGCTATCTCATCAATATAAGTCTACATACCAAAGACGGCTGCTTTCTCATCAATATAAGCATACATACCAAAGACTGCTGCTATCTCATAAATATAAGCACACACACCAAAGACGGCTGAAATCCACCAATCCTAGATATAGCAAGTATGCTGCAACCACAGTATTAGGAAAAATGAAATTCAGTTTCCATACAACCTCTAAATCATAAAGGAAATGGCTGGAAATCAAACGCAATTGATATTTTTCTCCTTTAATGTCTCATGTCAAAATTGGCTGAATATCTTAAAATAATATGTAAAGTAATGCAGTCAAACCCTAAATGTATATAAACAAATAGGGGCCATAAATCCTCTAAATGATGCTATGAAACTTTGAATGTCAAGTCAAGGCATCAGGGGCATACGAAGCTAAAATACCACCCAGGGCGGAGACCAAAGTTGCCGCCCTCTGCCACGAATTCTAGTGCGGCGGCATCATCAAATTCTCAGAATATTATCATCCTTTACCCTTCTTTTTTACCTTTACTTTTTCATCTTTAGTAATTTTTTTTGTTTATTTGTTTTTTTTTTTTTCTTCTCTTTTGCCGTCCCTACAAAATTGCGGCCGGGGAGATTCGCCCTTCCATGCAATTGCCTCCAAATAGGTTGGCCAGTACAAAGAATCACAAGTATAAAGCTTTATGCGAAATTAAATTAAAATCAATCGGAATCTTGTGGAAGGTCAACTTTGGTCAATATTCAAGCTAAAGTATCTTACAGGTAATTTCGTAAATTTAAGTGGTTTCATCAATAAAATATGCACACAAATCTTTACTAAATTGTCTACATTTTGAACTGAAAGACAGGAAGACAGATTTCTACATTTTCCCTGACATACCAATCAGTGTGGCTGACGTAGAAAAAGACTGATGACGTTCCTAAATCATAGAGAGGTATTTAGAAGCATTTGAACAGTCTGATTGGTAGCGTTAAGATAATAGGACGGAAATTTTCATAGTTAAGAATTTAATTAAATAATAAGTGAAATATCAGCATCAAATGCCCTTTGTCAAAAAAATGCTTATGGATCGGAATTAATATGTATAAAGCATCAAACATTGAATGCTTGCATCGTATATAAAACAGTTTATGTGTGCCTTAAACTACATCAGAAAGATTGTAGAGACAACTCTCTCTCTCTCTCTCTCTCTCTCTCTCTCTCTCTCTCTCTCTCTCTCTCTCTCTCTCTCTCTCTCTCTCTCTCTCTCTCTCTCTCTCTCTCTCTCTCTCTCTCTCTCTCTCTCTCTCTCTCTCTCTCTCTCTCTCTCTCTCTCTCTCTCTCTCTCTCTCTCTCTCTCTCTCTCTCTCTCTCTCTGTGCAGCATGATCCAAGCTCCAAGCTTACAAAAATGAAAATACAAGGTCAATAACGTTAATCCAAAGACCCTAACCGACCGAGATTTCTGTAATTGTCAATTTATTTTGTAAGTTTGTGTTCTTGTTTTTATTATACGTGTTCGTTTACTCGTCGGACACATCACTGCACTGCTCGTTTGCGATATTTCTTACACCAACATTATCTAACCTTGGAAACAGCACCAAACACCTAATTTTAGTCTGATAAATTTGTCAACATTATAGTAACCCTGAGCAAGGTAGATCGAATTACATTTTTGTTACGCAATAATGAGACATAACGCAAGTTTACTATTGATTCGTAAAATACGAATTCGATCTAATTATTATTAAAAAGTCTCCATAGAGATAATCAGAACTTTTGAAAGGAAATTGATAATTTTAATGATACTGAGCGAGGAAAGTTTTTTCGTTATAGAAGTTGAACAAAGCTGGAAGAAAACTTTGGTTCTTATTATGTCATTAGTGAAGAAGACATTCCATTTCCATCACTCCAACACTCTAGACAATTATCGTTACGAAATTATTGCGCTGAAGTAGAGAAAATACTCATGGAACCATACGAAAAATTAATTTTTAAAGTAGCTTAAATTATTAGTCTTCTCACAATTGAGCGAGACAGACTCTGAAAAGTAATACAAATAAATTTCATAACCGCGCACGCAATTTTCAGACAATATCTTGTTCTCAAAATTTTTATGTTAGATCAAATAAGCTTGGTACTAGGGTTTATTGATGAAAAATGGAGAATACGGTAATGTGGTACATAAAACAGATTTGTATGAACGTTTGATTCCTACAGCTGGTTAAAGAAAAATGGGATATTAACATATAAAAGATATAAGGATATTTCGTCAAATGTTAACGACAAGTGCAGAACTTTTATAGGCGATCTTCAATTTCCATCATGTTCCAGAGGTAATTTTAAATCAGGCTGTTGATGCACTAATGCATTATTACATATATTATCATAAAAAATGTTGGTGTATCAAACAGTATTACAAATATTATAGCACAATACTTCGAGTAATATCATATTTGCCTTTGATAATGACCAGCTCTTTTATAATTTCAAGTGGAGCATTATTAAATCCGTTTTTGTTAATAATATCAGGTAATAATATCCGGTGTTTCTCTTACAACAGCTTTTTAAAAAATTGAACTTCGACTCGACACAAAAATAATGCCTGCAAAACAGCAAGCATCACTTATAAAAAAATTTTTTTGATCAGATACGATCTTACTTGCAAGGAATAAAATATGAGAAAATTGTTTAATTGCGAGAGTTCCGTATTATTGACATATATTCTACCAATAAGAGTTAGCAAGTATGAAAATAATTACCAGAAAAAGTACTGTAATGATATGTATGAAATTTTGTGTGAACTTTAAAAATAAGAGTACCTGTGACAAAACTAGATTTCTGGGTTTTCCCCATTCATCCAATCGATAACAGACGTTCTGGAATGTAAAATGACTGTTCTATGATTATCCATATTATTATCCATCGCATGGTCTGGATGAGAATGAGTTCCATTGGGTCAGTTGGTGTCAGTAGTAAGGGAAAAGAGAATTATGGATCAGAGAACCTAAAATCCCTCAAAACAAGTTTGGTCGTCGAAAATATTGTCACATGAGACAATTTTCAAAAGATGATGACACTGATGATGATGTACCATGTTCTAGAATCGATAAGATAGTGATCAAGGGGTGTTAACAGTGGGGTCGACTTGAACTTGTTTGGAGGGAATTTAGGATAGCTGAGCTAGAATAATCGTTTCTCCTACAACTCTCAAGAAGTATTTTCAAGTATTACGTTTATACGTTTTCACATGATATTGTGCTCCCCACATGCACTTAGGTCTCACTGAATAGTTTCGTATTTTCACAATTAATGTATAATAATGAATGCATGAGGTTAAGTATGATAGGCCTAGTATTTATACATTTACACAGAAGCAAAGTCTGTGATGTGTTAAGATTTGCTTTGAGCTATGCTTGAAAATGGGTTGACTTGTTTGGCGATTGCCTGTCACATTTAGACTAGCATTGGAGATCAAATGCGTAACTTGTGCTGCAAATGACCAGTCGACTTTAGCTTGCGTATTTACGTATGTCTGCTGCAGAAATAAATATCTAAACATCGAGATGGTTTAGGGTGATGAAAAGTATGCTAATGTATTATAGTACTAGTAATCTTTATTCATGCATAAGGCACATACTGATTTTTATTGTCGCCTTGCTCCAAGAAAATATTCAAAATAGCTCTTTCCTGTCAAACATAAATGTAAAAATGAGGTTTTGGTGTCATGTTGATTCAGTATAAAAGTCGTCAGCTGTATAATGAATTAACCTAATTGTTGAAGTCAAAATCTCACTTGTTTGATTTCTACACAGATCATTAGTTTGTTTTTATTTATATCTTCAGTGTAAAATTATTCTCATTTTTTATTTCTATAGGTCATTGTCGAATAAACATTTTACCAAATAAGTTGTCCAGTGAGACCTTAGTGACATATTATCGTGCCCCCATGTACTTAGTAACCTGCTTTGCGTTACCAATATATTACTTTCTGAGATTTGAATTCTATATCCAGTCTTCTGCATGCTTTTTCAACCAATTCTTCATTACTGCGAGAAAGCATAAACATCACATTAAAGGATCACTACAACATAATATGAAAATGTATTTTTAAACTATCCAGGAAACTCAAAAGTATTGCTCTCCTTGTAGAAATATAATATAACCTCGGCTGCTACAATAGAAGCTAGTGATTCCATGGAAATATAAGATTAGCGAAGAAGGTGTTTTGTGGGAAATCCGCCTGTACCGATACGATTATCTGGATCAAGAAGACGGAGAAAGAAAAAAATTAGAAGACAATACAGAATATACAATTTATTTAGACACTTCCAAACTATGTATAATTGGCTTAAAGTATGTTGATATGAGAAGATGATGGGCCTCTCAAAGTCAACATGCAAATGTTGGATTATTAATGATCTAGTTGACACCATAATTTCCAGTTATATCTTTGCCGCAAATTAAAACTGCATATAGCTTATGTTAATACTGGGGGAGGAATATGTATACATTCAATGCAGTTATCGTTACTAGAATATAACGTGATATAATCAGTAAGACTTGAGATGACCACCACAATCCCATTACAAAACAATTGATTTCTCCACTGCTGTAAACATACATATAAAAAACTATTACTTCAAAAAGATTACAGTAGTATGTATTAAAACTATTTGATCTTATCGGCGACAATATTATTTCGTTATCATATCAATTAATATGAAATTATTAACATAACTTTCATTACGTGTATGCCATATATTGCTATTTATGATCATCTTAACGTAGTCAAGTTCTACATTTAAAGGAAACAATAGTACGTCAAAGTTTGGCTGTCTTTAAATGTGATTGTAAACATTTTTAGATTGTGCACAAGCTTAATTCTAAACTCTTTCAACATTTCCAATCAAATAGAGCAAATTAAAGCCAAGTTAAACATTACAAAGTATGTTTCTTTTTAAAGACAAAAGCGTAAGATATTACTTGTATTATAATACTAATATTTATTATGACTTAACTGCATCCACCAACCCACATTTAAGTCTGTTTGATGTAAATGGCCAGCACATCTGCTTCACCGTATCCTGAGAATGAATAAATAAATTAATTAATAAATGCATATATCCATTCAATCACCCAAGCATGCATAAATACATACATACATGCCTACATAACTAGAAGCATTCAAGTACATAAATCCATATTCCTACATACAAAGAAACGTGTATTGATCGACAAAATTGAACATTGATTATTTGAAATAACGATGTTTACATACCTTTGGAATTTATTGTAGCAGGATAATATGAAATGAAAACACACATGGAGAATAAATATACTAATCTGCGAGACGCTTGATCGCGGCGAAGAACAACATACCAATATTTTGTTTCCATAAAATATATTTCTTCAATAATACTTACCCAAATATAATACATTAGCATATTTGAGACTACCTTGCAAAAACAGCCCTCACGAGATAAAAGGTGCAGCTAATACGCTTAAGGATATCTGCCCTTCTAGGTGGCAGGTAGAATGATGTCTTACTCATACATCGATTGGAAATAAATCTCATTAATAGTTCACTTACTACTAAGGCAGAAGGAGAACGTTTTCTATATGAATGCCATGGCGGAGAGTCTAGGAGTTTGAATATGTAGTATAATCGGTTACTATTATGCAAGAAATAGATTTGACTAGAAACAAAGTTTGGTTTCTTTTTCGAATATGGTATCACATCATAATACTATGAGAACATAACATGCAAGAGATGATAGGAGTCATGTCTGCGTACCCTGATGAGGCTATCTCTGGTCACATTGGGTTTGTAAGGCAGCTTATGGATAACTCGAATGCAAAATAGACTCCAAATGTCGTGAGCAGTATTGAAACGACCAATTTTCCATCTCACAAATTCAGCGGATGTCGTGAAGTCGAGTCGTTACGGAGCTGTCGAACGATCAGGGAAGGTAACATGTTTCGCCATAGCTATATATTACCAGGTCGAGCTAATGGCTATTGGTCCTACCAGGTCGAGCTAATGGCTACTGGTCCTACCAGGTCGAGCTAATGAAAGATCTCTGAGATTAAAGCTGAAGAAAGTGGACTTTGATGTCCTTACCATGGTATGGAAGATATTGGTTAGGGAACAGTTTCGCTCAAACGCAATGCAGTAATGAGTTGCCAATTGATTGCATATGGGATAATTCCTCGATATGCGGAGCGCTTAGAGTACATGTACTGATACATTGTTAGTTTCCTCTTTGAGAAGTAAATGGAGGTGGGATCTCCCGAGGCACACTGGCTCGTTTCTTTTGAAGCGCAACTTCTGAGCTCGGACTAGGTGCTGTACGCGACCTTGAGATGAAATGTCCAGAGGCGAAATGAGTTTCACAATGAAGTCCACTTCGCCAAGAACGGAAGACTATCTTGTTCATGACAATGCAAACAGGACCCGTCTTGTAAGAGCTATAAGTATTTTGGATCAACCGAACGAACATGTATTTCCCTAGTTCTGAGTGTAGTCGCTAGTGCAAGTAAGGAACGGGTCTTGAAGGAAAGGTGAACCAAAAAATGCAAACTTCAAGAGCGGTACCAAGGGTATCTTCATTAGCCCGGTTAGCATCTATGATAGATTCTACTTTGAAACAACAAAAGCCTTTTGACGTGTGAACTCAAAATTTAACAGCAGATCCGATAGGTATTTGTTTTGTTCGATATCCTGTCTGCCACATGAAGCAGTGTCAGCGAAGGTGGAATGGCATCCTTTGGTTATGATTGAAGCTAACTGTTTCTCGTCAAGGTCATAATAGAAACAAAGTTTTTTGAGGGGTATTGATGCGTTGGGCGTTGTAATGTGTTTGCGCTCACACCACTGTACGAAATTTCCCCATTTCCCTCGTACGCTTTCAAAGTGTAAAGCAGTACCTCGCGAGCAATTTTTCCACCACTTTATGAGAAAACTGCTTAATCATGAGGGCTTGTTTATCCACAATTTTCACCGCTTCGGTTAATCTGTCAGGATTGGGATATTATTCCAATTCTTTTGATTTCTGTATGACAGTCTGAAACATTTGTGTAGGAAGATGAGCGTACGCATCTGAGTCATTCCAATCTATAGAACTAACGTCCACTTCCCATACGGAATTGGTAAAAATCAATGTTAAAAGTATTGCATTACACCTGTCGTCAAAAGTTCTGCCGGTGGTCAATTTTAGTGGGCAAATGTTTGAGTGAAAATCGGCTTTTATTAATACATTCGTATGGGAACGTGAGTCCCTTAGTATCTGCAGGTGGCATGTTTATTGCCGTTTAAGCCACCACCTTAGAAACTTCCAACGAAGAATCAGATGTCTCGGGACTTTCTTCCCGTTTGCCTTCTAATAATAATTCACAACAGTGAAAGCAATTATCATCGTTAGATGGCAAAGTTCAGTCTAAATGAAACAAAGCCTTTGTTTCCTTATATTAAACCAGATTTATAGTACGTATCATTCAACTGGACATCTTCTCGTGTCACAATATGATCAAGCAAAGACGATGGAGGTTGTAAGCATACTACGTCGTGTCTAGCTGAAGAGATAGATACAGACGTATCCTGTGCAATCTGAGATGAAACTGGATAGCATTGTCTACAGCGGCGGCCCATCGTTCTTGCAGAAGATCTTGACCGAGATACGGTTACTTCCGAAGGATCACTAAGCGAACGAATCCCTATTAATGGCAAACACATGAGGACACAGAAGATCGATATTATGTGTTTACTTGGGCACCAAACTGGACCCTGAGTGGGTTAAGTGACCTGTGGCTAATCCATCAGAGGGTATTGTGCTGTGGAGTCGGCAAACTGGATTAAATGATAAGATATACTGAGCTGGTGACCTGTTGCGATCTCAGATATATAGCAGAGTCCAGTTGTGACTGAACAGTGCTATATATATATATATATATATATATATATATATATATATATATATATATATATATATATATATATATATATATATATATATATATATATATATGGACTAGGTTACAATGAAAATCTTTTCAGTCGGTATCAGACCTTAAGGGAAATTGTACAGCAATATATAATAAGTTTTCTATATCACACCAGAAATGCAAGGATTTAAATATGGCTATAGCAATATTAGGAAACACTAACCACCTAACCACCAGTGCAGGTACGTACCTAGGGCGTGTGTGAGGACAGCAAAGAGATGATAAAAAAGACATAATGTATCGTTGAATAAAGAAGGAAACGTTGATACGTTTTGAAGCAGATAATCCAACCATCTTTAGAAAGAAAACTTCCATAATACTGGTAATGGATTGTTAGGACACTCTGCATGAAGAGAGGGAAGTAATACCAGGAGTATTCAGGATATCATATGCCAATCCCAGAATGAAAAGGAGATCATTCTAAGTGCCACCTAATTAGGCAGATAACTTTTAGATTTTTAACTTCAAAGGTTTAACATAGAAGGGCTGGGTATGCATTGTAGTTGTAGTCGTTTATAAATTTATTTTGATCCAGTAACGTATTTGAAAAAGAAACATTTTATAAAGGGTAGGTATTTTCTCGACTACCGAAGCATAAAAGCACATCTATTAGCATTTGGTGATTTTTTTAAAGTTAAGAAGGGGTCCTCACACTCGAAACGTTGGGAATAACTGATCAGCTCATATCGTTGACCTTATGAATAAATGATCAAATAAAAATCCATCTACATGATGGAAATCATGGGCCGTCTTGTGTAAAAAAAATTGACTGTTTTCACTTAACATTATTTGTTCTGGTTTTGTGGTTATATGAATTAGTTTTTTTGTGTTCTAGATCTATCATTATTGACCTTACCGTAGTATATGATGGACATTATCGCTTGTTTTCAGTGCTTTACTCTATTTCTTTATATTTGCGGGTATATCTTTGTAATGCAGTAGTTTTGTGTTTGGTACCCATGCCCCCATGCTCGACTGACAATGTTTGTTTTCTAACTTGCCTCTGATTTCTTTCATTGAGGTATTGGGGTAGTTTCCATGGAGCAGGTAGTGGTTTCTATTATATTTTAGACAGCATAAAAAAACATTATGCAACTTTATGAAATTTTGTTTTAGTTCATATACACTTAAGCCTTTTTCTCTAGCAATATTATTTCGATCTTCTTACAATATACTGGAGAGTTCCTCAACGAAATGGTTGAAATATAGCTTGACTAACTACCGAAATTCGTTTGGGAGTTCTTAAAATTGCCAATGCAAAGTGGTTGGCATCGTTATTAAGGAACAGTGTGCGATTTTTTAAAATATTGTTCAAACGCCTTAAAATAACAACAACTAAGCCTGAAAACAACATATAAATCATGTAGTTAAGTATCTTCCAGTCGTGTTACTATTCCGATTATATGTCGTGTATATTTAACTTGTTTTATTTGTTGGCTTTTCTTAACGATTGCAAGTTATCTACATCTGCATTTACCTTCGTCTAAAATCCAGTACCTGGTGTACCTGACCAGTGATATTTATTTCTTCACTAACATAATACATGGTTAAAATCTGATTGTGATATACTTATACTTAATGTAAAACGTTTTCTTAAACTTGAATTACAGACATAGTCTTGATTCTGATCTTAGATACTTCAAAATGGAAAATTCCACCGAGCTAACAATTTTTTTTTTCTTCCAGAAAATGGTAATTGCGATTTAAATCATGCAGAGGGTATATAATTATGCTTACCTTAGAATTAATAATTCTTACCGTAACATCTGAAGCAGAATCATTCTTATTGGTGTGTTCGGTTTTTCGTTTAGGTGAATTTATTTATTCAAACTATTATTTACTGGAATTACAAAGTGTTCAATAATATTTTTGAACAAAAACATTAATTTGAAACGTTATTTAATTCAAACAAGGATATTTGGATTACACTATTTGATACATCAAAAGACTTTAGCATGTCGCCACATTTCACACTGTTGACACATTAGCACATTCTGGACTACAAACACATTCAATAGAATTTATTTTTAATACGACTGGAATTCAATGGAATTTCGTATATTTGGACTTGTGTATGAACGTCTATGAATATTTGGGATTTAATTCACAATATTTGTAAGTAGATTTTGGTGTGGTGTTTATGACTTTTAACGTACCTTTTACAATTTTTCAGTCACATCGCTACGATGTCTGCAGTGTGGCAGTTTATAGTGATGTATAGCACTGGAAAATCATGCCGCAGACATGTAGCATGATGTCTCACCCAGTCACATTATCCTGACACGAGACCGACCAGTACTAACACTAACCTCTTAATGCTGAGCGTCAAGCGAGGTAGCTGTTAGTACCATTTTTGTAAGTCTTTGGTATGACTCAACCGGGGATCGAACCCACGACCTCCCGCATCCAAAACGGACGCTCTAACCTCTAGGCCACCGGAGCGGTTGAGCAAGTAGATTTTAAATTTTCCCTGTTTATTTTAGGGAAGTAAAAAAAAAATTGAACTTTACAAAACATGCTCGTTTTCGTTCTTATCTATTATTTAGTTCATGAGTCGTAACACTAACAAAGATCAATATGGCATACTTTGTGAATGTGTGAGTGCTGGAGGTGATGTGACCTAAATGTACAGTTGCCGAAAATATAAAATATGTAACAGTGAACAAAAATAAATTGAGCTAGTTGCAACTGCAACTGTACAAAAGGACAATAAACAAAATATTAGATAAAATTCTTAAGAAAGGAAATGTCAAATAAAACTGGTATAAAAATATATATAACGTACGCTTATTATAATAATACAACATACAATCAACCTAGTATTAATTTTTACATGCTGTAAATTCAATCAATTTTACGAAGAAAATAAGTCATATGCTGCAGACTAAAATGGCTTGCTATGCTAAATAATATAAGTACAAAATGGACGAATTGCCTAGACAGTCCGAAATGATGATTGATCAGTAAATAACAATAATGATACATCATTCGCTTAAATCAAACAGATCGTACGCGTCTTATATCTGGATCTGGCTTCATTTTTTATGTTTTTCTATGACATCGGAAAGCATTCATCTAAAATTTTGCTACCATTCTTTCTATCGTGTTTTGAATGTATTCTGTACTTTCTGTTTGCTCATATATATATTGCCCACTATTATCAAGATTCTACTACAGAATCTAGGGATAGCATGGTCTGTTCTGTCTGGTATATATTCATAATTATTTGTAATACAAAATATCCTATATACCTTGATTTCTTTAACAGGAATCTGGAACGACTGTGTGTATATACGAGAAATAATTACTAGGTCGTCATGCGAGTGTGTCTGCTACGCACAAGCTTATATAACAACGATTCAGTGCCATCATCTTTTGGTGATGCTTGCTTTGTTATGACGGTATATGGGTTGGTGCGTGCAGGCAGGGCGATGGGTGCCATTTACTCGCGAACCTGGGTTCGAAACTCCGTAGAGTTCGAATTTAATTTCTCTAACCTGTATGATAATATTGTTTGTATTTAATATATATATATATATATATATATATATATATATATATATATATATATATATATATATATATATATATATATGAGGGAAGGATCGATATACATCCATATTTATTTTATTTATTTATCAAATATTCATAGGTCCAGTCAACAAAATTCATAGCATCGATATTTCCTAGTCCAGCATCGACTGTAATCTCATGTTTCTTTGCAAGGAATGTATCATTAAATTTTATGCTACGCTGTTGTTAATGCTGTTGTTGCATTTAACATCATGACTGACCTTCGTCGAGGAATAAAGTCTGGTGTTGTTGCTTGTATTGTGCTAATTGTTCTAGAGTGAATTCAGTTCACGAATGTATAGGAAACTTTCTTCCTAAACACTTATTCATCAAACTGTTTTAAAAATAACGAATACGTAGTATTCCGAAAGTAACACAGAAGTGCTTTAGACAAGAGTAGATAATAAATTTAACTCTTCTCCTTCTTCCCCACCCAGGAAGCATTTTTTAAAAAACCCTTCCCCATAAATTTATTTCAAGATTAGAAGTGATACAGAACTGTCATTTCGCATTTACTTACATGACATATTGTACTTTTGCAACAATGCCATAAATACCATTTTATTGGGTCAAAATACAAGGATCATTCAGAATGCTTTTGCCCATCTCGAAATTACATTGTCTACAAGTTCTGTCAACTTGTCAGCTAATTTAAATAATTGATCGAAACCAAGTTATGAAAATATGGATTAATTTCACATAGTCTGGAACTTTACATTAACAATAATTCCACCATGCAGTCTTGTATTTTATTTCGTCTGGTGCACCAATTTCCTTGGCTGTCGCTTCAAGCTCTGTACTTAAAATTAAGTTCGTGATCCCTGGGTAAATTTAATTATTTTGGTCTAATTTAGGGAATAAATTAATAAATTATTTCCCTTTGCAACATTTCTGGTACAAAAAATCCGAAAAATAAATCACCATTGGCGTCCCTACATCACAATTTGAGTGTGACATGTATATCGACGATCTAAAAAAGAAACAATCTACATCTTAAGGTGAAATTTAGATTATGTCAGATATTGTTTCAGATAAAGACGTTGTTGTACCTTGTGATCCATATATCGATTTTACTCCATTCCTCGCATAAATGATACTGGGATATGATCCATGTTGATCAAATGGGCAATACGGTCGTATTCCTGAGTTGACAAGGATCCATCCGTAGTCCTTTGCACAAAGTGTATAAGACCCGTGTATAAAGAAATGGCGTCCCCAGTAATCGTCACTAAATAAGGAAAAATGAAATTGCATGAGATAAAAATTGAAAATTAATTTGCTGGTATCGTTAGATTTTTTTATGAGAGGAGAAAGTGTGTAAGGATAATTAATTGGATTAGATACTTTGAGTTGTAATTTCCGTAGATATAGTGCTAAAATAACAACCAATTTTTTGCATTCATGTGTGTCTGCATATGTGTGTGTATTTTATGTATGTTGTTGAAGTTGTATAACACGCTATAGTTGTTAAAGGGTTGAGAATAGAACGTAATCACATCCTTACTATTTAGAAAAGTCAGTTACCCTTTTAGAGAGAAGAATTCCAGAGTTGAAGAAGCCAAATCCGTCCAGCTTGTTTGTTTCAGTCTACCCTTAGAAAACCACGACTGCATGTCACTTCCTTCCCCGTTGAATATGATATAAGCCACCAGAGTATGATACTCATACAAGGCCAGCTTGACCTGAATGAATTGAACCCGTGAGTATAGAAAGATCAATTCAATATATACTTATTTATCACCAATAGGGAAAACAATGCAAAGAAAATGCTTTATCAGCAGCAGAAAATCCATAGAAAACTCCTCAGCACATTGATAAATACAAATTAATTCGGGCAGAGTGGTCCAACTAGAGGTCAGCGGCCCTAATGTAGTACACGAGTCATTGTTCCATACACACATACACACATATACACACACGCACATCATACATTCATATATATATATATATAAAAAGTGATAGAATTTTAATAAATGTGGTAATTGACAAGTTTGACACTTTTTAGAGAATTTGAGAGTTGTGTACGGATATAGCATCGATTTAGACTCGAAATAAATTTTAGGTGCACGTAGAAAGGTTACAAATCCCATTGTAAACCACAAATTATGAACAATATTAAACAGTTACATGGAATGATTTGTTAACAACAGAACATCACCACGCTTATGAAAGCACAGGCCCTGTTGGTAGGAGAAGGAATTTCGGGAAACATCAATTAATATTTTAAGCGCATAACAGCAACCATGAGAATATAACTACTCGTGCTTTAAGGCCTACTTCCAACAGGAAGTAACCAATTGAAAACGGACCCCCATTGTTAAATAAGATGGAAAACCTAATCTTGAAACACACTAAGTAACAGAGAGAGAAAATTTAGAAGGTTGAAGTCTAAACCAATATATGTTGTAAGAAATATAATTTAGATATTATCAAAAATACCGTAATAAGAAAAACCCAAAAGGAAGAATCGCAGATCTTAACAAACTAATACGTTTCAACCTACAGTAAATCAACATCTCTAATTTACCACTTTTATCTGTGCATTAAATCACTTTGTCGAAAGTTCGAGTTCTAGTCCCATAAAATGATTTTTGACAGGCAAGCGGTAAGTAATGCCAGCCGAAGAATTCATTCCGCCTTACTAAGACTCAAAACTCCCAATTTTGCCTTGCAATCGACTAAAGAAACAAGGTAAATATGACAGCTTTGGGTGACACCCTTTTGAAAAAAATAACTGCCCCCTATATAGTTCAATCCGAAGGAAGCCTTTATCCCTTTTGAAAATAAAGATGGCCAGACATCTACATCTGCACTGACAAATGGTATCAATTGAAAAAGGTACGAACAGAATGTCTTTCGTAGTTTTCACTTATAAAGCAAAAGAAGTTGAAATTATTATTAAACTTCTAGGATTAAGTTTCCCTGTTTTTTTGTAATGGTTGTTTCCAAACTACATTTGTTATAGCAAAATTTAAAAGTAAAATTGCGTCCCTGTGAGTTCTATCTACAAGCAACTGGACAATCATGTTGTAAGTGAAATATATCATCAAAAGTTAATGAGGATTAAAACAACGTACCTCAGATCTGAAATGTTTGAGAACTATTTTCATGCCAATTATAACCCAAGAGTAATTTTATTTTCCCTTTAAAAAAAATAGTAACCCTGCAACCTTAATCTCAGTAACTGGCATGACAAAAATATCAGAAATTCTAGATCGGGATTTTATGCTTCATTAATTACTAACAATTTTTGACCAAAACATATTTCCCAAAGAAAGAGGAGGATTATGTCTAGAAAAGCAAAGCCTGTTGAACCATTAAGAAACTTAAATACTTTTCCTAGAAAGGATGTGTTTGACTCAATAACCGCACAAACGAAGGGAAACACATCATTGTAAGTATGTGGGAAGCAAGAACGTGGTGTATTTGCGATGCCCCGGTACGATATTGTTTACTATACAAATTTGAGAGATTGTTAAAACTAACTATCTATTGATTGAATAAAATACTAGTAAAACAGGTAACTTGCATATTTACCTCAATGCGCCCATTTTGCCAACATTAGTTATGGGGAAAACATGATGGGAAAGCCTAGCATTTGTTTGTCGTACTACCATCAACCAGGTAGTAGCGCTTTATTACGGAAAAATATAGGGACGAAATTGAAGTGTGTGTGTGTGTTAATATAATATATATTAATTTTCAAATAAACAATATTAATATATATTTATCTAGATAATTTAATAATTATATGTTTTCTGTGTTGTTGTGTGTGGATAACAGAATGTAAAACGAAATATAGTAATAGAAAGACCAATCTGACGAAAAACGTTCTTGATAACCAAGCTATATCCAAGACGTGATTAAGACTCCTTTCCACATGAAGAGACTCAAGATTGCTCCGCATAAAGATTATAAAAGCGTAAGACGTAACTTTTAACATTTAATAAAGAGGCTGACAGAAGACCGTGTTGGAGTGTCATAAATAAAAATATAACTATACTAACTATATATATGGAAATATAATATATTTATAGTATATCATTTATTCTATATACATAAATCATATATATAATATCTAACTCTGGTTCTTGACCTTTTCAGATACGTCAACAATAACTAATTTCTTCCGTTACAATAGCTATACTCTTTTTTCTGAGACAATAACTTTAAAGGATGATGTATTTGTAGTGCCATGCCTAAACTCAAGGTTTGCTTAGTCAATAAACAACCTTTTAAATAAATGTGAGCCCATGGGAAAAAGATGCAAAACGATAACAACATATGATCAAGATTACAAACATTACTACCAGTTACTAAGAAAAATACAAATGAGCTGTCCCAAACAAAACATGCAAAAGAGATGTTTCTCCATTAAGATCGCCCTTCAGTTTGGGAGAATACTTTGAAAACTACACAAACAACAACACTTCATAGATCAGCATTGAGCTGGAAAAATTTAAAAGCTGTACAGAAGCCCGTTCCAGTTAAAATTTCCCCACTGTCACACTTCAGTGTTGACGACTAAATCGCTATTAAACAACCACAGCTGAGTTCCGAACCAGGAAGGGAAGTAGGAAACATTTCTGAAATGCCTGATGCGGATTGAAACCTCAGCTGGTTAAATGAAAGAAAGCTAGAGCAATGTCTTAAATTATGCACTATGGGATGAATATTTCATACAAATTTTTCAAACTTTTTATCGTTATTTTATGCAATATAAGAAGGGATATGAACAAATACCGCACATTAATAATGCTTTACAAACTACACAAAAAAATTTAGATACGTAATGTTTTACATTGGTAATAAAATTTTGAAAAATGATCCAAGAATTTTTCAATGTTGCAACTTAATCAACCTGGTTTGTCTAGTTTATAGTTTTAAAACGATGTTACCGTTTGAAGTAAAGTAATTTACAAAGCAACGTTTTCTGTGTTTATTATTTTCGACACACTTTTGTAGTGTTAAACTGTGTAATGAAAAACTTCATTAAAAGCTGTTTCCAAAGAATTTAGCAAAATCGAAATTGCTAGGTACAAGTTGTGCGTCATGAAAATTAGTGATTTAAGATATTGTTAATTAATCCCGAATGGACAGGACGTGATCCCTTGGTAACAGTTGCTTGTGAGGTATATTGTTATTAAACCCTATTTTTTATTCTTATTGAGATTCAGATATATATATATATATATATATATATATATATATATATATATATATATATATATATATATATATATAACAACCAAAGCTAAAAATTAACTTAAATCCGTCACAGTTTGATGTTTGAAAATACCCAGTAAAAGAAAAATTTAATCGTGTTGATGTGTTTTAATGGATAGATAGAAAAAGCTTTATACTTTTTTATTAATGTTGAAAAGGTCATGTGTAATTTGCATAAGTACAAAAAGGGAGTAATCGCCATTTATAACAACAAACAAAATGTAGTTTTAAACATATTTTGATCATCTGGAGCATTACACCCCAATGATTTGTATTTAAACAGAAGGAATTCATCCATTAGTATTGCTTAAGCATTAGGGCCCGTTGTTCTTAAGATAACTATTTATCTTGAAGCAAATTAAAAATTTGACGAAGAGGTTTTCTAAGTCTTCTATTTTTAACTAGTTTAAAGTTTATACTATAGCCTGACATAATGTGTGGCATCAGGAATACCTCCAGACATGAATTAAGAATATCATTTTATCTTAGTTTTAGCCTCATTTTCTTTAAATACAAAGGCATAGTTCACAACCCTTTTGGGAACAGCACTTTAAGTAACATGGTACTAAATGTTTTAATTTTACGATATTTATCCAGTCGAAAAAAATTTTTAAGAGCTTTAAACATTTATTTTATTATATATATAATTTACAATGAATATTCAAATAATATAATTTATTTTAACATCTAGAGATATTATTCTGTAGAAATTATAAGAAAACCCCTTAATCTCAAATCCGATTTGGCAAACTTTTGATCTTTTATAAACCGTTTCCTCTTCATTTTGGGGCAGTGAAAATTTGAAGTCATAACTCTGTAATGTACCACATCCAGTAATCCTGTGTAATTACTTCAATTTGTTCGACTCTTCAAACGTAAAATAGAAATGTTGCATAATGATTTCGCTTTTAGCAAGGGATGCTACTAATAATCGCTCACGAAGAAGAAAATTGTCAACTTAAAGCCAGATACTTATAGGACTAAGAAAAAGTGTATGGATATTAATTTAATTATTGTGAATATCCGTATGTGTACTTTCGACGAATAAAACGGTGAAAGTGAAAGATCAGGCTTGAAAACTTATAGTAACTGATTGGGTTTTTCACATGAAAAGCAATCATATATTCTTGAAAATAAAGATGGACCAGAACATCGTACATTCTAGCACTGACAAAATGGTATCATATTGAATGGAAAACTTTGGGTCGAACAGTAAATGTCTTTCGTAGTTTTCATCATTATTAATGCAAAAAGAAGTTGTTTAGGTGGAATCGCGTAATTATTAAACTTCTAGGTAATTTTATGATTTTCAAATCCGTTTTTTTTTCTTGTAATCGTTGTTGGTTTCCAAAACTTACATGTTGTTATACAAAATTTAAAAGTGAAAATTGCGTCTCCTGCGTGAGTTTCTCTTAGATTTACAAAGCATATTCTGGACGAAAATATTTGTAGTTAGTATGATCAATCCAAAAGTTAAAGAGGAATTAAAATTTCATCGTTTACCTTCAGATCTGTATAATGTTTTGTAGTAACTATTTTTTCATGTACATTTATTATATTGTCTCATCAATAGTCAATTATATTCTGCCTTGATAAAAAATAGTACCCTCACATTCATCATGTTATTTGCTGACAATAATCTTCATGACGAATCGTAGAGCGTCCGGGGATTTTTTCTTTCATTAATTACTATACTTTAATTTTTTCGGACACTAATAGCATTTGTTCCAACAGTAAAGAGGGGTGAGTATTGTCCTGAGGAAAAGAAATTCAGCCTGTTGATTAATTAAGAAACTGTAAATAATTTTCACATGAGAAAAGGATGTGTTGAACTAATAAAGAACACTATGATTTGACGAAAAGGAAGAAAACATCATTTGTAGTGTGTGTGTGTGTGCGTGCGTGTGTGTGTATTTGCGTGCGTCTGTGTATGCGTATGTGTGTTTACTTATACAAATTTAGAGAGATTTTTAAAATCTAAGTATCATTGGATTGAATTAAATTCACAGTGAAAGACAGTGTACTTTGTTCTATTTACCTGCTTTATCGACCAGTTTTGCCAATCATCGAGAAGATTATGGCGGTAATAGGTTGTACATGATGGGGGATACAGCATCATGCAATCGTCGCTGTTGTCAGTACCTATTCCATTCAACCAAGCGTAGTAAGGGTCTGTGGTCCCTCCAGCTGTTACCCGGAATACAAGCTTCCAGGGATCTGAAATTGTATTGTGTGTGTGTGTGTGTTTATATATATATATATATATATATATATATATATATATATATATATATATATATATATATATATATATATATATATATATATATATAGTGTGTGTGTGTGTGTGTGTGTGTGTTTATGAATGTATGAAACGAAATATAGTAAATAGGTAATTAGATCAATTATGATGAAATTAACGTGTTGATATACAAGGTATATCCGACGTGATATGTGTTCTTCCTCGATGAAGAGATTGCCTTCAAGATGCTTGTCATAAAGGGTAAATGAATATAAAACGCAGTATAGACGTAACTTTGATTCAGTTAAAAAGGTGCTGTAAGAGAAGCTTCGTGTGTGTGTATATATATATATATATATATATATATATATATATATATATATATATATATATATATATATATATATATATATATATATATATATATATATATATATATATTCTACTCTTTGTTCTTGTCCTTTTCAGATATTGTACATATTCAATATTCTGTTTTTTATTCTTAGTTCACAATAGCATATACTCTTTTAATTTGTACAGATTATATCTTTTACGAACATGTGTATGATGTATTTTGTAGCTGCCATGTTTTCCTTGTTTATCTCCTTAAAGGTTCTCTTGGAGTAAATAAACTGTTATCTTGTTATAATAGTAAATGTTGCACAGCCATGGGAAAATGAGAATGGACTTTAAAACGATAACATGACTATCTACCTGATTCAAAATTAAAAATAGAACTTACCGTTATCTATGAAAAATACAAATGAGCTGTCAAATTTTTCAATCGAAACATTTGCATCAAGAGGTGTTTTCCAGTTAAGATCGCAGTTCAAGTTTGGAGAATTCTTTCTGAAATTTACAGAAACACAACCAACCACTTCAATACATCGACTACAGCATTGCAGCTTGGTAGAACAATTTATAGTCTTGATAATATCTATAATGCGATGGCCTTCCAGTTTCTTAAATTTCTCACTGTTCACATCTCCTCCAATGCTGTTGACGATAAAAATCGCAAATAAAAAATAGAAGGAAATGAATGTTAAGTAGATTCGAGAATTTTGTGGAAACATTTCTGTACAATGTTCACTGATGCTGGTGTAAATACTTCAGCTGGTTTAATTTTGAAATGAATACTTGTCTCTTTCTATGAGCATGTCTTTACTATTATCGCCCATGCGCACTGAATAATTTCATAAGCATATGTATTATCCAATACGTTTAGGTCTATCGATTATTTTAGTCAGCAATATTATGAAGCATACTGAACAATACATCGCACATTAAACTGAATGCATATTGACAAACTCAACTTGGCAAATAACATTTTTATTTGGATGACGTAATGTTTCTAAAAACAGTCTGGATAAATAAAATTTAAAAAATGCCAAGTTCCTTAAAGGTAAATTCAATTCAATGTATGTAACTTAAATCAGCCTGGTATTTCCGTCTACGCTTGTGAGCCACATCCGCTTTTGCAAACTGTTTCTTTTGTTACCGTTTGAAGTAAAGCATTAATCATTAAAAGTAATTTTACATCTCGTTTTAAGATTATATTTACGATCACACTTTTTGTAGCTGTTAAACTGTGTACAATGAAAACTTTGCAGTATAAAAGCTTTGTTTCCTCCCATAATGAATTTATCAAAAATCGAAATGGAGGTAACAATTGAAGACCAACGCAAAATAGAAAATGTAAGTGGATTCAAGATATTGATGTCTAATTACCAGTCCATGAATTTTGAGAATTTAGGAACGCTGCCTTTGTAAAGTTGCTTGTGATTGGTCATATTTCGTTAGTAAAAACCCTATTTTTCCCCCTTTATTGTTCGCGAACCGATTCAGATATGCATATATATATATATATATATATATATATATATATATATATATATATATATATATATATATATATATATATATATCAACAACTTCCATTATAGCTGAAAAATAATAAACTGATAAATCCGTCTATGTTTGTGTTTTTGTATATATCTTACGCAGGAAAATTAATAAACTTATAAATCCGTGTATGTTTGTGTTTTTGTATATACCTTACGCAAAAGATGTTTCTTTGATCACTTTTCTTGCATTACATGTTGGAATGGCATGAGCATCAGTCTCTGTCTGTGACAATTGCTTACTAATACATAATGAGAGAGACATACATACGTACATGCATTCATACATACATACTTACTATATCTGAAATGGTTCGAGCATTTTAAAAGCTTACTGAATCCATCTGGAGGCGAATTACACCCCAATGTTTTGGTATTTTTTAAAAATATTATGGAAAATCATGACAATAATATATGCAATATATGCAGTTACGATTATGCAAACCAGTTATAAAGTCTTCTTAAGATCAACTAAGTTAATATTTTGAATGCAAATACGAATTTGGAAGAGGTTGTATGCTAAGTCTTCTAATTTCTTCCTTGTTTTAAAATGATTTATTATCAGAGATGAACGAAAAGAGTGGATCAGGAATATCTGCTGACGATGATTTACAAAATATAATTGTGTTTCTTTATGTTTTTATTCTGATTCTGGTTTAGAATTACGAAGCAAGATATACACACCGGTGCTCTTTTGCGTAATATGGATCTTTAAGTAAACATGGATAACATAAATGTTATAGATTTTACGGTATTTGACTCCAAAAGTCTAAAAAAAATAAATTTCTGGTAATGAGAATTAAAACATTTACTTATATTAGCTACTTTTGGCAGTAATGGTTTCTAGCAGATTGAATTGGTCAACAGTAATTGATAGACTTGTTATTTGTCATACAATCTAAGGAGATTTAGTTCCTGTCACGAAATTTAAAGGAAAACTTGGATTTCCAATACCGAATCTTGTGTTCAAACTATGTCACGCTCTAATTTAAGCCCGTTCTCCTCATTAAATATTTTGGGGATACAAGAATAGAAAACCTTTGAAGAAATTCTATCAACAGCTCTGTAAATGTTATTTGTGTCCTGGAAGGCAATCTTCAGACATGCGAGATCTTGGTGAATGTGGACCTTACAATATGCATATTGACTGTTATAGCAGATGTGCAAAATATTGTGTAAATTGTTGCATATGTTTTGCTTTGGATATCACAGGGAATGCTACATAATTTAAAAAGGCACTCAACGATAGTGAGAGGAATAATTTGGGCAACTTATAATTGACAGATACTTTCTGATATGGGTTTAGGTTTGTATGAAAATCGCATGATATGCGATATTAATTTATCTATTGTGCAATGTATGCCATGACTAAATGATTGTAACTGGCAAGAATGGAACGATGAAGTAAATGGATCAAGCGCTTGAAAAAACTATAGGAATGATAATGGTTTTGTAGAATGAGAAAGACAATCATATATTCTTGAACATAATGAAAGAAGACGGCCATACACTCTCCTTGAATTAGGAGAACTTCCTATTACATAAAGGTAGACAAAAGAGTCTACCAGGTAGGACATTTAGATAATGTTGTTTGTGTGACATCGGGGAAAATGAAAACGAATTCCATTGCTTATCAACATGTCCCAAATACTCAGAATTAAGATTTAACGTTCCTTCAAAATACCATTACAACTACCTATCTAACGAAAAAAAATACAGTTTACCTTGTGATAAATTAGGAGAGGTTATAAGGAAAAACACCTTCACAGTTTATATATGTGGCCTGTAAGGTAAGGAAATATATTTTACAAATTGTGTTATTGTGTAATTATATAAATTCTGTTATATCACTTTCCACTATAATGTAAACTTAGAAAATATTAATGTGTGTCAACACTTATTATTTCATTGCATTATTTTGTACTTGGACCTTTAGCCTTTTAGGAAAAGAGTAACATACATACATACATACATACATACATACATACATACATACATACATACATACATACATACATACATACATACATACATACATACATACATACATACATACATACATACATACATACATACATACATACATACATACATACATAACAATGTGAATAGTGTGTCGCCAAGTCGAAATGTTCGTAAATTTGTCCCTAAATGATATAGTTCTGTGTTGAATATGTATTTTGACATGGAAAACAATACGTCAGTGATGAAAACGATATTCGATCTCTTAATGCAAATTTTGACATTAACTTCATTTCATTGGACAATTGATTAATTCGTTGAAATTTTAAAAAAAAATTATATTTTGTATTTTTAGTTTCAATAGGTTAAAGTGCTGGACAACAATTGACTGCTGCAGAGTCTGTTTTAACAAACTAAAAGGTCCAATATTTCTATATGAGAGACGGATTGATTTATTTTTTCCATGCATGTTATATTTAAAGACACTTGTATACATAGATGTACAATTGTGATTAAATTTTTTAGATATTAAAGTTTTAATACACACTTTTTCATGAGCATATTTGTTATCTGGCCCTCTGATTATTACTTACTTATGCACTAATTTTCTAATTGATGTGATCACAATTAGTTCCACTGTAATTCGTGTCTAAACGTGTGAGATAAAAGAAATATCTCAATCGCGAGTAACATGTTGTGATTTTTAAGCCGAAACCTTCATCATATTGCAATAAATCCAAGTTATACACAATTGTTTTCACGTCTCTGTTTATAGCTTTGTTAGGTTTATTTGATAATTATGGAGAGTCTTGTTTGGAAGATATTTCTCAACCCGAGTAATTAGCCAGTTTCTATTCGAAGTCGTCTTTATGTACAGTAGTCATGAGATTTTGCCATAGCTAAGATCAGTTTCGTTAAATGGCTCTTCCCTAATTTCCGGAGATTCTCGTTTAGTAATTTGAGATAGAAATAATTCTTTTTGTTACGTATGGATCATGTTTTACATTGATTATTTACAAAGTATTATTATTCACCTTATAAAGTTTTACTAATAAGAAATATAAATAAGAACCAAAAAGAATCATGCGTCTGAAATTAGGGTTTCCTGACTTGCGATGCTTTGGGGAAACTTAATTGCAGTGCTTGCATGCTTAAGAGACCTCTTCAGCTGACAACGAATCTTAGTCTTGGGGTCATTGGAAGTGGGTTAAAGCAATTGACTTCAAGCGATGCTCACACAGGTGAATAATTCACTTTGTATGAGACTCCTTGTGTGTAACAATATCTTATCCAGATTAATGGAACTGTGTTCATTATATAGTCAAATTATATTTAAATCCTTTAAATATAAGTGAATGCTGTCCTATTAGAAACAAGGGCAGTTCCTCCGGAAATTAAGTTTCAAATAAGCTATTTACTTTTGCTAAACGTAAGAAACACAGTAGTTAATTTTAATGAAACCTTTAATTTAAGAAATAAATATTTCATACGTTTCCATCAACTATTAAAAATTTGACACCTGGACCATTGAAGTAAGTTATGAAATCAGCATGATTTTTTGTAAAATGAATGCACCTGTAGCAGATATACCTAGTTTAGTTGAGGTGTTTGTATATTGCTATAAATTCTCTGAATATACAAAACTTCAATTCAAAGTGGAAAAAAGTTGCAAATGGACCACAAAAGCACACAATATACAGAAATTTGCAAATAAACTGGTTTTGAATCAAGAGAAAAAGAGTGTAGTGTGTCAGGAAGGACGGCCCTTCCTCGTGACAGAAGTACAACTTCCTTCTTTGCCGCTTTGTAAATAATCCCATTTCCAAAATTTAAAACATACATTAATGTATCCACATTGAATTATTTTCCCTAAATATGAAATTACTGATCGGAAACCATTTGCTTGGTTTGAAACCTCAATTTCTTACTAAAATATACGAATTAATTCTTTGAAACTGAAGGAAATATTTTTGCATAAATAAATACCTTTATAAATTGTTGTTGTTTCGTGTTTGACTGCAATTTTAGTTTTTGATTTATTTGACTGTTCAAAAACTCCGGGTGACGAGTGGTCTAAGGCACTCACCTTTAAAGGATAATCACACGTCTCATCTCTGTCCGCTTGAATTCGATTCGTCAATTAGCCAGCGTGGGTATATGAGAAAGCTTGCCACTAGCTTCCTGTCGGTTTGTGTTTCTTTCCGGTTTCTTTCTGGACCAGTTACACTGTCCGCCATGTATTGACTATCATATGCTGAAAATGGTCTTGAACACAAAAACAGCAACAAAAACATTTTTTTTATTCCGAAGGTTACAGAGAGGCAGCCTATCCAGGTGGGCAGTCTGTGCTAGAAAATGGTTTTAACACACTATATGGATTCAGTACGCTATTGTTATTGTTTCTATATATTCCCTATATTTATTTATAAACATTCCAGTGTTTCCATGTCCTAATAAATCATATGTTGATCAAAATATATTGAACAATAATTTTACAATGAAATTTTTATTGTAAGGTATCTGCCAGTTGTTTGCGAGGCTGAACTGTAAACAAAACAATGTGCCAGATTTCACTTCTGGGTTAGTGTCAATGTTTGATTATACACTGTGCACTGTCGCTGAAATGCACACACAAACCACAATGGCAAGGATCATAATGCTAATATTCCAAGGAATACACACTCTTTCTTATGTCTATACCAAGAGTACCTCTAAGAGAAGGATCAGCCACACAAACTGAGAGGAACATATACTCTCAAAATAGATATGGACTACTTTGGTTAGCACTGAATCTGATGAAATAATTGTGCCACGAGTCCTATTAGGCAAGAATTGTCATTGAAATATAAAAAGCCATTAATTGTGATGAAACAAATGTGTCAGAAATACTGCTGCAAAGATAAATTAATTTTATTCTTTCATTGGATAGTGACATGCTTTTATGACTTAAACAACAAAGAAGCTCCAAATGGGCGACAGTCAAAACTTTACAAATGTTAAATTTAATTGTAAATTTATTACTTGAGATATAACCTTTTAAAATAAAATTTATCTAGTTGTGGTAGTAATAACGGTCTTGACAGTACTAAAAATAAGCTTGCCTTTGGAATTCTCTTAATAGATGCAATTATAAAATATAGGTTTTAATGGAAAATTTGATATTCAATTATATTGTAATGAAAATTCAAGAAATGAAGTTAACAAAATTTGTGCTTTCAATAAAACCGCTAAAAACGACGATAAAAAGAGAAAATATTGTTTCGTTCATTTTTAAACAAGGTAATATTCTAGCTTTCTGACTGATAATTCGTTAAAAAATTCTCTCGTGGCAATAAAGGAGCCGACAGGTTTGAATCTCTAGCCAGACGAGGTTATATACTGTAATGACACATCTGGGTTTCCTATTAGAACTGAAATCAAAGCCCTTGATGGGATAATGCCCTTCACAAATACTTTATTTTATATAAAATTCACTCATTAAATTTTACATTGTGAATCGACCCCGCTATGTTTATATTAGTCCTGTAAAACTCTGGTTCAGTAATGATTGGACTTTGCTATCAATAAAAACACCTACTGAATTAAATGTTTGTACTTCCTACTTTTTTAACTTCACCGTTGGGGTACATGCATCAGGCATCTGTAATATTTCGATTTATGTTTTTGTAAACGTTTTTTATATAAATGTACAATCCTGTCATTATAAAGCAACTGTGAGTTAAAATATTTCTTTAAGTGACTATTTCTCGCTAGATATTAACCCTGTTGTTCCTAAATTAGTGGCAGTATTCAGCATTGGCCTGTTAAGTAATTTACGACGTCATGTTCCATTTATTGTCAGCGGCGACGATACACTTAAACTGATTAAAACCGCGTAAATGAAAAGCGCACCAAAAACTGTGTAGCTGTTTCAGAAAAAATCTGTCGCACACAAGTTATGTCTACGTTATTCTGCTATCCAGAAAAAGAACCAAAATGACAGTATACGTAACTAATTGAATTGGTGCTTGAGTGAAGGAAATTGGTATGAATAAACTGAGAATCTTACCAGTGATGTTTGCTTTGAATGACATCTCGTTACATTACTTGACCGTGCCGCATAGCACATACCAAGAACTCATTTTGTTATGTATATGTAATTTAATTACTTGTGTGTTAGTTATATTTTTTATTTTAATTTTATTTCATTATTTTAATGTAATGATAACTTTATTTATTAGATTTGACATTTATTTCGGAAAGTAAGTTCCGTTAAGTAAATAGCCAGTATTGCTACATTGTATTTTAGCTGATCTTGTTCCTGACCTTGATTCAGAATTGGTAAACAACTTTTATTTATTTCTTTCCCAGAGTGTAATCATTGGTCGTATTCAATGTCATACATGGTTTGTGTGTCAGTTCCATGTAAAAAACCTTTGCTATTTTTATTCGTTCTTATAGATTTGTTCAGTAGAATCAAATTTGTCCATGGCGCACGTGTCAGCCGACATATGGTCTTACTAAGCCATTCGAAGTAAATGACCATGTGACCCCATCATGTGATCTATAATTATGTTTGAAACTAACGGTTTATAGTGACTGAACTAAGTCGTAAATTCATATCTTTGGAGCTCAAAGGTATTTTGTGTTGTGACCAGTTTGTGTTAAGTATTTCTATTTTTCGGAATTAGTAATTTATTCTCTGTAAAACTTACAGAAGTGCTCTTATTAGAATTCTTGGACAAATACATCTCTTTTTTTGTAAATTATTGGGAATTCTAAATCCAAAATATTATTCTTGGTTCCTAAAATTCAACAAGGTACTGTTGACACGACAACACTAAACAGGATATTGAAGACGTCATTGCCTTCCATCTGGGCACTTCATCTAGATTCGAATTTTGATTCAATTAGAACGTTTTAGGGATAATACTTATATTTAAAATTCTAGGATTAATTTTTTGATAAGACTCACAAACCAAAAGTCCCTTTTCGTTGTTTTGTCTTGTTCTCTAAGGAAATAAATTATTTTGCTACATTTTACAAAGCTTGTTGGCTTCGCTCTTTTCTTTGTGACTTTGTACGAGCCTGGACACATAACAGTTCTTCTGTAAATAAATAGTGCTATAGCATTGCGAAGGATACTAACACGTATTAAAAATTTCCTTTGTTTGTTGGTTTATTTCTTATTTGATTTATATTGTTTTATTTTTTGCAATTGTTTTGTTTGTTTTGTTATTGGTTTTTATAATGTGTAATTTCATTATTCTTAGATTCGCATTCTCGCTGAAAAAAAAAACACTTAACAATAAATAAAAAAAACAGCAAAACAAAAGAGAAAAAATCGGAAACTGAGGTTTTTCAACGGGTCCAAAACTTAAGTTTCAGTGTCTGGCAAAACGTGGAGAAGAATTTAAACGTTCTGTTTAACGCAATTTTCAAACTCATTGACGACTGACGACATGAATATATATTGCTTTAAATGTATCAGTAGATTCTCTTCTGTTATATTAAAAACAGAACACGACGAAACAGAAACCTCAGTATATTCCTTGCGAGATTTTAAAATAATTTCGGTCTACTGAGAGCGTAAAGCAATGACGGTTACAACGTTTTAAAATTATTTGTTTTTTTTAAGTTTTAAGCTTTAGATGATGTTCACATTAAAAAAGAACATAATTACAGTTCTTGATAGAATAAGGAAATTCAATGAATGTTTCTTCCCTGCCGACCACGGTGGTATCAATAAAGTATACATTGATGAACTCTGAATGTGACTCTTGTGACAAGGAAGTATGTGTTGACATGGAAAGCATCCTTATTTGATGACGGTGTCTCAAAGAGGGCCTTAAATTAAAAGTTTCGAAACTATAAAAAATTAACCAGCGATACTAATCTTAAGAACAAAATATTAAATGTTATACGTTAGTTGCCAGTAAATACAAAACACCATCTTTCATCTCGATTCGGCGTTTGAGATATAAAGCAGGAAACAAAATCAACTATACACTATAGATCTTTGTTCTTAGCTTTAAAGGGAGGCCTCATAAGTGAAAAGACTTTCTGGACGAATTCAGCGAATGTGAGGGAAATTTGAATGGCTAATATTTCAGAATCCTTCCTAAGTTATAGCAGTTAGCAATGACCAAAGTTCTGCTCAGTTAAATAAATATGACTAAGTATTCTTTGAACAAAATTAAACAATGCTATAAGAGGTAAAGTGCCAATAAGTGGTATTTTCTAAGTTGATGAAAAGTTGTAGATGCACATATATTTATATATGTCCTTTTCAATTGTATTTTACAAGTGTACAACTGTTACGAATATTTGGTTCACACAATTTAATTTCTAATTCATTGACCTTTTTCTACTTCATGTTTTTAAGATCCTCTTAAAAGATTCCCTACCCAATCACTAAAAGAAAATCCTCCATGAATCCCGCATATTTGATAGCCACAAGTGACATTCCCAAGCATTTGGATATCTAAGAAAACTATACAGACCGACTATGGGTGTCTCTTATAGGTATATTTCACTGTACTTCATGTTGTTAAGAATTTACTGGATATACACACAAGTAAGAACAACGCAAACCATTTTTTATGCAAAGACATGGGTCTTTCCTCTTCCTCCACTCTATGACAAATAATATCAGATCATGACTCTGGATCTTGGAAGAAGATAACGAAATATCTAGCATGCTGTATAAAAGGAATTTTGTTAGGAATGTGATATAGAAGTGTGATATAGGAGTGTGAAGTAGGCGTGTGATATAGGAGTGTGATATAGAAGTGTGATATAGGAGTGTGAAATTGGAGTGTTATATAGAAATGTGATATAGGAGTGTGATATAAGAATGTGATACAGGAATGTGATATAGAAGTGTGATATATAAGTGTGATATAGGAGTGTGATATATAAGTGTGATATAGGAGTGTGAAATGGGAGTGTTATATAGAAATGTGGTATAGCGGTGTGATATAGGAGTGTGATACAGGAATGTGATATATGAATGTGATATAGAAGTGTGATATAAGAGTGTGATATAGAGACCCAGATTTGTGAATCAGGATTTTTGTCTTTATATCATTAGAACCAAACAACTCAGTCAATTTACTCAGAAAGCGTCAGCTTTCCACAGAATAACATGTTTGACATTTGTCCTAAAGATGGAATATTGGTCAAAAATACTGCATCAAACAAAATAAACTTTTTTGTGTAAATAATGATGACCAACTATGTCTCATTTGGACGACTTACAAACGTAGAAATATGTATATAATTGCACTAAAATCTAATTAAGTCATTAGCATGCCAATGAAATGCCTGCATTAGTCATCAACATTTATGTCCAAAAACGTTAAGAAATGTGTAAATTTGTTGGTTTAAAAATGTTACGACAAAACTGCATCTACATACTCATGTCTATTTTGTTTAATGGTGAGCACAAGGTTTTGTATAAAAGTTATTTCGTTCCAAATTTTTTAAAATATGTATTTAATTGGCCTGAAACTCTATCCACATCATTTACCTATTACTAAAATAAAATTTCCAACTTTATTTGCATATAAAGTCGTATTTTTACTGAATTTGCAAAATCCCAAACAGATTAAGTTCTCTATTTGAAAAAAAAAATTATATATTGATATTGGCATAAAGCTCTATTCAGGCGCACTGCTTTCCGTTATTAAGTTTACCTTGCATGTGCTTACAAGCAATTTGTCAAGAACGTATATGACCAGAAATTTAAAAACTGTGTGAAAAATTGGAAAATTAAAGTCACATTCATGAGAACTTAATCAGGTCTTTGAGCCTTTTAAAAATATATATTAAATGTTGTAAATATTTGCTTAGCTATTTTGAGTGTGACTGAGGGAGATATATACCCATTACGGACTGGCGAAGAGCACAAAATCAACTTGTCTTTATCTTATGAATAGATTTCGAAATTAAGTTTCTAGTTTCTTTGACATCAATTTTTGAGCTTGGTACGCCGCTATTATATGCAGTAGATTTAACCAAGACATGGTGTATGACTGGTAATTTTGACATCAATTGTTTTACAGTCTGAAATGTTATATGACAATAATGTGTAAGTTAATAGATAGCCTGGGACATAATAACAGACATAACTTGGCATGCCCCAACATGGTGTGCATGCATAAAATCTGATATTTTCTAAAAGCATCAGAAGCAGTTGTATTGGGAACTTGTCATAAAATAATAATAATAATAATAATAATAATAATAATAATAATAATAATAATAATAATAATAATAATAATAATAATAATAATAATAATAATAATAATAATAATAATAGCAAATGCATATATAAACGAAAAAAGGCAATGGCTAAAAATCCCCTAGATGAAATTAAAAGTCTGTTTAATCCAGTAATATATTATATATATATATATATATATATATATATATATATATATATATATATATATATATATATATATATATATATATATATATATATATATATATATATATGTATGTATCTGCAGGAGCAAATTCTCCAAGATAAGTAAACTAAAGAATAAGCAAAATTAAATTAGCGAAACAATCAAGAATATCGAAAAGAATCAGATAATATTTTGGACAGGACAATAATTTTACTATTATGTTATTGTATTAAAATAACCAATATGATGGTAAGTAAAGAAATTTTGGATTGAAAAGTGGTTATAAATTTAACAAAAAAATGTTTGGAACGAGGAACATGAAAACCCACGTAATAACTTGTCGAAATTGATTTGCATAGTAAGCCTGTTTAAATATGATAAAAACAAGGGGAGCTAAATACTAGTTTTAGAAGAAAAGATATACAAATTAGGATGCAACAGAAAAATAGTTCATTTGCTCTAATTTGGTGAACATAATGGTGTACATAAAACTGTATACCTACTTTTGTGACCAACTTTTTTGAAACATTATTATATAAATATTTTGAGTTAGTTCTTTTCATCTCAAAGCACACAAACAAAGATTAATCTTTCAACATAAATGGAATTAAAAACACAATTCACTTCAATCTGAATTAATTCAGTATGTTTGCCCCCAAAATGGCATTTTATACCCTTATTATATCTTCACCTCACACTCCTTTACATACTTCTGTGATTTAGCCAACAGAACAAAATATCGGCAAATACTTTACCATCAGAACTCCGTAGAATAGTTGAATATGTAATATTAAGATGAATAATTGCCAAATTGAATAAAAACCTTATAATATTTTATACGAAGAGACATTATTCAGTTCTAAATATCTCGCAAATATTAATATGTTCCTTCTAATAGATTAAAAATAAGCTACTGAATAAATATATTCTTTGCAACTATAATGGACATGTTGAGTGTCATTTTCTCAATAAGCCAGGTATTTGCATTGATTTTTGGAGCATTATTAAGTGAAAATAATTACTTTATAGACAAAAAACAGTTTTATACTTGAAATTTATATGCTCTACACGAGCGTCAACTTGATTCAAATCATAAATCAATACTTTTACTCTTGTCTATATCTGAAATCAAATGCGTAAATACTTGAATATTGTATCAGTATCTTAAATGCAATAAAAGTGTAAATGAATTACAAATATATGCAAAAATTCACATCCTAACAGCAGACATAACATTAAAAATGGTTCTGAAGACTGCTTTGATGTGTTCATGTTTTCTTCAGACAAAATATTGTAATCTCTTAGTTTTGGGAAAGGTTTTTTTTTCTGATAAATGAAATAATTACTTTTTGTGCCCATTGCTAAAGAAAGGTACAAGTTTGAAAACTTAAAATTAAGCTAGGATGATAAATAAATTTAATATAACCTTGTAATAACTTTTGATATGCCTTTCTTAAATTTCGAATTGAATATGGCAAAAAATCATCCCCATTGTGTTATGGCTAAGCACAGGAAATAACTTATCAGCTTCATAATCCTCATATAAGCTGACACTTCATATAGTTCTGCTGCAGAACTATTGGTGGCAATGCATGCCATTATCAGACAAAATGCTGATATACTGCAGCTATAATTTTATGTTCAATTTTAAAATATGAAATCAGTAGCATACATAACAAAACAGAACAGATTTGTCTTTACATAAAACAAATCAATTTGATTCTTGCAGATTATTATGGAATGGTGACGTGATTCTGATTTTTAACGTCGCTTTAACAATTTTTCAGTCATATCGCTACGATGTCTCCAGTGTGGTAGTTTATAGTGACGTCTAGCACTGGGGCTTTATGCCGCAGAGATGTAGCATGATGTCCCACCCAGTCACATTATCTTGACACCAGGCCGACCAGTCTTAACACTAACCTCTTAATGCTGAGAGCCAAGCGAGGTAGCTGTTAGTACCATTTTTGTAAGTCTTTGGTATGAATCGACTGGGGATCGAACCCGCGACTACCCGCATCCGAGCCGGACGCTCTAACCACTAGGCCACCAGATTGGTTTTTATAGCCTGGAAAGAGGAACAAAATATATTAAAGGGTTTTGAACTCTATGCTACTTCTAATCACAAAATCCACACACTGCCAAATTATCTAAACTTATTAAATGGTTAGTCTTGGTGACTTTTGTTACAACCATGCTGGCTATGAAAATCACATATTAAAATATTTTTAGGAGCATATGCAGCCGTTCGTGATTTATCCTTAAAAGTTTTGTTAGAAAATATTTTGGCGAACATTTATTGACATTATCCCCTGCACTCTATGATTTAAAGACTACAAAACGTCTATCCAAATTTCAAAAGTATACAAATACCATGCAATACTTCTCTAAGTTAAAAATACACCAGTAATTTCGCGTTTTTGTAATTTTCAAGAAATTCGGAACTGATTTGTTAACAAGTTTCAAAAATCGCTTTGCCGTCTGTAATTTATGGATTTAAAACCGACATATTTTGGATAAAATTAGATAACAATCAGCGTTGTGGTTAAATACAATCTGGCCATATGCGTCATAAGTTGCATTGTTTGCATTGTTAGTATCTGTGTATCATCCATGTAAATTAAATTAGCGAGGTACCTGTAATTGTGTTCCTGACATTTTCACAGTCCATATACTGCCTTGTGATAATCATTACATTATTATTCAATGAAGAAATTGTGTCCATGGTCTTCGTCATGCATGTCCAAATGTAGAAATATTAGAAGGACACAAAAGCAAGAAAAGCCAAACACAACAATAAAAAGAAAAACATACAAAGCAACAACAAAAATACAAACGTCGACATTATTCTTAACTTGGTATGCAGTGTGTTTGTATGTGTGTGTGTGTGTGTGTGTTTGAGAGAGAAATAGAGATGAAACTATCATGTTCGTGCATAATTACGCTTACAATTCATTAATTCCTATTTTAAAATATTGGATATATGAAACTGGATAAGAGCAATGAACACCTCACACCTAACGATTTCTCTTGGTGGACGTTGTGACTATGCTCTGTAGGTCTGTTTCTGTTAAATATTTCTTGAAAATGACACACTGTGCATTGATTTTAAGAGTTATCAAGCTGGCATTGAATTAACTGGTTGGAGAACATTTATCTACCACAAATAATTACTGAGGTAAATATAAGCCAATGTTACCATTCTACTGATTTTAGTAATCCCGAAGCAAACGTTTGTATATGAGCAATCTCACCTGCATCTTCTTGGGTTCGAGGCTACTTTCCGCCAATCTTGTTCACGGTTAGGTGAGAAAAGTTACCATATTCTTTCCATGGATCTGTGATTCCTACCGGTTCAACATTTATACTGACCGCATTGTATGGCCTATCATTTCCTAAAAGGTGGCGTCCAACTCAACATAAGAACAAAATTATTTGTATTTTACAATGCTGAATAGATGTTTGCAAGTTATTAAAGAAACATGTATATCTGAATTAAATAGCCCATCAAGATATATTTTTTCTAATTCTGAACTAAACCTTGGCTACCATGGACTTTTTCCTATTAATCGAATGAAAATATGAGTATATATATATATATATATATATATATATATATATATATATATATATATATATATATATATATATATATATATATATATATATATAATACTCAATGATTTGAAATAGAATTCATAAAACACTATAATAATGAAATGATGTGAATATTAACATCATGAGACAGTAACGCATGCAAGTAACAGAAAGTCGTCTGGTACGATGATGATTTATGTTGTGTTGTTGAACTTATACATTATGTTTTATAGAACCAACTCTTCTTCTTTATGATATATGCGCAACTTCACGTGCATACGTAACACATTTTGCTGGTACCAGGAAAGGTTTGTTAGAATCATCTTACGCTGCATAAAATGTGATGTTACTAAAACTACAAGTCATTACAATCTCACAAACAAATTTAACTTGTGAAGGTTGTTACACGTAACACGCATTTAACAACTTGCTATATAACATAACAATAAAAGCAAACGTTTAAAGTTATAAACTAGTTTGCATCTTCTTTGCAACCATTTTGTAGATATGATACAAAATCTTTTTTATTGACGGTCCCCAATGTAGCTGCTTTATGTCAATAATAAATATATCGCTTTTCTCTGATTATGTCTGGTACATAACAGATATGGACATGATCTGGCATAATTACCCCATAACACCAACACTAAGTTGGAGACATTAAACTGCTTCAAAATACCAGAGCTAAGTTTCATAATATATGTGCAGGAAATGCACATCAAAGCCTTCGGTAAGATACTAGATACCAGTCTAAAATAATTTATTTTAACAACAAGTTAGGAAAAATATTATACCATAGGGTGTCATATTAACATTTAAAAACAATGTGTTAAGAACTCTGGCACTGTTCTCTATTAGAATGTTATGTCAAACCAAACATCAATCAAAAAATGTGGGCAATATCTAGTTTAGAAACGTGAAAACAATCTTCATCGCGAAATATAAAAATACTTATATTCATACTAATCCTTGCAAATTTGCAATGATTTAAATCTTTCTGTATTTGGAACTTTGACCAAAAATGTAAATAACAAGCCCACTACTGCCAAAACCAGTACAATAACATGTTCATCTAGAAAGAAGCAATTTGGCCAGCAATCTTCAGCATTCTTATAGTTGCTAGATATTTCAGTCATTGCTGCTGCCCGTGTGTGTGTGTGTGTGTGTGTGTGTGTGTGTGTGTGTGTGTGTGTGAGAGAGAGAGAGAGAGAGAGAGAGAGAGAGAGAGAGAGAGAGAAGAGTTATTGCGTAGCTAAAATTTGTCATATTTTTAAGATATATGCTAAAATGTTTTTTTAGGGCCTAATCTTGTTCATGACTTTATAAGGGTCTGGAAGCAAACTGGTTTACGATTTGGTTGAATTTGAACTTTTGGGTTTCACCAAAGAAATGCGTTGCTACCTCGGTCAAATGAAACATGTATATAAATGATATTGTAAAACTATTATTCATTCCTGTAAAATATCAATCTTTGAAAATATTTGATCGAAGTTCATAGTTTTGTTCAGATATAATTTGAGAGGAATTATTAATTTAAAATATTCATTTGAATTAAAAAGTGATGATTACCTTTTAAGACTAAAGATTTGTTTTCGAGTCATCAAGAACTCATTTAAACTCGTTCTAGATTATATCATTGGCGTACATCATGACATTCAATTTTTTTAAAATCCATTCTATACTTTTCGACTTACGACATAACATTTAGAATTATTTGCAATACTGAAAATGTATTATCAATTTTTAGTTGTATTCTTAAGATCATAGAGCCGTAATAGTCCAACTACCTTATCGTCATGACATTAGACACAAAAATAGTTTCATTTGTTTTTTAGCTGCTAAACTTTGCAACATATTTGATATACACAGAGCAAGTATTGATATAGTCTTTGCAGTAGATCTATCTGATCCAGTATATTTCCAATTATTTTCCTTAAAAATAATTATTTTAGCATTTGACACTTTTAATAATTTTTTTTTATCTTGTCTGTTTTTTTTTTCTTCAATATTTGTTCTGAAAATGCTACCCTTTTGGCCTGTTCTTGCAATAGTTTTTATAATTGTATCAGATTCATTACCGATGTAATTTTTTTTCTCCAAATTCTATCATCTGTTTATCATATATATCAATATCAGACTTATCATTGAATTTTTAAAATGGATAACTATTTCAGCATTTCTTTTTTTGTAATGCGAAATCTTCTAACTCCTTTATTAAGTAAATTGTTTCGTATTGTTAAGTATCCGTCGCTAATAAGATTGTGTCTCACCCGTTAGGGTATATTCTTTTCATTGTAGTATCACTAACTTGAAATGGTTATCTGATGATAACTGCTTCGAATAATTCACCTATTCTCTTATGCTCTTCTATCCATCGCTTGAATGGAATTATTTCTTTTTTATATGTTTTCGCTGGCTGTACAGTTCACGATATATCAAACAAAGCACAAGGAACATTCGTGTAAACTCTTCACTCATAGCTTCTAACCTAATGAAGTTAAGCAATCTTCGATGCAAGCCAATTGTTAGAACAACAGTCTGTCTTATTTACTGGTTTGTTGTAGAGCTCATAAACCATGCTTTCTTGTCATGTCAGGTAACGTGAAATTCTCATCGTTGCGGTATATTGTTTAAATTATAATCTGTAGTGCAATCTGTTGGTGTCTCTACATATTTTAATATTCACATCGTTGTATGCTCTGTCATCTTTTTCACTAACTCTGGCAAAGTCTGGACAAGCTGTTGTGTTGAAAAGACTACTCCTTGTTCATCACTTTGAGGATGGAAGACGATGACATAACTGTGTTTTTTGGAAATTCTGATAGTTCCACATAGGAAACTAAACATCTTTACTAAAACAGTATACCTTATTTTATACTAAACAATGACAACAATATATGAAACAATCGTCACAGCGACTTCAAAAGTAAAGTGAATTTCTGTTCTTCGTGCAGGTCAATTAGTATAATCCGACGTTTTGTGAATGTTCGTAATCTAAACATTCATTTGTCACTTTGCGTCATGAGCAACAGCGTGTTTCCATTGCACAAGCTAACACACAACTCCAGTTTAAAATATGTCCGTCTACATCACTAGTGACACTCACTTGTTGGTAAATATGATCTGTATTTACAGTATAATCAATCTCAACTTCACACAACACTATACTGGGATTCATTACTATTCGCTTGACCTTCCAAAGAATGAAATTTTCAACGTTTGGGCAACCACTTCATTTCGTGTAATGGTAATATATGCTCCGAAGAGAATCAGCAGGCAACTAAGATTGAGGAGGTTCAATATTTAATAATCAGATTACGCGTCATACCAAATTGGGCACAAGTTAAAAAAAGGGAAGCATCGGTTTTCTTTAGCAATGAAGAAGCAACACCGGATGGTACCAGATTGTTGGTGGTAGACCTCTGCATTTGATCCGACATAAATAATGGCTAATATGCTTGTCATCGATACATTCTTTTAAAATTACAGGTTTAGGGGTGACCGGTTGGTAATTGAGCATCGTTACCGACACAAGTGTACAACTAATACTAATCAATGTATTAGTTTGCCTTTACATTCATCTGACTCGTACTACGAACATGTCGCACTGATCCGTTCTTAAACCAAACTGTTGTTACAATTCAGAGACTTTATATTGTTTATATTACAGTCTTCAACGATGAGTAAAAATTCTGGATCTGTTTTAAGAATTTGATCGTATTCTTGCTTTTCAGTTTTCGATCGGTAAACAACGCAAGAAATGATGTTTTAAGATCGAAATATCTTAGAAAATTAATTTACTAGGATTTACATGTGATATGTGAAAGTGTGTGTGCGTATCGGTTAATGAATCTGATCATGTAACTGTGCTAAATACCAGACTATGTAGTATGTATGTATATATGTGTGTTTGTGTGTTTCTGTATGCAATCGAAATATATAATGCATTGTACTGAGATGCAGGTTGTAACTTATTCCATCCTTGCTGTGTCACAAAAAAAATTGTCAATATAGTTTAGGAAAACAATGTTACCTTTTAATGGTAAAGGAAGCCTGAGCTTACGCAGTAAGATCTGTCCAGCTCGCTTGAATCAATCTGTCTTTTAAAAACCACGATTTTATGTCACTTCCGGTCCCGTTGAGTATGATATTACCAACCAGAGTATGACCCTCATATAAAACCAGCTTCACCTAAAAAACAGAACCAACGAATATAGAAATGTTAATGGAATGTATATCTTTTTATCAAACCTAAGGAGAACGAATCATATTGAAATAATCACAATGGAATCACGGGCTGGTAGAAGACATTTAGGGAGAAGTTTCTTTTTAGTGCTTGACTAAAATAGAATGGAATCGAATGATATTTCACAGAAATAAATTCTATGGCAACTGATACTGTTTATGTGTACTTTAACCGGATACAAAAGCATGTCCATTTGTAACACCAAACAAACTATCTGGAAAACAGAAGAGCATCTCTTATATAAATTCTGAAACTAAAGGTTGCCTTGATAAATATTTTTGTTTGACAAAGGAGCCAAACAATTGATTTATCATTCAGTTAAATTGACGAAAAAACAATTGTTACGACCCTGTAATTAAATTATGTGTGTTAAAGAATGAATTCTGTATAAATCTTTTTATTCATTTTTATATCATTGAATGTAGTTACTATTATTATTATCATCATCATCGACATCATCATTATTATTATTATTATTATTATTATTATTATTATTATTATTATTATTATTATTATTATTATGTTAGCATGGATGTAATATTTTGTTAGAAACATCGTGTTTACATGATAATAAATTCATCGCAAATAAACATTCAGAAGTAGCTATGTAAATGATTGGCTGATACTTGTTCAGGCTTTCCTAATGTCCAGATGCATTGCTAAATAACGCGTGTTGTTCATGTATATGTACACAAAACGACGTATTAGTGTCTTTTATATGCTTAGTTATCTGTAAGAAGGTTCAGTCGTAGCTGTAGGTGCAGTTCAGTCACCGTTTTCAACATCTTAGTCACATAGCTTCTATTACCGTTAAAATATTTGTGCAGGAAGATGTCTGTACGTATGTCCACGTAGTACGACATGTGATTTGTTAGTGGAAATAATTGTAGTTCGTCTAACAACAATACTAGTTTGGGCAAAGACATTTTCTGAAATTACTTCTAAATTGGAACTGAACAATACAAATTGTACTTCAATGTGAAAATTCTGGACATTTTGTGTTAGCCTTCATCTGACGTCGTCATTTGCCATCTTGGACCGGAACTGAGGTTCAGACTGTATCAATTTAGAACTGATTGTTCACAGGACTTGTATGTTTTCATATCTTTAGAAAGAATTTCCGGATCTACTTCATAAATCGTAAGTCTCGTTTCATATATTTACCTTTTTCGATGTTTTCTAGGGAAATGAACTATTTTTGTTAAAATTACAAAGCTTGTTTCTTCACTCTGTTTTTTTTCTTAGATATAAATCTTGGATCGGGTCGTGTATATCTTTTATATTGTTATCTTTCGGTTTACTTAGCAACGGCTTTTACGGAGGCTAAATCGAATTATTTCGCAACTCCATCTTGAATTTTCGGTGTTATGTAGATCTATATTCTTTTTAAAACCTGTTACATAATTTTATTTAACTTTTGTAATTTTTATTCATGGCTGTAAATTGTACAGAATATCTTTAGTTACTTTTCCCTAAGTGATCCGAGTCTCTTAAGAACATAATAGGCATATATGACGCAAAATGAGCAGTGTCATCGGTCACGTTGGGAATTTTTGTGTAATAAGAGTCGTAATATTAGTACATTGAAGAAGAGAACGGAGCAATCAGATTCATTCCGACTCTGGAGTGACCTTCATTTCTTCTGTTCCTGTTTTAACTCTGCTGACGTATTTAATGTTTTACTTGATTCGAGAGGAAAAAAGTTTGGATTGTTAAATTAAAATAGAAAGTGCGATAAAATATTATTCTGTAATTGTCGTCAATTGTCTGAAATATGGACAATATTTTGTTGACAACGTCATGATTCTTGGCAGACTGGTATATTTCTATTTTTGAATTTTAAACATAATGTTTCATTTATTTCGGACTTTCAAAGAACTTTCTATTATTCTGGATTCACATCAGAATATTATAAGTTGCTCCCACATTACCATTATTAACTTTGATACTTAAATTCTTTGTGAAGATTTACATTGTTGGTTTTTATTCTTTTTGTTCCTTAGTTTGTGACCATAGAGTCATTACATATTATTTAAACATTTTCTTAGAATTTAGTTTTTATTGTAGTTGTTTTTCTTTTAAGTAACAAAGATGTGTTGAGATATATTGAATATTGCATCTCATCGATGAATGTTTACATATCAGATTCAGAATGAAAAAATAGATTCAGTATGATCAATAAAGTTGAATTTCAAGTGAAAGCATCCACATAATTTCTCTGACTATACAGTCAGAAACCATGCAACATTTCTCTTAAAATCGTGCCTAATTTATAAAAAATGAACCAATAAAAAATTGTGGAATGGATTTCAAATATTTTTCCAACCGTAAACAATCTATTTGTATTAGGAATAAATATTACCCTAACATTCTATAGTTAATTTATTCTTAGTAAGCTTTGCATACTTCATTAGGAATTACACCGTTTAACAATTTATTTTGGCTTGTATGTAGTAAGCATTACCTCATAATTGCTATTGCCTCAAAAGTATAACAAAATGGTTATTATTCCCCACAAACTTAGCTTTTGTTACCAGGATAGTGATAGTTTGAATTCTACCCATTATAACACATTCCAGATAGATTCAGTGCTGAGTAAACTTGCAGTAATTTCTATAACTTTCTAGTATTATAAATAGTAATATAAATGCAGCTGACTTAAGCCCATCTTAGTTACCTAAGTGGATATATATCAACAATTTCTCTGAGTAGGCAACAAGAAGCTACAAGCTTCCGGCAGACGCAGTTTGCTATGTCTGCGTTTATTTTGTCAAGACAAGAGCGAAAAGTGGAAGCATCTGCTAAGATTTGTGAGGCCTACAAGACACATTTGATGAATGCCGGGGATAAATACAAACCCTGAGCATCACATTTCACCTATGAGCACTGCAAAAATTTCTGGAAGGTAAGATGGACAATTGTTGCTCGTACTTTTACGTTATAAACTTTTTTAAAATTGTAAAAGTTTTTCATTTTAAAATGTTTTACAATTTTCAAAGTTATTGAAAAAATATTGATGAAAAATGTTGCAAAAATCTCTTTTTCTTTAGTCATGGGAGAAATAAATGTAATTTAGTAGGAGAGTACATTGGGGTAAAGAGAGAATGAAGTTCGCTATCCCAAGAATTTGGCGGTCACCCACTGACCACTCAAGCAAATGTTACTACTGCATGGTGGACCCTTCCAAACATCGGACTGGCAAGAATACACCTGCTATCACACATCCGGACCTTCATCCATCCATCCCCCGGTGTCACAACGCCCTGAATTCCCCATTCCCATTCCTCTGGAGAGAGAGCAGCCGTCTTTATGACAGAATAGCTAGTCAGCGATCGAGGAAGACGTTGCAGATCCAGATCAAAATTTCAGAGGTAGAAGTGAAGAGAGAAACCCATACTACCCAGCCAAATATACCTCTACAACTTGATCAGATATCTTGGTCTGACCAAGTCCAATACCGAGCTTTTTATGTCAATGCTCAAATAGTGAAACTTGTTACATAAAAGTGTGCAAGTCACAGATCAGAGTAAGCGTCACCAAGCTTTTTGCAGCTTCCTCACCCGTCAAGATGGGTTCTGTTTCTGCCACAATCGGAATCGTCTGTAATCAGGAGTGGCGCCTCTCCATTGACAGCTTATCCAAGTGCCTCAAAGCCGTACTGCTTTATAATTGGAACAAGAACCCGTCTCTTCCCCTGGCTAACTCAGTTCATCTGAGTTATATATATATATATATATATATATATATATATATATATATATATATATATATATATATATATATATATATATATATATATATATATATATATATATATATATAACACTCGAGACGCTTATATGTGCATATACTAGAAAAAGAAAATCGTTGTAAAAAACATTGCAAGTTGTCCGAAACTAATGTAGCAGAGTATGTATAAAGCTAGCAAGGAAGAGTGCGCAAAGCAGGATTTCTATTACTTTATCATATTCAACAGGTATGGAGTCTCTGTAGACTATATATATATATATATATATATATATATATATATATATATATATATATATATATATATATATATATATATATATATATATATATATATATATATATATATATAGGTATTGTTACGACCATGTAGTTCAATTGTGTATGTGAAGGAATGAATTATGTATAAACCTTTTTATCTCATTTAATTTCATTAAATGTAATTCATAATTTGATTATATTAATATCAGTCTAATATGTTCTTGAAAAAGATCGTGTTTACTTGAGCCGTAAATGTGATTCATGTGTGCACGTGCTGTGTATGATCGCAAATTCATTACATTAAACATTCAGGAATCGATATGAAAACGATTGGATGATACTTGGTCAGGCTTTCCTAATGTCCAGATGTATTACGAAATTGTGCGCGAGTAATTCCAACAACGTATTAGCTTCGTATATATATATATATATATATATATATATATATATATATATATATATATATATATATATATATATATATATATATATATATATATATATATATATATATATATATATACTGAGGCTTTTTGTAAGACGTTCAGAGAGAGAGAGAGAGAGAGAGAGAGTCATATACAGTCGTAGAGTCGTAAAGTGAGCTGGAGTTATTGTAACATCTTATTTATACAACTTATATTACCTTAGAAAAGGTATTTTTGTGCTAGAAGAGTTGTCCGTATTTCTACGCAGAACAACATGTCTTGTTGCAGGAGCTAACTTTACTTCGCTTTCTGAATAATTGTTTTTCTGGAGAACAAAATTACTGATTTGGACAAAGACATTTTCCAAAAAATGTTCTAAATTGGAACGGGACAGCACAAACCTTGCTTTATTGTGTAAATTCTGTAATTTTCTGTTAGTCTTTGTCTAACGTGGTCATCCGCTTTTTTGGACCGAAATTGAACTTTAGTCAATGTTTAGAACTTTTTACAGGACTTGTATTTCTATTTTTAACAAACAATTTGGATCATTTCTGTAAACCATAAGTCTTGTTTAACATATTTACATATTTTCATGTTTTCTAGGAAAATAAATTAGTTTTGTTAAAATTTGTTAAAATTTACAAAGCTTGTTGTCTTCACTCTTTCTTTGTTAGTTTAAACGAGCAGATACGTAACAATATATATATATATATATATATATATATATATATATATATATATATATATATATATATATATATATATATATATATATATATATATATATATATTCTGGGTAACTTGTATCCATGATTGTAGGTTATAGTTGAATATAATGGTCACTTGTAAAAACAAAATAGTTAACTTGTTCTTTTTTCATGGTTGTGGATTGTACTGTAAGTTAATGCTTGTAAACATGTTGACATGGCCTTTTTAACCATCTTATTGTTTGTTTTTATAAACGGTTTTGATAAACCAAATTCCTTCCTATTTTAATATCAGTGTGAAATTATTTTAAGTGGTGTTCAGTTATAATTTAAGATGAATTATACATTTAAAATAACTTATTCGAAATACATCGATTTCATTGATTGATTTTGATCTACAATTTTGGGATTATTGTGAATTTATTCAAAGTCATTCTAAATTATATCACTGTGATACAGCAAGAATATTAGTACATCAGCACAATAAGGTATGCGATTCATTAGGTATATTCTATACCTTTGGACTTATGATTGAACAATTATGATTATTTGGGATTTAATTCGAAATACTAACTTTCACTTCGTAACTTAGAGATTTAAATGTTAAATTTCATATTGTTTCTTTATTCAAATTAATATTGACTGAATTACAACGTGCTCAATAATATTCTTTGACTGAAACATTCATTTGGATTTATAATAAATTCAGACAAGGATATAATGGATTTTTATTGTGATATGTCAAACATTGTTAGCATATCATCAACCTTCAGGGCATAGGGACATTAGCACGTCCAACAATACAGGTAAAGCAACACATTCAAAATTGGAATTTATTTGAAATATCACAGGAATTCAGTTGAAACTTCATGTATTTGTACTTGAACATTTAAGACCATTTTGGGATTTAATTCAAAGTTTGTTTGCTTGTTTTAGTTTTCACTTTGTATTCTAGGGAAATAAATTATTTGTTGGATTTTACAAAAGTTATTGACTTTTGATTTTTTTATGTTACTTCGTTTTGGACCATATAACATCCCTCGCCACCAATAACTGAACCTACCTACAGACAATTTTTAAACTATTTACGGTATCAATAAATATTTACATACACATCTGCAAGAAATTGTCTCAGTCTGTTTTATTTAAATTTGGAACTGAGATAATCAAATTATATAAGTATATGGTGATATTATGTAGTCATGATAAAAGAAACTTCAATATATTGACCTGGTTTATAAAATATTGACGATAGCTTACATTTTAAGGAAGATCCGATCATGACCCAGAGGTAAAAGGTACTGTTCCAGATCACAAAGTCAATATCAATTCCGGTTCAACAAAATACATGACGGAATAGCTAGCGTGCACTATTGTCATAGCTTAGCTTACTTCACGAGTTTCTATTCTTTCGTTACGACTAAGGCTCCTGTGGGATACTGTTAAGTGTGCAAGTATAATTGATCAAGGGATATGGGTAAAAGTCTTCCATAGAATCTAATATAAGACAATGGGCAGTTCCTGTTGCTGCGTTTAATAGATTTTCAGCCCTAATTTTACTAACATTCTTCGATCTCTGCTTCTTTTTCCGTTTTGTGATTTGTCATTAGATAATTTACATCCTCAGCTGACAGTTGGATGTTCCAGAATTCAGCTGTTTCAGCTCCATATTTATAGTATCATTTAAAAATACTTACCGACTGAACGGCAATACGCTCTCCAAATTAATTCCTAATGTAGAAGTATTGTAATTGGATAGGAAATGAAAGGATATTAGTCATATATTTTCCTAATTTATATCCATTATATTCAATTTCTAATTTAGCTGTGCTGTTTTCAGTCGATTATGTTTGTTGTATTCTTTTCATACTTTTATACCGGATTGTAGTTAAGGATTCTTGCATCTAACTGCAGATAAAGTCGAAATATGCTTTAAAAACTGAAATAAAATAGTTTTAAACATTTTTTCTAATGAAGCATTTACTGTTGCTAAGTACACAACAGGTTGAGAATAAAATGTTGAAAAAGAAATGTATTTAATACATTTGCAGACATGAAAACTAAACATATCCCTGAGAAAATGAGATATATGAAAGGTTTAAAATCAGTAGGATTCATGTAGGATAAATCTAACAGATATGTCAGATTTATATATATATACATTTTTGCTATAAACCCTGATTTTGAAGAACGAAAGAATAGCTACTAGACTTCAAAGAAGTACTAAGTACAGAGAGACATATATATGGCTTTAGAACCAATAAATGTTTCTATATTAAATATTATTTGCAGGATCGTAATATACAATCTTCATTTGATTTACTATAAAGTGTCCGACTATTTTCAATTCAATGCATTTGCTGTGTTTAATTTGATTACATTTCCCAATCAATCCCGGTCTTGGCATCAAAGTCAGGTAGTTTATAAGAATGTCTAGAGCATGTGCTCGATAACTTCCTTGAATGATGCACTATAAAGGCTTTCCATTGTTGAAATTCGCTAGCATTTCAGTCCTGCTGGACTAGAAACTTTGTAAAGAGCAAGAATAAGAAAATCACAAGCGTTGATTTATTTATATGTCAAGGTATTAACACCTTTTATCAACTGAATCTGAAAGAAAATAACTGGTAAATAGTTTGTAGAAATTGGCGGTAAAGTATACGTGATATACCGGCCGCATCTGTCTCTATCAAGTGTTGTAATCTCCTTTTTGTAGACAATCTTATTGTTGTGAGAAGGAGTGCCTTTGGTTTTTATTAAAATGTATTTATCAAAGACAAACATAAAAACAAAGAATGGTTTTGAAACATTTTTCCTAAATGCGCTGTTAGTAAGTCAGATTAGGGCAATAATAATACTACTAGGAAATCCAATCGACTTCAATTTTCATTTTCTTGTTTAATGTTGCATTTCGTTAAAGCTTATGTTCTGATTTTAAATGTTTGGCTGGCGTCTTAATTTTGGGTCACGTGATTCCACCTGAGTATATATAGGAGCCGACTGTGACTACTATCGTGGTTTATTAAGTGGTGTAGTGCGAAGACGTCTCTTGCAGTGTAACAGTATAACCACCCCGCCAGAGCAAGCACATTTGGTCGTATTTCGTTGGACAGGAGAGAGCTAGGCCAGGGAATCGGAAACGAGCAGGGACAAGGTTTATCGACCGGCGCTATAAGGCTCGTCCAAGAAACGCAGAAATCTTAAAGTAATTCACGTTTTAACTTGGGATAACTCTTCCTTCATCACTTTGCACTGTCGTTTCTCTCTGTCGAGTTCGATCAGATTAAGACGCGACTCTGAGACCAAGTCGGCGACCAGAGGAAGACCAGTCGGCGACCCATTCAGTGACTCGGCGACTAGAGGATGACCAGTCAGCGACTCTGCAACCAAGTTGGCGACACAGTCGGTGACTGTGACCAAGACTCTAACACAGCGACAAGAAGCCAGGAATAAGACGGTATTCCGCTGAGATAAAAAAAAAATCTGTCACCACACACTAGAGTACCAGTCCTCAGACAGTTTCTGCTCTGAATCACTCCAAATACAATCAAAATCCTGAAGAACCAGAGATAGCGAGACTCGGAGTAATGTTGCCGAGGGAGTATTCCGCTATAATACTATAGTAAATATTTCTGAAACATAGAAAGGGCACAACGATAGTCGTGTTCTAGACTTGATTTTGTAGCAGATTTTAAAAATAATGCTTAAAAATGTTTTCCAAGCATTTTATTCCACATATTTTTCAGAATGTTCTCTTCTTGCAATGAATGTCTTTGAAATTCCAAACGATATTTTATGCATGAATTTGAACTGTACTTCTTATGTGCAAGATACATGTATAACACAATTAAATCGTCCTAGTCACGAACAATGCTTCTGAAAATATTTTATTTCAAATGTGGCAAATGGTAGTTTAATTGAAATGCGTTTTTAATGCTCGTTCAAATTGCATTGTATAGACCTATGGAGGTCTTTTGCAAGACTGAGTATTCTCTATTTGATTGTGGTTTTTTTTAAAGCATCTGTGTTCACTGCTTTCTATTTCTTAATTTATTTTTTCGTATTTATATTTTTTATCTTGATAATAATTTTATTAACTGTTTACACATTCAGACGACTTTATATTTTATCTGTCCCACCCTTTAATGTTTTTAATTCACCATTGTTCAAGGAAAATTCATTTCTTTTGTTTAAATTTGATTTTGTTGTTACGGTGATTACTTGTAAAACTGTGTGCTTTGATTATTGAAACATTATTTAATGTATTTGAGGCTAATAGATTCCTAAACATTTCTCCAACTTATGTTGAGCAATACCTTAGGTTCAAGCTGTGTCTTTGCAGAATACAATGTTTGCTTGTACTCTCTTCTCAGTCTTGTCGACGTCAGGTACAACAAATATAAATTCCTATTATTACCTCCTTTTATTGTGTACAAATTAGTTTCCTCCTTTAATGATATCACTTTTATAATTCGTATTTTCTTTACACGCACTCTTCTGAGCTGTAATGTTTTTAATTCACCATTGTTCAAGGAAAATTCATTTCTTTTGTTTAAATTTAATTTTGTTGTTACGGCGATTATTTGTCAAACTGTGTGCTTTGATTATTGAAACATTATTTAATGTATTTGAGGCTACTAGATTCCTAAATATTTCTCCAACTTATGTTGAGCAATACCTTAGGTTCAAGCTGTGTCTTTGCAGAATACAATGTTTGCTTGTACTCTCTTCTCAGTCTTGTCGACGTCAGGTACAACAAATATAAATTCCTATTATTACCTCCTCTTATTGTGTACAAATTAGTTTCCTCCTTTAATGATGTCACTTTCATAATTCGTATTTCCTTTACACGCACTCTTCTGAGCTGTAAACGTCTCTCTCTCTCTCTCTCTCTCTCTCTCTCTCTCTCTCTCTCTCTCTCTCACACACACATTCGCACATACATACGCACACACATACACTTATTTCAGTTGCATCACTATTATTACTCATTTTCTTCATACATTATTATTCTTAAGCGTGTTTATTTCCTTCTCGTGATATCATCCCTTTATACTCTTCAACTTCATTAAAATGAGGAATATTGTCGAGCACAGAAAATATCTAACCGAATGTTTGTGATAATCTTGATTAATAGTCTCCAAAAATAAAACCGATATATGATTCTATAGTTTGGAAAGCACTTATAATCATGTTGATTCCTGATGATGATATTTCTGGAATGAAGGTGTCATTGCACTTGTAAACTTCGTAAGGAAATCCTTGTTTTCAGTCATTGTTGATTATTAACATTTATATGTTGCATTAAATTGCAAATTGGACCGCTCCAGTGGCCTAGTGGTTAGAGTGGCCGCCTCAAAAAAGTAAAGTCGAGGGTTCGAAGCTCGTCCTAAACATACCATAGTATTTATTTCACCAGGGAACTGTATGTGCATGCTGCTGTGATTGGCGCTTTGGGATGGGGTATTTATTTTGATTTTGGTTTGGTTTATGTTTGCTTGCTTATACAGTTCAATTCTTTGTAACTTAAATCTTGGGCCCCGAGTGGCCGAGTGGCCGAGTGGTCTAAAGCGCTGTCCGTTACGGATCACTGCCATCTCACCTCTGTCTGCGTGAGTTTGAGTCTAGGATTCGGCGAATGTGGATATGTGAGAAACCTTGCCAGTAGCTTCTCGTGGGTCGGTGGTTCTTTCCGATGATTTCCCGGTTTCTTCCTCCAACATTAATACTGGCCGCCATGAATAGCCTATCGTGTGCTGAAAAATGGCGTTAGGCCCAAAAACAAAACAAACAAAACATAACTCTTTGCCTCAGTCGCAAATCCAAATATCCAATGAAACAGTTTAATATAATATCTCCTCACTAGAATGACGGTGGTTTTTTTTCGCTATCACCCCATTATTCTATTTACTTAACAAAAAGGTATTTAAGTATAACTCCGTATTGTCTATAGAATATTGTTTGAGCGTAAACACTCATCGACAACCTCGCTCAGCAAGTTCATTTTAGTTTAAGAATTTAATCGGTAAACACACGCAAATAGTGCTTCAAAAATATTTAGACACCATTTCATTTTCTCTGTTATTAAATTCACTCAGCATTTTTAAAAACAAACCATAAATGCCCAGGGACTTATTGATTTGAACAATATTTACTACTATAAATAACCTTACGCGTCATTGTAAAGGAATTATTTGTTAGGAATGTTAAAAATACAAATTAGCTATGTGTGTATATATATATATATATATATATATATATATATATATATATATATATATATATATATATATATATATATATATATATATAACAAACAAGAAGCTTGGTTACTGCTTTAGCCCGATCCTGTTATTTCGACTCAATCAAAAGTACTCTTAACACGTCAATGATTAACGCAATCAATGTCTCTAAAGTAACTTAGGATTTAAAAATGACAATGCAGTCAAATGTTTGTGAGGAAGTTAGCAGAAGTCGGCTTGATCACAGGAAATATATAGAAACTTTAGGTGATATAATGCAAATTTTACTACTCTCTCTCTCTCTCTTCTCTCTCTCTCTCTCTCAGAGCTAATAGAATACTATTTAAAAGAGACACCGATAATGTAGGTGATAAGAATTGTTACTTCAATTTTTTACAGTTGGGATACGATCATTGTATTATTGACAAGTATGAACACTCCAATACATTTGTAACAAAGTGAAGAACCAGAACGATTAGTTTTAAAAAATCATAATCATGAATATTGCTGCTGTCTACAAAAATACTCATCACAGTCATAAAATGTAAGTATCTCCAAATATATGAAAACTTTATCCTGCACGTAAATTTGACCTTGTTTGAAATTTTAGTAAGTCCAATGTCATTGTTACCAATGTTTAATTAAAAAAACTAATAAGTCCGTGAGCATATCAATTCAAGGGTGGTAAAAACAACAACAGTACATTTGTAACAGTTTGAACCAAACTTTTACCCTATAACATTGTTACTGCATATTTTAAAACACACTTTCTGCCAATATTTGTCGAAGCGACCATGGAACAGTATGATTGTTAAATATTGTGCCAAAACATATAAAACATCACATTTCTAACAGAGTGAACCATTTTTGAACTATGAAACTACGACGTTGGATATCTCACAACCAACTTAAAAATGAAAATTGTATGTCTCTCCAGTTTGGAAAAATATAAAATAGTGTATTTATTTCTAAACTTTTAAGTCAAATGATGTTTTTTGATTTTTCTTTTACATAATTTTCAACTTATATCATTCTCCTTAACGTTTCATTTTCATTGTCGTGTTATTATGTGGTAATAGTGTTGGTTGGTAAGAACATGTGTTGTTCGGTATTATTGAGTGCAATCATTAGGAGTGGGTGCTGGAGAGTAGATGGGTATGATGATGAATGGAAGTGGATTAGTACGTGTGATCGGTTAATTTCTCATTTCCAAACACAAACCAGCCATGCTATATATTTTATATTACATTTCCCCTTTCTCCAGTAGAAACGTGTGCTCATTAGTAAGACGGTGTTGGTCAGTAAGTGTGGGTTATTGGTCAGTAAGTGAGGTGTGATCAGTAAAACTATGTGTTATCAAGGCAGTGCCAGAACTTCTCATATTACAATCCCTTTTGACCCCTGGATCATCCCTCCGTGTTCAATATATGGACTAACGTCAAATTCCAATAGACAGGATAGGGACGTTTCCCCTGGTCCATCCCTCCGTGTTCAATATATGGACTAACGTCAAATTCAATAGACAGGATAGGGACGTTTTCGTTGGCATATCCACGTTCCACCCACCAATATAGCAGATAATCCCTCTGTGAAACACCAATAGTATCAGTATATGAGACATTATAAGAGGTTTATGGAGGAGGGTGCAATTCATTCCTAGACAGATGATAAGTACTAATTCGCAAAAGTAGTAAAATTGAATAATTGTTAAGCATTTATTTGTCCGGACAATTGTTATTAAGTTGAATGACTCCAAAAGTTTCTTGTATAGACTAGCAGAAGAAGGAAAAAATGGGTCAATTTTAACGGTGCATAAAGATAACAAAGTTTTTCGAATACGTGTTTTATTTAATATACTGAGTTGTGTAAAAAGTGACAGAAAAAGCTTTTTAAAACATCCATAGCTGCTTGACGATTGTAAAGTTCATCATTTCATTCGCAAATTATTTGTTTTACTGTGATGTATACTTGTGTGGACATATTAAATACTGAAATATATATATTTTGTGGCCTAAAATACCATACTTTTTAAAATCTGATCATTACGTGATTTGTTAGGAACACCTAACGTAGTCTAATTAGAATCAACAGGTTCTAACGTTATTCTGCATGGTTGAATCATTAAAATATGATTCCCTACTTTTTTACCCTTTTAGTAAGCTTCCTGACACTTGGTCGCAATAATTTTGTTTTAATGAAATTATTTGCCGGTGTAAATAGACAATATTTTGTCCACTTCGTACTAGAAAGTTTGTGTCTGACCTCCTCCATTCATAGGATAATCGTAGTAATAGTCGAACCCTCCCATCCTTCCGCCTCTACCATTAAATCCTCCATTCATTCTACCACCTTGGAAGCCACCGCGCATGTTCAATCCTCCCATCTGCTGACCTCCATATCCACCCCCTCCTGTCATGCCCATTCCGCCCATAGCACCGCCCCCAAACATGGCAATTGGCACATCTCCAACACCTGAAACATCGACTGTCATCTCCATTTCTACTAGAGGTTTGCAGTTAGACAGGCATTCGCCGTTCGTAGCGAAGTTATTTCCGTTACCGCCACAGCCCATGTACGTGAATTGCTGACACAATTCCGTATTCTTATTATAAAAATATTTAATCACCTCCATTTCGCATTTAGGACCATTTCCACCTCCTTCATTGAAGGCAAGATGGCACGCGCATTGCCGGTTGCACTCTTGCAAAGTTGAAAATCTACAAAGAAGAAGTGGCACAGATTAGAACCCATGACAAGAAGCTGTATGTTTATTTAAAGGTGTACTCTTGATCTATTTCTGTTTCAATCCCCATACAATCAAAACCTCTTAAACTGCAGATTGTCTGTTCCCTCTGTTGTTTAAGAGTGTCAAACTTGGGAGTCCTATTGTCGTTCACTAAAGAGCTGGATCCAATTTTATGCAAAACTTAATTCAATTTTATGCAGTTCAGTAAATGTTGAAGTTAGACTGTTCCTACCAAATTATTTTGAAACATTCGCTTCCAATATTTGAATTACCGGTAGAATATGATATGCATACAATGAAAGCAAGACAAGGGATTAATCAACGGACTCAAGCATTGCAAAACGTAGCAGAGATCTGAATAGGTGTGTCCTATGGATGACGGAGTCGTCAGGGAAATTTAATTAAATCAACCCGCCATTGTATGTCCAAAAATCACCTTTTCATGGAGCCATTCTAACTTGCAAATGCCACTGTTTAAAATAAAATTAACGAAACTGAGTCGATAATAGTTACTTAACGGACTACTAATCAACGCATTCTTAGAAGTAGACTTAAACAAACCCATAACAAGGATTCGCAATAATCGTATAGCCGATGGCTCTCCATCTCAAACCAAATATTGCCCATCAGTTTAGACCACTGTTACCCTTGGTCCTGGACCATTACCAAGGATTCATGCTCCCGCTTAATCACATACGTATTGTGTCGTCTTCCTGTCATGTATCTGTACTTTGGTCAAGTAGTGTGCAGAGATGCTACTGTAATCAAACATTTTACATTTGATCTTATTATAGGACTAACACAAAGAAAATGAAATATACCATCTGTATTCGCTTATAAGACAAGCCAAACTGCAAACAACAAAAATCCTGATATTCTGTCATATAAGCACCTGTAGATCTGGGTCTAAATTGTTGTTCTATTGATTACTCCTAGCCAAACTCACAGATCCTAATCTGTCGGCGCATAATGCGCCGGCAAATCTGTTTCTGTGCAGTTTGCAGTTGGATTCGTTTTATAAGCGAATAAAGTCGGTAGTACACCTTTTGAAAATGGATACCATGTGTACCAAAAGATTAGTAAAAGAGAAATTAAAGTATTATGAAACCGGATGGTTACATGTGTACAAGTAAGAGACAAAGCCTGATATCGAACGAATGAAGCAAAGACGTTACCAGTCAGGTGTAAATTCATCTCCATAGAAAATGGAGATATGACACAACTGAATTAGTTCTCTTTATCAGTCCCCTGTCTTGTTCTTAAGACAAAAGGTCACTCGGATGAGAAATTGATGGTCTTTTTGCTTGACATCGCACGCACCTGTTCATGCTTCCCCATAAGCAGCCTCCCCAAAAGAAGTACTTGCATCTTCCGCTTGCCTCGTCGAAGTAGTACATTCTGATATTGCTTCCACATTGCCTTCTATCCGGAGGGTACAGACATTCTAAGAGGATAAAAATCCAGTACATAAAACATTTACATGCACCGAGTTCGATCACCTATCTACAGAGTCTAGACGTCGAATAAAGTGCAACTAAAGATCGAATAAAGGTGAATTCGCCAAGAAACCATAGCCTAACTATGGTATGGCGTGTGATCCCTTTGATTCTCGATATTAATGATGGGGAAAATATATCTTTAAACTCCTTGAATACTGACATTAAAGACAAATGTTGTGTAACAAAGAAGAAATCTAGAAGTAAATGTTTAATTATTGCACCTTACAGGATGATATGAATCGGTACCTATCCTGGAATAAGTCTAATACAATAATGTTTACACCATATCATATTTCCGGTGAGCAACTATTTCAGTATATTTTAAATTTTAATCTAACCGTATGCGTAACGAAACAAAATTAATTTGAAAGCATAATATTGCTTTTGTCTTGGAAAGGAACAAAAACAAGGTATCTTGTTAAACAAAATTGACAAGTTTGCAATCTTGGGAGGACTAAAGAATGTATATATCGATTCCATCACCTAAACAGACAAGAGGTGCATTTTACTACGTGGACTAGACTATAGTAGATGGTTCATATTTCAAAACTGTCAGAAGACACCACTAGTTTTAGTTAGAAATTTTTTTTATTGATTTACATGCATCAGGTGATTGACAATCAAAGAAACTACAGACATAGAATGTTATATATTTTAGTTCCAAAAATATGTCCACTTAATTGTTTAATCATAAAGTTTATTTTTCAACATTTTAAGATATTTAACTTAACTGTTACTAGATGGATACTGTACGTCCTAGTCCACCTACCCTCTTGTACCAAATTTAAACTTTACCCTTTAATAAAAACAAAGGAATAAAACAAAACCTGGTACACACATATAAGTACACATTTTTATCGCATATCTTTCAAATACTTCAAACTCTGATATAGCACTATTTTATACATTTTCTATACCCATAAAATATCATTTTAAAATGTTTCAATCACATGTAGCAACATTGGTTTTCTAGAAAACCTAGATCATCAAAATTGTTTTCCTTAAATCTTAGACCGACCATGAATTTAATTTTAAAAAGTAATCAGCTCTGTGACGAATACGAAGTTCTTGAACGAATTGATGAAAAAAGTGATTACTATGTGATATTGAAGATATCGGGTCATCTAGTGTCACAAAAGTCACTTATCAATCCATTATCCAGAAAAAAAAACCACATACCGATTTAAATATTTAAGAATAAATAAGTAATCAAAGATAAGTCCTCAATATAATAGAAGCAATATTTAAATAAAAGATTCAAGAAATTAGAAAATACTAGGTTATATTGAAGAATATTGGTCCTGGAATCTCTTGGAATTGCACATTTAGTATATATATATATATATATATATATATATATATATATATATATATATATATATATATATATATATATATATATATATATATATATAGATAGATAGATAGATAGATAGATAGAAACCTTGTGTGAGAACATTTGCTAATAATTCCTGCCTCATGTTATACCTTCTTATAGAATTCGTAATTCAAAAGTATTTCGTGTAATGTCCATACATATTATATAATATTACGACTTTAGACCGATTCTGAAAGAAAGAAACTAGATGTCTTTGCCTTACCTATTGCGTCACAGTCAAGTTCGCGAGTAATTCTAAGAGAACCTTGCCGTGGGATGAGAAACTGTTTGTTTTCCCATCAGTCATCGATGTCATCCGTCGGTTTAGACTTCGAAATAGGAAACCATTGTAATGTGTCGGTGCTACTACCCCAGAAGACCGTTTTCAAAAAGACCACTTTTATCCTGTCAGAACTAAGATATTCAAATTTTGGGGCGGGTTTCTCACGCAGTCAGACCTTGTGAAAGAATCAGTGTACGTTTGGACTTAGAAAGAGTAGGTCATATAGAAATTGGGGGACACCAGACTGCACTCCGAGAGCAAATTATGTACCCGTGAGAAGAACGGGAAAGGGAGTTCTGGGAACTTTGGACGAGATATGCAACAAAGGCTTCTGAGGTAAAATATTTTCTCCCGAATCTGTCTATGTATACCTGACTTTTGAACATGTCGTAATGTAGCGTATAACAAATCAGTAGTATTCAAGATTAATGTATGTAGTTGCTAGGATAAAATCAAAGTGGATGGTTTAATCTGCTATTATATTGCATCGTGGTGTTAGAACTTGTACTTGTTTTATTTGAGTATATAGTATGAATTATGTATAATTATGTATTGTTGGCATTGTGTTAGTATAATTAGGCATTTTTTATATTTATATGTCTTTCATAATTTGTAAGGTAAGAAATGAGTAGGTGTATTGTTGATGTTGATAGTTTACTATATAGAGAATTAGGGATATGCGTGTACGTATTAAAGTTGTGATATTATTGTTGTTGTTGTAGCCTTTATTGTAGAACAAGCGTGTGTGGAAAGTTTAGATGTGAGTGTATGGGTTGACTTAATGATTTAATTGCCATTATACCGATGAAAGGTCTGTGAGAGCATGTTAATTTTCCTGTGTTTGAACCAGGAGGCATAATTGAACATCCAATCTAATCAACAGCAAGCTGACAGGATGGGATAGGACGCCAATTGAAGATTAGAAAGAGGAGAAGACTTGAAGGGCAGGAAGCATAGGCAGACAGGGCCTGATTATCCATAGGGAAAAGTGGGCAACGTGCCCAGGGCCCACGAGGCTCAAAGGGGCCCTGTATATTATTATCTGATTTCACAGGCAGTGTTGTTAACACTACTGTAACCATATATGGACAAGACATGACAGTTATGGGCTCCACCTACTGGCTGTACTCAGAGCTCCCAAAGGCCTTAATCCGGCCCGGAGGCAGTAGTGTGAAAGCGCAGGGCCGGGAGAATGGAAGCAAGGGTACCGGAAGTACCAACAAAGGAACAAGAGGCTGACGTTGCCGAAGAATAACATAGAAGGGACACGGGAAGGAAACTCTCTCACCTTTACTTTCGCGAGATGAAATAACCGGCAATTTGAATACGTCTTTATGGATTGGAAGCAATTGCATTGAAAATTTGTCCTGTAATTGTTGAATACCCTGATATACTTGATTAAATTAATTATACCTTTCACCTTATTATTTTTATATTTTATTCACCTAGACCGTCAGTCATGGGGATTAGGAGATATTTAATAGGAGCTATTTAATCTTTTAATTTTCCGTCCTTTCCGGTGTTACTGATAATTCCGTAAGAAGTACATCACACACACACACACACACGTGTATATATATATATATATATATATATATATATATATATATATATATATATATATATATATATATATATATATATATATATATATATATATATATGTATGTATATATATATATATATATATGTATGTAAATATATATATATATATATATATATTTATATTTATATATATATATATATATATATATATATATATATATATGAAAACATTAAAAAGGTCAATATCGTATGTTGATAAATTGATTTTAATAATTCTGAGTCTTCATATTTGTCATTACTCTAACGCTAACTATTTTATATAGGTTTTAATTTAATTTGCTTAAGTAAACAATATGATTCATAGATTTAATGAATTTATAATTATTAATTAATATTCATCTTCCTGGATTAATTAAACTTGATTCATTTAAACTTTTTTGCTTACTTCTCTTTTAGACGAATTGTTACTAACAGACTTAAAATTATAATGTCGTTTAGAATTAGTTTAGTAAAACACATTTAGAAGACTTTGCAAAATTTTGAATTTAAAATTATTGACATATTTACACTTTTAAGTTCCGAAACGTTTTAAAGTAAACTTGTATTGTAATGGAATTTTTCAAAATTTTAACACTGATTTATTCTATTCTTTATTTCTTGAAAAACGAAATATTTAAACTTTTGTTTCTACAGTCTTACTTAGAATTGCTATATCAGACCATACCTGTACACCACTGTATAAGCCAACATCGGTCCCTGATCTTATCATTGTTGCCTTAGCATATTCGATTTAAGTAGAACACCTACTGGCTAGAATTTAATAGACTCTCTCTCTCTCTCTCTCTCTCTCTCTCTCTCTCTCTCTCTCTCTCTCTCTCTCTCTCTCTCTCTCTCTCTCTCTCTCTCGTATATTTGTGAAATAATTTGAAATATGTGCATGACAAGAATTAGTTAAGACTTCTGCATTATGATCCAAAAGGTCCAGTTTCATATAAAATAATTATGGAGAAAATAATATAAAAAGAACAAAAACAAAGAAAAATAAAAAAATAAAAATATAAATTCATTAAATAAATGTGTAACACATCAAATTATATCCACACAGCATAAACAAACAAAACTAAAATTCCATTTTACACACTCACACGCACGCACACATACACATAAAGAGGCACGCACGCACTGATGATCAATGGCAAGCAGATGTGGAGGATAAGGAGGAATGTATGAAACATAGACTGGATATAAATTGTTTTTGTAGGTATAATTAAATTCATATTAACCGTAATAATCGTTGTGAGATTTTACTATAGAATATTAAACACCATTGTATCTCTTAATCTACTAACACTTCCTTCAGTATATTACTCAGTTTTACTCAGTCATATTGCTAACTATTAACACAAACTTGAATATAAAACTTTAATAAAATGCCTAAATCAGTAAGTATAACAAAACAATGTATTATATTTTCATCTGGAACATTTAACATTTTTTATTGTAACACATAAAACACCATTGCAATAAACCTTATTTCAGTTTATGTGTTTACTTTATTCTTATATGTTTCTTCATTTACAATAGTTTTAGCTGCATTTATATCTGTACTTAATATTGTCATATTTTCTCTCTAATTTGTCAGCACTTCTTTGTATAACACCTATAAATTAAGAACATTTTCAATCGGCATAGTGTTCAGCATCTGTTAGAATTTATTTTAGCATTAAGGTTGTTTTTAAATGTAATGTATGTTAAAGTTTCCCATTTATCAATTTTAGTTCTCACTTACGACAGTAATAAGCAGATTGATGAAGTGTTCATAATTCTAATAATAGTTTCTTTGGCACTTTATTTTTATTGTCATTTATGTCTTTTAGCACTTCTGTTAAATGAATAATATTTAGTAACTTTGATGAAGTACTAAGCAACAATCTTTGGCACTTTATTTTTATTGTCATTTATGTCTTTTAGCACTTCTGTTAAATGAATAATATTTAGTAACTTTGATGAAGTACTAAGCAACAATCTTTAGCACTTTATTTTTATTGTCATTTATGTCTTTTAGCACTTCTGTTAAATGAATAATATTTAGTAACTTTGATGAAGTACTAATGTTAGCAACAATCTTTGGCACTTTATTTTTATTGTCATTTATGTCTTTTAGCACTTCTGTTAAATCAATAATATTTAGTAACTTTGATGAAGTACTAATGTCAGCAACAATCTTAACTATGGATCTTACTATATCATCTTTAAAATTATTCATCATGTTTTTCATCTATTAATTTCTTCATCTAGTCGGAGCAGTTAAATCTGTCCATTGATTGTCAACCGTATTTGCAAAGTAGAATCATTTATAGAGATTTCTTTATTATTAGCATATGTCCCTTTAATGAATCTCTGTCCTCATTTGGTGTTCAAGTGGTTTTAAGTTATATTCTATAGTGGGCGTTCTCTGTCCTCTTTTTCTTACAATTGGTAACGCTTGCACATCAATGGATAAAGTAGTGAATCTGAATACTCTATTCAGATCGATGGTCTTTAAGATATTTAAACTGGTAACTATTTTGCCGCAAATAATTTTATTCGGAAGTTTTGAGCAAATATTGTGTTAGTCTGAGATTTTTTTAAAAAAAAAGCTTCTATAGATTTTTTTAACTTATTTAAAACCTGGATGTCTATTTTTGTAAGTTTCTAAATGTTAAAAAAGTAGTCGATATGTCTGTGTTTGTTAAAATTTTAAAAAATTTGATCTGGGTTTTCTTTGAAAATGATTTAAAATTAATGCACTCGTACATATATGCCAGTGTTTTAATTATTACTTTTTAATTCAATGGAAAACTTTTTAAAATACGTCGTGGTACATTTTCTATGACGTATAATGTCCATCACCTTTGGTGAAAAGCATAAAAAGACTAATTTTATATATAGAATCTGCAAATAGAAGCATAATATTTAACCCAAATATGCATAAATTTAAGGCAAATATACCAGTATGTAATTCTAAAATACTTTTGTAATTTATTTTGTTATAAAACACTGCAAAAATATGAAATAATGTCTGTCAGAGAAGAAATGCTGAATGTTTTCAGGTATTCTTTAAATAATAATAATAATAATAATAATAATAATAATAATAATAATAATAATAATAATAATAATAATAATAATAACACGACATGATTGTAATGGTACAGTTGAGATAGATACACATCTCAATCCGGATCCACACGTATTTAAATGTGCAATATTCACATCATGTACATTGCAATACATGAATGATACAATACAAACATTATCACTGTTTGGACGCAAGTTTGTACAAAACTATAAAACTAGATTTTGTGTTAAAATTAACGTTTTACATTTGACTTTCAAATCACAAATGGTTGTACATGATTTAAAGTCAAAATATAAGATGTTCAAAATTTATTTTTAAAACATTGTACGTAAAAACAATTATAAAGATGTTAGTCTTTTGTTCTAAAGGGACTTATTTGATTTCTAGCACGAGACTGGGTGAATCGACTAAGAATTTCTGAGACTGCAGTAAAAGTATTCATAAAATCTTTGTCAGGTTGTTAGGAACTTTGTACATGAGAACTGAATCGTTGTATTTACTCTATATTTCAAAAGTGACAATTTGAATTTTTCTAATAAAGTTTAACTGGATGGATGGTCAATATTTTTCAGCCACTTTTTTGTTGGTATTCAGTGCATTTAAAAGATAAGACGAACAGTGTGCCCAAATATCGTAAAAATAATAAATATTAGATAACATTATATATTTGTAAGAAAAATCTTTGATTCTGGCGTTTATAAAAAAAATTTTTTTCATTCAAATTATATAACTTTAACAAAATTTGGATTTATACAGGACTGATTTGTTTATTTTATTATAGAGCGTCGTCAACTGTGACTCCTACAAGTTGAGAAACCTAGTATGTAACAAATCAGTACCGTCAGATACCGCTGATAAAACAGCACAACGAGAAATGGTCTTAAAGATTACTTTTTAGAAACTCCAAAATTATCACATGACTGATCACTAAATACACCATGAAAACACAGTTTCAGATCTGCTGAATAGTTTTCAATTTGGACAATTATAAATTATTAATTTATCTAATTGAATATTCTGAATCACCATGCCAAATGCTTTTCTAAAATCTAACAGTAATACACATCAATAGGGTTTCCTTTCACTATTTCCCGACACCAAAAATTAGTATTTTTAAAGAACTCTAACAGAAATTCAATTTGTTAAACCTGATCACCATTACGACAACAAACTGTATTGATAAAGAAGTTAAAACGGGTATAGACGTATGATTCAAATTGTTTTGGCAGTACAGGAAGACAGAAATAGGCATATAATTTGATTTTCGTTGTATCTTTTACAAAAAAGAGAGGCAAGACTTAATAGATTTCTATTGTTGTATATGGTCAGTACCATTTTATAAAATTGTGCACTGATCCCATCTAGGCCAGTTGGTTTTTTTTATCGTAAATGGATTCACTGATCCCATCTAGGCCAGTTCAGTTTTTATTATCGTCAATGGATTCACTGACCCCATCTAGGCCAGTTGAGTTTTTATTATCGTCAATGGATTCACTGACCCCATCTAGGCCAGTTGAGTTTTTATTATCGTCAATGGATTCACTGACCCCATCTAGGCCAGTTGAGTTTTATTATCGTCAATGGATTCACTGACCCCATCTAGGCCAGTTGAGCTTTTATTATCGTCAATGGATTCACTGATCCCATCTAGGCCAGTTGAGTTTTTATTATCGTCAATGGATTCACTGACCCCATCTAGGTCAGTTGAGTTTTTATTATCGTCAATGGATTCACTGATCCCATCTAGGCCAGTTGAGGTTTTATTATCGTCAATGGATTCACTGACCCCATCTAGGCCAGTTGAGTTTTTATTATTGCCAATGGATTCACTGATCCCATCTAGGCCAGTTGAGGTTTTATTATCGTCAAAAGATTTCTAAAATTCCAGAATATCTGAATTGTAAATAGGTGGAGTTTGGAAAGATATCTCCAAAAGATTTTTTATTTCTTTGCTATCTATAATTAGGACATATTTTCTGTTAAAATGGTATGGATTGGCACTTTTCAATTCTATACAATAGATCCGAATTATTTTCAAAACTCATATGTTCATCTGTCATTGTATAATATGCTAATTATTTTCAACGAAAATCCTTAACGAATATTTCATGAAATGACAAAAAATCAGAAGAGATAAAGCTTAGCTCGATTGACTACTTACAGAATTTTGTAATGCTTGCACCCAAGTCTCTTGGTAGTACATATGTTCTTGTTGTTGTTGTTGTGTGCTTTGTTTGTTTCAATTTTTACTGCTGTTTTGTGTACATGTGCTAAAGATAGCATATTTTAAGATTTTACCAAGTTCATTACCATTGATTCTTTCTTTAAGGTTTTAACAAAGCTTTAAGACCATGAATTCCAATAACTTTGTTTTGGCAAGTCCATTACCTTTTTTCTACACATCAGAATTACTATGCACGAAATGGTTTCCGTGAGTGGGTATCACATTCTCTTTGTCATATTTGTAGTTGATGTTCTGTCATCAAATATGGTATATAATTAAATTCTCGAAAGGGGGGTGGCATATATTTTTGGATATCGGTGTGCCGACCAGGATACCCATAAAGATATAGAATTGCATACAGCTAAAGTAAGAAATTAATGTTCCTCTTCATACGCTAGCAATTTCATGCATGGTAGGTTAAAAGATTCATCAAATAAATAGCTGGCAGTAAAGTGTTATACATATGTAAACAAATACATGGCAATGCTGATAAACTTATCATGCTGTGATCTGGATAATTAACAAGAGATGCAATATCTGACCTGATTATTAACCAGAGATACTAGTCATATTGCCTACGCAGAATCGAAGAAAATAGCTGCCTGAAGTACTGCTAGTATTGAATAACGAACCCCAACAGATCGCACATTTCTGAATTTTGTCATAAACGAAGGTGTAATCTATGAAGTCCCTTCCAAAAATCCATCAACTCAGCAGGCGCAGGAACATGCTAGACGATAAAATTTAAATGTCATCCATTTACCATTAAAAATAATCAAATAATCACGTTATGCAGCATGAAGTCCACGTGGGTTGCATTTAATGACAATCGACAAAGTAAAATTTATCGGTAGCAGTGTTTGTTGTGACACGGTTTTGGGAATGACGTGTAAAGGTCGTAGAGGTGTATTTAGAACACAGAAATAGTGACATGTACAGGTTGTAGAGGTGTATTTAGAACACAGAAATAGTGACATGTAAAGGTCGTAGGGGTGTATTTAAAACACAGTAATAGTGATATGTAAAGGTCGTAGAGGTGTATTTAGAACACAGAAATAGTGACATGTAAAGGTCGTAGAGGTGTATTTAGAACACAGAAATAGTGACATGTAAAGGTCGTAAAGGTGTGTTTAGAACACAGAAATAGTGACATGTAAAGGTCGTAGAGGTGTATTTAGAACACATAAACAGCATCATGCGATAAGACTTTCATATTCAATACTGTTAGTCTTTAATTCGGCTCCTACTCACCTGTTGGGATCTAGGCGCAGATTAGTCATATCACAAAACTTACTAACGTCACGAACACATATCTCAACGCATTAATCTTTCTTTTTGCAATGACAATTACTTTCTGTGTTGAAGCTTCCAACCAAAAATCAATATAATTGCAAGTTCAAATCATCCGAAATAATTATAATCTTTTACCAAGCTTTTGTCGCGAGCACTTTCACTAGTTAAGATTGCATGCTGTGACACCAAATATTTGAAGCTAAATGTTCACGGTGCGAAGAAGGAACTACATCTCCACCCTTCTTGTGTGATTTGACAATGTTTGCAGACAATGGTTGAAAAATTGTCTGAGCTTTTTTTTCCTTGCTTCTTGAGATTAATAGTTATTGTCATAACTATTTTTAATTATAAGAATTGAACATCACAGTATATGATTCATGACATCGCTCTAAAAAATCGATTATACCCATGCAGTAAATGTCCCTGTGATGTGTAATCGATTATACCCATGCATGAAATGCCTTTGTGATGTGTAATCGATTATACCCATGCATGAAATGCCCTTGTGATGTGTAATCGATTTGTATGTTTTTACCTTCATAAATTCTGTAAAATATGAAGCCCTTTCATGTCATAACAGTTAAAAGTGTCAAACAACAGTTAATCGTGCATGGTGCTGCGTTAACGATATGTTAGCTAAACTGGGTACAAATGCTGCGTGGAGTTCCGTTTTCAGTTCACAAAATGCTTTGAGACTGATCGATCTGAAAATCGGTTATCGTTTTTTTTTTTTTTTGGTACGTTCTTAGATATTTAAATGTGATTTGTACCCTTTTAAACAACTATTGGTCATTTTCATGCCTGAAATGTTCAAACTTGTCACGATTTACCGGATGATTTGCTCCTGCAATCCGCGTCATTCCCAAAAGCAACAATTCAAAACTTACCCTTCTGCAAGCCGACAGTAGCAGCGTTGCCGCCACCACCTCCAGTACCGCCTGCTCCACCTGTATGACATCAAGGGAGGTAATCGCTTTTCAAATGTACACGATTCTGTAGATCTAAGACATTTTGGAACACATGTTCACTGTTATTTAACTTACGCTGGGGTTCATCAGATGCATCTATTTCTTATAATTCAATAAAGTGGGTCACGCACCATCTGGTTTAAAAACTACTAAAATGATATTGAATCAAGTGTCCCAAAGCATCTGAGTCGTTACTGCATGGAAACTTTATATCCTTTCCTTAAAATTTAACTTTTTTTATTAAATGATGGTAAATTTCTCAGAATATGATAATTTGGGTTGAGTTTCCACCAACCTCAAAGTTACAAGGTAAGATACTTATGGTAAATAAGAAATCATTTAACATCGTAAGGTAAAGGTGGGATGTTGTAATTGTAGTTCTAACCTGTGTTTACTCCATTTGTGGTGACTCCCTGTTGTGCGTAAGTAACTTGCAGAAATGATATCACAGTCAATAGGCAGACTCTGGTATTCATGATCTGTTTTCAAAAGAGAAAAGATGGTAGATATATTTCAGTACCGTCCAATTCATTGTTATCGTTTGTGAAACCTGGAATAATGTGGTAATGATCTAGTTTTGTATTTTTGTGGCTAGGGATTTAATTCCATTTCCAAAAAATTCAAGTCTTGATTGTGACCTTTCAAATGCTAGCCCTAACGTCGTAGTTATGTTTTTCTCCAGTTCTAAAACTGTGTCACAACATCACACCTAAAACATGAGCGTTAAGGGTAAAATTTGTAAACACTTTGTCCACGATCGACGAAAAGTGCATTTTTGTGGAGATTACGGAATATGTTGAAGTTGATTTAGTTGTTTCTATACTCTCATTAAATTTGATCCGATGGGTAACAAAAAATACCACCAGCTTTTCTTTTTTTATTAAAATCCTCTTGACATTTAAATTAAAGTGGTTTTAAGCCAATCTAGTGGACAACATGGTGTAGTCAGCTTAGCCGGTTTTCTCTGACATCAATAGAGTAACGCCAAATCAGAGATTATTTTCCCGTAGATGTCTTGGAGTCGCATAATAATCTGTTCAAACGAAACCAAACATATTACCAAACTCACTTTACATGATTTGATATTATGTGCCCCAACCCCATTTACTTCCGACACAGTTCTAAATCGATTAACCTGTCTCTTACACAACTTTACGTCCCAAACAATCATGTATTATATAGGAAAAGAAAGGTAAATCTTAAAACCTTTGCATGTATTCTTATTCCATGATATTATGGGATAGCTATCATAACACTGACTCGGTTTAAATCTAGTGGAAGAAGCACAACTTTAAAGCGTGAAGCGGATTAGGAGCAAAATGACTACAACTATAATATATGTATAAAATTTTTTTTTAGCACCATTCGAATAAAATATGAAAATTTCGTTCCTTCCAAATGTCAAAACATTTTCTTTCTGAATTTCGTTCTTTATATATTTGAACACATTTACATGCATGTTTTTATCAAACATGTTTTATCTACTGCAGTGAAGGACGCGGTTAAACTTTTCGAAGAACAAATCTGAATAGTGCATATTCGTTGCAGCATCTTAAATACGATTTGACGGAAAAATGGACGCGTGCACATATAGACGAATGAGCGCACCGTAATTTTCAAAAATCCGCCTGTGTAAAAAAAGACAACAAGGGAACAGATACAACTTTATCATAAAAGGAGTAAGTCTCAAAATTAATTAATTTTCAAGCTTAAAGTCCTCAGAGGTTTGATCTGCTAATTCTGAAGCTTAAAGTACTCGGTGGTTTGATCTACTAATTCTCGAGCTTGAAATCCTCGGTGGATTGATATACTAATTCTCAAGCTTAACGTCCTCGGTGGTTGATCTACTAATTCCCAAGTTCAACAGTATTATTACTTCAAGACCTGGCAAACTAGTAACGAGGTTCTCTGAGAACTAACCATGTACTAAGACTCAAACGCCAAAATATATATAATTCGAATTTCCACTTACCACATATATCTAGATAAATGTCTAGATATATCAATAAACTTATTAAATTTGAGTCCGAATTCATATATTTCCTCAGAATGTTTTGTTTCTACGTGACCAGGATTGAACATAATAAAGTCGAAATAAAGAACTCGAGATTAAGATTTCTGAAATGGCTTTTCTTCATCTTTCCCATAAAATTCAAGTGTGGATATATTTTTCAAGATCTGATTTAGTCACTTAAAGATATTTTGAAATGTTTAGGAAATATAGGAAATGTTTAAAATGTCTCCTTCCACATCAACCCTCTCCCTTTCCGTCTTGATTAACTGTATAGACTTTTACCTTGACCAACTTAAATTTTCAGAACTCTGTAATTTCAGGACAGTCACGTCTACGTATGCTACAATACACCAAATATGTTGTCTCAATGTACTCATGCTGTCATTTCATTCTACCTCTCCTGTCATATATTTGAGAGAACGCGTGACTACACTGACATGCAAATCTCCTCAAATCTACATTTTATGCACTTAAAATTCAGAAAACTCAACTATTCCTCTTCTTCCTAAAGTAGATTAGTTTCATGTACAAGAAACAGTTCTACTGACTCGCTGTCCATAAAAATCACAGACAGACGAACAGGTAAACTGTTACTAGTTAGGTTGTAAAGTTGGGAGGAAGGAAAGAGGGGTTTAGGCTAAAATGATAGTTGAACAGATGGAGTGAGAAATGGCTGGATGAAAAAGGCAACTTTGAACAATGCTAACTCTTTGTTGATGAAATATTATTACAGAGAATATATATAGAAATAAATAGAAAAAAACCGAAAAAGAATACACTGCATTTGTACAAAGATTATCTAGACCTATTTTAATACTATAAACTAGTTGAAACATAATACATTTAAAGGTTTAATTGTTGTAGAAACAGCCATGTAACGTTTTGCAAACACTACGGTTTTTATTTTTTATTTGTTTATCTTGTCTGTTTTGTATTGACTTTGAAAAAGACTCATTAAGAGGCGAAAGCGCTCAGGCTTGTTAAATACTAGTTTTTCACTGTTCGTTGTCAGTTTGTTGCATTTGTACATATATTAAGTAGACCTATTTTAAGACAGTTACCTGCCATGCTAATAACATGTACATGTTGCTCATTCTTCAAGCAAGTTGTGGTACAAGTAAAGAGACAAAGTCATTTGTATCCTGTCTCTAGTAGACAGCTCTACATGGGATTGCTGTAACACGGTACGAATTATAATAAATTGAAATGCAAACAAAGTATCAAAATATATAACGAAATAATGCCTATTACCAGTACAGAACGCAGAGAAAAGTACATGTGAATTTGAGGCCGTGGTTTTCAAACAGCTCCTTTGGTAAGATCAATATATTGGGTAAAGTAAGTGTTACAATTTAATGTTCAATTTCAGTTAGGAATAGTTCAGTTTCAACATTTCAACTTAGATGAGTAATATTTACTACATGATATTAAAGAAGAAACTGGTGCATATATAAATTCTGGTCATCATGAAAGTGGGTTCCCTTTGATAGTCACATAATAAATCTGCCTAATTTGGCAAAATAAGGAGGACAGATCCCTCACCTAAGGGCGAAATAGAGTGTTAATGAGACTAGAAAGAGAAAGCTCGATCCTTAATGTCAAATAATGTTTTGTCTTGGTCAGGTCATATATATTTGAAGTGATAAATTGATGAACTCAGATATACAAACATTAATACCTTGAAGATGTTAAATTATTAATGACATTGTTTAGTAATTAATATGGTAGATGTATGTGCTAAACTTATGCTTTCTTGACTGGACCAAAATAGCCAGACGCCATTATGCAGACTAAATTATGACCGTAATGGATTCAATTAGCCACACAACGTTGAACAAACTAAATTATAATTATATTCAAGTAGCCCTGCCACCATTAAACAAAAAAAATTATAATTATACTGGATTTAAGTAGCCCTGACACCATCAAACAAACTAAATTATGGTATATTAAAAGTAGTGCTATGAGGTTCACCGAAAACGGAAGCAGTAATCATATAGTGTACGTTAATATTTAATGTTTCTTAAGCTTTCTATTTCCACTACGATAAAAACGTACCGTTAGTTATATGAATGACCGAATAGAGTGCACACATTTTTATTTTATTCCGTGGCCCTAAGTGTTACAAACATCAGAATCTCGAAGTTTATTTCAATTTGTCAAATATTTTCTTTAGTTCATTTTTAGTTACAACATTAATTAAAGCGCATTTTGTTTTTAGTTTTCTGGGTATTTTACTGACCTAAGCCCTTATTATACATACGCAATATTTACTCATCTACACAAAGGTTTGAATAGCTTGGTGTGTGTTTACTCTCAAAGGTTTGGATAGCTTGATGTTTCTTTAAACAAGGTTTGAGCAGCTTCATGTGTATTTACTCAAAGGTTTGAGTGTCTTGATGTTTTGTTTTAGTTTGTTTTTTGTTCGAAGGACTGGGTAGCTTAGTAGCTTGATGTATTTTTACTTAAAGGTCTGAGTAGATTGATGTGTGTTTACTTAAAAGTCTGAGCAGCTTGATGTGTATTTATTCAAACGTGTTAGTAGATTGATGTGTGTTTACTTAAATTGTTTGAGTAATTTGATGTGTGTATACTTAAAAATCTGAGCAGATTGATGTGTTTATTCAAATGTGTATGTTGATGTGTGTTTGCATAAAAGTCTCATTTGCTTGATGTGTTTTAATTTAAAGGTGTGAGTAGTTTCGTGTGCATTAACATAATGGTTTTTTAGTTTGAGTATATTTATTTAAAGTTTTCAGTAGGTTGATGTGTGTTTACTTACAGGATTGATTTGCTTGATGTGTATTGTGTTGACGTAAAGTTTTGAGTATTGTGATACAGGTTTGTATAGCTTGATGTGTTTGTAATTAAAGAGTTGAGTGGCATGTTGTGTTATTTTTTTTAAAAGTTTCAATTTGCTTGATATGTGTTTACTCACAGGTTTATGCAGCTTATTGTATGTTTGACCTTTTTCTGTGACAGAGGGTAGAGTTTTGACCTACCTGCCTTTTGCCACTTTTTAAAATATGTTTACTTGGATTTAAGCTCAAGTCCTGACCTTGTTTACGAATTAGTGAATTTTTTCCGAACATTCTGTTGTGTCATAGGTCAGGTGACAGCTTATATACAAGAGAGTTTAGTAAATAATCATCCATTCTTTTTTTAAGTTCAATATTTGGCATTATTTACTGTTAAGTTCAAATATAATTTGATATAAATCATTTTTTCACTTATTCATTGGAATTATAAAGTGCTCGTTGCTAATTGGAGTCAAAGACTATTGTATGATTATTGAGAATTCATTCAAAGACATTCTGGATATATTGTTGTAATACATTATTACTATAGGTGCATCAAGTCATTCAAGTCATTCAAAACTATTGGTACGTTAGCACATTCAAAATTTTAAAATTCATTCGTAACATTCTATATTTCTGGACTTGTGATAGAATTATTTATTGTTATTTGGAATTTAATGAACAATATTGTAAGCATTTCTTCGAATCTTCACTTTGTATTCTAGGAAGATAACTTATTTGATGATGTGTACAAAATTTGTTGGTTTCTCTTTTTTCCTATTTAGTTATGACCACTGATGCGTTTCAAATAACATTTTTAAATAGCTTGATGTGAGTTAACTACAGGTTTGATCAGCTTGATGTCTGTTTGCTTACATGTTTGAGTAGCTTTTTGTGGCTTACTTAAAGGTTTGAGCAGCTTGATGTCTGTAACATACATGTTTGAGTAGCTTGATATAAGCTTACTTAAAGGTTTGATTAGCTTGATTTGAGCTTACTTAAAGGTTTGAGTAGCTTGATGTGAGCTTACTTAAAGGTTTGAATAGCTTGATGTGAGCTTACTTACATGTTTGAGTAGTTTGATATGAGCTTATTAAAGGTTTGAATAGCTTGATGTGAGCTTACCTAAAGGTTTGAGTAGCTTGATGTAAGCTTACTTAAAGGTTTGAATAGCTTGATGTGAGCTTACTTAAAGGTTTGAGTAGCTTGATATGAGCTTACTTAAAGGTTTGAATAGCTTGATGTGAGCTTACTTAACGGTTTGAGTAGCTTGATGTAAGCTTACTTAAAGGTTTGAATAGCTTGATGTGAGCTTACTTACATGTTTGAGTAGTTTGATATGAGCTTACTTAAAGGTTTGAATAGCTTGATGTGAGCTTAATTAATGGTTTGAGTAGCTTGATGTGAGCTTACTTAAAGGTTTGAATAGCTTGATGTGAGCTTACTTAAAGGTTTGAGTAGCTTGATATGAGCTTACTTAAAGGTTTGAATAGCTTGATGTGAGCTTACTTAAAGGTTTGAGTAGCTTGATGTAAGCTTACTTAAAGGTTTGAGTAGCTTGATGTGAGCTTACCTAAAGGTTTGAGGTGCTTGATGTGAGCCTACTTAAAGGTTTGAGTAGCTTGATGTGAGCTTACCTAAAGGTTTGAGGTGCTTGATGTGTACTATGATGTTAGATTGAATCGCTTATCAATGCTTTTGGCAAACTATTGTAAGTTTGGTGTGTTTCCTATATGTCTATCAAACGATTTAATAATTTTCTGCGAGATACTCATGTGATAAAATTTAGTTTTCTGCAAGATGCGCATGTGATAAATCTCATTTAGTAATGGAACATGAATATAAAGATTTTGCATAACTACTAAAACACGTTTGAAAGAGACAGGGAGATGCATTGTAGGTATGTAAGTATTTTTATATGTTATAACTCTAATGTGAAATTGCCCATTTCGTGAAATTTGCAGTTATTTTGCTCATACCATGTAGTGGCCATTATGCTAATGAGATGGTCATCTGGTCAATATGTGCTGCCTGTTTCATGACATGGGCAATCATTTATAAAACTTAACATGTCTTGCAAAAGGCAAGATAAAATTTAAATGCTGGTTATAGCAAAATTGTAAAGGCTTAAATACTCAATGATTATATAAGTTGTACAGACTTTGTTATAAAATGAATACAAAACAATTACAGCAATAATCTCCCTGTAAAAAAAACAGCAAAAAGGGAAGAGCCTCAAACTCTAATAATTTTTCCTTTTTCCAACTTGTTTATTTCCCACTTTAACATCCCTTTACTAGTTAGTGTGACTTATAAACCCTCTAGCTGTCGGCAGTTTCAATGAAACGAATGGAAGATCTCCGTCCTTTTAATCTTTGAAGTGATTTGCCCATGAACACAGTTTTCAAAACATTCACTTGTCATCAATAAGATCAGCACATAGCTGAGTTTGCAAGAATAAAAACATTCGTAGTAGTTTGTCTTAGGACCAGAGGTTATAATTTTCAATATTGTATTTTATATCCTTTTATGGGAATTATGAACGGTTGTTGAGTTGAAAGACTAAGGATATATTCATCTATGCACGTAGACTAAATAATGCACGTCTATGTTAACAAAGTAATTTTTTATTTATGTACGTAGACTAAGTAAATATGCATCTAACCACAAAGACTATCCATCTATGCACAGAGCTGGATTGAGTTACAATTGAATCAGACGTTGAATATTTGTTAATAAGCGCAGACGCAATGCTACAAGTATATCGTTTAACCATGTTTTAGACTTTGATCCAGTCTTTCCGCAATGGCATCAATGTTATTTGAATGACCAAAGCCTACGCTCGAAGGACATCAAACACGTATAATTAATATAAGAAGAAACAAATTTACATCTATCCTAATTTGTAAAATTATACTGTTTTCTTTTTCAAAAATATAAAAAGAAAATATTATTAAAATTAAACAAATAATATTACCCCTTCTTGATGAACGTAGTTTCCTCAGAAGAGAAAGAACTATACAAATTTTCTGTAGGTTGTTGCGCGCCTTTTATTAAAATTGTAGACACGTTTAGTTAACTGCCTTCTTAATTATTATGCTAATTACACCCATATTGTTCCAGAAAATGAAGATATGTAATCCCACATTATTAGCACTATTCTACATCTTATCATATTTCTTTCCGAAAACGAAAAATGTTGCTTTTATTTGAGGTTATTTTGCTTTAGATCAAAGCCTGAAATTGATTTAAGTTCTAAGCAAAACTGCAATAAGTTGGGGGGGGGGTTGCAAACAGAAGCGCATATAATTGGAACTATACGAAACGTGTCTCTTTTTTTAATTATGTTCACTAAAATAGGCACAATTAAGTAAAAAGAAGGTCTACATACATGCAGCTCAGAATTTTGTCGCTTAGATGAATATGTCAGCCACACATTGCAAAATTACATTTCCGTCAGTATTAATTACGTCAGGGTATAAATGCAGATTTTGGGGATCTTGCATAGAAAACTCTCCACCTCCCCTTTGTCCTTGTACAAACAAACAGACGGACACAGACAAATATGCACACACACATATATACATACATATGTTTTTACAGTTGACATATATATATATATATATATATATATATATATATATATATATATATATATATATATATATATATATATATATATATATATCAATGATTCCATCCACACAGAACCATTAATACACATATTAGACAACATGTAATACACACTAAACTTCAAGCATTGCAGACCCAGATCTGGCATAACATAATAAATAGGCAGGATCTAGACTGTTCCTTTTAATGGCCATTGTACAAGGTCATGCAAAGATTTATCTGCTTGTGATTGCTGCAATGGCAGATCTATATCTGCACTATTTGAAGATGGACATGGATTACTCATGAGAAAATATATCCCATTGACGGTTTTTAATCCTTTCCCTGGAAATACAATAAATCAAATTGATAGTTTAGTATTAACAACTAAGACTAAGATTCAGTGGGAATGGAAACTGACTATCTAACCATTCAAATATCACTGGATCCATTTTTGGCTCATTATGAGTGTATCGCACATGTATTTTAAATGATGTGATGCAGATGTGAATCCTACCATTGGACCACTCCAGGATAGCTACCATAGTTTGTCATGGGAAAATACACTTTACTTGTATTGCTGTAAAAGCACTAAAATATCAACAACCTGCTAGTTATATGCCAATCAGGCTGACAGCGAACAGAATGATCAGAAAGTGGATCTTTGTTAATGGACCCGAAAAGGATGTACAATATACATTTTGCAAGCAACAATGCTTCTACATTTCATAAAAAATTAAGGCTTTCTTTTACTGGCAAAACGATTGCTGTCATTAATGTTGATATTTCAGCAGAGCAGGTAAAATGAATTTTAAATTTGTATACGAAGTTTCACTGCGGCTTTTCTTTAGCCACTTTCCAAAATTATATGTAACATACATACATACATACATACATACATACATACATACATACATACATACATACATACATACATACATACATACATACATACATACATACATACATACATACATACATACATACATACATACATACATACATACATACATACATACATACATACATACATACATACATACATACATACATACTAAAAGACAACCTAGAGTAGTGAAAATCCAATTGTCTGCAGATATATAACGTTATGAACAGCCTGTTGAATGGAAGACTCGAAACCACTTTAGAAGTTTCAGAAGAAAGGAGAGAGGGTGCTATGTATGAGCATGCTAACAATGTGACCACAGAATGTCTAGATATCAAAATGTTTTCTTCACAAATTACGCACGATCAACCCAACAAGAACTACTAGTCATCTTCTCATTCCTATACAACTATTAGAAGTATTTTAAAATAATTTTAATTGTATGAACAAACAAAAAGGGCTCGATGATAGACCCCTAACCACTCTGACACGAAAAGGCATAAAAACATGTTATATAATTTGTGGACTCGCTTTTTGTTAATCTTTGGTTTAAAAGTACTAACCCAAGGAGTGGTTTACGTATGTTAAATTATGGATTAATCAGTCTTAGATTACCATTATCAGTCTTATATCACCAGTCTTAAATTTTGTTTCACTAATTTGAGGTCGTGATATACACATCCTAGTTATTGGCTCGCTAATCCAAGACTTTGGTGCACTCACTGTTTACTGAAAAAAAGTGCAAACTGCTTGGAAGCAAGATGACAAAGATGACTGTACTGTAAAACCTTCAGCACGTTATACTCGACATAGAATATTTTCAGTAATCCATAATATTGGATTGGATAACTACATCTTGAAAACAAAAGTGAAAACTGATGTTAGATAGATGAGAAACAAAAAACAACCTGAAATACCTGATTGGTAATCACAGATCTCCAATTAGTTATCCACGATCTAGCATATGTATACAGAGTCCTTAAATAGAGTAAACAAAGAACTAAAATCAGTAGACAAGACCCTTGACCCACGTTAAATGGGTAGTAGACCAAGAATTCAGACTTATAATCAGAGATCATCAATTATTAATCTGATTTTGTATACATAAAACAAAGCCTTTCAATTTAGCCGGTCGTGATTTTGAATTATTAAAGTGAGATATGAAATTAGTAACGGGAGATCTCTAATAAGTAAACAATATTCAGACTGCATTCCACTCCTACCCTTCAGTATTTTGTACTCTTAAATCCAGATCGCTATTTGTAAACTCAGGATAAAGTAAGCCAACCTATTAAATTTTTAAAATACGTTTCGTTTTAGCGGCCTAGAAAAAGAATCGATATACGTGTATAGTCTGTTTCAAACAAAAGTCTTCAAATGGTATTTTTGATTCACAGTAATGAACAGCACTCATTCAGGTGACAAAAAATGACAGTGAAGGTAGGATTAATTGGTCGTGCGCATGTTTGGTCAGACCTTCATCGAATTGTATAGCTAGTACGGACTACAAACACACCACTGACGAAGGATCATGCTACAAAGGCTGCACTGACGCAGGACCGTGTTACAAATACACCAATGACGCAGGACCGTGTTATAAACACACCAATGACGCAGGACCGTGTTATAAACACACCAATGACGATTTTATTTACGATTTTATTTACGAGTAAAGCGACTCAATTGTTGTCATTCACCCTCTCTGCTGCTATGAATTAAACAGCCATTATAAACATTATTAATAATGAGTATTGGAGAACCACACTCAGCTAAGTTAGCTCGAGAACGACTATAGGCAATTAAAAAATATCTACCTGTTCGTGATGCTGTTAAGGAACAATTACAATTGCGTCAGAGGGATTTAACTGAGTTTGAGGAGGAAACAAAACAGTTATTTAAACCGATTGTAGAACCAACAAAAAAATTGTTACAGCAACCGAAGCAACACAAGAAGCTTTTGCAACATTACCTGCCAATATTGCTCGTGCACAAGAAGCTCAACCATTACCACTGCCACCAGCCGTTCAACCTCCTCGACCACCAAGAACCAGAACTAAGATAATAGATAAATTTACACCTGAAGGTATTGCTGCTATCAAGGATCAAAATCAATTATTTCATATTGCCGCGTTTGGATATTATGAAAGAGAAAAATATGTAAAACTAGAATATGTTAAATCTCTGAACTCTTATTACTTGTCCCAATGATGTCCTTGCTGATGTTGATCGATTAGAAATCCTCATTGGAGGAAAGCCACCTGGTAATAATTCATCAGAAATCATTAATGAAGCAGCAGATATTTGTAAACGATTATTTAGTGGCGGCATTATGGACATTGATGTGTATCGATCACTCATTAATGAAATCGTCGATGACTACTACAGTGACTAAGTCACAGTGATTCGATACAGTTAGTGATAAAGTCAATTAATAATAAAATAATAAAATAATAAAATGATTGTGCATCAACGTGGACCTACCATGGTCAGGGTAATAAACTCTCGATTACCAGTATACAGAGCAACCTACAGAGAAGGACTAGGTGATATTGTTCAGGGTCTATTTAGAAGAATAACCTCAAAAGCAATACATATTGCAAAGCAGCTTGGTATGAAAGTATTGATGTTGTTCGTGAAAAAGGTATAGACGCTGCTGGTAACCTTGCTAGCAAAGCAAACCACAAAACCGTCCGACCTCAACCAGTGAAATTGCCCAGCACTGAAATGATGACCGCAAATGCAAGTAAAATAATAAATCAAGCCGCTAATAAAAAAAAACTAGCGGAGTTAGTTGATGTCCCAGTGTCGGAAAAAGAAAACAATATAACCGCTAGACTGATATTAGGAAGTGGTCTCACTTCCCGAAGTGGTCTTCGTGTTAGACAAAGATGATAATAATAAAGATGTTCAAGCGTATAAGTGATCCTGCATTTGACATGGACGTACCAGTTCTCAAAGATGAGTCTGTGCGCGATTATCAGTATTATTCTTATGACGCACGAATTCTAGATCAGCGTGGGCGAATCGAAGGATACAAGAGATATTTCTTACCCGCTGAAGCATTTATTGAGATTGAAGGTGAAGTTTTAAATAACGCTAATCCTGCAACACCAGCAGCATATGCAGACGAAGTTAGTGTTGGTTTTGTTAATAATGGTATTATGGCTTTGTTTGATAGCGCTACGTACACGATTGACGAAAAAATATACAATCAGTTCAAAAAGACGTTGACGTTGCTACAACAATATTTGGTCTTGCAAGATACAGCGACGATTACTCAAGATCAGCTGGTACATCAATGATATTTGTAAAAGACACCTCTAATTCTCCAGAATACCAACAATATGAAATAGGACGACCACAGAACTTTGCCGCAGCAGATGTAGAGAGAATGATTATTAATGTAGATCCAGATTTCAACTTAGGATTTAGATCAAGTCAAGCGATGTTAAAAGGAAATAGGAGAGCATCTTCATGTGCAATTCCATTGTCACATATCTTTGGATTCTGCAGAAATGTACGAAAGGTTATATTCAGAGCTAAACATACAGTTGTACTCGTACAAAAAAGTACAGACGATGATGCAATATGGAGACCCGCTGGTGATACTGGTATTTTAGTACTAACAAAACTTTCCCCTCGATATCTGAAGAACAGTTACTTTCTTTTATGGATCAAGGTGGTAAATCAGCGTTATCATGGTTAACAATGACCACAGATGCTATCCAGAGTAATATTACGGTTTATTTACATGGCAGATAGCCTCTCATAAAGATGTTTCTGCACCGCGACACATATTTATTGCATTTCAAGATACTACACGAGTAAATGATCAAACGCGTAGTATTATGATATTTGATAATCTCGGTGTTTCTGAGGTTTCATTAAGAATAAATGGACATCAAGAACCATCTGAGGATATTTTGTTAAATTTAGATCAAATTCATGTATCATGTGCGTATCATCGCCTTACGTCGTTCATGGGCCGTGATCAAAATGTTGATACTGGATTACAAAATATCACAACTAGATTTTACAACTCTGTATCCGATTTATTACTTTTCGCTGGAACATTTAGATTTAACCAGACATTCTGTTGTAGATATATATTTTCGAGCTCGTGTCAATAGAGATGTTGGAGCTATTCCTAATTACAGAGTAATTGCCGTAATACTCAGTGATAAATCAATGTTACTCGAAGGTGTTTGTGGACGAATGAGAGTCATTGATGCGCCAGGAGAGAACATGTAACACGTAATTAGATCAATTATGAATATTATAAATGTCATATCACATGTTAGTGTGAGTCTGACTCCTGGTCAGGTCAAAAGACTGCAATCAGCATCAAACAATAACTGTGGAATAAAAATATCGTTAAAAAAGAACAGATGACCGGTTCAAATAAATTATCGTTGACCGATCGACAATTCAAAATCTTTAATGAAGCAAAAAGATCAAATAAAGGCGTCAAACTTAGTCTTTCTGCAGGCGCTATAAAAAATACTTTTTAAAACGGGTGGTATATTTCCCCTTCTCGCAGCTATACCAGCATTAATAGCCGCTGCAGACCCTGCTGTTGTAAAAGATCCTGCGTTAGGCGCTGTTGGAACTGCTCGTGGAATGGCGTTAAAGAAAGCAACTGGACAAGGAATCAAAATAAAAGGAAAAGGCTTCAGTTTACCAGGAACTACGTCTTCATGGTACGGAAAAGGTCTAAGACTAGGAACAGTTCGATGATAGTTCCACTATCAAATTTCGATTTACTCGATGCAGCTAAAAAAAACTAAATATAAAAAATTTCAGAGTAGCTTTTAGTTTCTAAGACATTTACTAGCGTAATAAATTGACCTGAACATAATTTTTTCTCCAGATGATGAATTTACTGATTTAACAGGTTTTACAGTATATCTTGCAAAACCTGTGTTTCCACATCTGCAGTTTTCACTTTGCGTGATAACACGTAAATTTTGAAGTGAGTTGTCAAGTTTATTGTTGTTTAGATGGTCCACCACATACCCATCTTTCATTTGTCCCAAGAAACATTCGACCACAAATCTGTGTGATAGATGATTTTTTCCGCTGGCTTTAAACGCAAGAAAACCAGCATTATTCACACTACCTACTGGTTTTTTCAATCTGCAATTCCTAATGATACCATTACAATTCGCTTCATAAATAGTAAGAATCGGATGTGACACAAACACATTTTGCTCCATTTATATACTTTATACTATTTGTTTAAATCATTGTTTTGAAAATCTAGCTAAATAATTTTCTTCGCGTTTTATAATAGATTCAGAGTTATATTTTATATTGTAATATCATTTTAACTCCATGTATCTTTTACCACCACATTGCGCACAAAGGTGGGTCTTTCCGCGCACACCAACACCAGACCGTATACGCGGTGTAGGTCCTAGACTTCTATTTCTCACGCATTGCATGTGATAACTGCAGAAGTCGTTTACACATTTTTTGTTACACGGAGACGTGTGACCAATCTTAAGCCAGCGGCAATTGTGATTTGATTGAATGATATATAAATGATTAATACTTCAATTTAGATACATACTTGCCTGAATTATAATATGCAGGCATTATCCGCATTTAAGCCTGTCGCATCTAGATTTGATCTTGACAGGTTACACAAATTTAGTTTCTCGATGAAAGATCTAGCTTTAACAAATGCAGATATAACTAAACGCATTAGTGAAACCAAGAAGGAGTTTCGTCACGATGATGCAGTTCATGTGTGGTCCACATTCAAGATTGGAAATGATACCTATGTTATGAATGACAAACGAGCAAGAGAAATCATTGACTACCTCGATGTTAAGAAATATATTATTTTAGTAAAATTTATTAAAAATACAGAGGATGATATCTGGATCATCCGAGACAAACGCGAATCAGTCCAGAATACTCACTGGAATAGACAAGCCGTACTATGAGCGATCTTATCCAGTAACTGCTGTTGTGTACGCGCTCTATCCGTTTAATGATAAACCTGACGTAAAGGATTTCAAGAAAATGAAAATGTCGAGAATAAACTGTGTAGCAGAGCGAATTGTAGAACACTTCACAAACGCAATTCGGGGAAACGGTCTAACAGATTTAAGGCGTAAAAAAAAAAATTTGTGGACTGAAAAAGTTAGACACTGGAGCGTATATTAGCGACGTTGCTGAGCTAGAAAAGTTATTAAGATTTCCAATAACAGTGAAGACATTGACAGGAGATATTTTGCACAAAACAAAATATAAATCTAGAGGAGCTCCTATAAATATTATTGATCATAACGCGCATGCATGTAACTGTATTTCCACGAGAAAGAACGGTTAAATTTTACCACGATGATGTATTCGATGCTATCAGTGATATTAGTAAATATGATCCTGTTTCAGTGTGGTTATTTCAGAGTTCTGAATATGATTATTATGATCAGTTTGTACGGTCTAACGGTGATATTTATCGTACAGAATCTCTTTATAAAGAAATGGAAAACCTTGCGCTGAAATCTACTTCTGACGATGTCAAAGTTAGACAATTACTCGGTTGCTGCTCATTTCGCTCAGGAGAAAAACTCGTGGAAACCAACATGATCAGAATTTCTTAAAGATGTCGTGAGAAGTTGTATAGAATACGGACACGGTGTATTGTGGAATACTAAATATAATTACAATGACGTTATCACAGTTGATATGGTAGCGTAGCGAGTTATCCTGAGAGTTTCCTTGGATATGGAGAGTGCTCTGAATACTTTAATAGATTTGGACATCCTACACATGACATAACCAGAGTTGTGATAAATGGATCCTTACCAGATTTTGATTTAACTGGATTTGCTTATGTAGAATCGTTTGAATTTAGAGAATGTCTCCATATGATTGTTTATGCGTGGTTTGGAAAACATTTCGCTGAAAATGTTGGGCTCCAATAGTTCTGCTAAGATATATGCTCGATGCTGAAGTTTTAATATCGTTGAAAGTATCTGAAGCTATTATATCATATCGCGTGCAAAAGCAAGTTTGGTTACCAGAACCTGCTACACACGATGAGAAATTTGCAAAAGATCTCGGCAGAAAAATAATCGGTAAGTTTACACAAGGAGGATCACATGATCATAAACGAACTTGTACAAGATTGATCATAGACGATGCTGAACTCGATTTTATAATCGTTGATACGATGGAGAAAAACACATTTATAAATCGATATAATGCTTATTTATCAGACAAAACAAAACTATGTACCACTGTGAGCTATACTGATGGCGAGTCACAACAATTTACTCATCTAAGATCTTCGATGCTAGCTTATGTTTCGATAAATCTATTATCGATGATAAACAGATTTTTTCTTACGCTGTTAGAGTTGCGACAGATTCATTTTATATACACAAAAATATAAAGATTCATTAAATCTCAGTACTGGTGAATGGGAAACGTGGAGGATAAAACAAGAAAATATACTTAGTTATTGTGAATCTGCCGATGTTGAAATTGAGGAAACATATTACAGAAATAATAAAGTATCAAAATCATCTGCACCATCCGTGTATGATCCTGTATCTAAACATGAGACCGTTTGTCTTAATGGGTGTGGAGGTTCAGGTAAAACAACACGCGCGATAAACTTATTCATGAGTTTAGATATGATTGCCTTATCACCAACGCACATACTCGCCAGGGAAATAAAGTAACGAAATGTAAAGTCGTGTACATATCATAGTTTCTTTAGATGGTGCGGAGATACATGCACCCCATCACGAATGGGTGAAAAATATATACCTAAAATTATCATATGGGACGAGATATGCACGGTGACTCTGGAAGTATTACAAATATTTCTTGATTGGCTGTTACTAAAGAATACTGCTGTGATTATGTGTGGTGATCATGGTCAACCACCACCCTTTGTTGGGTAGTCTCCACATGAGTGGCTAAAGAACAATGTAGATTATTATGAAGAAATATTTGATGACCATAGAGCTGTTGATAAGTCGCCGACAGAATTCAAAAGTTTAATACGACTACAACCAGATAAAATAGTGTAAAGTAATGCGTGAGATAATTCCAGAAACATCCATGAATGATTTATGGACCTTATGAAAACCTGCTGATTTGTTAGTTGCGAGTACAAAAATAGTTCGTGACGAACTACAAAAGAAATTATATGCGTTGCACAAGGAAAAATTCCCAAAGTTACCTGTACCTTTGTATTATCACCCTGCAGATACTAGACAACAAAATGTTGATGTTAAGATTCCTAGTGCAGATACTGAAAGTGTCCGAATACAAAATCTTGTGTTAAATGATATTGTCCTTGTCGCTGTTGATGTTGTCGAGAGCGCGTTAAACATGAATAAATCGCCATGCACGTTAGGGTACGCAATAACGATTCATTCGTCGTAGGGATTAACTATCACTGATACTAAAGTTTGGATAGTCGATGATCGTATTGAGTAGTCAAATTTAGTTTATCTCGCAGTATCTCGAGTTAGAAGACTATCACAACTAAAACGGGTTATCATGGATTGCGTAATAACCGAAGAAATCACTAATAATGTCGATATCAATAAAACAAATTATGCAGTTATAAGCAGTGTGACAAAAATAATTGCGAGTTTGATATAGATGTGGATATTATTATAATGTTAAAACAAGACAAAATAATCATTGCGCAAATTGCAACGCAATAATGTGGAAGTATTCGAGTAATAACCCAAGACAATTTACCGTTGATAGAATTAATAGTAGTATTGGTCACACGCGCGAAAATGTGATGCTGACCTGTTTGGAGTGTAATCGACGTCGAGGATGTGCAAGTTTATAAAAGTGTACTCGGTGGTAATTGCGTATCCTCAGGAATTATTTGAAATTGTTCACGTACAAATCCACGTTGATGAGCAGTTGAATCTAATCTGTAGATTGCAGGTTTACCTGTGAACCTTACCACGCTGGATATTTTGTGTGTGGTCACACTCCAAATAGGATCAGTTGCCCTTTTTCTACCTCCTTCGAGTTTGCCAGGTTTGTATAAATATCTAACCGTAACATTGCCTAGTACTGGTTAAGAAATAGATTTACGTTTCATCAATATATATTTTTTTGATCGCATCAGACGGTTTCATAGAAATTGCACGAGTAACTTCCTTATTCAGTGCAGCTATCACACTCAGTAACCTCACAACCCATTTACGAGATCTATCCCTTGTCTTAAAGTCAGCAGATATTTCCTTTGCATATTGATAACCGAATAACCGCTCTGCAAGTGTTCGATTAAATCGTTCAACGATTGCCTGATCACGATGAATCTCCGTGTGTCCTTGTCTGATTTTAACGTTGTGCTTGTTCATCAACGATGATACTGCACAAATAAATTCTTTGCCAGGATCAACCTGTAGTAGTTTTGGCCATTGTAAAGGTCCTCGCTGATAAATTTGTTTAAACGCAGAAACAACTGCAGATGATGTCTTTGTTGATAATGGTTCAGCTTCTTTATATCTACTTGCAATGTCAACAATAGTCAATGCGTATTTGTACGTGTGTGACTTTCGTCCAAGTGTTTTAATAGTATCGTGTGGTAAAACAAAATATCTGCTTGATGAACTTCGTTAGGAACACTGACATCAAAATGTGCGTATTGAATTTTTTTGGTGGTGGTAAATAAATTTGCCATATTGCCTGTTGTGCTAACCAATTTGCAGCAACAGAACATGAAACTTTTGCTGCCTCAGCAAGTTTAGTGATCGCTGTTTTACCTTTCCAATACCCTCTTGGGATATAATAAATAGATTCCATTATAATAATTATACAATTAATTACCAGCCCCTATCCCTTTTTTAATTTTCATAGCAGATTTTATTAGGAAACTAGCGAGTTTCTCTCTAACAGATTTATTAGGTATATAATTTAATGTATGAATCAATTTCACATCTGCGAGATGCCGTTGTTGCAAATCAGGATTTTTATAGGCAACGTCATGAACGTGACATGCTTGATCGATCTTATTTACTGGATACTCTCCTGGTCTTGGTCGATCTTGGTTTTCGAGTCTGATAGCGAGATGAGTTCCAGGACCACAGTAATTATATCCAGGAAGGTGTTTCTCACTAACATACTTAGACCATTGTAATCCAGGTAATTTTCCTAAAGAAGCAGCAATATCCCCACCTATCATTGTTGTCCCTGAGATAAATTTATATTTTTGTGTACCACATTTTACACATTTACCTGTTAATGCACGTCGTTTATTTTTTGTTATTATTGTTGTTAATCCAGTGGTAGGTGTAGATGATTTACATCGAATACAATATAGACTCATGTTATTAATAATATGGATACAATAATTGACTTTTCGGCTACACAAAAACATGAACCAGTGAAGCACCATCCAGCATTACCAAATTCGATAAGAATGATTATAATAGGTCCATCTGGATCAGGAAAAAACCCTATTATTGTTAAATTAATTAATGAAAAGGTTTAGATGGAACAAACTATATTTAATAGCACCGTCTGTAGATGATCAGCATTGTTACGAAGTACTTAAGGATTTTCAACGAAAAAGCAAAATCAGTTAATAAAGACGGTGACGATATTATTGATTTTATCACAGATATAGATGAAGCCCCGTCTGTAGATGACTTAGATGGATTCATTAATAATCTGGTAGTATATGATGATGTGATGCTGGACAAACAATCTAATCCAGCTAGAATATTTTCTCGAGGTAGACACAAAAATACTGACGTGATTTATGTTACTCAAAGATATACACAAATACCTAGGGTGATCAGAGATAACTGTAATATTTTGGTTGTGATTAATAGAGTAGATAATTATACTCTGCAGAATATTTATTTTACCTGGTGTTCAGGGGATATGGATATGAATAAATTTAAAAATTTCTTTTCTAAAGCACAATCTGTTCCGTTTGGATTTATAACGATAAATCTACATGATCCAAGATCAAGATATCGTGTAAGTCTAGATAAACTCTTTGGTTAAACTCCCCTTGACTATCAATAGCAGCAGAGAGGGTGAAGGACAACCGTTGAGTCGCTTTACTCGTAAACAAAATCGCCTGAAAAATCATAACAATACGTCAACAAAAATAAACTAACCAAAAATTTTATTATACGATTAAATACATAATAGTGTGGAAAGAAACTTTGGTTTAGCGTTGTTGACATATTTTTTTCTCAGCCCCTGCAGGAACCTTTAATTTTTTAAAAAAAAAAAAAAAACGTCTCAGGCAAAGTTGTCTGTTCAGCCCCTCTGCTGCTACACACTATTGGCGCTTGACCGTACTGCAAACATACCACAGACCCACGGACGTACTGGATACTTAAATTTTGAAGAAAAACAAAGCATGTGTGCAATTCAGCCCTTTGATCAAATCATCACTATGCACAAACTTAAATGTATCAGTTGAAATATTGTTTATTCAGACTGTAACATTAATTTTCATCAAAATTCCATCCGTCACATGTGATATAGACATCTAGATAAACGTAAGTTATCTTTCTAAACCTATCCCAAACCCTACTCTGATAGACTGATATCTCTTTTAAACACTTCGACCAAATACAGACTTTATACATTCAAACAAATATTGTAGGACATATGTATAAATTTTAGTTATAGAAGAATTTTTTACAACACCTCTATTGATAGTGAAATCAGCCGTGTTTTCTTTATTATGCAGACCAACCTTGCCTTTATTATTTTGGTGCTCTTTATATCCCAGATGGTGTACAAGAACAGCAACAATGTAGTAGCTTTAAGATATAGTGTATGAAATACGCAATGTTTATTTGTAACTGGTTCAAATTACCTAAAGCATGTTTCACACCACTTCAATACGGTAAACCTGTGTATTAATAAAATTGGTAAACGCTAAAATTATGGCCTGATATTCAAACTAAACTCAAAAGATTGTGGTTTAAATAATAGCATACATGCAAGTATTAGGATGAAAATAAAAATAAAATATAAAATGTAAATAAAACAATATTTTGATTCCTGTTCATTACCAGTCATTACCCTTTCCTCTTCACTTAACGAAATAGTGTAACCCTTGTGTGATGTGATATAGTAATAAAAACTAATAAATACTTTCAAAGTTACAAAACACGCTTTAAAAATGCAAACTGCCTTTTGAACTGCATCATAAACTAACAAATGTCTTGTTCTACCATCAACCAGGATATGCAATAATTCTAGTGTTAAAATTTTTCAATCATCAAGGTCGAACACAGCTTCCTCTGATGAGTCCTCTCTAGCTAGCAATTGACCGATAAGATTCACGAGTTCATCTTGATCTGCAAAAAATAAACGGAACTAAATGACGGTTATTTAAATGGTGATAATAACCATTTTCGGTGAAATTTGTAGAGCCTGGCACCAAAGTTTATGACACTAAAGGAGAGAGTAAGGTACAGTATGTGAATTATTGTACTGATAATTTTAACAATATTCAGACATTTCTTAATATTATACAGGCTCTAGGTAAGTGTACATTGACTTGCTACATAGTAAGTAGTCATGCACCTGTCATGGTAAAAACATGGGACAATTGCAGTAATAATAAGTATATAGGGAACAAGGATGTTAGTAGTAGTAGTAGTAACAGTAGCAGTAGAAGTAGTAGTAGTAGTGACTATAGTAGTAGTAGCAGTAGCTGTAGTAGCAATATCAATAGCAGTAGTAGAAGTAGTAGTAGTAACAGTAGCAGTGGAAATAGTAGTAGTAGTTAATGTAATAGTAGTAGCAGTAGTTGTAGTAGCAATAGCAGTAGCAGTAGTAGTAGTAACAGTAGCAGTAGAAATAGTAGTAGTAGTTACTATAATAGTAGTAGCAGTAGTTGTAGTAGCAATAGCAGTAGCAGCAGTAGTAGTAGTAACAGTAGCAGTAAAATAGTAGTAGTAGTGACTATAGTAGTAGTAGCATTAGTTGTAGTAGCAATAGCAGTAGCAGTAGTAGAAGTAGTAACAGTGGCAGTACAAATAATAGTAGTAATGACTATAGTAGTAGTAGCAGTAGTTGTAGTAGCAATAGCAGTAACAGTAGTAGAAGTAGTAATAGTAGTAGTAGTAGTAAAAGTGGCAGTAGAAATAGTAGCAGTAGTGACTATAGTAGTAGTAGCAGTAGTTGTAGTAGCAATAGTATTAGCAGCAGCAGTAGAAGTAGTAGCTGTAGTAGAACTAGTAATAGCAGTAAAATATGATTATTTTATTATTGTTGTTATCTATACTTATCTTACCTGTATGTATGTATGTATGTATGTATGTATGTATGTATGTATGTATGTATGTATGTATGTATGTATGTATGTATGTATGTATGTATGTATGTATGTATGTATGTATGTATGTATGTATGTATGTATGTATGTATGTATGTATGTATGTATTCACTCATGCATCTAAGGCGTGATTTAGACTTTTTATTCATTGTCTGTCATATGCGTACCTTCAGATGAGTCTCCCCTCTCGTACGCTTCCTCCTGTGCGTTCCATGTCCACTTTTCCTTGCCGCCTATATTAATATCTGGTGGCGAAGAGACTCCCTTCCACACCATCTCTTCCCGTGAGTTATCCCATTCCCATTCTAATGCATTCTCTCTAGATTCATATTCTGTCGAGTCGCTAGAGAACAAATCTAACTCTACATTAGGAAGTGCACGCCAGAGCCACCCATCTTTGTCAGCGACTGCCAAGAACGGAGACCCAACACCTGTCCACTCCCAACACTTTGATTCAGCGTTCCAGACCCATCTCACAGTAGTGGGATCAACAGGAGCACCCGGCCCCGACCATTCCCAGGCAGATGTCAATTGGTTCCACACCCATTTTCCATTACCAAAATTTACTTCAGTGGATGGAGCTGTATTTCCCAACCATTGCCATATATTTTTATCTTTATTCCAAATCCAGCTGGAATGTTTTGCATCAGATACTAATGGCGCGCTCGATCCAGACCATTCCCATTTCCCTGTAACATTATTCCACACCCATTGCCCATGTCCGTAATTAATATTCGTAGCTGGAGACTTCGATCCTGTCCAGATCCATTTATTTGCTTCAAAATCCCATTCCCAGTCCAAACCGCCAGAACCAAAGATAAATGGTTCACCAGGTCCAGTCCACTGCCACTTTCTATTTAAATCATTCCATTTCCACAGGTTACCACCAAGACTAGGATTAACAGGAGCCGTTTTTCCAATCCACACCCATTTTCCAGATGTTCCATCCCATCGCCAGTTTACATTTCCAATGCCTGGAAGCATCTGACTGGACCATTCCCATTTTCCACTTGCTGCATTCCATTCCCAATTTGTTTTCCCAAAGATGGCATCAGGAGGAGCTCCTGCGCCTGTCCATTCCCATCTGCCACTAGTAGCATTCCAAATGGTGTTCTTTACAGTGATCGGTGGTTCAGAGCCGGACCACTCCCATTCTACCTCGTGATCGTTCCATATCCATTCCCCTTTGCCAACATCAAAGTAAGGTCTGAAGCTTTCCTTTCCTATTCCGAAAGTTCTGTTGAATATCCAATCTAGTGCGCCCATTCCATCGAGCTCCCATCTGCTAAGTATTGGATTCCAACGCCAATGCCCATTTGCATGCATATCGCCTATAGAACCAGCTATTCCAGGAGCTGTAATTCCATCCCATTCCCATTTGCCAGAGATGTTATTCCACAACCATTTCCCAGGACCAGTGTCAGTAGGTGCTTGGTTTCCTGCCCATTGCCATTTACTTGTATTCCGATCAAAAATCCAGTTTATTTCACTTTCTCCAGGGGCTGATCTACCATTCCACACCCATTTACCGGATCGATTATCCCACATCCACTTGCCTGGGCCAATAGTTGTTGGTCTTGCACTGCCTGTCCATTCCCATCGTCCTTGTCTCTCATTCCATGTCCAGTTTGCACCAGATATTCCTGGTGCAGCTCTCCCATTCCAAACCCATTTTCCAGAGATGTTGTCAAATATCCATTTGTCTTGGCCGATATTTACCGGTGCCTTACTTCCAGTCCATTCCCATCTACCTGACATGCCATTCCAAGCCCAATCTTCGACTCCATTATCGGTTCCTGTTTCCCATTCCCATTTTGTCATATGAGGATTCCATACCCATCTTCCACTTTCAGGAGAGCCTGTCCCTGTCCATTCCCACTTTCCAGAGGCTTGATTCCACATCCACTTTCCGATTCCAACATTCGTTGGTCTATTTAATCCGGTCCATTCCCACAGGCCACTTATAGAATTCCACTTCCAGCTGATGCCGTTATTCCCATTATCATTTCCATTTCCATTGTCGTTTCCATTCCAGTATTCCCATTTCCCTGTGTTAGCATTCCACCTCCTATTACCCAATCCAAACTGTGGAGAACCTGACCCACTCCATTCCCATTTTCCTCTTACTGGGTTCCACATCCATTTTCCATTTACAAATAACGAGTTATCAGGAGCTTCATTTCCTATCCACTCCCATTTGCCAGTCATCTGATTCCATTTCATGAAAGAAGAGACCCAGCTCCAATCTCCTTTACCCAATCCAAACTGTGGAGAACCTAACCCACTCCATTCCCATTTTCCTCTCACTGCGTTCCACATCCATTTTCCATTTACAAATAAAGAGTTATCAGGAGCTTCATTCCCTATCCACTCCCATTTACCAGTCATCTGATTCCATTTTATGAAAGAAGAGACCCAGTTCCAATCTCCTTTGCCTAATTGACCATGGCCTTGCCCACTATGTCCAGTCTTTTCCCACTGCCATTTACCATTTGCCCACACCCATCTACCACTGCCCCATGAGCCAGTGCGGTATCCACATGACGAACTACATTCAGCCCAGTCCGCATAGTTATTTTCATTTCCACCACATCCTCCAGATATGAAGGGATGACACGATCCTGCCTCTGGGTTGAAGAACCACCTTCTGACATGTCCTCTACATGGACCAAACTCAGGTGGAAGGTTGCAAGAACAAAAACTACGACAACTTTCAAAAGTTAGGAACCTGTTCTCATTTCCTTGACATCCTCCAAAAACGAATTTTTCACATCTGCCCGATGTTGTGTTGAAGAAGAACCTTTGCATATAAGCTCGACATGGTCCTCCATTCACATGCAACAAACATTCTGAAAAACAATGTGTATGTTTGAAATAGCATTAAATAAGTACTAAAATCAAAATCGTAGAAGGAAAACAATTCGGCTAATCCCGTAGAAAATCGAGGAACGTTCCACTCAATAAATAGCATAAATAATTCTTTAAAATCTTCAATTTTATTATTAAATCAATACAACTGACAGCTAACATTTTAGCATGTAAAAATTTCATTCAATTTATAGTCCGACCCGTATATTATCCTCAATTATTTTGTCTGACCGCTTGATCGATCCAATACATAGTGAATAAAATGCGGCATAGTACAATTTTTGGTTCCCTATTTCTTATGTTACTTTCGTTGAACACAGCTATGCTAAGTCAAGTGAAAGCCAAAGCCATATTGTCATTTGATTAAAGCAAAATGGCCAAATGTGGAATAAATTCGGTAATAAAAACGATTGCAAATTTATTCCTTTAATTTTCTGTTTGTTAGTGACAGTACAAACTGTCCTAATACTTTCGATTTGATCTATAGCATTTGTCATCTTTGATTAAAACGTAACCAGCATATAATTAATTGTATAAATATTGTTACTACTAGGCGAAGATGATGGAAAGGAATACACAGGACGATACTTTTTTAATAATGCACATTCGACAAAATATCGCCAAACTCACTTCATCGTTTGTTAGTATTTCGATCATGATGTTTGACAAAATCTGAGATGTCATGTACAACGATATATGACTGTCATTGTGAAATTGATCAAGGAATCCATTGCAAATATAATTATTTCAAAGATATCGTGTGATATGTGCAGTATTTTCAAGCCATCCGTTACTCGCGCCTATCGTAGAAAAGATGTGATGTTTTCGTTTTAATAATATGCCAGCTTACGAGTATCATATACCACTTCGTATCAATTTCGACGTATACTTTATCAGGAAATCGATTGCAGAAGGCACGTTTGGAATGACACTGCGGGAAATATGCATTATTAACAAAATATCGTTTGTATCAAATAACACTAATTATTAATGACACAACAAAACAGTTTCTTATCATAATAAAACATTGTTTTATAATAAAACATTGTTTGATAATAAAATATTGTTCATCGACTTAGTGAGAAAAATAACGTCAACAATGCAATAACTTTGGACAAGTTTTTAACCAGTAGTGGAGTTACCCTAAACTGATTTTTAATGAAGAACTTAGTCCGTTAATAACAATATGTCTGCATTAAAATTATGAAGAAAGTAAAGCAATGCTGGAAATGATTTAAATTAGTAATATATATTTTCGAAGTCTATATAGGAACCTAAAATCGTTAAAATCTAAAGTTGACAAAGTTTGGAGGGGGTAATTTCTTGAAGCAGTAACCATGGTGTTTTTATTCTGTTTGTTCATTTGTTTGTTTTTTTGTAGAAGGTTGGGGTGGGTTTTTTGGTTGGTTGTAGGTGGTGGGTGGGTTTTCTTTTATGTTGCTTGCGTTTTGCATTCCACATGAAATCCCTTTACAATCAATAGCTCGTTTATTTTGGTTGAATAAAATAATGCCATGATATATTAATTAGTAATATATTAAATAAACAATTGGGACACTTAAAAATAATAATGCGTTCAATAAACAATTGTGACACTTACGTGGAGGAACTGTGCCTGTATCAAGTTGTAGTTGCCCCCATTTAGGTTGGGGATATGAATGTTGTATCCGTCCTTCACAAGACACGAAAATAGCGGCCACCGCAGTCAACAACCATGCGTGACCCTGCGGTGAAAAAGATATTTTGATATTTTTCAAATGAAGATGTGTTATATATATATATATATATATATATATATATATATATATATATATATATATATATATATATATATATATATATATATATATATATATGTGTGTGTGTGTGTGTGTGTGTGTGTGTGCCTGTTTCATAGCAATGAAGTACGCAAAACCAGTGAAGGTTATATATTAATATTATTTAATTAAGATAGTGAATTGTTTCTTATTTTTATGCTTTTTCATGTATCTAAACAAGTATTCGTCATTCGATTACTTGTATTTTTATGGGTTTTTTTAACTAATTGATGGAAGTTGTTATATTTTTCAATACTGAACAATGTCAAAGTAAAGAGAGACAAAAATGACACATGTACAAATTTTGGAATTGGAATAAATATAGGCTAAATATCAATGTCATAATGCAGTCTTTCGTGTCTTTAAAAAAAAACAAAACAACGATGTCAATTCCCACCAAGACTACCTGCAGATTTAGGACAGTCCGTAGCAGTTACTGGAACGATGATTCAGACATAAAATATGAATAATGTGGTCTATGTGACCGGTGACCAGCAGTAAATGACAATGGACATAAATATACAGTAAGTGCAACTTTATCCACCTTGACACACCTTAAGCCTCCACTGAGCAGGAATGTCAAGTTTGTATCATTGTATTGCCCTGACTTACCAACTCAAAATCAACAATAACAACAACAACAAGATGATGATGATGATGATGATGATGATGATGATGATGATGATGATGACGACGATGATGATGATAAAGATGAAATAATATCATTTCTATTCCTAATAGATATCTCATCAAAACTTACTACTACCACTAACACTGATGTTTCTGCTGCTACTATTGCTATCATAACAAGTCAGTACATGAGTGAAGAGAAATTTATGGATACATCTATTCTAAGGTTGTATATATTTTAAAAATTTATAATACATCAATAGTGCAGTATAAATGGGTCTACAGTTATTTCATATTTTAATTTGCTTTTTTAAATTCACTTCCTGTTGAATATTTCAAGATTTCTTTAGAAAGTTGATTTAATGATAAACTTATTTTGTATATTGATCCATCTCAAGTGTAAAGGCCATAGTAGACAAGTGACGTGATGAATTATATGACGTCAAGATTCGACTTCTAATTAAACCTTTTCAAAAATAAAAACGGATGAAGATAAAGAATGAGAAAAATGAAAATGACTTTCAGATTCTAAGAAAGGCAAATGAATTTATATCTATGTTATGTAATGCAAAACTCTAAGTTCGAAACTTTAATCAAAGAAACATGCATGCCTGACGTTTTTAATACCCATATTAATGTTTCTTTATTGCTTAATTTCGTTGTCTTGTTACATACATACATACATACATACATACATACATACATACATACATACATACATACATACATACATACATACATACATACATACATACATACATACCTACCTACCTACCTACCTACCTACCTACCTACCTACCTACCTACCTACCTACCTACCTACCTACCTACCTACCTACCTACCTACCTACCTACCTACATACATACATACATACATACATACATACATACATACATACATACATACATACATACATACATACATACATACATACATACATACATACATACATACATACATGAGGTATCATTTCACAATTTTTTCCTTAGCTTTTGTTTATAACAATCACATAAATTGGAATATCATTCTCTTTCATTTTTGAGGGATGATTCTGAAGAAAAAAAATATTTTCAATGCAGCTACTGGCGAAACAGGTAATAGTTTAATAACAGTAACTCGAGTGCAAACATCTTGAGGGTCAGAAAGGCGGATCCATTCTGCTTTGTATAGCTCATATGTACCTAAAGGTTTTGATACCTATGAAAATATCAACAAAAGTTCAAGGGATTGTCACTTTTGATTTACAAAAGTTCTCTGCGGTCCCTATCTCTAGATATAAACGTGTCCTGAAACATAAACATATAATGCAACAGTGCCTATTATCGATAGCAAAGTTGTTTTTCCTTATATACCGTCTTTTGTATAATTTTTTTTACATAATTGTGATATCACCTACCTTCATGATATTATCCAGACTACGTTATTAGTTCCACCTTCCGTGACTTAAACCATCCGCTTTATCTATGACCTCTCCTTTATATACAATACTGGGAAGTCACGTGCTTGACTTGCAGAAACTAAAGATGATCGTTGGATGATAAATTTAGTTCAATAATATCCACACTCACAAAATAATGTTTCCAAACTCCAGTTAAGTATGATGTTCTTGAAACAAAAGTATATTTTCCAACGAGAGAAAATCTTAATTTGGTTTCGTTTCGATCATGATAAAGAACTACTTATTGTTCAGAAATTGGTGTATTCGGTTTGAACGTCTTCTCGCTTATGTTCCTATTTAGTCGCTTGAAGTACCTTTTCAGCCATACAGGAATCATTAGTTTGAAAGATGATGGCGCAGGGCGACGAGAACGTAAGTAAGCTTTGATCCGTGTTCATTGGCGAGCAGTATGTCACGAAACGTTTAAGATCCTCTCAGGGCACGGTATTACCCTGTCTTAACCCCAGGCTCATCGAAAATAGTAACACTGTGTCATCAGTTGTGGGTTGAGGCAGGGTTTGTGCTTCACAACAAAGCTACATTTACCTGTTATGGACGATACAGAAAATTCTTTTGAACAATTAAAACAACACAAAAGCAAACACGAATCTGAGTAAAAACTTATGTATAAAGTTCGTGATCGACGTATAGAAAAAAAATAAAACTTATCCAATTGTACGCTCATAATTATTCACTAAAATGTTCAAATTTTCCACAAGTTTCCAGGTGTCTGCTGTTCATAAACTTTGAGAAGAATTATTAATGCCAGGAGTTGGGTGCTATCACTGAATACGAATACGAATTTAACTCTAAATTATTTATTAGTTACTACTACTACTACTACTACTACTACTACTACTACTACTACTACTAATAATAATAATAATAATAGTAATAATAACAACAACAACAACAATAATGATAATAATAATAATAATAATAATAATAATAATAATAATAATAATAATAATAATAATAATAATAATAATAATAATAATAATAATAATAATAATAATAATAATCAACAATGATTAATTTATTTTCTTACAATGTTTTCACCCAAATATATATTTCTTAGGAGATGACAATGTTAAAAAAGGATTCTGCTGAATACTTGAATGTACATATTTGAAATATCAAAGCAAACTTACAATAAAATATAGGGCGTGGTATTCTTGTATAGACTAACGAGTCTTTGTTAATTCTTGATCAGGGGCCCCGAGTGGCCGAAGGGTCTTAAGCGCCGACTGTTACGGATCACTGCCATCTCACCTCTGTCTGCGTGAGTTCGAGTCCAGATTCGGCTAACGTGGGTAAGTTAGAAAGCCTGCCAGTAGCTTCTCGTGGATCGGTGGTTCTTCCCTGAGTTTTCCAGGGTTCTTCCTCCACCATTAATACTGGCCGCCATGTATAGCCTAACTTGTGCTAAAAAAAATGGCGTTAAACCCTACAACAACAACAACAACAACAACTACAACAACATAATTCCTGATCAGCGTAAGTCATATTTACGTTAAAAGCAAAATATATGTACCAATTATTAGAATGTTATAAAGCATATGCAATATACTGAACCATATTATTAAGAATTACATGAAATATTTTCCAATACTTTAAAATTGCAAACTCTGAAATTATTTTTACGATATACCGTTTTCAATGAAGCTAAAATACTATAAATATATACTAATTTCATACAGTTATTACTTCAGACTGACTTCACCTCTAAAATCTGCGCGTTACTTATTTGAAATGGGTATCATAGAATACACTGTCAGTGAACAACGACTTATTTGAAGGATGCAAATGTTGGTTTGATAACACTTGACGCCTGTGTTTAGAAGTCAAAGGGTGTTCGATTCAAATATTACCTATAGTCAAATGGGGATGGCGGGGAGGGGAAGAGAAGGGATATAGAGCTTGCGAATACGAGTCAAATTAATTTAAGATCATAAAGCGATTATGCATGTTTTATTTTTATACACGCAAAAAAAAAACAGCCACGGAATTGTGTGTATTTAATATTAACATATAGACAAAAATGTACATTCATTGAGACAACCGATTATTACAAGCTCTCAGGAGTGGATTTCAATATAGCATGGGTACCGATGGTCTTAAATCTTACCGTGCTATTGCAACACAACGAGTCTATATTTTAAACACGGCTTCCTGGACAAACACAAGTCCTGTGAAGCAAAATATATTACAGCCCAATCAATACTGAGTTTGTGTAAAAAGACAAACCAATAGTCTTGACGAAATTAATCACAAGATGTAAATGTATGTGAAACATGCAATTACGTTCTAGTTCGCTATCGGTGTCATTTAATAATTTGATATATTGAATGTTCCAATGTTTTATTCCGAATTTTGAAGATAATTGGATATACGTTGTGTAACGACCTGCTATTGTGTAACGACCGACTATTTCAATGGAACCCTTTTCATAACGGAACAGACCAAATGAATTCAATTATTCATTGCATTAAATTATGAGTAATGTTCGAGCTCTCATAATTCATTGAGATTATTCATGTCGGATATAGATTCACGTACTGACCTGGTTATTAACGTAACGAAGCAAATTCAAACACTGTTCTTTGTTGGTATAAATTCTAAATATTGATCATTCCTGGTAATAGATCCATATATCAATCATAATTGTTTATAAGTTCCAAAGATTGATTCTTGTTTGATTATTCGTTGAAGTTACATGTTCTTAATAGTCCCAATTAGGTATGATATCATCTCATAATAACAATAGGCCTGTTCGATAACGTTTATTACGTCCCTTGACTTATTAATTCCTAATTTACCCATGATGCAACGCTTTCCGGCGAACAAATCTTTGTAGTAATGTCGTCAAATAAAACTGATTGAATTTTTACCGGACACACCGAGAAAATAGAGCTGTATATGTGTAAACTATGACTTGTCGTTTTGCAATAATAATAAACAGCCAAAAAAAACTTTGATAAAACATTTTTTATATGAACTAATTACTGTTTTCATATTTCATATAGGTCTACAGTTCATGTCATGACTTAATTCGGATGTACTTGAAAGGTCTGATAAACGGCAGAATTTAGCAATACATACACAGAGTTATGTGTTTACGGTTGATTGTAATTAACGAAGTCCAGAATGCAATCATAATAATTTATAAATGAGCGTAATCATCAGTAGAACATAAACGCCTTTGTTTATAAAAAAGAAAGTAAGCCACAAAATTTTTTATTTGGTTAGGAAAAGGACACAATAAAATGGCTAAATTGAATCAAGCTGCAACTATCGCCATGAAATTTTGACGTTATACATGCGTTGAGGGGAGGATTTTAGTATTTGTAATGAAATTAATATATCTGTTGGACCTAAAGCTCATCACAACATCATCCAAACAATTCTAACTATTAATAAAGAATATAAAAATTTAATTTCAATCTTCACCACAATATATATATATATATATATATATATATATATATATATATATATATATATATATATATATATATATATATATATATATATATATATATATATATATATATAATGTTTAATACAAAATCATATATAGAGTGATTTCTTTCTATATATTCTGTATGTAACTAGTCTCTATATATATATATATATATATATATATATATATATATATATATATATATATATATATATATATATATATATATATATATATATATATATATATATATATATATATATACATATATATATGATATATATATATGAGAATTATTTACTAGGTCGTCATACGAGTGTGTCTCCTACGCACGAGCTCATGTAACACCGACTCAGTGCCATCATATTTTGGTGATGCGTCCTTTGTAGTGACGGTATATGGGGTGGTGCGTGTAGGCAAGGCGTTGAGTGCCATTTACTCGCGGACTTGTGTTCGAATCGCCGTTGAGTACGAATTTAATTTCTCTAACTTGTTTGATGGTATTGTTTGTATATATATATATATATATATATATATATATATATATATATATATATATATATATATATATATATATATATATATATATATATATATATATATATATATATATATATATATGAGGACTTTGCATAGCGACTAATCTTTAGAAGCTCTAAGCGCTTTATAACATTTACTTTGTGACAGTGGATTGCTCCATCCCGGGGTAGCCCAGTAGTCTAAGGAGCTAAGCGTTTCAGATTGCTGATATCTGACCTCTGTCAGCGTGTGTTCGAGTCTCGGCTCTACCTTCGTGGGTACATGAGAAAGCTTGCCAGGAGGTTTCTGTTTGAGTAGTTCTTTTCCACTGTTTTCCCGGTTTTTTCCTCCACCAACTATACTGACTGCCATGTATAGCCTATCAAGTTCTGAAACATGGTGTTTCAACTAATAACAAGAAAGTAGTGCCTGTGCAAAGCTATGATGTGTCAAGAAAAATAAATGACACTTTGACGCATGAAGGCACCATTATGGTTTGAGCTAAGCCAACTGTTTGAGGCAAGTATTATCCACTTTACTGTCAACAAAAGAATAGAGTATCGTGTAAATTTATCTAAAGTGACAAAACGACGTCAAGCGGATGAGACAGGTGCAATGTTTCTGTTATAGCAACGTCATAACACCCCAGGATGCGAACAGAACAAACAGCAATCTGATGAAAATAATGAGTAGATCAGATAGATACCAATAAAAGTTCAGGTTCTGAAATCATGTCACAAGTATTGCCTTTGTATTATACCTACATTTGATTATGAGAATTGAACTTTCCCGAATGCAAGTTCCCAATAGAGTATATGTTATCTCAGGGCGAAGTTTTTGTTATTGATTAACTTGCATATATTTTTGAAATGCTAAGCTATATAACCAAACATGTCATGGGTTTTAGCTTTCACATTTGGGCACTCATCCCTGCCAGATAGCTCAACGTGAAGTATGGTCAAAATAAAGAAGACAATCGTACCATAATGCTCGTATTCTCGAGCACAAAGAATAGCCTTGACATCAATAACAAAATGTGTAAATCTAGTCCAAGGATAACCACAGAACTAGAACAGCAATAAATTGGGATCACATTTGTGACTTCTTACCAAGAAATCATGATTATAACCAGAAGTCTATCCAGCCAACATACTTGTGACCAGTACAGGTCAAACTTTACATTTGCATGCCACACCTGTCAAACTCAAGACAACAAAAATCTTTTTGATTTCCATGGCAAACAAGGAGTGTGACAGTTATCATAATGTGTAAGCGTTAATTTTAGAAATATGCCATTAAATACATTAAAACTAAATTTGCTATATCTTCCTTAATTTTATTAATATTTTAATGCAGTGACAACTTAATAATACAAGGAAATAATAAAAGATATTTTTTTCTTAAATTATTTCAGATGCAAAGAAAATAATAAATTTGATTTAAATAGAATCTTCAAAACATTAAATTTAATACTATCAATTCGTCAAACTAAATTTCATATAAATTTATCGCATGAAACTGCCAACAAGTGACAGCTTGTGGTCTGTACAACTAGTAAGATCTTGTCCAGGGTAACTCGCGGTGATTGTTACGGCAAATTGTAAATATAAATGTTCATATATATATATATATATATATATATATATATATATATATATATATATATATATATATATATATATATATATATATATATATATATATGTGTGTGTGTGTGTGTGTGTGTGTGTGTGTGTGTGTGTGTGTGTGTGTGTGTGTGTGTGTGTGTATTGGTGTACCATGTACCAGCCAAAAAAATAAATGCATATACTCTGTTCTGAATTTACTGCGTCAACAGGTACTCAACCAATTGTTAATAAAAAATAATAATCAAACTGTTCATAGTGATGGGACCAGATTCATGATACAAGATGATATTGCATACAGAGACACGTTATCACACCTGACACCAGACTGCTGGCATAGTACTTAAAGACCAATTTCACTTTCGAATTGCTACGTATTTTTTATATTTGTTCTAATGTTTTTCATCAGAGTTCTTATCATGTTGTCGTAAAATTAATAACTTTATTATCTTTGTAAAAGTTTCAGATACTATGGAAACAAACTGTATATTATACGCTCAGTTTTACACCTGTTTATTATGCAGATTAAATGAAACTATAGTACATAAATGAAACTATAGTACATGCTTTTATTAAATTGGTAATACAGGGATCTGATAGATCGTATCTATCTTCTAAAGATTATATCCAGCTTGTTTGATCGTCTGATTTGTTTTACTCTTCATTATTTTTATGCATCTTGACCTTATTGGTCTCCAGTAACTATTCTTTGTTCCGTCAGCAGATAAGTCAAACCTATTTTTATAATGAAAGAGAGCAATGTCTATTCTTTTTATATCTCCAGCAATGATGAGGAGGACTTTAACACTGTTGCAGACAATATAGTTAGCTGGTTTAAATTAATCATGAAATGGTAACCGAATATTACATTCAGAGAGAACATCTCTCTTTGTTAAGTAAATATAAAATCTATAAACAGAACAATCTCAAGAACACCTCAGTTGGATAATACATGATTAACGGCACCATACTATTGCCATCCATAAGGACAACATCAGTTTACTCTGCCAAAATATTATATTACATAATGTCCCATCATTATTCATAAAGTATCACTATCAAGTTGTAGAGTAACAAGAATATTTTTTCAGTGAGAAATATTTTACCGTATTAATTATCAGAATAGGAGTTAGCAATAAAGGATAAGGTACCGTGCTAGTAAATTTATCTGTGGGACAAGGATAAGTTGGTGTACTAGTAAATGTATTCGTTGCACATGGACAATGCGTGGTGCTAGTAAATTTACCCATGGAACAAGGATAAGGTACTGTGTCTTTAAAATTTATGCGTGGGATATGGATTAAGTGTTGTGTCTGTAAATATATCCAAGGGATGTGGATAAACTGATGTGCAAGTAAATTTATCCGTGGGATATGGATAAAGTGCTGTGCAAGTCAATTTATCCGTGGGACCAGGATAATGTACTGTGCAAGTAAATTTATTCATGGGACCAGGCTAAAGTGCTGTGCTAGTAAATTTATCCGTGGGACCAGGATAATGTGCTGTGCTAGTAAATTTATCCGTGGGACCAGGATAATGTGCTGTGCTAGTAAATTTATCCGTGGGACCAGGATAATGTGCTGTGTCTGTAAATTTATCCGTGGGATATGGATAAAGTGCTGTGTCTGTAAATTTATTCGTGGGATATGGATAAAGTGCTGTGTCTGTAAATTTATCTGTGGGATATGGATAAAGTGATGTACAAGTAAATGTATCTTTTGTATATGGATAAGGTGCTGTGGTAGTAAATATATCCGTGGGACCAGGATAATGTCCTGTGCTAGTAAATTTATCCGTGGGACGAGGGTAATCGTTATTAAATTCATGTGTGAGACATGGATAACGTGCTGTTCTTGTTATTTTGTTTTATAGTCTGGATTTTAACCTAAAATCCGTTATTTGTGTAATGCAGAAAACAGTGAGCTTCTACAGAATTTCATATAATCAAAATTTCACATAATTAATTTCACCTGTAATTCGTTTATAAATTTGGATTTAATACTAAAATACTGTTACTTAGTTTATTACCCTGCTGACACATTGTCATTATTTTATTCTGCTTTTCACGCGTTTCATGTCTACCATTCTTTTTTCCATGATGGTGGTGTTTTAGTGTACCTTCTTCTTTCTCCTCTTGGTTAGCGATCTGGATAACTTCGGATGCCGTGCATGTTGTAACTCCTTCATTTTCATATAGGCTTTCCTTTCTATATTTATCACATTCTAAAACTCATTGTCCTTCAAAACCTCAGAGTTATCATGCTTTAAATACTTGTATATATGTGCTTTTCTGTAAATATCTCCAAAGGACAGATGGAGTTAGTAATAACCTTACCATATCACAAGTACAACCGTTGGACTTTTTATTTTCTTCGTCATCTTAGTCATTAGAACATTATATATGTCATCTTGATTGTCGTATATAGATGACTCCTGTAAATTACTTTCCTGACTTAAAATATTTGCTTTTTAAAGTTATAAAGATTTCCATTTGAAAACATCGTTTTGTATTTGGAACTTCTGCTTTACGGAGTTATAATTTAGGCATTCTGAATGAATACGTCATCATGTAACATAAAAGAATAATAGAATCATCAATACTTTTAATGTTTTCTCCCTTGCATGCTTCAACAGGAACCATGTTTACTGATATGTTATGAGTTTTATTAGATCCAGCCATTACCTTTGGTAAAGTGTCGGACCATATCCTCTTTTCGGCTAGTATGAAATATTTTCACATTATAGTCTACAAGGTGATATTGAACGTCTCCACTACCGATGCTTTTATTCGGGTAATTTTAGAGGTATTAAATAATAATTTTCTTTCCAAACCTTTCCTTCATAGAACTGTATCTTTAAAGTCTTTCGCTCATTAAATACTTCTTGTAATTTATTTTGTAAGTCTTTGTTTTCTTCTTTTTTATAGCTTAAGCGTTTTTTCAAAAGACAGTTATCAGTCAAAATATATTTAAATCCACTGTTCTATCTTTCATATGATTGCATGTCCACACTACCTGTAAAACACTTGTCATCCACGTGACTAACATAATTGTTATTTTTAATAACCCACAGAATAGCAATAATAAATTGATTATTGCTTCAGCCTAAATTTCATTAATTCAGCTCAAATCATACAGAAAACTGGTTCAGTTTTCAATTCAACATTTGTTATTTATTATCATCAACTCAAAACAATCACAACTCTATTTCATCCACAAGACTATCGAAAGGTTAAAAAATTTTCAAGACACTCTTGTTCTAAAGTTCCACACCTTGCTCTGCTTCTGAGGAACCAACTTTCCGTGGTTCTGCATTATGTAAGAGTTACCGTTCTTTTCAGGATTAACACAAACGTTGAGTCTTCTGGTGACATGTTACATTGTCTTAATTCATATATAGATCATTCTTTGCATCTTTTATGATTTAAACAAATATTATTCACATCGTTGAAAATGTATCTTTTGATTGGATATCTCTTATTCCTGCATATTTCTAGCATAGGCTTCTCTTGCAAATGGACTGGAGTAAATGGTTATGTCCATGTCAAATTGATAATCTAACATATATCTCTGTCAAGGAATTGTATAAATGTGTTTTTTTTTTATTAAGTAAACGTACTCGGGTTTCGCTTTTAGTGTACAATGAGACCCGAGGGTAATCACTGTATATTATACATTTCGAAAAATAGTGAATTCGGTTCTTCCTTGCTCGGCACGTGCGAAGCGCTTCGGGCTGGAAAAACCGAATACATGGATTACACGGACGATGTTGAGCTACATTGCCTGTGTATATATATGATTCAAACTGTAACGAAAACATTACATTACTGACCGTTCTGTCAATAGGACGTCTGTCTACTAAGACCCAAACCTCTAGCTATAGAGCTGTCTCTCTGTGTTTGTTGGTGCAGTGTGCAGCCGTTTGTGCCGGGTGCAGCAGTTTGTGCCGCGTGCAGCTGTCTGTACTGTGAGGGCGTATGGTGTTTTGTGCTGCTGTGACATGTCGTACAGCAGTGTAGAGCTACGTGTGCAGTGCTGATGGGTGCTGTGCTTGTGTATTCGAGTGCTTCGAATATTTCAACGTTGCTAGTCGGGTTGAGGTTGATCAAGCGTGGCGGACCAACGTGGTGGACGCTGATAGTCTAACCCAGGAATCAATGGTGGTCGGTGACTACATATCTTTGCTTGGAATCAGGGAGTGTCTACATTGCTCCAGATACATAGTATTTTAGCCGTGGGCTAATGCAGGGTTTTTTGTAATATCCAGTGTTTTGCTATCGTGAGTACAAAACTATCACTACGCTAGTTTGAGCGAAATCCCATTTATTTGAAGAACTATCAAGTCGTTATTATGAACGAACCATTATTCGTTTTACCAGTATGAGTAAAACTTGCAATTCGTTATTTTTGAACGAACAATCATAATTTAGCCATTATATCAATTCGTCATTTTGAACATAACATTATTCGTATTTTACGATCATATTTCTGTTTGTGATATACCGTGGATCGTTTTTTTTATTTGTCTCGGTAACATATTTGTTGCATTTAAAGATCATGCTTATTGTGTTAATTAGTCTCATATTGGGACCCAGTGCAAGCACGTGTCTATAATATTTCGTTTCATACCACCATATAACATTAAACATTGTATTGCATTCCCATTAATGGTGTTTTGTTATTAATCCGAAAATCCCAAACTCGGTTATCTTGTTACAAATGGTGTCAGAAGTATGATCTTCGGATTTAACAAAACATTGTTTCATTATTAGTATATGATTATTTTTGTATGTTTCAGACGTTCTTGACAAGACAGTAAGTTAAGTAGCCATTTTACATTTGCCTTGTTCATCGTACAGTTGTATGTTGTTGTTGCCTTCCGAGAAGGAAAATACGGTTCAGTTGTTCAAAGTGTAAAGATTTCACCTTTTGAAATAATTGTGCACTTTTAGGTTGGTTCTCAGATTTTTTGTTTGAAAAAAAAAAATGTCTTCGTTGAAAGAACTTGTGGAACTGGGGAAGCAGTTTGGGTACGATGGGGAATCTTTAAGAAATTTTGTTCGTGAAGAACAGGCTAGAGAAAGGGACCTGAGGGAAAAGGAGAGGGAAGCCAAACGGGAATTCGTAGAATTAGAAAAGGAGGCCGAAAGGGAGAAATTAGAGATAGAGCGACAATTAAAGCGGGAAAGAGGGGAAGCCGCAGAAAGACAAAGGGCTTTTGAGAAGGAAAAAATAGAATTAGAGAAACATGCCGAAAAGGAAAGGATAGAATTAGAGAAACAGGCCGAAAAGGAAAAGATAGAATTAGAAAAACAGGCTGAAAAGGAAAGGATAGAATGGGAAAGGGAAGCCGAAAGGGAAAAGGTACGACTACTAACAGAAGTAGAAGATAGGAAGTCAGAAAGGGAAAAACAAGCGAGATTAGAAACTTTAGAGATAGAAGATAGAAATAGGGACAAGGAGTTTCAAAGAAATTCTGAGCTATTGCAAACCAAACGGGAGGGGGAATGTGATTTTAAACTGAAAGGTTCAAAACTACCCCCATTCGAACACGATAAAGATAATATGGATAGCTATCTTAATAGGTTTGAAAGGTACGCCACTGCACAAAAATGGAAAAAGGATGATTGGTCGCTTCATCTTAGCGCGTTGCTCAAGGGTAAAGCTTTAGATGTTTATTCTCGTTTACCCGCGACGGATTCCCTTAATTACCCCGCGTTGAAAGAGGCACTTCTGAAGAAGTACGAGTTAACCGAGCAAGGGTTTCGCAAGAAGTTTAAATATAGTAAACCCGAGAGAGGCGAGACATTCACTCAATTCGTCACTAGGACGTGCAATTACTTGCAGCGATGGGTGGAATGTGGTAAAGTCGTGAAGACATTCGAGGGTCTTATGGACTTTTTGCTTCGGGACCAGTTATTAACAACTTGTGGCAAAGAGTTGTACTTGTTCTTGAAGGAACGATCCTTCACTAGTATATATGACATGGCCACACAGGCGGATCTATTTGCTGAAGCTCGGGGGGAAGGCCCCAGAACGTTATCTCGCGAGATGGAAAAAGCGGTAATCAGGCTAGGGACCCAAAACCCAGGGAACCTGAAAAACCTAGTAGAAATAACCAGGGGAGGTATAAGGACAAGCAATGTTTCACTTGCAAGGAGTGGGGTCATATCTCCCCCAATTGTCCAAGGCGGAAGGGATCAGTCCAGAGAGTCGCAGTAGCCATTGAAGGCAGACGGTCGATAAATAGAAAATTCGATGTTTCCCAGCCAGCTAACCGGGAAGCAGCGTATGAGCCAGTAATGCGTGCAGGGATCGGTTGAGACCCTATCCAATCGATCGGTACATGTATTTTCCCAGAAGCAAGGGTACCGACGGCGAATGGCACTGTAAATGGCCAGGAAGTGACCGTTTTACGAGACACTGGGTGCACTAGCGTAGTCGTGAAACGGAGCCTCGTTCGCGATGACCAATTGCTGGGGTTCAAATCGCCATGTATGCTACTGGACCAATCAATCGATCATGTTCCGGTCGCAAGGATAGAAATTGAAACACCTTTTCTGACCGGAACCGTTGAAGCGTTGTGCATAGCAAATCCGATCTATGAACTGACCATTGGCAATGTACAGGGATCTAGACTCCCGATCATGTCGGATTTCAGATTCCCAATCATCCAAGCAGTGCAGACTAGAGCTCAGGTAAAGGGGGATAACAAACCCCTACGAAAATTGAAAGTACCTGACGCCATTAATGATATCTCCCGCGACGAATTTCTAAACGAGCAAGAACGAGACGAGACTTTACACGCGATCAGGGAGAAAATATTGTCGGGTAGCGTGAGAAAGTGCAAAAACGGGGGGTTCTCCAGGTTTCTAAAGCGTAATGGCTTCATGAATAGAGAGTATACTACTCCTGATGGTAGGAAATAACAGCAATTAGTTGTTCCCAAGAAATTTAGGGTGCATGTACTCAAGGTCGCGCACGAATCAAGTATGGCCGGTCATTTAGGTGTAAGGAAAACATCGGATAGGGTGACCAGGGAATTCTATTGGCCTGGGGTCAATGGCGAAGTAGCGCGGTTTTGCCGTTCGTGCGATGTTTGCCAAAAGACTGTCCCTAAAGGCAAGATACCTAGAATACCGTTAGGTCAGATGCCCCTGATAGATAATCCGTTTAAAAGAGTAGCTGTTGACATCGTAGGGCCCATATTTCCGCACACGGAACGTAAAAAACCGTTACATCCTAACACTGGTAGATTACGCGACTAGGTACCCTGAAGCCATAGCCTTACCCTCAATTGAGACTGAACGTGTAGCCGAAGCGCTCGTAGACATGTTTAGCAGGGTAGGAGTGCCCGAAGAGATTCTTACAGACTGTGGGGCGCAATTCACCTCAGATATCATGGCGGAAATAAGTAGGTTGTTGTCCCTTAAACAGTTGCGCACAACACCATACCATCCTAAGTGCAACGGGTTAGTAGAGAAATTTAACGGGACGTTAAGGCAAATGTTGCGACGGATGTGCGCAGAAAGACCTAAGGATTGGGATAGGTATCTAAACGCAATCCTGTTCGCGTATCGCGAGGTCCCTCACGAAAGTTTGGGTTTCTCCCCGTTCGAACTGTTGTACGGTAGGACAGTTCGTGGTCCTATGCGTATCTTACGCGAATTGTGGTCGAGTGAAGTCGCGAACGAAGAGGTCAAGACCACTTACCAATACGTTGTAGATCTACGCGAAAGATTAGAGAGTACATGCCAAATGGCGCAAGACGAAATCGCGAAATCGAGTCATAGACACGCGAAGTATTACAAGAGGAGAACGCGGAGCAAGAGGTTTAACGTAGGTGATCAAGTGCTGGTGCTTCTCCCTACGAACAGAAACAAACTGCTAGTCCAATGGAAGGGACCATATGAAGTCAAACACGTGAAAGGCGAGATGGACTACGTTATCGACATGGAAGGTAGGTCCAAAATATTTCACGCTAATATGCTAAAACTCTACATAGATAGACCTAGTCAGGCTATTGATAAAGGGGTTTTGAATGTAGTATGCATGGCGGTGATAGAGGATAGGTCGTGTGACGAATCGGAATTCGTCTCCAGTACCGAATTACCCCTTGAATACCCCAGTGACGTAGGGAAAGAGGGTGTAGACCAGATCAGTGTATGCCAGATTTATCTGAGGTTCAGCGTACACAGATCATGCGAGTATTGTCCAAATACACAGATGTGTTTACAGACAAATCAGGCCGGACTGGATTGATTCAACATGAGATCAAGTTGAATACATTAGAGCCGATCAGAATTAAGGGACACCCAATACCCTTTAATGCACGGGAGACTGTCAATGATGAAGTGGGAAAAATGTTAGACCTGGGAATGATCGAACCTTCCAATTCCCCATACTCATCCCCCGTTGTGTTGGTCAGAAATAAGGACGGGACAAACCGCTTTTGTATTAACTTTCGGCAGCTGAATAACATTACCGTGTTTGACGCAGAGCCTATGCCAGATATAGAAAGCTTATTTTCGAAACTGGCAGGCTATAAATTTATTTCTAAGTTTGACCTTACCAAAGGATATTGGCAAGTTCCAATCGCCGACAATGCCCGAGAGTTAACGGCATTTGCAACTCCAAACGGTCTCTATCAATTTAGGGTCATGCCTTTCGGTTTAGTTAACACCGGCGCGTCGTGCGTTCGTCTTATGCGCAAGTTGCTTAACGGTATGGAAAACGTCGACAGTTTTGTGGATGATATCTTCGTTTACACGTATACCTGGGAAGAACATGTTCAGACATTAAGGGATTTATTTGACAGACTTCGTAGAGCTAATCTTACAGTTAAGCCCACAAAATGTAGTGTAGGGTACTCTAACCTTGAATGTTTGGGACATCTTGTAAGTGGACTAGGCCAGTTGAAACCCCACCAAGACAAAGTAGGTGCGATTAAAGATGCACCTAGACCGGAAACTAAGAAACAAGTTCGATCTTTCTTAGGTTTGATTGGGTTTTATAGGAAATTTGTCCCCAATTTTGCGGCTATTGCCAGCCCATTAACAGACCTGACTAAGAAAGGACAACCGAATAAAATTCCCTGGGGTGTTTGCCAGGAAAATGCGTTTAACACTTTGAAACAAAGACTGATAAGTGCACCAATCTTAAAGTTGCCCGAATTGAATAAAACTTTTGTGTTGAGGACTGATGCGTCCGATACGGGACTTGGGGCTGTTTTGCTACAGGAGCAGGAGGGGGTGAAATTGCCCATTGCTTATGCAAGTAGGAGCAAAATTACTCAGTGATTGAGAAGGAGTGCCTAGCCTTAGTGTGGGGGATAGGAAAATTCCATACGTACCTTTTTGGGAGGGAATTTACCTTGCAGACGGACCATCAGCCGCTCTTGTATCTGAACAAAGCGAAGGTCGCCAACGCAAGATTAATGCGCTGGGCGTTATCTTTGCAACCGTATAGTTTCCGGATCGAGGCGATTCGAGGGTCGGAAAATGTTGGTGCTGATTTTTTAAGTAGGGTGTAATTAACAGATTATTTTCAGGGTTCAGGATTGAATGTTTTAATAAATGTTTCAGGTTCACATTCCGTGACTTTTTCTACAACTGTTGACACTTTTTTTAAGGGGGGGGAGGTATTGTTACGGAATTGTATAAATGTGTTTTTTTATTAAGTAAACGTACTCGAGTTTCGCTTTTAGTGTACAATGATACCCGAGGGTGATCAATGTATATTATACGTTTCGAAAAATAGTGAATTCGGTTCTTCCTTGCTCGGCACGTCCGAAGTGCTTCGGGCTGGAAAAACCGAATACATGGATTACACGGACGATGTTGAGCTACATTGCCTGTGTATATATGATTCAAACTGTAACGAAAACATTACATTATTGACCGTTCTGTCAATCGGACGTCTGTCTACTGAGAACCAAACCTCCACCTATAGAGCTGTCTGTCTGTGTTTGTGTTGGTGCAGTGTGCAGCAGTTTGTGCCGCGTGCAGCTGTCTGTACTGTGAGGGCGTATGGTGTTTTGTGCTGCTGTGACATGTCGTACAGCAGTGTAGAGCTACGTGTGCAATGCTGAGGGGTGCTGTGCTTGTGTATTCGAGTGCTTCGAATATTTCAACGTTGCTAGTCGGGTTGAGGTTGATCAGGCGTGGCGGACCAACGTGGTGGACGCTGATAGTCTAACCCAGGAATCAATGGTGGTCGGTGACTACATATCTTTGCTTGGAATCAGGGAGTGTCTACATTGCTCCAGATACATAGTATTTTAGCCGTGGGCTAATGCAGGTTTTTTTGTAATATCCAGTGTTTTGCTATCGTGAGTAAAAAAAACTATCACTACGCTAGTTTGAGCGAAATCTCATTTATTTGTAGAACTATCAAGTCGTTATTATGAACGAACCATTATTCGTTTTACTAGTATGAGTAAAACTTGCAATTCGTTATTTTTGAACGAACAATCACACTTTAGCCATTATATCATTTCGTCAGTTTGAACATAACATTATTCGTATTTTACGATCATATTTCTGTTTGTGATATACCGTGGATCGTTTTTTCATTTGTCTCGGTAACATATTGGTTGCATTTAAGATCGTGCTTATTGTGTTAATTAGTCTCATATTGGGACCCAGTGCAAGCACGTGTCTATAATATTTCGTTTCATACCACCATATAACATTAAACATTGTATTGCATTCCCATCAATGGTGTTTTGTTATTAATCCGAAAATCCCAAACTCGGTTATCTTGTTACAATCTCTATGACAATATGCAACACGCATAGTAAGGTAGTATAGAATGTTTGTTTTGTTTTCTCCAACGGATAGCATTAAGGTCTATAGAGAAACAACTGATACCATGATACCACCATGCAACATCCAAGTGTGCGAAGACCGTTTTGACAATAATCACACTGACTTGATCAGTGGAAAAGACCTGGCCCTTTGCACTACTGATATTTATTATACCTGGTCAAGTGCAGGATATTGGTGTTATTCAATTAACAGAAAAACAACAACTCAATTAACCTTTAAAGAGAATAGCGACTACTCCTTAAGTTCTTGGCTGTTATGATAGGTAAAGTAACCGGAGACAACTTTCATTGGTCCACCCGATTTTTACTGATCAGCCGCGATACTAACACAAATCATTTTGTATTGAAATATTTTCTCACCTACTGTGTAATGGATTGATAACATCTATAGTATTTCAAATTAGCATACTTTGTTTTCTTTTTGCCCCCTTTAATGTGTTCTCACAAAAAAATTTAAATTTTTGTTTAAAAATGAAACTCGTTCTTTTCCTTGTTCTTCAAAGTCATAAAACACGTTTTTTGTTCTTCAGTTCTTCAAAATTTCTATATTTTGTTTTTATTGAATTGTTGCAGATTGACCTTGTACAGTTTACAAGTTTACAAGAGCTTCAAATTGTTTTTCTTGTGTACATGGTTATTCACTTGTGTATTTATCCACATGAAATAATTGATTTATTTTTCTTCGTTACGAAATCTTTTAACCTTTTTGCTCTCCGTTTTGTTGCTGCTCACTTCCACCTTATGATCCTTAAAGTGTACTTTCTAAATCTTTATTTTTCCAAATTGACGCTTTTATTTTTGTTCTCTTGAATGCTTTTTTCAGCACAATTTTCCTGCAGCATACCTGAAACTGTAAACAAATAGGCATTATCACTTGATAGTTCAATTTCTCCTTTAATATTGGAATTCTTGAATTCAATGCAAGAAAGCATTAGGTCATTACATATCATTTTCCGCAACAAAGCTTCACCTTATTTTTTGTTTGCTGGAATGTTCAGTTTTCATTTAGTGTTGTCATATGTGAGCTTTCACTTAGCGTTGTCATGTGTATTGCTATTCAATTATGCAGAACCGATAGCAGCATTACAAAGCCATGTAGTTAAACTGTGTACCTGTATTAAAGTTATTTTATTTCCCTCGTCATTCAAATAGGTACAAACCAAGCATTTCTCTTCATTTTTATGCTCAGTGGTTTGCTTGTGTGCGTACATTTTTTCACCTGACCAAGACTATTTATCTCGAAATGTTGAGAAACTGTTTTGTATATTCGCTCTTACCAATTTGTGTGTGTGTGTGTATTTGTCTGAGACTGAGAGAGTGAGAGATAATTACAAATGTACACCGGAGAGAATGGGAGTTGCGATCCATGGATTGAATAGCTTTATGCTTAATAAAATAGTACTTGGCAAAGTTGTTATTTGATATAAATAATACCATTATGCAGGTTAGTAAATTTGTAATTCACACCAATTAAAAATTCTCTAACCTTTTTGATAGTTGTGTGTGTGTGTGTGTGTGTGTGTGTGTGTGTGTGTGTGTGTGTGTGTGACCAAATATATACGTAAATACGTCTTATTCTAACGGTTTTACCTTTTTATTTCATCTGTATCGCTTGGCTCGAAATCAGTGGCTTGCGGGGTCAAATCACGCCCGAGCAATGTAGACAATATGTCTGGGGGAAATGCAATTTTTTCCGATTCCTCTAACTAAATAGTTTTTTGTGCCCTTGTACGCCACTAAAATCCAAGCGACCAATGATCAGTTGTGAGCACGGAACCTTTTGATAAGATCGACCCTCTGATTCCTTCATGATACATTATCCATAACAAACAAATGACAGTTTGGATGGTTCACAGTTTTGACCATAGTATAGCTAGATTACAACATAAATTGTAATGTAATAAATTACCTACAGCAGCGAAACTACATTGCCCGTCATTTAAATATGCACTAGTAGGAGTTATCTCTCTGATTTACGAAATATGTTTCGTCCGCAAATGATCATTTTTCCGTTCCTTAAAAATATGACGAATATTGACAGAGATTTATCATTATGTGGTGAACATTTAGTAAAATTTCGTCGAGAGATGTTCGAGTTATGAAGATGTGAAACTGTATGTCGTATATAGTACAATCCGTATACAAATAAACAGAACCCTCCCATATTTAAAAAAACCCTTTAAATATCGTACTCGGGTCAAAAACGTATGGATATGAGTCGTGGATACTCAATTCTATTATGTAAGAAGTAAGCTATTATGTAAAATAAGCAAGTGATAATAGTGAAATGAGAGAGAGGTGAACTTCTTATTCAAAATTTTCAATGTGATTTCAGTGCAAAACCAATATGAACTATTTAAATTTATGGAATTTAAATCGGTATATTTTATTTATTATCTAAAGGGTGAAGATCATGTACGGAATTTCTAGCAAACACCAATAAAATAAAATTGATAGAATTAACAATAGAACAGACTAATTAGATCTCATCGACTCCCCATTTGATACAAGTAGATCGACTAAACCACAAACTATATCATATAATAATAGAAATGTCGGTATCGTAATTTGATAGAGGACGAATTTCATCTCGTATTAAAACGTCATTTTTCACGGAAAGAAACACAAAAATATACCTATATATTACCTGAGATAACTTTCAAAATATGTATCAGATTATAAGAAATTTAAGCAATTTTAGTTTTAGCTCTTTAAAATTAAGAGTGAATTATTAAAGTCTGAGGAATAAACATTCAATTATATATATATATATATATATATATATATATATATATATATATATATATATATATATATATATATATATATATATATATATATACTTTAAATAGGATGCACACTTTCTAAAGCAACCTCAGTCAACTCCTATATAATATGCTAATTATATATTTTTGCGTATTACCCTTGCAGTTTCAATTGCTGATAATGTACACACGTTTTCTTTTATTTTTAATGTAAGTGTTGTTATTTTTCCTACTTTCACTTTCGTGTTTTCTCTAGAGTTTGCTAGTTCATTTGTAGTAATTGACAGATTCAAGAATCATAACGATCCATATTTGGACGCAAGCGCTAGAAGTTTTGATTATGATTCACGCTATAGCTTATTTAATTACGCTCTGTAATGGTGAAGACATTAATTTATTTTACATTTCATATCTGTTTGCCATAACACCACTTTGGTGTTAGTTAATGTTGTATGTATATACATTTACAATATCTGATGGGCTAATATGTAAAGATTCTATCCTAGTACAAATTATCACAAGATGCTTCAATCAATATTTTTATGTATCTAGCCAAAGATCAAACTGAATCAAACGCTTTTGAAAGTCAGCAAAACACCGAAATAATTATGTTTGGCTACATGCAGATTATCAGTGAGGGAATTCAGAACGGAACATGATCAGTTTTGCGAAATCTTGCTTAGTTGTCGTCTAGAATACCAGAACTATAGATCAAATGTATTACTTAACTGTTCAAGATTATTGTGAATAATATCCTAGAAAACTCACTGATATTATAATGCGGTAATTTTGAGATCCAGTAACTTTTAAACAGGTCGTATAAACGCATCAAACCAAGCATTTTGTATAACCCAATCTAACCTAGCACCTGGCATAATTCCCATCCAAACGAGCATCTGATATGATCCCATCCAGCCAAGCATGTGGTATAATCCCATTTGACATAATATGTGGTAATATCCCATGCAACTATGCATGTGGTATGATCCTATCCAACCAATTATGGTTATAATTCCCTCCAACCAGTATTGTTATAATTCCCTCTTACCACGCATCTGGTATAGCCCCATCCAACCAAGCATCTGATAGAATTCCATACAGCTAAGCGTCTGGTACAATTCTCTCCAGCCGATCATCTGGCATTATTTCTTCCAACCAAGCATCTGGTATTATTTCCTCCATGAATTGGTATAATTACCTCCAACCAAGCATCTGGTATTATTTCCTCCATGAATTGGTATAATTACCTCCAACCAAGCATCTGGTATTATTTCCTCCATGAATTGGTATAATTACCTCCAACCAAGCATCTAGTATTATTTCCTCCATGAATTGGTATAATTACCTCCAACCAAGCATCTGCTATTATTTCCTCCATGTATTGGTATAATTACCTCCAACCAAGCATCTGATATTTTTTCCTCCATGAATTGTTATAATTACCTCCAACCAAGCATCTGGTATTATTTCCTCCATGTATTGATATAATTACCTCCAACCAAGCATCTGGTATTATTTCCTCCATGAATTGGTATAATTACCTCCAACCAAGCATCTGGTATTATTTCCTCCATGTATTGCTATAATTACCTCCAACCAAGCATCTGTTATAATCCAATCCACCCAAGCTTCTGGTATAATTCTCTCTCCAGCTATGCATCAGGTATAATTCCCAGCAACCAAGTATTGGTATAATTCCCTCCAGTGAAACATCTGGTATAATCCCATCCAACCAAACATCTGGTATAATCTCAATTAACAAGCATGTAGTATATTCCCATCCATCTAAGCATCTGGAATAATTCCTTTCAAACAAGTGTTGTATAACTTCTCTCCAACCAAACATCTGTTATAATTCCCCCCAATCAAGTGTTGGTATAATTCCCTCAAATGAAGCATTGGTATATTTCGCTCTAACCACGCATCTTGTATAATCCCATCCACCCAAGTATCTCGTATAATTCCCGCCAACTAAACAATTGGTATAATTCCCTAAAACCAAGCATATGGTATAATTATTCGTATTCAATTTAAAAGATTTTCACATTGTGACATCATAAAATTCGGTGCCGCTTGTATGTATTCATTTAAAATTCTTTAATTGACAAATGTTTTACAGTTCTTAAGTATTTTTTCATTCAAGGTCTTTTCAACACTAGTCCTGTAGGCACTAAAAATGTCATCATCATCATCATCATCATCATCATCAGTTACATTAAAATCTAACGCACATCAGTTAGTATGTACTTTTGAGAGAGTGATATATGTAAGATGAAGTTGTTTACATTTAAGACTTCTAAAGTGGGGAGAATGTTGGCATATCTGTATGCTACTTTGATGTAATGTGGCTGATATTTCTTCGAATATTGTACTTTTGGAAATTGCAAATGATCTTAGCACAATGCTAACTACAATTACTGCTCCCTTGTGCTCCAAATATCAGCCTGAATTTGTCTAAGGTACGATATCCTTAGCAGCTATTAAAATAGGGAAAAATAATTTTGATATACTAGATAATACCAGTTTCTGAAAGTGAAATGAATGAAGTACCAAATACATAAAATGTAAAACAGTTATCGGCTCTGTTTTTACAATTTACCTCTGAAGTTCGAGAAGTGAAAATGAGCAAGTAGAGCTAGCACTTTTTTGAAAGGTGCACATCTGGAGTAAAGACAAGCTGTATACTCTCTAACCCATATTACACCCATCAATCATACATCAAAATAAAGGGAATTAAAGGTTCTTTGAACAATACTTAAGATATATACAAAGTCTCTTTTAAATAGCCAGTATAAATAGTGAGGAAAGCCGCGGAAATTCTTTTTCTTTAAAATTCTAACCCTATGCTAAATACGAAACTGTAGAGCGCCACCATAGTGACACGAGGAATGGAACAGGCAGGGTGACGTCACGGTACTGAACACTGGCAACAATGTAGTAAGTATAGTGATGTCATGCCACCTGTATCAAATCTTGTGAGTTTGACTCATTCACGTTCGCGTTTTGTGGATAGTATGATGACATCATGCCACCTGTGTCAAAATCTATACAAGGTTTGAATCATTCGCTTTCGTGTCAGTGAATAGGTATGCTTATTTTATAGATTCGCTTTTTCCCCCATAGATTGATGAACATCAATCTATCCTACTCAAATTATAAAATCGAATATTCAAATGTTGTAGGTAAAATAGAGAATAAATATCTACATACATAATAAAATCGAATAAAATATGTTTAGGCAAGTGAGAATAAATAAATTTTCAAGGCAATTGAGTTGCCCTGAAAAGAGACTTTTGATTCTTCTTCCTTTATCTTCTCCGGTTTTTCCACAAGCTTCTTAATTATCCAATTATTTCTTTCTTGTTCTTTTTTTTCTTATTTTATGGCAAATTTTAAATAGTTTCTCTTTGATTCTTCTTCATTTATCTTCTCCGGTTTTTCCACAAGCTTGTTAATTTTCCAATTATTTCTTTCTTGTTCTTCTTTTTTCTTATTTTATGGCAAATTTTAAATAGTTTCTCTTTTCTAGAGATCGGGCTAGCCCTGAGAAGAGCTGTTATTTTAAGAACTCCAAATGCAGCTAGCTAATGGTGGCATCTTCTTGGCCTGGTACCTTACACGAGCATCTCCGGTTCCAGTCCTGCTCTCAATTGATGATTGGCTGGGAACACAGAGGGAGGTTGAGTTGCTTCACTCTCCCATTCTTTCGTCTCAGGGAGAGTGTAGGCTTCCCTCCTATACCACAACCGTGGATAATGGCGTTGTGGTGCTGGTTCTCGTGCTGGTCCTGGTTGTGGAGGTGATCTCACCTTATATTTCACCTCACACTGAAGTCTCATGAAAAGGTGACGCAGAATTATTTCCTTCTCTTTTTTCTTCTCCTCTTCTTCTATACTGTCTTTCTGCCTTATGGTATCTCCAGTCAGTTCGTCTAAAAGAATCCTGGCATACTCCAGGTGCATTTGGAGTTCTATCAATTCTGCTAATCTGCTGCTCATTTTTAAGTTGACGAGTCAACGATGGGTAGCTAAACTACTTCTCCTCCTCAGAATTATAGTCATCTGGCACTGAATGCTTCGCGACTGGTTATAGCCCCAGGCTGGACCAAATGACCCTTTTTGCTGTACTCCATGCCCTTGGCTGGGCGATAATCCTTTTGGGGGCACACGCCTAGGCTGGATGTCGGCCCGGATGGATGACACTGCTCCCCAAAGATGCACTCAGCCATAGTGTTTGGCTTTTAGCCCTAGTGCTGAGACATGGCGGTATTGTACGATATTAGACCTTTGACACACATTTATCTACAAACTACAGCAGAATCTGTGTCCTGCAACGGAAAGGCATAGAGACCGGGTAGCTCGAAGCTCGATTGACGATTTTTCTGCTTTTTATACTTGAAGGCAAATATTCCTAACACCCAGAGTTACCATTACATGAAACATGCGGACATAACAGAAACACTTACGTTAACTTTTTGGTTTACAAACACAGACATGCACGATTGGGCAAGACATAAAACAAAAGGTGGATTTTGTACACTACGACACGGACTGTTTCTGCTCGACAGTCCACAAAACCTCTGTCTGATTCTCGCTGTTGTTGCTGCTATTGTTGCTGCCGTTCTCTCTGATTCTGAAGTCTGTACATCTCAGTCAATTCTTCTTGTTCTTTTTTAATTTCCCCTCTAAAGACCTCTTCCATGGGGTCTTGGACTTTGGATAACATCCTGACATTCTCTATCTCTACAGGTTTAGGTACCAGGTTTAGAATGACACGATGTCAATTGACGTAAGCTTCGTTCAGTTTAGCGAGTTTGGAAGGCAAATTCATAGTTTGACGAATCAAAAGTGGATAGTCAGTATAGTATAGTAGTTTTAAGTCGCTTACTGCTCGATGGTTTATATGACTGCTTACTATCCCAGACATGGAACGCAGTCCCTTTATGAGAACGCTTGTCCACAGAGCTGGGCCTTTTCCTGATCCCTGGCTCAATCAGACACCTTAAAATGACCTTAATAATTCTCACAATGCCCGCCACCACAACCGGACGCCAAATAAACACACAACGCAACAGCCTCCGCCCAAACCAGACCGTCCCAGACCTCGCCGCTCCAAAGCCACCAAAGAAAAAGCCCACAAAGCCGAAGACACCGGCCAGCCACCCCAACACGGCACAAGCCTCCACCTGCCGTACCTCCCATGATGTCGGTTCTCGGATAACATAAGCTTGATGGTCTTGAGGTCTGTGAAGAGGAAGTTCATCTTTAGCACACACACAACAGGGTTCCCTGGAATCCATATTTTGGTTTCTTCGTTTTCTTTCACAGGTAATGATAAGCCATCAATTCAATTCTGACATTTTGCTCGAAAAGCTCTGGGCTAAGAGATTTTATATGCGATATATCTCTAGAGTAGACAATGGAGGACAGGAATGATCACGCAAGCCTTTATACCACTCATACAACACTGCTTCTTCCGAGACGAGACTCCAAGCCTCGTCCAGATACTCGTCCAATTTTTCTTCTTTGCTCATCATCATACATTTATCGTGTTGAATTTGACTGAGATAATTGTTTTGACATCCATATCAATCTTTCTTGACTAATTCCGCAATTTTATTCGATAGTTGTTGGCAAAACAGGACTCTAATTGTTGTTCTTGTTCTCACCATCTGGACGTGACCACTATGTTCTGTTCGTCTTTGTCTCGGGGTTCTGCTTCCACTGTATCTTCTAATTCCATTTCGATAGATTCTTCACCTTTCAAAGAAAGATAAATGTCTTCCATAGGTTTTAATAATCTAGAGTGACTTCTCTCAAACTGTTCATTTATATGGTATTATCTAATTCGACAAACAGGATGACGTTGGCCGTCTCGATAAGAACATATGCAAGCTGAAGTTCTAAACGCAGCTGACCAGATTTTATAGGGTGGAAATGTTTCTGTTCGCTGCCTTGGTCTGGAGTGAAATCAAAAGCCCACAAAGCGTAACCTCCGGTATAATCTTCGTACGAAATGCCGTGACTGGTGTTAGTTCCAATGTATCCGGTAGCTTCGTATAGAGACAAGTACGATCTCAAGTAATTCTTCTGGACAAAGTTTGGTTCGAAGGGTCTGGTACACAAAGACTTGCCATCGCGACTGACTTCGATCTTGGATACATTGTAATGCTTAAAAGTGAAAAGATTTTCATTGTGGGTTCCGTTGAAGGCTGAATTCTTGACGATACCAACGATTAAACATTTGGGTAACTGTCATTGGAACAGATGATATTTGATGTTGTATCTGTGTCCGGCAGCAATAGTGAATGGTTTCACTTCTACACGTCGTATCGGATACTTGGCGGTCGATCTGCTCAGTGTGTGACTGATATCGTTTCCCGTTTTAGGTAGCATATCTACGCGGTGTACGTAAAGTCTGACTTCTTGGATAATGATTTTATTTTCCTTAGCATGATCCATCAAATGGAAAACGACACTACTACGATTCAGTATCAGGCCAATATCCACTCCGTTTAGTAAATACTTGTCTTGCAACCACATATCCAAATGCAAACAATCCATCAGTTCTAAACTAAAACCTTGTAGAATTTTCCTTCGACGATCGTTAAAACCCACATTGTGAGGATCGTCACCGGCTGTCAGGGATGTGTCGTTAAACTTGTTCTCACCAGCAGTTAACCAGATCTTATAGGGTTGTTAGCTGTCTTGGTGGGGAGTGAAATCAAATGCCCACAAAGTGTAACCTCCGGCATAATTTTAATACGAACTACCTTGACTGGTGTTGGATAGTACCTGTCCATTAGTTTCGTACAAGGACAAGAACGATCTCAAGTTATTTTTCTGGGCAAAGTTAGGTTCAAAGGCCCTGGTACACAAAGTCTAGCCATTGCGACTGATATCGAAAGTGAACACTGCAGTGCTTAAACTCAAAATGATTGGCAATGACGGCTCAGTTAAGGGCTCCATTGCTGATGATGCAAACGATTAAACGCTTGGGTAACTGTCCCTGGAACAGATGTTCTTCGATCTAAGATCGGAGTCCAGCAGCAAAAATAAAAATTTTCACTTCCACCTGTCGTATCGGATACTTGGCGGTCGTTTTGCTCAAGGTGTGACTGATATCGTTTCCTGCTTTGGGTAGCATTCCTACGCGATGTACGTGAAGTCTGCCTTCTTCGATGATAGTTTTGTACTCGTTGGCATAAGCCATCAAATGGAAAGCGGCACTACTACAATTCAGTCTCAGGTGCTTATCCTTCCTTTCAGTAAATATTTGTCTTGCAGCCATATGTCCAAATACTGATCTAGACTAAGTCCTTGCAAGATTTTCTTTCGACGTTCGTTAAAACCAACATTGTGAGGATCGTCGGGGTCTGGTTCTGATACGACTGTCTATAAACGTGATCTCACCAGCATTGTCATTTTCCCATTAAATGCAAACATCCAGATGAGTGTCCTTGGCCTCTTTTCAGAACGTTAAGAGATTTTCTAGGTACGCTTGGTAAGGGTTAAAATCCATGCTACTGCTGACAAGTTTGTTATTCAAGTACAAATCCACTTCACTGAACAAGGAATGCATGAAATTGTTTAGGGGTGTTACCTTTTCATCGAATGCCGAAGCGGTGCTGTCCACCGTTTTGATCACTTTCAATTTCAGATACAAGTAACTGATATTCGGATGTAATCTTCGGGTTGTCCGTTAATTTCAAACTCGATGGGAGCTGAATTCGTCAAAGAGGAGACCGGATAAAATTCGACCTACTGGGATTCTTGCGTCGTCATCATAGTGGGTGGCATGCAAATAGATCCAATTCTGACTTGGAACAAGCACAAGACTCAGTGCATCATTTTCGTTTTCGTTTGATAATAAAAAAACGTCTCACTTTCGGACAATTTTTCTTTTCTTAATCTTTCTAATTCTGAGTGTGCGAAGTCCTCTCAATTGTGTTTTCGTCGTCTTTGTCTACCTTGCCCTTCCTGTGGTGTCAGGGAAGCAGGAATATCTGACTAAACAGCGATCATGGCATTTATAATAGTTTCTCACCTGCCGAAAATGTCTTAGCCTGTTTGAAACATAACATTTTTACCTGCTCTCAACAAAGCTTCGTTGGGGTTTTATTTGTCAATGATAATGATTTGGAGAAATGTTTTACTGTGTGTCAACGCAGAATCATAGGACCTTCTCCATTTTTTAAATAAGTGATCCAATCTTTGCGAAGCTACTCTGGTTGGGGTGAGAGGGTGGTTTGGAAACGGCTTTATGTGTCCATTGTGCCAAGGGAGTCGAAGTCGAAAATAATTTTTATAATGGTGGCGGCAATGGAATGGTTTGCTGTTCATTTCTTTTTTTACTTCGGTTTCATTGTTCTCTTTTCACTTCTGTCGAAGGAGTGGACATCATCTTTTTAACCCTAACTTTAATTTTCTTTTCGTTGTGATGTAGGGGAACGGGTCTTACTAGGAATTAGAGTTGCTGACGGTGTTTGTGAGACTTCTCGTGTCTCTTGGTTCCTCAGCCATTCGTATGGCTGCTTCTATCTTGACCACTGGGGAGTAATGGACTTTACATCAAGGCCTTAAAATCTTTCAGATTTTATGTGGAGCTATTTCTCTTAAATGTTTTTGGTGAAAGAGTTGAAGTCGTTGCAACAATTGAGCAATCCGTTAAGATTTTTCCATTTCTGACAAATCGCTGCAATCTATCTACGATTGCAATTCATGTTCGTACTGGTACATCTCGTTCAAATGAGGATTGGGACGTTAAAGTGGGATTCGTTGTTCTTGCCATCGATGGTATTCCATCCATCATTTGTAAGGGACTAAAGTCAGTTTTCGTACTTTCATTAGGTTTCAAGGATCACTTCTGAGATCTTTTGACTCCAGAGTCCTTTTATCTTCTTCGTCTTTTATTACTGAATTAAGGCGGGTATAAAATATCCCACTGCACTCAGTGTAGGGTTCGCTACATTGGTAAAAAGTCCTAACGGGTAAAACTCCTCTGCGTTGCACTAACATGTTTTTCTTTTGGCGAATAGTTATTTTCTTTTGGACAATTTGGCACAGAACGTGTCGATGTTTGGCTACACATTTTTTCTGATGTTTAGCTAAAGGTATTGTGCGTTTCAAGACATTCAGACAATATTCGCTCACCGTATTGATCATATCTTTGGAGGCAGTTTGAATGAGTTGTTATCGCATGGGTAGAGGAGCTTTGTACAAGCCAAACAGCATGTCCAAATATTTGACTAAACGAGGAGGCAGTCCTTTCCTTTTCTTTCCTTTGGAGGTAGAAGAGGAATGACGTTTTCTGTTGACATCTTTGTTTGTTGATTCTGGGACATACACCAAAAATACACTAACGTCCAGAACTTGTCATACGACCATTTATCCATTTTTTTCACTACCGCTTCGTCATAAAAGTTAACGATGTGTTTTCAAAATCGCCAAGAATCTTCCTCTTTCGCCGCAACTCTTTTTTATTGGACGAGAGTGTCGTTTCTGTAGGTGACCTCGATGTTTGGCTGTGTTTTTTAGCATGATGAGACTGTCCTTTTCTTTTTTCTTTTCTGGACATGAGAACGACGATGAGATGACATGTTTTCGTGTACAGCATACACTGGCATCCATGGCTCGATATGCGTCTTTTATCTTATTTTTTAGAAACCTGTCATTTACCCTTATGACAAACTTATCAGTTATCTTATGGAATTCAAGAAAAGGGCCAAAGAAACCTCCCTTTTTGTGGTTTCTCCTTTTTTGGAAGAGTGTCTTTTCAGAGAGTGTTGCCGATATTTGGCTAAACGTTTCTTAGGATGACGTGTATGTCTTTTTCGTTTTCCTTACCTGTTTGGACCGAAGGAGACGACGATGGTAAGGGTGTAAACTTCTTGGATAGGATATTTTTGGGCCCGCAGCAGCGCAAAAATACTGATCATTATAGTTGGCCTAAACTGATTATCTTTATTTACGTCGTATCAACTTGATGACAGGCAAGACATGTTGTGAAGGTGTTCGCAACGAACTAAATTGAGTTTTGCTTGGACAAATCCAGTTATATCGGATGTTATTGCTGTTGTAGGGTTTAACGCCATTTTTTAGCACAATATGAAAATAGGCTATACATGGCAGCCAGTATTAATGTTGGAGGAGGTAACCATGGAAAACCCCGAGAAGATCGACCGACCCAAGAAAAGCTACTGGCAGGCTTTCTCACTTACCCACGTTAGCCGAGTCTCAGTTAGATTTTAAACATGCCTGATCTCTCCTTGACTTTGATTGGGAGGGGCATGTACTTTGTGAGCAGTGGCCACTGTCGCTAAAGAGAAAGAGGATATCACAGCTGGAGCAGAAGTTTTTGGAGACGCTCTCTTGTGGTTCGAAATTGTTTTCTGTGGGCTTTTCATTTACTTTTTCTGATGCTGTGACCTAGTCTTGACACCGTTGCTCTTTGTCTTTTTCTTCTGGGCACCTCGGGGAATGACTTTCGTTTTGGAGAGAGCATTGGGAGAATTAAAATCCCATTTTAAGAGGGAACGAATGACGACACCTCCTAGCAAACCGCTTCCTCCAGGTTTCAAAATGATTTGAATTTTGGTTTGAGGGTCAATGCAAAAATCGGACAGTTGCGTCAAGACTATTTTGTTTCTGTCAGAAAAGCATTTGGTTTGATGTGGAATGTGAACACCTCCTTGCAGTGGTTGACTTACTGTCACCGTAAACCATTGTAAGACTTCTTTAAGACTGGCTTCTAAGACTCGAGTACGTATTTCTGAATTTTTTTCGCGACCGATGCCGTACAAGGAACGCATCAATTTGACGGAAGATGAGACTAAAGAGACGTCATGTTGACTATGAGACAAAGTGACCGAGGGTTTTATAGATTGTTTTGGTGGTTGTTGTTAAGTCGACGACTGGGATGTGTACACAACAGGCCCTCCGTCTTTTCAACAGTGGTGAATCAGATGGGTACGAAATCGCAAATAATCGGGCTAAGTGGGTTTTAAATCCACGAGTAAATGGGCGTGTGGGGTTTGAGTGGCATTTTCGTACGCATGAGTCACCCAAGGTGTTCCTAAATGTTTATCTAAGACTTGAACTTGCGATTTATCTTTAGGAATTTTAAACAAGATGACGTAATGAGTATTGAAGCTGACGGTGCGATGGGCTTTATTTTGTTCGACAGTAATGCCTTTCACAAACACAATGGAATCACCTTGGCTGTACGCCAATTGCCACTCTTTGTAACACCATACCATTCGTTGAGGTGGACGATCGACCAATTGATGTTTATGTTCGATCAAACGTTTGACAAATTCGGTTTTGCCTGAACAACTGAGTCAATCAATGAGCATTTTAAAGGGATGCCAAAGTTACAAATCCTACCAACTAGCACGATCTAAGTGTTCGTCTATGACTTTGAACGTGGAGAAAGGGAGATAAAACAGCAGAGGTAGCCATAGTTTTGTAAGAAATGTCACTTTTGACAGGAAGACAGAAAAAGGCAAGAGGTTTTATACTTTTTTCCGGACACTTTTATTGTCAATTTTCCTTGTGACCAATACGAAGGACAAAAATAGATAAAAGACACGAATAAAAGGAACATCTAAGCAATCATAACGAAATATAAACAAGTCTCAGTACAGCATTTTTCGTGATGAAAATGTGGTGTCTAAGGGACATTGTTTGTATTATTCTGAGAGCCTCTACATTGCTTTGCTCAGTCACATAAGTGTTTTCCTCGGTGACGTGTTGTTCTTCCTCTGGTACTGTTACTAACACAGGTTTAAACGCGACGTTTTCACTGAACATATTATTTTGTAGGATTAAAATTCTAAAATTCTTGGGCATTGTGGGCCACTTCTTTACTCCAAGCCTCAAAATAACAACTTTTCCAATCACGTACATCTGAGGGTGTAGGTCACAAGCTACACATACGTCGTCGTACACATCTTCAGTACCTAAAAGTTGACGAATCTTGTTTTCCCGAAGGGGATGAGAAGTATCAAGATGAAAACTCAAAGCTTTGAGTAGAATGAAACTCTCGCGGACATTTAAATGTATCACTTTTATGTTGTTTGGGTGATAGGTACTGTTTGTAAATAGTCCACAAAGAATTAGCTTGTAAACGAAATCCCAGAAAGCAAGTCACGAAGACCCCCACAACACGTCGAACCAAATTCAATGGAGACAGTTCTTGTAATAGGTGATGACAATCTTCCACCGTTGGAATACTGTTATTGATTTCCTTCCAAAGAATCTGTTGTATCGCAAATGATAAAGGTCATAGCATGGTAGAAAGTTTATATACTTCCTTTTGTCGGAGGCAATAAGTGAACTTTTTCCATAGAAGTGGTCGTATTCCGTCGACATATCCAAAATATTTAGTCACTAACTTGCACATCTCACGTCGTTTATAAACTCTCTCTTTAACTAAGTTTACATTGTGTAAAAGATTTTTGTAACCCTCTAACTCTTCTTCTAGAATTCGTTGTATAAGTGTACCATAAAAAGAAGAAACGGTAACAAGCAAACCCTTCTCGGTATCTAGGAAGTTGATCAATGTCTGACTACTGGAACACTTTCGTCAGAATCAATCCTCTTACAGATTTTATATACCATAGGTTCAAACATCGGTGACGTAATTGTTTTTTTACGTTTGATTTATATTTTGACCAACTGTCGGTAAATACGTTCTCTCAAATCCACAGGCACACCACGAACGTTCTCTTATAAAGTATCCATCCAAAGATTACTTGGGTCCATCTAATCAAGTGCTTCAGTTGTAGTGACAATCCGGAACCATAGAGCATGTTCAAGATAAGCGGAATATTTTTGTTCCCACTGGTGAAGTGACTCACCACAACTGAAGCACTTAACTTTATCCCCTTCGCCTAAGCATAAAAATCCTGCTTTGGATTATTCTTCAGTGGCAGGTCCTCCCAGATGATTTGGCCATTTACTTTGGAAGGTTTAGAATCTACTTTAAAAGTCGAAGTATTCAGACAAACGCACAGGGAATTAATATTCGTTTTCTACAGGTTCATTAAGATAAGACTAAGGTGAAATCCTTAGGAGTTTGCTCATTTTTTGGATGATATCCGTAATTAGGTAGCCGTATGGTTTCCCGTAGAGTATGACATTCACAAATAATGTCAAAAGGTGAACGATGACGAGTGGCATCTCTTTCGCTTCGCATCAGTCAGGCTTGACACGGACATCACTTAGAATGGCAGCTGTAGTAATAGCAAAGTTCCAATGATGATGTGATATTAAATCACTAAGGTCACAGTGCACTGCACCTTTGCCATCGCATGGTACAGCATTGCACTCGAGTTTGCTCTTGCTTGGTACCTGCTGTATTCATCTTTCTCTCTTGGTCTTGGTAGTTCCAATGAACTATTCGTCTTGGACGTTGACGATTTTTATTTGCTGACCAAAATCAGTGTCCGTACGGCAAAGTGAAGTGGTTGGGAAGCCGTACTCACTCCTGGTAAACAATTTGATAGACTTTCCAAGGGTCGACTGACGATTTGATGTGTGGGTAAAAGTACAGTCTTCTTTTAGTACGCCAAAGCTTAGCACTTGACTAATGCGATAACTGAGTCCATCAGTTCATTGTTCATTGTACACTCCGTGTTCACTTCTTCTCATTGGAGATCACGGTATGAGTAGCCGTACTTTTTGGGACTGCCATTATCAAAACTTAGAATCTTGTCCTCTGGATCTTCGTCTCTGCAGGCTCCTAAACAGTCTCCTTCTATTTTAGCGTGTTGATGACCCAGACGATCAATGTCCATGTCTAAATATAACACAAAATCTCATAACAGTTCTAAAACTTCGTACAGTTGGAAGCGAACATTGGTTGTCACGTAAGCCACAATGATGATATTTCCAAATTCACCGGCTTCTACCAAGTCCAGTTCTTCTTTGTAACTGACTAAGAGCAAATGCTCACGAACGACGTCCACGTGTTTCATGTATTTGCTTTTGTCGTCAATCATCTGGAAGTAACGGAAATGTTCTGTCAAATACTCTCTCGGGGAATACGGTCGTTGTGCCATTTTACACTGCAAACAATTCAGCTTCACTTTGGCAAACGATCGCCTTTCTTCGTTTTTCTCCACGTGATAGAAAGTGATACCTTCCTGCTCCCAGTATTTCTCTTTGAATTTCTTTTGGACCTCAGAAGTGTGACACCAGGAAGGATAGCCACTGGCATCCTGATTCCATTTCAGAAATGCATTCACGTAGTCTGCAAAAATGCCTTCCTCAGTCTCGTCGCCCTTGAGGTATTTTTCTGCCTCGGGAAAGTGGTAAATTTTTTACCCATCTAACAGTTAGTATCCCATGTCCAGAGCTTTGAAAAATTTCACGCTGACCCACGTTCATGTCAAAGCGTGTTCTTCCTGAGTGTGCTGACAAGGATGGTCTTGGTTGTATGTTTTGACACAAGAACGACACAAGGAAAACATTAGTTTTCCTTGGCAATGGTGAGGTGACATGGGATGGTACACGTTCGTGGGAGGCAAAACATTACATTTGACCAATCCTTCGTATTGTCGAATGTTGGCGACGTTTTTGTGTTTCGTCAGCAATTGCGTGTGCCCTGTGGAAAGACGAAGTACAAATACAGAGAACACACGTCCAAGTATTAGAATTCTTCTCATTTCTCCTAATCAGCTTGGTATAGCAAACAGGTGGCATTTGTCCGTCCTCCATATAAACTGTCCCACGGGTTCAGAGTGTATAACATTTTGTAACTTTCCACGATAAGCTTAAACACAGAATCGGTTATCAAACCGTGTTCTTACTCGTCTTTCCACTTTTCTACCACTTGGTATCCTTGTTCTTCCAAGTGACGCTGACAAGTGGTCTGGTACAAGTCTTCCATGTTCCGTTGTTAAACTGATTTGTAGTGTCACATGACGGTAACAGATGGGACATCGGTGAAATAAGCACCTGTATAACTTGTACACGATCTTGGTTTTCTAAGTCCCAACCATCCACCAAACACCTGCTAACGGTCTTTTCACCTCCTCCGTTACGGGCATGCTGGATCCATTTGTCTTACAAGTAATGTAACCAAAATATGGCTTTGATCAAGTATTGACGTTTGGAAAAGTACGTCGTTTGAGGACTGATGACAGCCAAAGTGTTTTCGGGCATTACTCGTTGCCGGTAGGAACACGCTTTGTAATGTTGAAGGCTTCTATAAAACGAACGATTTCTTCGGGTACCATGAACAATTCTCTGAATTATTCGCAACAAACGCCGTACAATGTCCACGTCGGAACGACAATACTTTAACATTTCTTCCTGAAGGTCGAAAGTGTCCAAGGCGTGAGCGTGGTACTAAGCAAAAAAAGCTTCTCTTTGTAGGGTACGCATGTTGTCGGGGTCAAGAAGTCCTCATGCACATGAGATAAAACGGCATGTTTTGATTGGCTTCAGTATTGGAAAGGTGTGGGGAATAGCTTTTGGCCATTTCTGTCATGCCAAACGTTTTATGCATGCGACTCAAAGGCACGACCAAGTAACCCATAGAATATTTAAATGGCACTTGTCCCATTTGAATGGAAATGAGTTTGGCTATTTTCAAAGTGACGTGACTTTAGGACGTTTGGTATTTTGTGCTGTATAGTATCTCAAAAAAAATTGTTCATCATATAACGAAAAAATGTGAGACATCACCGTGACAATCTCAGTAACGTTCTTGGCTCCACGTCTCGTCGATAGAGTCTAAGATCCACTGGGCGAAATCGGCTAGCGTGTTCGATGGCCGATAGATTTTTTCACTTCCTCCAGGAATTTTACTACAGTGAGGGCAATGAGTAAAGATAGGCTCTTGGATGCACTTCGCACATGCTAGATGAGCCACGCAGAAATTATGAATGCTAATTCCAGTCTCTTACATGCATTCGAAATCGAAAAAGATGAATTTGCACTTCTTCTTATGGTCATCTTCTTCTTCGTGTTTAGAATGGTATTTTTAAATATAGCATTGGTGTCTCAAGTCTACGTTTTGGTGACAAATGTGTAATTCTTTCTTTCCTGAACAGACGTGTGCCTTGGCACTGTTGGTACGTATACCTTGTCCACAAGTAGGGCACACACTCAGGAGTTAGCAAGCACTTTCCTGCGCTGTGAACCTTGCGTCTTCAAATGTTGTTGGTAACAGGTTGGACAGATTAAAGCGCGATGACAATCTGGGTAATGCATTCGTGGTTGTCCAGACAGGGTTTAGAAGCTAAACATCTCTCACATTTCGATCCACAATGCTTGTGTTGCTCTCGATTGTTATAGCCTTAGTCACATTTCACACAGTAATAACCGTATGACAGGAATGCAGTGATACTAGTAATGACATCAACATATTCATTGTGATGATAGACGTGAATGCAATTTCTGTCTTTGAAAAACATTGCCTTAAAACAACAGAGGTACGCGCACGTCTTGAGGGTGCAAAATAGAGGTGTAATGTGGAGCCAAGACGTTTTGCAATTTTTGCATTTAAGTAATGTCACAGGGTGTTCTTTAACTAGCCCCTCATTCACTAACAGGAGTTCTGCCTCTCTTTGTTGTTTGGCTCGGTTAGATTGTTTAATAGTTTTCCAGGCTCTTTTCCATTATGCAGCGTTGTTCTTTTCGGCATACGTTTGTCCCACCACGATGACACGGGCTAAACACATCTTGCCTTGAGGATTGTTAATTCGGACGAGGCTAACACTTGATGAGGCCATCTAACAATAACACCATTTTGCCATGTCCAGTCCCTTTAGGATGAAAAACGTGGGTCATGGACAGCGTCTCTTTTCCGTCGATGATGTTAAATTTGTCGTTGGATTGTTGTACGTGTTAAATCTTGTCGATTACTTTGGAAGGCTTCAATTCTAATGGGCTACTAAACTCGATCCAAACGAGGGACTTCAGACTGTCGTGATGAATAAAATGCCGATATTACGTACTTTTTTCCATAAAGCGGCCATGCTAAAAGAGAAAGGAAATATCGTAGTGGCACATCACAGTTTGTAGACCATGCTGTAGACCATGAACAAAGGAGATAGAAACGTCAAATTTGCAAATGAAGATATACCTACTCAATGCCCTAATACTGACAGAAACAAACATGAAAGATATCCAAGCCTTTGTTCATAATTAGGAAGGGAATGTTCATATTTCGCCCGAAACAGGAACAGTCCTTATTGGTAGAAGACACCATAATGGCCAAGAGAAATCAGGCAAAACGTGGTGGAAGCTGCAAAGACTGAAAGAGCATGACCAGTAAGATATATTGATGTTTATTTAACAAGAATATCACACAAATACCACTAGAGGCAACAGTGGGAAAATTACAGAAGAAATTTAATATCAGTGTAAAGAAATCGAAAATGGCGACGTTCTCTTCCTATCTAACTGTATGATCAGGGGCATTGGTCTTAGCAATTGAAACAAAACAAGGCCACCAGCATGAAAACATTCATTTATATGTATGGCTACCTTGTGAAGTCATGGCATAGAGATGCATCTTTCAAGGAAAATGTCATAAATGTAGAGGAAAGGACATATTCCTAGATATTGTATCCAGGCAAAAATCAAGCAAGTAGAGAACCTCGCAAGACCACATGTGTGACGAGTTCCCTCCTTATCCAAGTTAAGGGGTAGACACTTCGATTTCATAGGTACATAAGGATTTATTGCAAATAGTTAAGAAATTTTCAACAAGGTGTAGAATACAAAAAAAAATGAAATGATACCTCCATAGATTGCAATGTAGGCTGACAGCTTTAGTTTTGTACTCATGCACAACATCAGTAGCAACAAGTCTTATAACATCGACCCTTAGAAGAACACAAACTTAAGTAGCCAAGTGTTTAATTGGGGAAGTGTGATTTTCTTTCATGATTTTTGTGAATCTAAAAGTCTCTTTTTGTTTGAAAAAAAATCACAGTTCCCGCAACATCACCCTCCAAAAAAGTGAGTCAGTCCCTAAATGATTCTGTTCCAATATTATGGCATCTCGTTCATATGCATCGTATCGATACAAACTTCATATCTGCATTACTGACTTTTCAGAAATAACAGGATAGGGTCAGGTAACATATTTGTAATGTAATTTCATGACTGTAATTGCTACAAACATGAAATAAAATCACTTGTGGAACTTTATTGAACGTAACTTTCTGAGGTACGATAATTAGAGGTAGAAAACAGCCATGGTTGCAATATGACTCTTTACAATAGAAATGACGCTAATGGTAGCAATGTGACTATTCACAATAAAAATGACGATGATGGTAGCAATGTGACTATTCAGAACAGAAATGACGATGATGGTACCAAAGTAACTATTCAGAATAGAATAGAGTAGTAATGGAAATGTGTTTATTCAAATAGAATGGATAGTGATGGGAGGAATGTGACTTTTCATGACTTTAACACGATGATTACCTCTGTGAGTGGAAGTTCTAATTTCAATTGATTTAGAAAGTTTTAGGTTGTCCCCTTGTAATTTACTTGCTTAAACACTGCATTATTTACATTTTACCCTGTTTGTTTCTTTTACAAAATGCATCCAAACTCGCTGCGTAAACAAAGGAATATTCGAGTACCGGTTTTCCATTCGAATACCTGCAAAATAATTTCTAATTCGATTGCTTGGATATTCGTTTCAGCTCTAAAGTAAAATGTATAGGTAAACACAAAGCTAGTTGGTCAACGGGCCATCGAAAATTTCTGTTATGCACTGGCTGACGTTACACTTACTGCGCTAGGCCGATAGGCCAGCCAGTCGACGGACAGTTGCCGCGGTAAGCATGTAGATCAGTATAAGGCAGGTAGTTACAATGTGAGCTAGGCGAGTCCCGAAGATGTCCTACAAAGCAATCATTATCCTGTCAGATATCAGTTGCTGGTAGATAATGAATGTTCAAAACAACGTTATTTTTGATGCTGTGTATGCAGGTGTATACAGAAGTAACTCTTTATAAAGGTATTAATAATACCTCCGACGAATAAATAGACGTAAACAGAACAGGGTCCCTGAACTTGTTTATTTAAGTAAATGGAGGCGTGCAAGAATTATAGAAATATTGAAGGTTGACCATGTCCACTGCCGTCACAACGCCAATATACACCACTAGATTTTACAAAGTACTACATCACTCCAGGCTCACTCATGCTGATTGGATCTGAATTTGCTACTCATTGACCATGGCATCTTGGAAACTCACTAACATTTTCTCTCCGTGACGTTTTCTCCTAATAACTACCTAATTATTTCGGGCTAAGGAATATTACCCATTGCACCGAATTCCAATAATCAAATAAGTAATCAAACAAACCTACAAATTGCTTAAACTAAATGCGCATCTCCTTAGTTTTATCATCTTGACAAAACATGTGAAATGTGAAGTATAATACTCTATAAACATGCTTCGAAACATCAAGCACATTACTGGAGGTTAGCATCCCTCATACAAAACAAAACTAGAATAATGACCTACAATTCTTTCCCCCGCATATGACACATACCTAACCCACGCTTACCTCCAAATGTGTGAACCTTGACCAGTTTTGCATAACACATTCTTGTTAAGTGTATCGGTTTCCACCTGCGAAACAAGTTTGTTTCCATGACTAAGTCGCTTGATCATGTGCCGCATGGAAAATCTTGCACTTTACAAAAGAATGTAGTATTAATAAACAATGTAACATTATATATTAAGAAATCCATTTGTTTTTTAATTTCATCTTATATTTATATACTTGTCAGACAATTGTTTTACATTGTAACCTTCATTTTTAATGCTGAAGGATTATATGTTTAATCCTTTTTATGCATACAGGTTAATCTATCTTAAACTTGTAGTGTTTTATCTTTACCATTTTTACTACTTACATTTTACTTTGCATATATAGCCACGATTGTGCTGATGTGCCATCTAACCCTTTTCATACATGCACACGATTTCAAACAGCGCCTAGTTTCAAAGATTTTTTTTTACAATAAATTTGCTATTTAATTTCCTTTATCAGTAAATTTTCTATTAACTCATTTAGTCCCATCATAAACACGGGGCTTATCATGTTGGAACTAAACCCATATTAAACCCTTATTAAAATATGTCAGCATGGTTCTCATACGGTTGTAGAGAGGACAATTCGGTAAAATCGAAAACAGTACAACTTGAAGATGCCCACAATATCAGTGCTTTGCGTTTTCGTGCAAGTAAAATAATGTTTATATTTAGGATTGGTTTTATTCCGTTGAGTAAAGGATGAAACAATAAAAATTAAGAACTTTTTAAAAAAAATAACAAAGGTGTTTCCCTAGGATTTTATACAAAAAGTGTTTCTCCTTTATGTAAATAATCGATGGATCGATACATTGTTTATTGTCATATAGACCTTTCTCGTGTAGAACATTATTTATACTATCTATAGTCACTATTGGACAGCAGATGATCCATACCATCGCACTATAATAGCTTCAAAAATGTTTGGCATGGTCATATAATTATATCGATTGTGCTCGTAAATATATACATTAATTTCAGCTCTCAATTAACACTCCTGCCTCGGTGTCTGAAGAAAGCGTCAAAACTAATCAAAAATATTTCTTTTAATGTCGTAGGTATGTTAATTAAAAATGTATATTTGAATTAGATCAATTTAATTTATATTTGGATATACATGTATTTTAAGCGGAAAGTGTGTAATTATATTCTAGGTTTGTGAGTAAAAATTATATTACAACTACGAAACAGTTCTATCTCAAAAATCCTTTAAAACATTTTCCTGTATATATTACACATGCTTTATTTTCTTTTCTTTTTAACATTCTTTAAATCTTTCCTTTCTTGCATTGTCTTATATCAATATCGCATTCATAATATTTATGTACGAAATTATTTTTGTAAATTTGCCATCTTTCGTAAACATTTTTGTAAGACTAAGTATTCCTTATATGGGAAAGGTGATAATAAATGTTACAACTTTTAACCGATACTAACCGCATTGTTTGCCAAAAACGTTTAAAGCAAACTTGATATAAAGTGATAAATAAAATATTTAACTGCGACAATGATGAATTCAAGGTGTGACACGATAAACCGCCCCAAATTAAGGCTACCCTGGGCAATCACGCATACTGTGTTGAGGATGTTCAGTTTATGCCCCAAGAGAATCTTTGTTGCATTTTCGAGTCAATTCAACAAACGTTGGTGACGAATGTGTCAAACTGTACTTATTATAAAGGACGGTCAAAAGGAAATATCCCAGTTGTAGTTGTGGATGATGAACGGTTTGCAAAATGTAACTTCATTGCTTAAATGAAAACACAAAAAGGTCGGACAAGGGTGATGTTTATCTACACATAATTAATTGTTCTTTCCAGTGCGTAAGTGAAAACACCTTGCTTATATTCAAGCACTGCGGAAAGTTAATTTGTTTCAATATCCTCCTTTTTCTCGATAGTATATGAGTACATTTGTTTATACTTGAACAGATTAGATTGGATTAAGATCTGATCAGATTATTTTGAGAGATAGATTAAAGCATTGCTTTGATCCTGTAGATATTTTTCTTGTGATCACTGGTTGGCTGTTTAAGCGACTTTGTTGTAACCCTCTTTGGCATGGCCGTTACAATGGCATGGCCGTTACAACCAAAGTGTAACTATATTACTCTTAATGCCCCGTTTTGAACAACGTCCCTTGACACAAGCAGACTGCGCCAAAAAATAAATTAAAGTATTAAACTAATGAATAAAGTTCATAAAGCATCATTTTTATTAAAGGAAATGAAAGAAGTTTCAGGTAGAAATAAATCATTGAAAATTCTCTTCCCGTCTGGTATAACCAAATCTGTTTGCATGCGTGAACAGGAACTCATCTTGATCTCGATTAGATACCGCCTTTTTGATGCGATCGCCCAAGTAGAACCTGATTGCAATAATGCTAATCGAACGGGAAAGTCTCTGCACATTACTGCAAAACTCAACAACTTGTGTATTACTGTAATAAATTAAGTAGATGAGCATTGGGTTATAGCGCCCCGTTTTCGCCATTCCTATGTTTGTGTGATTACTTGTTTGATTATTGGGATTCGGTGTAATGGGAAATATTTCTTAGCAAAGGAATAATTAGCCAATTACTAGGAGCAAACGTCACCGAGAAAAAGTGTTAGTGAGTTTCCATGATGCCATGGTCAATTAGTAGCAAATTCAGATTCAAACCGCATGGAATAATGAAAGCCTTAATAAAATCTAGTGGTGTACATTGGTGTTGTGACTGCAGTGACAGTATTTACGGTAGGAAATCGGTAAATTGCACAATGGAGTAAACGAGAAGGGACTCGGCAGATACCGGTTATGTCACTATAGTGGCAAATGTGAGGCAGTTTTATTGGCGTGATGTGCCTTGAAACCATAGATTGACTGGCCTAAGATGGCGTAGTTAAAATAGTTCCCTGTGTTACTGTTTTAGGGGATAGTTGTAGAGTTTTTACGGCATTTTCTGCTGACGGAACGGAAAGTTGATGAAGAGAAAATATGCAGATGTGCGGTTGATATATATATTTGGCAAGTTGTAAATAATGTGGTCTTGCATTAATTAGAGTAAAATTTATGTATAGAATGGACATGTCGGGCTTTCTAACTTACAAATGAAGTTGTATGAAAGTCTTTGGAAATTTGGGGTAAACTTATGACTTCTAGCGGGAATCGCGCCAGAGTTTTGACACCGCTTGGTCAAGCCAAGAGTTTGCTTAAAATTTTATCATTATTAAGAAGGGAGATTGGCCTCCAGTTTTTTTTAAATATTGTCTATCTCTATCCCATTTTTCATTATAAATTAGTGATATTAAACCTTTTCCCAATGAGAAAGTAAATTTATCAATTTTTAACAGTATGTTGTTGTACAAAGTTTCCATGATTGGCGCTAATTCACATTGAAATTTTATATAAAATTCCCCCGTGAGTCCATCTCTTCCTGGTGTCTTCCCTTGGCTAGGGAGTTATTAGTTTTAATAATTTCTTCTGTGTAAATATATCCATCATACAGGTCCCTATGTTCAGATGTTATTTGTTTGCACGTAATATCGCTTAAATAAAGTTTTTATTTGTTCTTCACCTATCCGATGAGTTTTATATAGTACATTATAATATTTTTAATTATGTCCATTATCATATGGTTTTTTTTTTCAATCTGTCTATTATTACCTCCATCTTTTATAGCATTTAAATTTTTGACTTTCCCTTTCCTAAATTCCTCCCTTTTGGATAAACTCCTAGCTTTTTTATATAAACTTGAAAAATTTTCCCGCCATGATTTATTTTCCTCTTTTTTTTCCTGCTACCTTATTTTCTCTCGTTTTCCCATTAAAATCTTCTCCTTTTCTATCCCATTTTCTTTCTTTATTTGTCGGATTTTTTCTTCTTTTTATTAATTTCTTAGTTCATTTATCCTTTTAGAAAAGGATAAGGCAATATTTTTTTTATCTTTAATAATATCCCACTGGTCAATTATATTTCCTTTTTCTGTTAATGCATTACTATTTAATAGATTTATTACTTCAATATTAAGTTCGTTTTTTTTAGCAACTTATTGTTTAATTTCCAGAGACCATTGCCACATTTAGTATTATTTGTTGATTTAATTTTTAGTTCTATTAGTTTATAATCGGATATTTTAAAGTCAATTATTTTTTTATTCTTCATAAATTTTCTTATTAAAAAGGGTGCCGCAAAATTTGTCTAGTCTACTAGCCAAACCGTTTTTGTATTCGAAGGTGTAGTTCGTACGTTACAAGTTTAGCCTTCTATAAATGTCTTCTAGCTTGTGTCTTTCTAAAAGATCCATCATAATTCCCCTAAACGTGGTATCGATGGATGTTAACTCTCCCACTCTATCTATATTTTTCCCTACCTATTTAAAATCTTCTCCTATAAAAAGCTCCTCCATTGAAAACATATTTATACATTTATCAAGGTTTGTTAGAAAATCAGTTTTCCTATATTTTTTTTAAGGAAACTACACATTAATTATCTTTATTTTATATTATTTTAATGTCAAGTAATCTGCCCTCAAAAAATTTGTATGCTTCAAGAAGCTCCCATTCCAGATTTTTATTTGATTTCATCATACATGTTACTCCTCCCTTAATATCTTCTTTCATATAATCACTTGTTAGTACGACTGCAACTAATTTCTCTTCTCTATACACTACAAGTTCTCTCGTTAACTCATTATGAGTTTCCTGTATTAGAATTACATCACATTTATCAAAGTTACATAGTTTATATATCGTTCCTTTTTCAATTAAACAATTATAGAAACTATATTGAGGTTCGTTCCATCCATTTCTCTTTTTCCCAGGCGGCCATTATTTCTCTTTATCTAAAAGTTTAGTAGTTTTTGAAGTTAATTTTAGTTTTTATAAGTTGCTTGATAGTTAAAATTTGTATATTTGTTTGGGAGGTGTCCCCTCTTCCGATTCGTCACTCCTTTTTTTTCTACATTTTTCCATTTCCGTTTCTTGTCTTTCTTCTTGTTCATTTCTCCGTGGCCATTTCCATATCCGTGTCATTTGTAAGGATTTTGTCTGTAGCTTTTCCATGTTCATTTTAATTTCTGTTTTTCCGTTTCCTCATTGTCATCCGTTCTATTTTCATGTTTGAATGCAAATAGCTACGTCTAGTTCTGTGTCCTTGTCTGTTTCTGAGCCTTTATTTTCCCTTATTTCCCCTTCCTTTTCCTTTTTGAGGTTAGATTTTCTCACCCCCTTGTCTTCTGAGACCCTTTCACTCGTACATGAGGATTGAGAAGCCAGTCTCATCTTTCTCTTTATTTTTTTCTTCCTACTAGTTGGTGAATTAGGACTTGAGGTTAGTGGCTTGATCTCATTCAGATCATTTAGTCCATTTCCTTCTACAATTTGGGTTTTTTTGCCATTTCCCTCAGAAGCTGCTTCTTCCTCTATCAGAGGAAAGAAACGATTACTCTCTAACATTTTATTGTCCATATCTAAATAGTATGGAATATGAGTTTTGAGAGGACTCGGGCATTTCTCCCATGTCTTTACTTGACCGAGCGATGTCAAAACCCTGGCGTGATTCTCGCTAAAAGTTATAAGTTCACACCAAATTTCCAAAGACTTCTATACAAATTCAGTTGTTAATTAGAACGTCTGACGTGTCCATTCTATACATAATTGCTACTCTAATCAATGCCAGACAACAGATTTCCCAACTTGCCAAATATCTATGAACGGTACATCTGCATTATTCTTCATCAATTTTCCGTTCCGTCAGCAGTTTACGCCGTAGAAACTACAAATATCCCTTAACACCGGGAACTATTTTACCTACGCCCCCTTAGACCAGTCAATATGTTTTCAAGGCACATCACGCCAATACAACTGCATCACATTTGCCACCATGGCGACATAACGGTATCTGCCGAGTCCCTCTTTGTTTTATTCCCTTGTGTAGTTTACCGGTTTCCTACCGTAAATACTGCCACTGCAGTCACAGCACCAATGTGCACCACTAGATTTTTATAGGGTCTATGTTATTTAGGGATAGTCATGAAGTTTGGATCTGAATTCAATACTCAATGATCATGGCATCATGGAAACTTACTAAAAAAATTTCTCCGTGACGTTTGCTCCTGGTACATGTAATTGGCTAATTATTTCGAGCTAATGAATATTTCCATTGCACCGAAAAACAATAATCAAACAAGAAATCACAAAAATCTTTGAATTCCTTAAACTGGTGCTAAAACAAATGTGCATCGCATCTCCAAATTTGTATTGATATATATATATATATATATATATATATATATATATATATATATATATATATATATATATATAATGGATTTCTAAAACTCCTCTACACCATTTATGATGGAAACTTTAAACTCCTCTACTCCATCCAGTATGGAAATATTTCTCATTTATTTTGATATCGTTGTGTAATAATATGAAAAATAATGACAAAAATAATGTCAATAAAGTAAATATTTTACTACTCTTATATCAACCTTGATCTTTAATTCTACAACATGAAAACTGTCCTGAGAGTATGTATGCATGCGTACACCCCAACATATCAAAAATGGGGTGTCAAAGGTCAGAGGTAACTAGAACTAGTGCCAGCTGTCTCAAGGCCATTGCTGTCAACTCTTCTACCTTTACCAGTGTGCTCCACATGTGGGAAAGTATTCTATTCCCAGATTTGGCTCATGCCACATGACAACATTCACCTAATGGAGTTATGGTACTAATTCAGTTCCCATAGTAAACCTATGCAAACACCATGATATTAAAAATTCAATAACTTATAATTTATGAGTGCCCAAGATCAAACCTATATTTATCAGTATAGATGAAACCTGATTGTCAGCTTCTGTGTAGAGAAATGGATATGAGCTGTAGAATTTTCTGGACCAGCACGAGTTTGAAACATGTGCTTTCAATTCCAAACCAAAGAGTCAGGTGCTAATTTTAGTAATTAGTTTTCCAAATTTAAGACTGTTGAAGGACTGGAATTCCATCAATAAAACAAATCTCTTTTTTTCACTTACAACTAGGATAAGCTCTCAAAAGATTCTTTTTCTAATCTATAACTTACATTATTAACCAATCTGGGCCACCTGGATATGAGCTGTAGAATTTTCTGGACCTGCACATGTTTGAAACATGTGCTTTCAATTCCAAACAAAAGAGTCGGGTGCTAATTTTAGTAATGAGTTTTCAAATTCATGACTATTAAAGGAAAGGAATTCCATCAATAAAACAATATCTCTTTTTTCACTTACAACTAGGATAAGCTCTCTAAAGATTCTTTTTCTAAACTATAACTTACATTATTAACCAATCTGGGCCACCCAAACCCATATATACTATATTAAATGGGGTCACACATTTCCAGGCTGGTTGCCATTTTTCCATACAATTAGTATTGTGTGTCCTGAAGGTGTGGTTGTTATTGACACATATAGACGAACATTATTTGTATCTTACTGTGTTGTAGAGAGGTTGAATAAAGGCTGCAGTGCAACTTCATGTGCAAATCCAAAATTCATTTTCTTTTTCTACTTAAATATTATTTACAGCAATCATGTATTCACAAACTTTTGCCAATGAAAGAAAACCTGTTATTTCTTTGATGAAATATAGAAGCAGTGTTGTTTATAAAATGTGTATTATACCAGCTTTCTTGTTCATTAAAAATGTACAGAAAACCTCATCATGGTAGTCAGCCCATGTTTGTTCATGGTTGGATTCATATTTGCATCCTTTTTGTTACATGTTCTGCACATTAACTGCTGAGCCAAAATGGTTCCAGTGATATTTGAATGGTTAGATAGACTGAATCTTAGTTTCAGCCATTAATACTAAACTGTTGACTTAAATTATTGTGTTTCAAAAGGAAGGATGAAAGACCATTAAGATGATGTACTTTCTCACATGTAATCTGTACCCATCATCAAATAGTGCATATATGTATGTGATTTAGACTTTTAACGTAGTTTAACAATTTTTCAGTCATACCAATAGATGTCTGCTGTGTGACAGTTTATAGTGATGTCTAGCCCTGGAAAATCATGATACAGACATGTAGCATTGTGTCCCACCCAGTCACATTAATCTGACCAAGCCGACCAGTTCTAACACAAACCTCTTAATGATGAGTGCCAATTGAGGCAGCTGTCATTACCACGAAATTTAACAGCAGTTCCAGATCTATACTCTGTTTTACTGATTAATCCCAACTATTTCCATAGATGTAAATCTAATGGTATATTATGCTACTGCAGAGCTGGGTTTATGAGGAGTTGGATGAAAGGTATACAGGACTATATACTGTACATGTATAGGAGATGAAGTATATGTGTACATGTATTGGCAATGAAGTATATACTGTACATGTAATGGGAATGAAGATTATGTGTACATATATTGGCAATGAAGTATATCCTGTAAAATAAATTGGAGATGAATTATATACTGTACATATATTGAAGATGAAGAACATGTGTAGAATCGGGGAAAGCCAGTCCAAGGGTAAGAACTGAAAGCTTGGTATGAGCTTTATTGAGATTCTTTCCATGAATTTGACCCCAAGGGTGGAATTTCCCTATTACACACAAACCGGTGGAATTTCCCTATTACACACAAACCGGTGGAATTTCCCTATTACACACAAACCGGTGGAATTTCCCTATTACACACAAACCGGTGGAATTTCCCTATTACACACAAGCACAGAATATGAATTATTTGTCTCTTATTTCTAAATCAAGTAAGATATCAGTAGGATAAGAAGACAATGCTTTAGTTAATTCAAAATCTTTAATAAAAATACGTATATAAAAGAAAAGCTATAAATTATAAAGTCTAAAAGACTTTCTTGTCTCATCAGCCATAAAAAAAGTTTTATCTGTTATACACTTTACAGGTGTCCAAATTGTTTTTTTTTACTTGCTACATTTACTATGGTTAAAACAAAAATGATCATTCATGTATGTGTGATGTAGCTTGTTTGTACAAAAAACATATTTACCATGTCACAGTGTGTCACGTCAAAGGCACAAAATTTTTATTTACAAACTTTGCAATAGTGCCTTGTTTATAAAAGTTAGATTTCTAATATTTCTTAGTCCACACTCACTACTGTTTAAATTAGGCTTATTAAAGAATAAAAACTTATACATAGGTATCTTTAATACTAGATCAATTCAACAGCATTATATATTTTTCTCAAAACAAAAATCTAGTGTGTATATATATATATATATATATATATATATATATATATATATATATATATATATATATATATATGAACACTGATCAAATGAAAAAAGTATACCTTTTTTAATATACATATACAATTACAGAAAGTTATTCTACAATCATTTCCTACCCAAATAATAACAGGATTAAAATGTTTGAAATTAAAATGTTGTTTGAAATTATAACAATATTTCTATGACATAGATTATATCGCAACTACTATATTGAAACAACAACAATTATAACAATATTTCTATCATACAAACTATATTGCAACTATTATATTGAATTGAACAATACTTTTATAATATAAATTATATTGCAATTGTATGGTACTACATGAGATCAGTTTATATTTTGAACTAATGTCTATCATGCTTTTCTGTATGAATTAGAAAAACTGTAATAATATATTAATTTATAAAACAGAGACTACTGTATAGTAATTCATCCCAGATATCATTGGAACCATTTGGAATGAAAAATATTAGTTATATGAAAACAGCACTAATAAACATGATTTGTTTTCTATTACATGCCCACTTAATCTGATATGGTTGATCTGTTGTCTGATATGGCTCTTTAATCTGTATTCCAATATGTCAAGCCTAGAATACAACATTTTAGTGTTTTCAGAGACTCTTGTGCATTGATACAATTTGATGCACTCTATACAATTTATATAATCTCAATTTTTTAAAAATTCCATTAGCACTGTAGAATGGGAAATAGTTACCATAAATGAGGGGGCATGTAATAAATACAAAAATGCACTGGCACTTGTTGTCTTTGTTTCTGATTTAGGAAAACTTTTTTGACATGGAGATTAATATGTCTTGGCCAAAAATGTTATAATATTCCTATGCTAAATCAAACTCATTTTGGAGTCAATATATCCCTATGTAATATCAAAGTCATTTTGCCTGCCAGCTTCTCTGATGCGGTTTTAATATGTCTTGACCTAAAAGGAGTCATCATATCCTTATCTATATCAAACTCATTTGAGTCACCATATCCTTATGCTGTATCAAACACATTTTGGAGTTATCATATCCTTATGTGATATCAAACTCATTTTGGAGTTATCATATCCTAATGTTGTATCAAACTCATTTTGGAGTTATATCCTTATGCTGTATCAAACTCATTTTGGAGTTATCATATCCTTATGCTGTATCAAACTCATTTTGGAGTTATCATATCCTTATGCTGTATCAAACTCATTTTAGAGTTATCATATCCTTATGCTGTATCAAACTCATTTTGGAGTTATCATATCCTTATGCTGTATCAAACTCATTTTGGAGTTATCATATCCTTATGCTGTATCAAACTCATTTTGGAATTATCATATCCTTATGCTGTATCAAACTCATTTTGGAGTTATCATATCCTTATGCTGTATCAAACTCATTTTGGAGTTATCATATCCTTATGTGATATCAAACTCATTTTGTCTCCTAGCTCAGAACAAGATGCATACACCTCTCCCTATTAAATAACTTGCAAGCTGTACAATCCATAAGCACTGACCATAGGATACAAAAGGCCATGAAATAGCCAGAGACTCAAATATTAATGGGGGCAGTAGGTAATGTGTCTTGTGTGTACAGCACATTTTAGCACATTACTAGCCATATCATGCCAAGGAAATGGGAGCTAAATGAATTTTCCAGACACATCAAGACAGCCAACCTGGGCTGGTCTGTGTCTTTAACCTACTATAGCCTTTCATTATGAGTCAGATGCTCAACCAGCTGAGCTACTGTTGGCACCCAGAAAGGGTAGTTGTTGTCTATGGTTTAGCACCATTTTTCAGCACAAGATAGGCTATACATGGCAGCCAGTATTAATGGTGGTGAAGGAACCCTGGAAAACCCCAGGAAAACAAACTGACCCATGAGAAACTACTGGCAGGCTTTTTCATGTGCCCACATTAGCTGAGCCTGGGACTCAAACTCACGAAGACAGAGGTTAGATGGCAGTGATCCATAATTGTCAGTGCTTTAGACCACTTGGCCACTTGGGACCCCGTAACAGTGTTCTATCAAGTATAGTACTATACATACAAATTATAATCTTCTTTGTTGCATAAATGTATTCATATAATTGATTCTAATACAAACAGATTTGGATCTCAAAACATTAAAGCTAAGAAACTAATGAAATACTTTTAATATAAATCACAGTAACATGCATTGGTCACACATTTGTGAATCAGTAATGTCTGTGTTGTCTCCTGCTCTTTGTAAAAACACCAGGATCCACCATAAGGAAACACTTATGACATAAAGCTTTTAGCAAGAGTTACTCTCATAAATCACTGGAAGCAAATGCATCAATCTGTTTACATTGGTTAATCACACAAGACTGCATCTGGCAGTGATAGAATATACAACCATTCTCATTTGTGCTATAAATACATTTGGCATATATCAATTACACTGCTCCAGAACACCACATCAAAAAGAAAACAAAATACTTATCACACAAAAGGTAAAGGGAAAAGGATGTGTACATATTAATGGAGCTAGCAAGTTATTTTTAAATATATTACTGTAAAATATTAAGTATAACCTACAGATTAGTCAAAGGCAAAAACCATTAAGAGATATCTGTAGTATATGATTTTACCAAGACATTAGATTTAGATGTTATGGGGATATCAGCCAGTTTCATGTACTGTACTTGACTTAGACTACTTATTTGTTAATTAGCTTGTTTGACTGTGTCAAAGGACTTTTTAAGTTCCCAACAGTTCTAAAAATAAAACCACATTAGTCACTCAGTAAGCATTTATTATTATCAGAAAAGTGCTCCCAGGCATCTCCATGACAGCCAATTAACATATGTTTGAAATATCACATTTATGATGATAACATTTAAACTGATAAAATGATAAAATTAGAACAATTTATTCCACTTGATGAAGCTTCTTTAATTTGCAAATTTTTTTTTTACAGAAATTCCATCAGTAGGCATTGGCCAACATTTAATTAAATTTACGTTTCACTGCACAATTCTTAAATTCAGGAAATCCTTTCGTAAAAAAAAATTTTTAAAACTGTACAATTGTTACTAGAATGTTTGAATTTCATTATGACAATTTCAGATTAATTGTACCTAGTTTTGATCATGATTTGTACATTAAGCAAATAGGAGTTTTTATTTTTTTCCTTTCCTGTGAGGAAAAAACCTGGGATCTGCACCTGCATACACATTAGATGGTTCATGAATTTTCTGGGTGCATGAAACAAGGAATAGGTGTATGCATGTACAGAGAATGATCAATGCATATGATAGATCTGCCATTACATCCTGTAAGATACAGCACCAGATACAGCAGGTCTGGGTCTATGCTCTATACAAATGCATAATTATAGAATGTGATTTACCTAAAACGATTGCACTTCACAACATTAAACAATATAATGCAAACGTGACAACACAAGTGAACGCGTGTACATTTAAAACAGGTCATTAATGATTAATTAATAAAGATTAATAAAGACAATGAGAAATCACTATACATGAATCACATAATGATAAAACTTTTAGCAAATTACTTGCAAAATAATTTTTGAATTATAAATCTTTAAAAATACAAGTGCATAACTATGTAATGTCAAATCATGCACACCTAATGTGTGTATCCTATGGATAAAAGCAAAAGGCCAAAGTAGGCCTGATTCTGTTCACCTGACATAGATTATTTCAAAGGCATATTTACTAGCAATAAAGCAGATAACTTGGGTTAAAAGACACAGTCTCAGGAGGACGTACACCTATTCGCTTTAAACAGGTGACATTTAACATGTATAAATGTGTTTCTACTCAAGTAACATCTGTAGACCTAAATATATGTGCAAAGCATTCATGTCAGGATTCTATCAAAGTTTGTCTTTTATGTTCCACCAGTTTTGGAAAGAACATAATTCTTTCAAAGCTGTTTATCAGAAAATATATTTGTAACAATAGCCATACTTCATGAGAAACAAGAATCGTTTTGTAGCTTTTCCACCTGGTTTGTTTTATAAGCCACACCATTGTTCAATGCACCACAATAAATTCTGTTAGAGCATGTCCTAAGAACTGTTTCCATGAAGTTTGATCAAAATTGGTTTAACTTTCTTTAGAAGAAGTTAATATATCTTTTCAACCTGGTTGCTAAGGAAGCCACACTGTTACTTTGGAATTGTAATAAATTTGTCTTATGAAAAATTCCAACCAAATGTGATACAAACTGGATCAGAGATTATTAAAAAGTCAAAAAAAGGTTTTCCAATCAAATGATGTGGAAACCATATGACGACAAAGGAATCGCCCTAGAGAAACATGAAGAAACATCTGATACAAATTCGTCCTACAAAGATTAGAAAAACTGACTCAAGTGTTCAAAAGAAGTTGAAAATATGCTTTCCACATAGTTGCTAGAGCAATCACATTGCTTCTATGGGAGCTACCCCATATACAAATCTAATCAAACATGACCTAAGCATAAGGCTACCAAGTTCTTCAATAAGGCTCAATCATTTTGGAGAAAACATTAAAAATCAATTTTCCATAGGGAAGACAAGCTACATCCAAGGGAGCCAATTAAATAAACATTTCTATCAATTTTAATCAAAATCAGCCTAGATCTCCCTAAAATGTTGAAATGTTTTCCACTTGGTTGCTAAAAACAACACCATTGCTAGAGAAGCCATCTTGTACACGATTTTAACAAAACAGGCCTAATGAAACAATCTTATCAAATTTGATCAAAATTGTCAAAGCCATCTGGAAAAGTTAAAAATAGGTTTCCCACCTGGTTGCTGTGGAAGCATCACCATTATGAGTAGAGCCACAGCAAACTTTAGTTTGAAAGTGTATGTCCCAATAAATACTAATCAGTTTGATCCAAACTGAATCAGCCATCCTACAGAAAAATTAAACATAGGTTTTTGACCTCGTGAAAGAAACCACATCAAAGCTAGAGGAAAAAACCTGGAGTAATTGTTTTATCTAGCTCGTGTCCTAAAAAAGATTCCAACTAAATCAAAACTGCTGTTGTAAAGAAGTTAAAAGTAGATTTTCAATATCATTCCTATGGAAGCCACCCCATTACCATGGAAACGACACTGATTTTATAATTTCCTGCTAAGTTTGGTCTAAATCCCCCTAGTGCATTTTAAGGTCAACTATAGCATATAGGGATGGGTGGACAGATGATGGTCGGACAAAAGACGTATAATGACCACAATACCATACCACAATTTCATGTAGCCTATGGCCAGATGACTGTTGCATTGCTGTCTTTTTATGATTAACAATGAATTTCAGAGAAGCTGGTATTACATATGCTATAAGGAAATCTGTATGTAGCCAAGTGAGTACCACATCAAGCATATCAGTGTGACATTTCCTAAAATTACAACATGTCATTCATAATGCTCTATGACAATAACATGCAGATATTGATTCAAGCATATGTTGGTGTTAATGTTGCTTGTGGTGGTAGTCTGTATACAACCAATTCATGAAATATTTGCCCAATGAGAATCAATAATTACAAGCATTTATATTTCATGTTTAATCATAATTCCAAAGGGAATTAATAGCCCATGTGTGACCAGTCCACAGTCATCATGTTTGAACAAAAGCAGCACATGATTAAGATATCACATCATTACAAGGTGTGTGTTTATAGCTTTGTCTAGCATTTCAATTCTGGCATGTGCATACAACAAGAAATATAGGCAAGATACAAAGTCTTAGTTTAAGATGGAAGTTATAACTTTAGCTTTGTGCAACCTTTGTAAATCTTATGGCAGCATAAAGTTTAATTTATTGCTTGGTTTAGTTTCACAATAAATTTTATTTAAATTCATCAAGTCCTTCCAAAACATTTGAGCAGTAATGAAATGTGCAATGTGCACACATATTTGTTTTTAATCCATGAAGTTTTTCAAAAGTTATAGATTTCTATATTAAAAAATTGTGAATAAAGATGGCTTTTAATTTATTCCATGTTCAGAATACATTTTGTAGGGTGGGGGGCATGGCTATGGTATGGAATACTAGTCATAATGTTTAGTTCAAGTTTTAATTGGTTACATTACAGATTACATGTACTTTACCTTGCTGTAATCTTTTTTAAAAATCTACCTATAGTTCACGAAAATATCTTCTGTCAGACAGGTTTAAAGGTGACAGCCTAGGAAGGTTAAGGGTCAAAGAGTTATATTTTCCTTTGTGTCATGGTGACCTTAGAGGTACAACCTGACTAGTGTATACAGCACCCAGGGCATCTAATTGCAATGATATATATCTGGGTACTGTTTCACCAATATCAATCCAAGATTTGCAAGGTATCAGCCTGACAAGCAATGTTAAGTCAAAGCCTTATAATAATGACATACTTAAGACAGGCCTATAAAATCATTGCCTATCTACCATAATTACCTATTACTAGCATTTCCTTATATAACTATGATGTCATTTATACTCAAACTTACTATGGTTTTGTCAATTATTTAGCAACATTAAAATGAATCACTCAGTAACTATTTCTTTGAAGAATTACCTAAAATGACCTTAGCTATGCCTATAATGCCAGAAGCAAAATCCTTTAGTGCCAAGAATTACCTTAACTGACCTTAGTTATGTGTATAAAGCCACAGGCAAATCCTTTAGTGCCAAAAAAAGAATGATTAACAGAGACATTTGCCTTGCTGATTTAATCTTGTGATAAACATTAGATCACAATCCTTCTGACTGGACTTAATGACTCCCTTGTTGGATAGTAATGTGGAAAAGTTTGATCAAGAAAGTAAGAACTCGACAAACCATTTTACACAACCTTTGATTACAGGAATGTTATTCTGTTAGCTGCATAAATACATGCACAGTGTCTGTTTAAATCATCATAACATAACATTAAAATATAAAAGGTTTAAAATTTACTAAGATGTATGCATAAGCAAAATCCTATATTAATCATCAGATATTTCCAAGAGCGTGAAGACCAAGTAGAAGAGTCCAAAATCATTTCAAAGTGCTTTGACACTTTGCATGCAGAAAACAAAATTAGTTATTCTTAACTGATCAAATGCTAATAGTACATATATTATATATCAAATGCAGGGAACCTACAAAATACAAGTTTTTTTGTCTTCTAAACATGAAAAAACTTGTATTCAAGCAACACTAGTAATCACAATATCCAAGTTGAAATAAAATCACAATCACATGTTTGACAGCTTTATCAAAAATTTAACATCACAATCACATGTGAAACCAGCTAAAACTGGCCAAAGGTAAGAATCTATCTTATGTAATTAATAACAGCATCTCAAAGACTAAATTAGCAAACATTTCAATTAATTAAATTTATTAAAAATCAATATGTATACAGTAAGTAAGAAATAAAAAAAAATTAAAATGTACATACAAGCACAAGAAAATACAGCATTTATGGATCCTGAGCAACAGTATGAATAAATAATTAAAAACATATAAACAAGTATACAAACACTTGTAAATTATTGTAGACAAGATATAATTTAGGATAAAATAAAATAAGACCATGTCAATGAGGACAATGGTTCATTATTATCAATGCGACTAATATAATGACATTGGGTCCTCATTACTAATAAGACCAACTGAATGAGGACAATGGTTCAATATTATCAATATGCCCAATATAATGACACTGGGTCCTCATTACTAATAAGACCAACTGAATGAGGACACTGGTTCATCATTATATATAAGACCAAGTGAATGAAGACACCGGTTCATTATTATAAATAATTTTGGTGATAAAAGTAGTCATAATACTGAAACCTACTCTATTATCATGTGATCTTGCTTAAAACCCTGTAAACCTTTAATGGCTTTGCAATACATACACATTATCAGTAAATTGATCTGGATGTTTATACATCCACTGTGTCAAGTTTGACAAGGAAATGACATCTGGTCATGCCATACAAGTATTCAGACCAGGTTACTGTACTGACAATGTGTTTATCATCTTCCTTAAACAATTTTTTGATAATTAAAAAAAAATTAAAAATGTTTTTATGTGTGTTATTTTGTACTTTAATCCCATATATCTACTCACATTGTACATCTGATTATAGCATAGATGTTACATGACTGTTGTTAGGTGACATTCTCCTTTATCATGTGTCACATAATGATGGGTATGTAATAAAATATGACATGACTAAGAGAATAATACATATGAATGTATGATGGGTATGTAATAAAATGTGACATGACTAAGAGAAGAATTCTTTATTTCAGACTGCATAGTCCATACATCTAAATTAAAATACTGATATAAAGTAAAACATCGTAAACAAAAGAACTTATATATATATATATATATATATATATATATATATATATATATATATATATATATATATAAATACACACATATACATATATATACTATATACATACACATACATACATATACATACACACATACATATACATACATACATATACATACATACATACATACATACATACATACATACATACATACATACATACATACATACATACATCCATCCATCCATCCATCCATCCATCCATACACACATCCATCCATCCATCTATACATACATACATACATACATACATACATACATACATACATACATACATACATACATACATACATACATACATACATACATACATACATACATACATACATATATATATATATACACACACACTCATACATATACATACACACACACACACACACATATATATATATATATATATATATATATATATATATATATATATATATATATATATATATATATATATATACACACATACACACACATATACACACACATACATATATATATATATACATACATATACATAGATATGATGTGAATGGAATAAAATGTGACATGACTAAGAGAATGATACATATGAATGGATGATGGGTATGTAATAAAATGTGATATGACTAAGAGAATGACACATATGAATGTATGATGGGTATGTAATAAAATGTGACATGAGAATCATACATATGAATGTTTGATGGTGAACAACAATTTTGATCATTAATACATGTTGCAAAGCCTTCTGAAAAAAACTGCATGACAAAGTTATGGATTAAACTAACTTCCCCTCCCTAAAGTCATAGAAAATATTCAAAGTCATAGTAAAATGTCCAACCTTTTCTTTTGATGGATGTAAATACTTTAATTACAACAAGCTTGAAATGCACAAGAAAAATCTGTACAGCACATGGAGCCTAATTTAACACTTTAATAGCACATACATTCTGTGAATCAAGGAATGAATGTTGGTGGGCAAATGGGTTAAAACACACTCCTAGTAATGGTATCTCTGAATCTGTTGGCTAGGGAAGGTTAGAGCCCACACAGTAGTAATGCATTTTTGCCATGTATAAGTACTAAAAAATGGAGTCCCAAGATCACCAACAACAACAACAGTTAAAAACAACTCCTTGTTCCCACTGACCTGTCTGACTACAGATAAAATATCTGGAAGGGAAGACCATGTTGTGCCTTATTTAATGTAAAGTTTAGGCAGCTTACTAGTCAGACATGAAAAACTGCTCATTCAATTGCTTGTATATATCTTACCTGCCATTACATGACATATCATGTGATGAAAACTCAATTTTTTTATATACACAGAGAGAGAGAGAGAGAGAGAGAGAGAGAGAGAGAGAGAGAGAGAGAGAGAGAGAGAGAGAGAGAGAGAGAGAGAGAGAGAGAGAGCTTTCCTTAAAATGACAATTAATACTGGTAACAATTAGCAATTGTAAGCAGTACATTTAAGTGCTCATGTAAAACTATATTCAGGGCACCAAAGCTAATGCAAAACATTTTAATTTGATTTGGTTCAGGAAGATTTAAGGTCTTTGTCAAGAGGCTTTGTTGGTTGTAAAATAAGATGATCCCAAGATAAACAACCATCATTTACATATAGCAAATTAATTAATTTGGTTTGCTTTAAAGAGTATTTAGATACAGACATCATGATGGAAATAACATACAATCAAACAAGAGATATGGAGATTTGAGCAATTAAGCATAAGCTTAGTTTAAGTTGTCTCCTCATTAACAATAATATTTAATTACATAATTTGACTAATTAAGGAATGATATAGGAAGCATTGAACATGATAATAAGATATTAAAATAGAATTATACATATAATATTGTTCTAAAATCTGTTGCTTCATGACAGATTAACTTTGCAAAGATCATCAGTTAATAAACTACAACGAAATCATAGTCTTGTATGAATAATTTGCACTATTCTTTCTCCTTGATAGTAATAGTTTGGGACTTTTTCTAGGTTGATATTTAGGTGTAATTTAAAAGATTACAATGTAGGTTTATTTCAAGTTTTCATAGGAAGAAGATTCCATTCTGCAAAAAATATTGGTAAAAATGAATTTTGGTTTTAAAAATTCTGGTGATGGACATTTGTCAGTTTGTTACATCACAAAGTTGTTTATTACCTACCCACTGGACATTTGATGGAACGAGGGCCCAAATGTAGCACAATAAATTTCACAAAAAGTTATCATTTTCTGTTTGAAGTGCCTTGGTCAACGTCTTTTACAGTTTGTCTCCTCCAAAATTCTAGCATATGGTGAAGAATTTTGCTGCACCACAAATGATTCTTGTATTTTTTCTAGTTCATTTTTATACTGGCTGCAGTTAACCCAGATAATATTCCAGATAATACCCCAGATAATATCCTAGATAATACTCCATATAATATCCCAGATAATACCCCAGATAATATTCCTGATAATATCCCAGATAATACCCTAGATAATATCCCCCATAATACACCAGATAATATTCCAGATAATACCCCAAATATTCCAAATATTCCAGATAATATCCCAGATAATACCCCAGATAATATTCCAGATAATATCCCAGATAATATCCCAAATAATACCCCAGATAATATTCCAGATAATACCCCAGGTAATATCCCAAATACCCCATATAACATCCCAGATTATACCCCAGATAATATTCCACATAATACCCTAGATAATATCCCAGATAATACCCAAGATAATACCCCAGATAATATTCCAGATAATATCCCAAATATTCCAGATAATATCTCAGATAATACCCCAGATAATATCCCAGATAATATTCCAGATAATACCTCAGATAATACCCCAGATAATATTCCATATACCCCAGATAATATCCCAGATTATACCCCAGATATCCCAGATAATACCCCAGATAATATTCCAGATAATACCCAAGATAATATCCCAGATAATACCCCTGATAATATCCAGGATAATACCCAAGATAATACCCCAGATAATATTCAAGATAATACCCCAGATAATATTCAAGATAATATCCCAAATACCCCTGATAATACCCCAGATTATATTCCAGATAATACCCCAGATAATATCCCAGATAATACCCCAGATAATATCCTGATTCTCTACAAGAGGTCTTATTAGGATGAAATAATTTTCTATCAAGTTTAAATTTCACATTTCATACCTTTCCATGCTGTGTAGTTATTTCCTGTATATGTATATTGTTAACATATGGATTCATTTAAAGTAAAGCCCAAATGTTTATAATAAGTGACATTCCTAATAATCTAATTATTTATTTAAAACTGGGGCTGTTGTTCCCTTAAGATTTTCTGGATATAGTCACTAAATCAGTTTTGTTTGAATTAAAGTAAACTAACCATAGAATTGTTTTTAAGTAGGTTGTCATTGAGAAAACCAGCTGCCAGGGTTGGGTCATCAACTAAAACTGATGATGATTTATCTTCAGCAGTCTTATACTGAACCAAATATCAGTCACAATATCATTAATTTAACCACGATCCAAGGATAGAACCATCGGGCACACCAGCTCTGACATGTTGTTGGCTTGAAGTGTAACCTTCTATTACAACTTTATTCAACTTGTTTGAGAGATAATTTTCAAACCATTCCAATGTCCATCACCATATCCAATATTTCTTAGCTTGTGAATTAAACCTTTAGTGCCAGACATTGCTTAAGGCCTTAAGGACATGACACAATATTACTCTAATTTCTTTTTCCTTCATGAACTACAGTACCTTGTAGAAAAGTACTAAAACAAATCTGCTACTTAAACCTATGTAGTAATTTCTTTAATGTGTTTGTTTGGGAAATATTGAAGTATAGTACACAGATACTGACCATATATATATATATATATATATATATATATATATATATATATATATATATATATATATATATATATATATATATATATATATATATATATATATATATATATGGGACAGCACAATGACTAGATATAATTAAACTCATTTATCCAAAATTACTGACTATCCACACAATTCTCATTTCTCTTGATGCATTTGAATTATTAAGGCTGTACTTCTATTTTGCCAACCTTCTTATGCACAAAGTATATTCTTCCTTCTCTGACTTGTATGGTTGCTTATATATTGGGACAGTTCTGTTTAATGGAAACGTTCTCACTCCATCAACTATCTCGTGCAGGACTTTACTTACCAGAATACTTACTTTGACAAGTCTAAGATGCTTTATTTTCAACACGTACAGCAGTATCCTGTCATTGTTGTCATTTGTACATCAACTAGCAAAGAATCAATCTCTTAAACCTGACTGAAATAGCATGACACCAGAATGAAACAGCATAACACCAGAATGAAATAGTATGACACTAGAATGAAATAGTATGACACCAGAATGAAATAGTGTGACACCTGAATGAAATATTTTGACACCAGAATGAAATAGTATGACTCCTGAATGAAATAGTATGCTTAAATCAGCTGCCGATACATTAACTATTAATACACCTAACAATTTTTTACCCAAGAAAGATTCAAAATTTCACTGCCATTTCCTAGAAGTCAGCAAACAATACTCTCATTTTCTGATCCCCATACCTCCATCCTCACAAACATGGTTAGAACTATTTTTTCCTTAATGTTTCCCAATTACAAATGACAAGTGTGAACAACTATGCTGCAGCCTCTCTTAACAATAAATGGCAATGAGTAGCATTCTCAATAACAAATCTGTATCATCAAGTACCAAAAATCTTTCCATTGTAAATAACTATCAAAATGATGTCATTTCCATGCTAAATACTCATCATTGCCCCTCACACTGCCTTTAGCCTGACCTTGGAGATAAACTTTCATTCAGAGTCATTTAGCTGTTGAAATTTTTCATGATGCAAAATCTGGGAACTGCTTGAATATTACAAATCACATATATGGGTCTGCTGTTGCCATGCATCAGAGAATTTCTCTTACTAATAATAATTGTAGTCAAAATAAATGACTGCTGCTTCACACACTTCATTCATAAACTATGATATCAATACACATCATTTGTTTAATATGTAATTTATTTTTTTTCCAATTAAGTATAGTGGTTTTATTAAATTACCTGAAAATTGAGAGGTATTTAATAAAAATAGCATTATCATAGTAATTCAGTCATGGTTACTTGATCATGTCTCATCAAAATTAAATTAAATGAATCATCCAGATCATGACTTGACACCTCAAATCTCATTATGATCCAGATTTTCTAATGCTCTCCACCCTAGATTAAAATACTATGTTAATTATATATATATATATATATATATATATATATATATATATATATATATATATATATATATATATATATATATATATATATATATATACACACACACATGCATATATACATGCACCATTTATGGCCTGTGAAAGGCAATTGATTTCCAGAGGGATCAGTGTTCATAGGGACTTAACATCAATGATTTGTCACAACCACAAAATTCATAAAAACTGGTACTTCTCAAAATGTTTTTAATCATATTAAATAAATAAAATAAATAAATAAAGCATTATTGAGACTCCTTAACAAAAATAATAACATTCTCTGTGATGCATGAAATCTGTATAATGCAAAGTTTAGCTAAATAAGTTAAAATTAACTTATAATTGTTTTAAATCCTGTTGTCTTCCTAGAATCAATCTGACAACTTAGTTGCCATATCCTGGAATCAATTCATTCAACTGTGGAAGGCAAGATATGGAAGAGAGTGTAAAATATGCACAAAAATACTTTATGCATGTGGTTTCAAAGAAGTATATGAATATTTTCATAAGGCCAATATGTAAGGATGTATGTGTGTGTAAGCTATAGGGCTAACAGGTAAGCATGTTGCTACATATGTGCATGCATATGTGTGTGAATGCATGCATGTGTGTTATGTATGCATGTGTGTTATGTACACATTCAAAAAAATGCTTAAAGTGTGTAGATATCAATAATGTAGCTACTGCATATACATGCTTGTAATTTGAGTTTAATATCAAGCTGCACAGATCTGTCATCACATAATACAGTTGTTTGGAGTAATTAGTAGAACAAATAATACATGTCCTCACAGCATTAAGTGATGACATATCAGGGTCAATAATGTAAGACTCAATTTATAGCACAGTACAACTGAAGTTATCTATGGAAAACCAATTTGATCAAAATAGATACATGCTAAAGTGTCTCAATCTCAAATGAGAAATAATCTAGTACAAATAAAATGTTAACTCCAATGATAAATTTCAAAATATGAGATGGCACACCTATTTTCTTACTAAAGATATAACAGTTCTACCCATTCCTATGCAAATTCAATGTAAACTTAGGGTATGCAATTGCTGCAAGATGTACCCCATATAATCTGCCCTAGTTATATGGATAAAATCTCCAAGTGACTATAACACAATGTAATGATTCATCCCAAGCTAACTGTCAATTAGAAATAGCTGATAGCTGTTCATGACTGGGTGGAGCTGCCAGTTAATCAACTGACATGGACGAGTTACTGAAAATAACTATCAGCTATTACAGCATTCAGATTTTTTCTCTGGAACTTCTTCTCTTTGAAAAGATTCATCATAATGAAAAGTCCTGTCCGTTTCAGCTGGCAATGCGATGTGTTCTGTTGGGGACTGACTCCCAGTGGGAAGGCTCAAGATCTTCTCTATTAAGAATTTCATTGCCTCATCTATAAGATAAAAAACACAGCAGTCTTCTTAAAATCCTTGTTTATCAGATTGTTGCTTTAATAGAACAAATTATGAATGAAAATATTTTTTTAAGTTATTCAAAATCACATCAATTTATTTCTTTATCATAATCACACTTATCTCACATTTGTTAACATACTGGTAATACATGACATGAGGTTACTAAGACTAGACTGTACAAGGTGTGACAATGGTTCAGTTTTCATTCCTTTATCCAAAACAAAGCAAAAAGTGCTAGGTGACTTCTGGCTCTTAATTTAAAATTCTACAATATTTAGGGCTTCCAATGCCTAACTGCATGGGTGATCCTCAATTAAACCAACCATGTTGCAGCTGTAAATACTACAGTATATAAAGTAGATCAAATAAGAATCTACTTTTGGTGACAGTGAAAGTATTGCATTATTAAGAGAAATGCAATCATAAAAAATGGGAGAAAATGCAACATTTCGTTTAAAATCAACATTTAAAAAGTATGTATTTATGTATGTATGTGTATATATATATATATATATATACACACATACATACATATATAATGCTGGTCACAAAAATATTTCTTACTATGCATTACTCAATTCTTTGTCATTTGATGCAGCCATGTGGCAATAAACAACTGCAAATTAAAAAAGCTTATTATACACTTTTGTCACATTCAACAAATGCCTATTATCCAAACTTGGCAAACACTTAACACTTGCCAAACAGTATTCCTGTACCACCCTGATGCATATTGACAGAAAGAAAGCCACAATAATGTGTTTATATCCCTATTCCCCATGTAACATGGGAAGGGGGCATACCCATAGCTAGATCCATCTATTCTATTTGTATTGTTGGTAAGTAAACATTTTCATTTCTGGAGTACAACTCATGAACCATTTATTATCCCCACTGTTTTTTCCAGAACAAAATTCAAACTGTTCAAATTATCTGTGAAACTTGGTACACATCTGGAACCAGTTGTTCACATGTGTTCTGTGCTATTCACAATTTACTATTTGTGTATGACTGCCTGTCTGTCAATCTATCCAACCGTGAATTATCCAACATTTCTGCAGCAATACTTATAAACCTTTACATGTGTCTGCATATAATATGTTTTTACATAGTAGACTAGTAATACAACTGTTGCTTTTTGTTGTTCACATTTTTCAGTTTCAATATTTATTATATTTTTATCAGTCTGTCAACCAATCTTGGTACACATGTCAAAGCCAAGGTACTTTGTGATTCTTAGAATTTCTTACATTCATTATTTTGGGGTGTTACCATGGGAAAAGAGTGTAGCATAAGTAGGATGTAAATTAAGAGTACTGGACCATGAGGTACTATTGGGAGTAGTGTACAAACTGAGAGTACTGGATCAAGGGCTACTATCATAAGTAATATAAAATTGACACTACCTGACTATATGATACTATCATAAGTAATATAAAATTGACACTACCTGACTATATAGTACTATAATAAGTAATATAAAATTGACACTACCTGACTATATGGTACTATCATAAGTACATGTATATGGTGCTATCATAAGTAGTATAAAATTGACACTACCTGACTATATGGTACTATCATAACTAGTATAAAACTGACATTACCTGACTATTTGGTACTATCATAAGTAGTATAAAATTGACATTACCTGCCTATATGGTACCATCATAAATAGTATAAAAATTTACAGTACCTGACCATATGGTACTATTATAAGTAGTTTAATAATGGAGAGTACTGTGCAAGGGGGTACTTGAGTAAGAGTCTTTACATAAGTTGGGATCCTGAGATATGTAATCATTAGATGACTTTGTTTATTTGGCAACTCACTTGCATAATGTACCTCAGAAATAAAGTACATACACTCTTAAGTGTCCAATGACATATAAGAAATCTTACATGCTGAATTTCGCTACATGTGAATGTACATGCAGACTGAAAGTACATGTGGATGATACACTCTAATGACTATAGGGATGACAATACTCTGCCAGTGTGCTATTAATAGTTACACATAATCTCTACCTAATTAGCATACTGATTATGTTATTGGTATGTATGCTTTTTTCTATAAAAAAAAACTTATATCAACATCTCTGTGATATGAAGGTAACCCTGAATAAATGGAATGTTTCTTTGAATAAATCCTGGGAAATCACAGATGACAAACAGTCTTTATTCATATAGCACCTCACATATATAATCCACATTTCAGCAAGTTTTTTTTTATCCAAATCATTTGTAATATACTGTGGTTCAATACATAATAGTTATAATGAGGGACAGAGGTATTACTATTACATAATGTTATAGGATCCACAGATAAACCTGTCTTTTACAAGGGTCTGAATTATACTGAGGTTTTTCATTATAGCTACACCTGTCTTTCACATGGGACAGAATTTTACTGAGTATACAGTTACATAATAGCCATACCTGTCTTACACATTGGACAGAATTATAGTTTCCCCATAGCTACACCTGTCTTATACATGGAACAAAATTATAAAGAGTTTTCCCACAGCCAGACATCTTACACATGGTACAGAATTATAGAGTGTCCCAACAGCTATATTTATCCTACACATGTGACAGAATTGTAAGGAGTTTCCCCATAGCTACACCTGACTTACTCATGTGATGGAATTATAGTTTCCTCATAACTACACCTGTCTTACTCATGTGACAGAATTATAAAGAGTTTCTCCATAGCTACAACTGTCTCACTCATGTGACAGAATTATAAAGAGTTTTCCCATAGCTACAACTGTCTTACTCATGTGACAGAATTATAAAGAGTTTCTCCATAGCTAAACCTGTCTTACTTATGTGACAGAATTATAAATAGTTTCCCCATAGCTACACCTTTTTTACTTATGTGACAGAATTATAAAGAGTTTCTCCATAGCTAAACCTGTCATACTCATGAGATCACATTTTACTTATGTTCTTCATATTCTGAAACTACTGTAGCAGGTTGTATGAATAGTTAATACCATAAAATTCTTTATTATACAAAAATTAGGATAAAAATGTATTTTCTCTAGATTTCTGTTTCTGCATACACATGTTATATACCTCAATTACCTACCAATATTAATATTACTTCTGGCTGAGGTCGGAAACCACCCAATCAGACCATAGTCCTTGCAGAAATCAGTCAGGCCATTTGAGTCTATTTCCACTTCCTGATCACACTGAAATATACAATTAAAGAAAGAACATGTAAAATAATAATATTCCTCAACATGAACTTTTCTTATTTCATTACAGAAAAAGATCATTTATTAAATATATGCATAAGACATATCCTAAACATTTCAGAATACTTACATTTTGATACTAAATCCATTTCAAAAAGAATAATGTATTAGCATTTTACTTGTAAGGTAGAAAACGCAGACTTTTCAATGACTTGTCAAGTTAAATCCAAAAGTGTGCCCCACCCAATCCTAAACTTATACACCTACTATGACCCAAATAGCAACATCTCCAATATATAACAAACATTCCCACTTTGACTGCTGTACTGAATTAAAATAAACACAAAAAACAAAGCCTAGAGAATGTCTAATGGCACATCAAATGCCCTCTTTTGTGAAATTTTATTTCAGACTGAAAACAACCTAAACAAAGTTTTCTAAAAGAGTTGGGTCTCCTTCAATTTTAGGTATTTTCACATACTTGAGTGTTCTACCATAACTTACAATAAACATCAGAAACTAAATTAATGCACTTCATTTTGAAGTTGCTTATCAAATCAGACTACCATATCATGAACAGTACAAAGGGTTTGGTTTAAAAGACTTTCAAAATGGCTTTAGTTACGAGGAATATATTGTTTGTGAAATGCTTGGGAAAAATTAGTCTAAGTAACATGGCAAACTTGGACAGATTTTCATATTGTTTTGCAGTCTGACACAGTATGATAAGTAGATCCCTATTTTTGGCATCTATCATCATGTTAAAATCAGAAAAACAACACAGGACAACCATATATTTGCTTCTGAAATTAATTTGTCACAGTACAAGATCCATTATTCTTGCTTGAAATAGCCATACAGTTAGTACAATTGTACATTAGTGGCTTGTTTCTAAACATCACACATAACAGCAAATTGAGCCTTAGTCAATAGAAGTAATGCAGTATGTATTTGGAAAAACTTCATTCATTTGATACTAAACTGTGAGTTAGAGTAGAGAAACAAAATTCTAATTAATGTGCCATACTGTTCAACATGAAGCATGAAAAAGATTTTCTCCACATATAAACTATGACAACTCTGTCAAAAACTAAAACAATAATCAAGAATAATCAACATCAAAGAAATATATTTTATTATATATGACCTTTTAACTCTGCACAAGGGATCCTGGGAGATTCTTGGTATTCCAGTAATATTTGGAAACTGTATAGCATAAATCTACTTATCAAGCTTGATGTCAGTATCAAGGGCAAAAAAAATTTGAAATGACAAGGAATGTATGTAATGGATAGATAAATATAAACATATGAATATTTATAAAGACATGGAGATAAATATGTACTCCCTCTTGACAATGTCCTTCATTATAACACAGTTCCTGTTATAACGCATGGATTGCATTTCATTAAATTTGTATTAAATCTGTATGTATCATGTACTACATATAAGGTGATCTTACTATTGAGTGGTATACTTAATAATTCACATGAACAATGGACATCATTATAACCAGGGAGTACTGTATATTACAACCCCATAAAACAGATATTTACTCACCTTGTTAGCTAATAGTATCACAGGTACTGGTTCTTCATTGGCCAACATAACCTTAGAGTTTACATCATTCAGCCACTGTAACATAAACTATATGACTATACATACCAAAAAATGTAAATACTAGGATATTGACATCAATAGGCTAATTGTAGCCAGAAAATATTAATGTGGGGGGGGCATGTGCATGCATGCTTGCAAGTTTTTTTCCCTTTCTGCCAGTGTTGAAACCTCATCAGAATACAGGTATCAAACTTAGTATGGCACAATAAATCATATAACATGGGTATGGTCATGCATATCCTAATATGGGGATGAATGATAATGAACACACCCCAATATATCACTCCACTCAATATATCACTCCACTCAATATATCACTCTACTGAATATATCACTATACTCGATATATCACTTACACACATATAACGGTAAATTTATGGGACTCTTCTTAACAGATTTATAACCAAAAAAAAACAAAGTATATGAACTTTTAAAACAAACTGCTCTTCTCTTTTTACATAATAGTATTGAAAGCCTAAACTGATATACAACTTTTCTAACTTGTTTCTTACCCTAACAAACTTAAAATACTATATATATATATATATATATATATATATATATATATATATATATATATATATATATATATATATATATATATATATATATATATATATATATACTCCCATACGAGTCATGTTCAACTGTAAACAAAATAGACTCTGATGTGTCATCAATTAATTTTTGGCAGATTATGGTCTATGTTGTTTGTTCTGCTTATTACTCTTAAAAATATGTACTACAGAACCAGTCATGTCATCACATAATGTGCCAGCAGATCTGGATCATTGCATTTTGTAGATGGACTTTTAAGTTAAAATATTCAGTATACCGTTTATCATTCCATTGTAATAAATTATTTGTGTTTCATAACATAACTTTTTACACTTATTTTCAAAAAAATTTGTTGCTTTTGGTGTTTTTTTTCTGTTAGGTTCAAAATATTGAATAATGTTGCTATTAACCTTGTGTTTCATCTAAAAAGGCTGAAAATCATGTTTATAGATGGTCAAACTTGGACATGTGTAGGGCTATTTCCTCATCTAAATGTAGAGCTCGTTGACATATGATATTTTTACAGGACAAATGAAACTAGTAATCTAAGGCACTAATGGTGCAAGTGAATGTTTGTGCTTTTGCAATAATTCATGCAATAATAAAAGAATACCTACTGCTGCCATCCATGGAAAGATAGAGTTTTAATACATAGTAATTTATGGAACTAAAGAAGATTTCACTATGAAAGGAAATATTTTTGATTCTGGTACAACGCTTTCAGTACAAGGTTATGTTATGTTACTTGAGTCAGCCAAGTTCTTGAGATTACTAGTTATTAAAAGGTTTTAATTATCAAGCATTTGTGGTTAATTGTTTTGAAACTTCCTTCATTTTCTCATACAAATTAACTTTTTCAAGTCACTTTGCATAGGTTAGCCCCTATGCATCTGTTGTACCCAATTCCTAATAGCACACACAAAGGCCTAGAATTAATTAAAAAAAACATCTGAACTTGACTTTGTGCTTCAGATTTTGTTCCAAACAATCATAATTGATGTTACTTTTGATAACTTGTTCTGATTGACAGATGTTAGAAACTCATCTCAGTCTCAAATGCAGTTTTATGATCTCCAGACCTGGTTCAATGTGCATACAAATATAACATGCCAACAGATAAGGATTACCTTGTTCTCTTTAAATCATCATTATAGCAAATATTGTAGACATGTGCATTACCAAACAGCAAATCAGATCAACACTTTCAATTTGCAGTTTGAACTACTGTTTGCATTATACATTTACTTGTGCTAGAATAAGATATGACAGATGGTAAATGATTTTATGTTAGAATCAATGCCAAGTTAAAAATACTGTAACACTACAATCAAGATAAAACAATCTGTGTAATTAATAATTACTAACCTTGGTTACTGACTGGAATGTTGCTGGCCTGTGATGAAAAAATAAGCATTACAGTCACATGTCAACTATCTGGACTCCCTATTGGCCACACAATAAATTAACTGCCTGGATAAAGGATAATAATATAAGGAATAACCTGATGGTCCTGAGAATATTACTTTAATCTGGATGAGTTTAAAGTCTGGATAACTGGTATACACATAACTAATACTATAGAGCATTCATGAAAATTTACCATCATTTCAATGGAATACTAAATTATTATTTAAAACTGTACATGTTATGGAAGTCCCATTTTTGCTGGTTTATTAACAAAATGTTACCCTGAAATAATACTTTTATGGAATATTAGTCCATGAAAGAATACCTAGTGCTGTGGGAATGGGAAAAGTGCTTTACCCATATACATTCCACAGCAAATTATCCAGGCAACGATAAAATAAAAGGAAACACTTTCCAAATTAACTATAGAACCCATTCCAAAATCCATAAATTTAGAGCCCCAATTGTCTATTATCCTTTGTGGAAACAATATAACCACTTCACATATAGCTATTAAATGACATTTTGCTAAAAACAAAACAAAAATTATTGACACAAAATTTAAATAATTTACATTATATTATACTGATGCTGTCAGATTAAAATGTCTTTGCCCTCAGCACCAGCTAACCTGGCCTTGTCCATGCAGACTTCAAACCCACACATCAGTCAGATTGAGACCTTAAAAATGTTTCCAATCCTGCTTATGCTAGTGATGACTTCGGATCTCTGGATGACTTACATGACAAAAAGATTATCCACTAGCAAGTAAAGGCATGAATGAGATGATTACCAGTATATATAAGCTAGCTTATGCACATGCCACTTGCTTTTTAATTTAATAACTTTTAGAATAATTAATATTTCATTGAAAACATTATCTGGTGTTTTGCAACCATCTTGATTTTGTTTTCTTCAAAATATAGTCCCGATAATAAATTACATAAATTATTAATGTGAATAAATATATTCTACTGTTTGTGAAAGTTTAATTTTAAAACTAAATCTTTTACTCAAAATATCAATGCTTAATTTTGTAACCTAAATTTCTGTACAATATGTTATCAACTTCTCATACTGAGAGACTTACCGTGTAAGATCAAATACAATAATGGCTGCAATGCTGAAAAAAAATGGTAATTACAATTACATTTTGAAACAAAACTTGCCTACAATAAGAAGTCCAAAAACTGACCCTTTGGTGACATCTGTCAATGAACTACTGCCCAACTGAGATTCCAACTCCCTGCTAACCAATTCAGTCACCCAACTAGGTGTGAACTCTTACATAATATGATGTCTGCCCCAACCCTTGCCAAAATCAATAGGGTGAGTAGATAAAATAAATTACACCACAAGGCCAGGGCCTGAATGTCAAGCTCATAATCAGCACAAGAAGAAGACAGAATCAATTGCACCATTCCCTTTTATAATATGTGCCCTAATAATTTGCTTATAATGTGGGGTCAGGCATGGATCCCATTTTTGAAAACAGAATTTGGATATAAAAAAAACACAATGCAAATACCAATAATTATGTGTAACTACTTTCACATTTAATAAATACTTCAGGCACAAAATGTTTTGTTCTCTTCATAATACAATATAATCCTTTATTACCTAATATACCAGTAGGCCTTATAATTAATAAATATTGGAGTCTCCTAAATTTATTAAATAAATACAGCATAAAATTTCTTTACAACAATAAACCAATTCTTGTTTATAGAAGACCCAAGAATTTTGCAAGATTTTCTAATTAGAACTAAACAAACAGAAAAAAAAGACAATTCTCATCATCTAAATGTAATAGGTGCCAGTGTTTTCAATGTGCAAACATAAGAGAAAGTACTACTTTCAGTAGTGCTAATACAAAAGAGGTATCTTCTCTATGTTATAACACTTACTGCATATCAACTGATGTGATTTATTTAATAACCTGTAAAAAAAATGTAATATGCAATGTGACTGTCAGACACTTCAACATGTGTCTAAGAGAAAGAATAACCATCGCTTTCATATAAAAAAACATGGAGATCCTCATTTTTCCTCTAATATTCTCACACATTTTAAAATGAATAATTACTGTCTGCCAATACTAATAGATATTATGCATGGAGACATCATGAATAGACTCATAAAAGAAACTTACTGGATTCCTAAATTAAATACTTTGTATCCTAATGGCCATAATGCCAATGCACTATATAAAAGTTGCATTTTTTAATTTAAAAATTGTATATCCTTTATAACAATAAAATCATATGTATGACTGGTTGTCTCTCTCATTATTTTTAAGCCAGAAAATACAAAAAAATTATTCCTATTTGTTGAACTTTTAAAAAAAAATCACTATCAAAATTGGTAACAAAAACTGATATATTGCTCATTTCATCATCAAAAACAAAAGATATGTCCTGGAAATTTTAATCAACATTATGAAATATAAACTTTAAAAAAAAATGTCATAACATTTGTTATATTTACTTTCCAAATGACATTCTTAGTACACCATAATTAATGATACTCAGCAATTTTTTATTAATGAAATTGTCACTTACGACTAGTGGAGGCAGTACTTTGATAAACAAATACCAATTAAATAAATTTTTGTATCAATTTAAATTTGTGATCTAGTTCTATCTTTTAGTTCCTTGTAAGTATAATCATCATAAATGCAATGTGTTCTGTTCTAATGAAATGTAAAATTTGTCAATCTACCATAAAACCTCTGTCAGTGTTTCTCTGAGAACCCAATTAAGTGCCAGACTAGCATAAACATTTGTTATATTGTTGCACTAAGTTAACAGTGGGCCTTCTTTTCTACTATCATGCTAATTACATCTTTTGAATCCAATAATGGAGTTGTAATAAAGAAAACATAAAAAAGGCATTCAATTCCTACATGCTAAAAAACCAGCAATTCCTGCCATATATGTTGGGTAACTTATTTCAGTTGATCAATTGAACACCTTAATAAATGTTATTGTGTATGAAATCTAATTAAACATCCTTAAATTAGCCTACTCAATCATAACTGTGAACAACAAGGCGACAAGCAAAAAGAGTACTTCGTAAAACAAAGAGCTTTGTTTCACATATACCGACCATTGTGAGGAAAAAGTTTCAGAAAAATCCTGAATTCGCATGCAGAGATATTCTCAAGGATGATGAGAAGTTTCACAGTTACTTGAAATGAAATCACCGTGCTGAGCATCAATATTTTACTAACTGAACAATTCAAAAATTCAGTTTCATTGCAGACAATGTCTCATGAATCTCACTATAAGTCACTTGTTTTCACAGATTATTCAAGACTTCCCTGTTACAAATTGTAAATTCCAATGTGCCCAGACAATTAATAATTTTCCTCTACTTAATTGATGACCACCAATATCACAATTACACATTTTCATCATAACCTCACAATTGCCTGCCAACCTCACAACTGCAAGGTACCGCCTTATTACATTTCCATAATGTAGTGCCAGTACTTAACTACCATAAAATACAAGCCACAACTCAAATATAAAATACTGGGAACTATTTTTCCAATGCAACTTTAAGTCAGTCACATTATGATTTTAAGCCTCATTTAGCCTGTAACTCAACTCCATATTTACCATGACAGTAAGAATAATAGGCATCTCAAGATAATGTAAAAAAAGTCCCTTTTCAGTTATTACCAGTCCCTATCATAAATGTTGCATATGGAGTCACACAATCAATCCACAAAATTAGATTTTATTAGGGACTACTTGACTCCAGGGACCTGAGCTAGCTAAAACCAAACTTTGCCATCATGGAATCTCAATGACACTGCACTCCATTTCATTTGCTCCTAGTAATTGACTAAGTAATCGGGCTGAAGACTATTTCCCCAGCAGAGACTTCCTATAATCATACAAGTTATCACAAAATTCTAAAACTTTCTTAAAATGGAGAGCTATCTACAGATGCACATACTCCAAATTTACTATAATAATGTACACTATCACATTTGCCGCCAGAAACTGGCTAACTATTCGTGCTGAGAAATGTCTCCCTAACAGTGACTCCCCATAATTGAATAACTAATCAGTAAAATCTAACAAATTAAAAGCTACAAACATGTGAATACCAATGGCACATACCCTACATTTATTACAGTACATACAAAAAAAATGAGGTAATTTTCATTCATGCAAACTTGGGAAGGTACATACAAAAGGGAATTTTTTCATACACACAGCCATGACAAAGTACTTAAAAAAACAGGGATAATTATGTATGAATCACAAAAAGTCTAGTTTTCTACAGAAATTAGACATATTAAAAAAAAAACACTTTTTGGGTGTGTTTCATAGCAAAGAGATCTTATTATGCATTGGTGTATTAAAAACAAGGATTGCATTAAAGTTGCAAATTTCAGTACACAAAAGTTAAAAATGTGTTATCTTGTGGGACATTTTAAATTCTAAACTGTAGTCTTTTCAATAAAATTATTTCAACTGAAGATTGACATGCAGATCATCGATCATTTCATTTTGGAAAAAGGGACACAACTTTGTATTTTCACAAAATTCTGTCAAAAAAATTCTTCAAAATCCTAGATGTACATTTTTACTTATATATACAACAAACATTAAAAATATAAAATTTTAAGAAGATACATGTAATTTCAATTTAGTTTGTTAATATGGATGGGAACTAAGGTGGGTGTATAAGGTGAGATTTTAGTGCAAAATTTAGATTGAATTAATTCTTATTTAGAATCCAAATACATTCTTATTGAAAGTCAACTATTTGATTTTATAATTTCTAGCACTGTGCATATGTGTATGTCCCTGTTCTGTTGGTCAAGATTCTGATATAATGTTTCTTGGAAATCAACCGCAAATCAATTACAAATGACATGTATATAACTAATCTATCTATATTTCTGTCTGTCAGTGTCTGTTTGTCTGTACATCCATCTTTCTTTCTTTATTCTCTTTTGTCTGTCTAATTGGTGCTTATGCAAGCATTATGCTAAAAACCTTCCTCTATACTTACGCATATTTGTAATAAACTCTTGTCATATGACCAAACCTCTCATGCCCAGCTATATCCCTGCAAATCACAAAATAAACTTCATTTCTAGAAATATTCAAATAATAGCCTCATAGTTTCAAAAATAAATTTACTTTTGTGGTAAAAAGTTTTAAAAATGTATAGTCATTCCTAATGATACTAACTACCATTCCCTAATTACTATTATTTATCCACATTTTTCATTAAAAATACAATGGGTTATATTGTTTCCATATGTCCATTCATTGGTCAGATACCACATCTACAGGGTGGAATTTTTTAAACTGTAGATATATATGTTATCCCTGTGGCAACCATTGCAAAATCGGGGTCATCAATGTCTCTTGCCTTTTGTAAGGCTCAAAGGTCAAATATACAAATAACTACCTCCTGCAGTATCAGTAATATTGAACTGACCTAATGTACCCTTCTGTATGCTGTAAGAGGGAACTGGTACAGGTTGCTTTGCTAACATGCAGGATTTGTGAATGAATGGGTGTATGTTTAAATCCCATCATTGGATAGAATAAGCTTTGCTGCTGTTGTTCATATTTGGGCAAGGCACTTTGTTCCAACTACCCTGTCACTAAATAACTGGTTGTGTTGTGCCACAAAACATCAAAACAAACCAAGAAAAACAAAAATAACAATTAGTGGCATTTGAAAATATTTTATAAAATAAACACTTTATATGCAATTAGAGACGGAGGCCAGAAATTCATATATGTGACAGGTTTTGCATTGTGATCCCTGGATTCAACTCAGGGAGTAGGGTGAGTATCAGGGGTGGGAATGGAAGATGAACATTTGGAATATGTAGTAAAGAGCATGTGGATTTGTGCTAGTGATTCCTTGCATTTGCTCCATCTTTTTAAAGATCATAATCTTCCTCAGCCATAAAAAGAATTTGGCAGGAGTTTACTATACACTCAACTATAAAAAATTTTGTGCCAGGGGTGTATGATGCACTCATTTGTAAAGAACATTATGTTCTTGTGTATAATACACACAATCATAATGAAAATTTTATCAGGAGTGTTATACACTCAACCTGAGATAACATTTCAACAAGATTGTATGATACAATTATCCTTGAAGAACATTGTTTCAGAAGCATATTATACCCTCGACCATGAAGAAAATTTCATCAGGAGTATATGATATACTTAGCCTTAAAGAACATATCATTAGGATTGTATGATACAATCTGCCTTATGAACATTTCTCCATGACTGTATGATACACTCAACCTTAAAGAACATATCATTAGGATTGTATGATACAATCAGCGTTATGAACATTTCTCCATGACTGTATGATACACTTAGCCTTAAATAACATATCATTAGGATTGTATGATACAATCAGCCTTATGAACATTTCTCCATGACTGTATGATACACTCAGCCTTAAATAACATATCATTAGGATTGTATGATACAATCAGCCTTATGAACATTTCTCCATGACTGTATGATACACTCAGCCTTAAAGAACATATCATTAGGATTGTATGATACAATCAGCCTATGAACATTTCTCCATGACTGTATGATACACTCAGCCTTAAAGAACATATCATTAGGATTGTACAATACAATCAGCCTTATGAACATTTCTCCATGACTGTATGATAAACTCAACCTTAAAGAACATTTCATAAGGAAGATGTTATTTCTTTCAATATATAGCAGTTGGCTCCAAGACATTCGGTCTCTTAAAGTTAATCTAAACAGTGGCAGAATGGGTGAGACATGAATCTTTTGTGGTGTCACTTGGTCATGGGTTTTTTTTGGTTTAGAATATTCTTGTTTATGTTTAAAGAGCTCACTTATATCATATTTTGTATATTATTATCTTGTTTGAAATACGAATATAACATCCTTTTTACATCAAAACTCTTTTTAAAAAAACAGGAAAACATTTGTAATTTAAAGAAAAATACACTTTAATGAGGTTCTTATGGGAGAAGTAAGTAGAAAGGATGGTACTGAGATTGACACAAGACAAGGGAAAGACACAGGAGTTTGAAGCTGCAGTCAACAATTTTTTATGGATGGTACTCTCTGTATAATAAAAATTAATGGGTACCATCCAGGAATAATATGTGGATTTTTACCATATATATTTGCTTATAAGTCCAAGCCAGCTGCATATTGCACAGACTAGTATCTGCCATTGCATAACATGCCATAAGATCCTTGTCAATGCAATTTCTTAGAAGTAATCAATAGAACAAGCAATACTGGCCCTGATCTGCCAGCACATTATGTTATGAAAGATCAGGATCTATGTTGTTTGCAGTTTGATAAGTGAGTATATATGATATTTAACATAAAGCTACTATTAGAAGTGCTATTAAGGGCAAAGAGGATGACATCAAAAAGGCAAAGGTTGGTGGGGAGTTGGAGGAAATGCTCTCAACTAGTATACATTTGCTGGTAATTTCTGAGGCTAACAATTGTGATCATTTGCTTTAAAATCTCACTTTTTATAATTTAAATTCAATTTTATAATTTAAATTAAATGAATGAGTTTGGAAAAAAAACCTGAATACAGCATGACCTTTACCTGGCTTTCAAAACCAACACTATTAGCCTACTGTAATTCTTAAAACAATAATGATACATTTAAAACATTAATGATACATTTAAAACATTAATGATACATTTAAAACAATAATGATACATTTAAAACAATAATTATACATTTAAAACAGTGATGACACATTTATAACAACAATAATATATTTAAAACCATTTATTAGTAAGTATTACTGCATTAAAATATTTAAAATCACTGTGCACTTGGATATTTCAATATAAGCACTGTAACTTAGGCTGCAACAAACCAATTCTCATTTTCATTTAGGTGTTACCATACAATACACTGGACAAAATATCCTGAGATTTTACACTTCTGTTATAGTCTGTATCCCATGAAAATGGCTCATTATACATTATTTCTACTGCATTTTTCTGAATTACAATTGTCAATTTATTTAATTTTGTGGATATTAGTTGTTGAGGTTAATGAAAAATTTTACATTCCATATATACTCACTTATAAGTCCAAATGCAAACTGCAGACCCATTTCTGCCAGTGCATTGTAGATCTGGGTCTATGCAGTTTGCTTGAAGTAATCAGTATAACAAACACAGATCATCTGCTGGTATATTATGCAACTGCAGATTTGGGTCTATGTTATTTACAGTTGAACTAGACTCTTAAGAAGGTGAATATGGTATTTGTTCATAAAAAAATTCAAAGCTTGTGGAAGAAATTATTTGTTTTCACTGAAGGTTCATTGTTCACTGGGTTTTTAAATTTATATTTAAATACAACTAAAAATCCACAAAATTCTGGCTTCCCAATAAAATTGTGAATTAACAGTAATTTAACTCTTTGTTTAACTTACCAAAGTTGGAGATTTATTTTTGTCTTTTCATCCCAATCAAGATTTTTCAAAGCAAAATCAACTCCTATTGTCAGCTTGTAGTTTTCTGAGAAGAAATCTGTAAGTACAGAATGAACTACAGTATTCCCTCATTTTAATGATGTTCCTGGACACCAAGGAGTATACTGCCTTATAATCAAGTATGCAACAACTTTACTAATGAAATGTGATCAACGACCATACTTGCCTTATAAAAGGAACCGAGTTATAATAAAAGGCATTTTAATGAATGAAAACTGTATCTAATACCACTGTTTAGCTGTCCATATAAAATAGCTCAATGTTTATAAATCCATGAATAAATAATTATGTCAATGTGATAAAAAGCATTTTGGCTACTTTGGTACATTTATTGAAGTGTTGATATTATCATATTTCTCAGATAACAGACCTATACTTGATGACAAGCCAATTTTTTTATCCTGGGGGAATAAAAAGAGCTATGGTCAACACTAAAAACAAGGACAGTTGACCGACTAAAAAGATACATATCTTTTATGCCTTATCACTTTTCATTTCTATATAGTGACATTGTGGTACAAATCTTGCTGCATATAAATTGTTAACAAAACATTATGCATTCATCCATTGTTTTGATGATAATATTAACTTCAATATTACAGTTTTGCTAATATTAGTAACTTCTAAGTTACAGTTTTACTGATAAAAAGCATTTTGGCTACTTTGATACATTTATTGAAGTGCTGATATTATCATATTTCTCAGATGACAGACATATACTTAATAACAATCCAATTTTTTTTATCCTGGGGGAATAAAAAGAGCTATGGTCAACACTAAAAACAAGGACAGTTGACCGACTAGAAAGATACATATCTCTTTTGCCTTATCACTTTTCATTTCTATATAGTGACATTGTGGTACAAATCTTGCTGCACCTAAATTCTTAACAAAACATTCTGTATTCATCCATTGTTTTGATGATAATATTATCTTCAATATTACAGTTTTTGCTAATATTAGTAACTTCTGACTTAGTTTTACTGATATTAGTATCTTCAGAGATGGAGTATTACTGATTTTCAGTGTTGGAGTTTTATTGATTTAGTAACTTCAGTGTTAGAGTCTTATTGATATTAGTAATTTCAATGTTTGAGTTTTAATTATATTAGTAATTTCAGTGTTATAGTTTTTTTATATTAGTAACTAAAGATTACCTTCTGTATACCTTCTGATGATTGATGTTTTACCTGTAAAACAGAATGAAAGTGTGAAATCTACAACGATGATATGAAAATTCTCAAAAAGTCGACTAAAAATAATTAAAGAAATAAATTTCACATATTGGTGGAGTCAAATTGCAAGCAATATAGACCCTGACATGCCATCAAATAATGGGATCAGGTTCTATGTTCTTTGTTATACTGATCACACTTAACAAACTGCAAGAACCATATCTACCATTGCATAATTTGCAATCTTTGAAACATGACTATAAGCTAAGAATACCTTATTGATATGTGTTTATTGTTTAAGTTTATATGTATAATTTAAGCAAACAAAATTATACAAATTAAGTCCTAGAATATTCATCAAAATAAAATAACGTGACAAAGACCTAGGATAATATTGCAAACATACTTCACCAATCACCCAAGACTGTAATTAAAAAAAAAACAACATGATATCGATGATATCTGGTGTCCACCTGCTATATATGCATAAATGAAGTTTAATTAGAAAATATCTGCTTACTGAACCTTTGACACCAACACCACTTTTTGAGGCCCCTTGGTTATTTCAGGTGAAAATAACTACAAAGTTTCGTGAAATTTCATACTGTGGTTTAGGAGAAGGAAGGGATAGATGGAGCGTATTGCAACATCCCCGACACTTTTTTTTTAAGCGTGGAAATATGCCAAATAAAGCATGTTTCGTTGAATTCTTTAATAAATCAACAAAATAAGGAATGGAAGATAAAGAGAATGAAAGTCTTAAAAACATATACTTTAACCCAGTTTTGGAGGTGAACAAAATAGAAAACTTTGGTTCAATGCTCTCAAATGTTAAAATGAAAGGTGTCAAACTGAAAGTAGATTTCGATTGTGTAAAATGATGATGACAACAAAATCTCATTGTAAATTTATGATTAATTATCAGAAATACCGTTTCACTCACCTACACCGAATTCTCCAATAACTAGAATTTTATATAAATGTTCTTTAACTTGTACTCGATTTGCGGCGGTTGGCGCCGCCATTTTGACTCAATCATATGATTTAATCACGTGCTAATATTTTAAATACGGTTGAAATAGGGTCTAAGGGTACTGGTTAAGTAATCTGAATATGAAGTCGACGCATATGTCTAAAACATATAAACACAGTCTCTATTGAGTGATTATGACCCACTATTTTAAATAATTAATAGCATAAATAAAAATCAGAATTGTTGATAAAAGGCAAATTACAAACATAAGTCTAATGAATCAGTCATACAGTGTCTCCTCATTGTAATTGACTTTACAAACATTATAATCATACATATGGACCCTATCTTATTAAATACAAACCTAACACACACACACACACACACACACACACACACACACACACACACACACGCGCGCGCGCGCGCGCGCGCGAGAGAGAGAGAGAGAGAGAGAGAGAGAGAGAGAGAGAGAGAGAGAGAGAGAGAGAGAGAGAGAGAGAGATCGATCACTGACTACCGTTAGAACAACGAAAACTAACCGTTTAGATAACATTATCGTCACTGTGGATTTAAGATAAAATTCTATAAAAAAAAAAAAAAATTGTAACGTCGGCATGATTAAAAACAACAATTTAGCACAAGCTCTAATGAACTTTTTACTTCCATAACATAAAACGAAAGATTCATTACAAAAAAAAAATATGAGTTACAAGACATATAAACATAGCATAGTCGATATATAAAATTGGACAAATAGCACTGCGCATAAACTGAAATATGAGCAAGCAAATCATTTTAAAAGGATATAAAAAAAAATGAATTTAGTGTCTTGATAAACTAAAATTGCAGTTAAGGATAATTGCAACCCATAAAAAATTATTGGTAAAAATTTTAAAGTAAATTAAATGCCAAAGCACCAAAGTAGGACTAAAAAGCAATGTGCGATACAGTTACGCCTTACATGAAATGAAAGAATAGTAGGACACGATATATAATACAAGAACAGATAAACAGAAAACGCTAAGGCAAACATTAGTTGTCGTCGTAATGACGTGAGTGAGAGTGGATTATTTAAAAATATTGTATTTACAGTCTTCGCCATTCTAGGACAGAATTAAAGATCTGACTGAATTAAAATTTTATTGCACTATAAGGTGACTTGGTAGCTTATTCCAAAGAATGGCAACTGCATGTCTCAAAAATACTTTGCAAAATGTTGAGGTTTTAATTTTAAACATATTAAAGCATCCAAACATATGGGATCACGCTTTTTCAGAAATTTGAACGTATCTAGAACCATGACCCGAAGTCTGCGCAACATTAAGGTTGGTAATTTTCCATAAGTGAAAGGTTATAATAGCTGCTTGTGAAGTCATCTTGTATTATATTTTTTCTAAAGTTTGGTAGTGTTGGTGTCACTGCAAAAATGCTAGGTTAAGTGACAGAAATTAAAATCTGAGAGGACAAATATACATAAAATTGCGAGTTTGTCGAGTCTAGTTAGCTTCTAACAAATGTTTCAAGACAGACAGTTGCCCTGAAACTTTCTGCAAGAGATTTTTTGCAGGTGAATCGAATTGCATTTGATAGTCAATATCAGTTCCTAGCAGTTTAACAATTTCTTCACAATTTATGACAGCGTTGCTTATGTTTAGTACAGGCTTCGGACTGAATGTCTTTTTACCCACAGATAGTGCTTGAAACTGTTCAGGGTTGGCTTCCTTTTTTTAGCAGTGAATCAGTCAATCAGAATGTTGGACTCTGCTAAGGTGTGTTAATAAGAGTGTAAAAATCCATGAGGAAAACAAAATGTATTCCAACTCGATAAAAATAATAGGGGTGTTCTTATGTGTAATGGCTATTTAAAGCAAATAAAAAGAAGACAAATTCTATAAACATAAAACTGTAAGATATAATCTTCTAGGTCTAGGACGGGTAACGCACATTGCGCAAGAAGATTATATCTTACAGTTTTATGTTTATAGAATAAATAAATAAAGAAGACAGATTCTATAAACATTTGGCGCTACGTATACTTAAATTATTTCAAATCAAACACTTTTTTTGAACAATCGCAGTTCAAAGTCTGTCCCAACATCAAAGTTACGAAGCTGAATAGACAGTAGTTGGAAAAATCCCGTTAAAAAAAATTTACCTATAGCCACGTATAGATCATAATATCTCCGTCCTTAATATTAGCTCAAGGTAGGGAAATCACCGATTGGAAGATTACCTAAATACTATCGTGGATCTCGCTTTTGATCAAATGCATCAACGTCTTGATATTATAAGACTTCTGATTAGTTTTGATCCCAGTCTGATCAGAAATATGGTAGTGGAATCAAGTTGATTACTTATTCCTTATTCCTTAGTCCCGCTTCAATAAGGAATAAGTAATCAGTTACTTATTCCCAATTCAAAAATTTTAGCATGCATTTGAATACTTATTTCTTATTCAAACCGATTTTTTTATTTATTAATTATTCCCAATTCAATATGTAATGTTTTACCACTTAGTTAATGCAACTGAAAACTCTTTAGCGCACGCATTGGAGTATCGCTGACCTGATTGGAGAAATAAGAATGCTATATAAAGTAGTAGATGAAAAGGCTGATTCTGGCGCAAAAGTTATCCCCATCCTCAAAACAAATACAAATTACTTCTCTTAAGACCTTAAAACACCAAAGTTTTTTCACCTACACAAAAACTAAAGGCTGATTCTAGCGCAGATATAATTGTATAAGGTAATTACCTCTCTCAGTAGATGAAAAGGCTGATAATTGTATAAGGTAATTACCTCTCTCAGTAGATGAAAAGGCTGATAATTGTATAAGGTAATTACCTCTCTCAGTAGATGAAAAGGCTGATAATTGTACCAGAACGGTGCAGGTCAGTTCACAAGTAAGTGATATTATATCTCATCACCAATGATTAATGTTTCAACTGATGATATTAAAAATATTTCATTATCATGGTGATAGAGACTAAACTTTACTTTACCGCTCACATGACGACGGGACTCAAACAAAACTTTCATTTCTAGTTTGTTTAGAGGATATTTTTTGTCGATAAAATATACTTTTGACCGATCAAGATCAATTGTAAGTTTAGTATATTTTTGTTGACTAATCGGACAGTGAAAGTTGTTAAATTCCGCTAGCAACTTTTGATACAATTGTTCGAGATAATTAAAATACTCGCTGTCATCAGATCTGATGAGCGAAAGTTTTAACTTGTCACGGGTACCACTAAAACATATGCCTGATGTTTCATTATTAATTTCAACTGTCAACGGTTTGCCGTCCATCATTAGATATTTGATTTTGCTACTGTAGCTATTTGTTACTGTCAAATTTTCAAACATTATTTCTTAAGTTTAGATAAAATTTTAGTTTGCAAAGATAATGTCAAGTATATCTCTATCATCATGACAATACCCAAGTGCAAGTGTATCTACCCCATTTTCGCAATAACGTTTATCATCAAAATTGCTCAAACCGCGTTTGATAATGACATCTGTTTCGAGCTTATGATGATTTGTCCGAATTGACATAGCTCTTATAAAACTAACACCGCCATCAAGCGCGTACTTGTAGTCATCAAATTTTATAAACTTTTTAACAAAATCACGAGGCAGACCTTTTGCTTTTTTTGTTATTTTATTATTGTCTAACAATACGGCATACATTTTGCTGCGTAATCCGATAAAGTATTTGATAGCGCTCGAGTTCATTTCATCTTTGAACTTACCAATAACCTTTTTATTTGTGTCGTCATGAAATTTACTGTCACGTGGGTAATCAGAAAGATCAAATAGATATCTATTATCATGTATATCCTGATAGACGTCCTCACATTCGATTTCATATACGAGCGAATCAGTATCAGTAAATAATAATCTACTAGCCGGCCATTGATTTTTAACAAAATTATAATGAAAATCGTACATTAGCCACTTTGATAAATCTAACACTGAAGCTCCAACGTAGATCGGCTTGTTTAGTTTTAGATTTGTTTTTCTTCTTTGTATCGCAACAAGATTCTCATTAAATATTTTCATGCTCACAAAATCATCGTCTGACACAAGTTTGTTTCTGCGATTGACATCATTGACTAGTTCGATATTTACGCGTTTCCTAATATTTTCCATCGTCTTACCGAACACCGAATTGTTCATCAGTTTGAAAAAGTTTTTCTCAAAATCAGTTTTAGCTACAGCTCTTCTTGAAGTGTTTGAATTAATGTAACCTCTCATCCACGGCGACTGATTAAATTTTAGTACACGATGAACTTTTCTCAACACAAGACCAGCATCGACTGCTTGTTTTAAAACTTTATAATGCAAAACATAATTACGTTTATGAAGCAAATTTGGTACTAGTTTTTTGACCATAGAATTTTGTCTTGGTGATGCTGACGCCTGTTGTTCTTCAGATAACAAACTATAATCTATTATCATTGATTCTGCGCAGAAAGGGTAATCGTTATGTAATCTGTGTAGTGAAATAGGATAATCGAGATCAACTTCAACGAAATACGAAACATCGTCGGGTATCTTTTTTTCTGTCTCCGATAGAAATTGATCCGCCGTGATCCAATGAAATCCACCAAAAGGCATTGGTTCTGCCATCGAATACCCGTACAAGTTATTACAATCTAGATAAACTATATACTTCGAAGGAAGGTTAGGATTATACTCTTTCAAATATTTGTTGTTTGCTTCAGCATATTTCTTCGTTATCACACTAATACCGCCTCGGATACCTTTCTCAATAAAATTGAACATATCAACATCAGTCAGTAATTCCAACCTTACCTTACTAAACTTTAACAGAGCATCCCATGACAGTCCGGGGGCAGAATAATACCAGCAAGGATCTAGTCCATAATTATTATAACTCACTTCTCGAAAACTTTCAAAAACATCTGCTAATAATAACACGTCAGTTTTCAAATACAAATCGTGATAATCACCAAACACCTTGCAATCAAATCTATTCCAGATATCTTGTGCGTATTTGTAATCGTCATCGGTGATATTTTCATTTTTGAGTTGCGAGTAAAATTTCTCTTTGTCAGGTAAAGATGTTTCATCAAATTTACTCCAATCGTCGAGATACTCGTATGGAAATACTCCTTTTTTGGTCAGTAAATTAAATTTGTCTCCAAAACAGTCTTGTAGGTTATTAAATTTACTACCGTCGCAAACAGCGCTCTTTACTAGCTCATCTAACGATGCTGCCATAAACTGCAGGCTGTCAATGAAACGTAATTTGCCTAGCGTAACTGACATATACTTTTCAAAATTATTTGGAATGCACTTGATCGAGTTGTCGAGTTTTAAACGAGATTTTACATCAGGATCACCAAAAGCTTCTACGATAATATGGCTATCATATCCTCGAAAGTTGTGAAGAATAACTGGAATAAAATCTGGAGCATGAAATTTCAAATTACAATGATCATGAGCCGCTCCACGATACTGTCCGGTCAAATGACAATGGTCATGTACTTTTTTGCTGTCAGGGTCAAAAGCTTTTTCACAAATATGACAAATTTCCGCTTGCTCGTGATCGGATTTTTGTTGTGGTGTTAGTTTAATCATTGGAGTTACTCTTTTCAAACAATCAAATATGTTATCAACTTCGTTAATCAACTGCTTGAGAAGCCAGACAGCTGGATTTTTACCTCGATATCATTTGATTGGTTTAGATAACCTCGAATCAGCATAACAAACTATCTTGTAAGCTACTCCACACGGAACATGATTTTGAACTTTTCTTGTACTCGATTGGTTGGGATTATTTTCTACACCAAGTACAGGTTGAAGTAGGCATTCGAAATCAGCGTACACAACGAAAGGAATTTTTAATTTGTGATTATAATTGACAATATACAATAAACTATCTTTTTTAGATGGCATTGTTATTCGTTGTACGTCACTACAGTACTGCAAATGCTTTTGTAATGTTTCATTGTCTGTACAACCGTGCAAGCAGCGATAACAAAAGAACTTTTTCTTGTTATTTTTATTGTACTGTTTACCAACTAGTCCATTGAAGTTTTTGATCCAAACGTAATGATTTTTATAAAACAGTAAGTTTCTAGTCGATTGTAAAGCTTTTTCTGAAATATATCTGGGATAGACGTTTTCTTTTTCATCTAATCCGAAAACGTTAATCGAAACATTATTTTGCTTTTCAAACTTTGGTATTTGATTTTCTGCCACTGGAAAGTTGATATCCTTAAAATTTAATTTTGATACGTGACTAACATACTTCTCAACACGACCAGCGTCTTTTTCTACTGGAAATAGCGCAGAAAGAACAGCCCATTGAAAACATTTGTCATCAACGTTTTTCACGTTGATGCAGCATTTTTTATTTTTTATTTTTGGTGGCAGGTCGATATACCCAGCGCTATTAGGGCCGCTGCCGCGTAATGCGTCATATTTCATTGTGTGAAACAAAATTTCTTTGATTATTTCAAACTTCCAACCTGAACCAGATTCGGTAAATTCTTCTATTTTTTTCCAAATTTCTTGGTGTATTTCATTAGATAGTGACAAAAGATCAGTCCCAAGCAAAACGCGCCTTGATTTTGCATTAATATAAGGGACTGTAGTTTCCATTTTAGTAGATTCTTCCGTCACAAGTAGTTTTGAAAATATAACACGATATTGCACTAACAATCTTAAACCCTTGTGTTTTTCAAGCTCACTTTTTACAGTCGTCTGTAGCAGATGAAAGAGATTTGTTTCAGAAAAATTTACTAAAACGTTTTGATTATCAAACTGATAACTATTGTCAAAACCTGTAAAAGCAGTCGCTATTTTAACAGGTTCTCCAATAAGTCTCTTCTTAGCTATATCACGCAATTTCAACATCGCTATACTATAGTCTAATATCTAATTGATAATTTACCGCACACTGCGCATGCGCTAGAAAAACAATTAGAGATAAAAAATATCACCTATAATATAATGACAGTAAATCTGACAAGCGCGCGTGAGCAAGAGGTATATCATGTTTATCCGAAGTACAACCTGTACGCTGGAAATGCACTTGGTTCGGTTATTAATATCATTACTGGAATATCTGTTGGTAAAGCAACGCCAGCGGGTTATACGATTAGTGTAAAGGGAGATAATACTGAAAGAATTACGATGTTTAGAAAAGATTTTATTTACACGTTATTTTGCGATGACATTCCAGAGGGGAAACGAGTATATCATTATAACGGTAAAGTCACTGATGATAATATTGAAAATTTATCCTTACAAGACGAGTTTCAGCCGCATCCGGTCTTTGATTTATACGAGGCTAACGATCGTGGTATTATAAGAAACAGAAAAACTAAAAAAGTTCTTAGTTCTATTAGCAATATGGGATATATCAGGGTAACTGTTAGAGGAACATCGACAGATCGAGTTCGTTATTATGGTCATCGTTTTATTTACGAGGTTTTCAACGGATCTATACCCAATGGTCTGGTTATTAATCATATCAATAATGTAAAAACAGACAATCGATTGGAAAATCTGGAGCTAGTGACCCAACAGGAAAATGTGAGAAAAGGACGAGGTGGTGGTATTAATTTTAGATGCCCCATAAAACCTGTTATTTCGTTAAACCTTGAAACGGATGAGGAGATCAAATTCAAATCAATTACAGCTGCGGCGAAATATTATAATATAAATCCCGCAGTCGTAAAATTTGTAGCTGATGGAGTAATAAAATCAACTTTTTCAAGCGAATACAATGCTAGGATTCGTTTTAGATATGATGATCAATAATATTTTGTAATTCGGTTTTAGTCAAACAATGATGAGCAAATGCTATAATATCATCGCAATCAAATTTTAGCGTCGTTACTGCACTTTCATTAATTTTATTTTTTTCTGCTTCTGTTAGTAATATTTTATGAGAATCACCTTGCATTACAATAACGTCAACGGAATATGAACTATAACCTGACAGGCATTTTCTTACCGCTTCGGTCAGTTCGTGGTAGTTTATTATATTAACTTTTTGGTGATATTTGACCTTGTCAGTCATCTTATAACAACAAATTAGATAAAAAGTATATTATAATATGGATATGATGAAACGACTCGTTCAACTATACGAAGAAGATACTAGCGACAAAGTTCCCAGCGACAAAGTCGCCAGCGATATCAGCGATAAAGTCTCCACAATCTCTAATGATATGATAGACAAATCTGTTGGTTATAACGAAGATGATATTTTATATAACAACGAGTCTGATGATGGTGAAATAGTCACTGTTACTGACAGATATAATTATAGCAGACCAACCACTGGAAAATATAATGTCAAGTATCACATTGCTAAAAAAATTATAAAATTTAATTTTACCGTTACCGAACAGCAGGTATTTTTGCAGTTAATCAGACCTTTTTTAAACATCAAAATTCCAGACCGACAGAAAAATATCAAATTCGATTTCATATTTGTCAAGATTTTTAATCTTATGACGATCTCTGACGATCGCAGACAATATCTAATATCATTATGTAAACCAGTAAAATGCAAATCTATCAAACGAAAGTATGAGGAAATTTATAATAGCATTATTTCACAGTCGATAAAATCGACCGGGTTGGAATCCAGCTGTTAAATTTATCACTATACCCACGCCATTTGACTAAACTTTTATCTCCTTTTTTCCTAATCACTTTTTCGATAACGAAAACATCTTGTTCAGTTTTTTGTAGTTCTTGTTCGTAAAAACTACCTACTATAGGTTCTCCTGCCAGATCTTTTAACGCGTACGTTACAGGTATTGTTAAGAGTACTTTATCAACAACAAATACTTCTTCGCTCCAGTTTGGAGTAAATCCTTTTTCAAATATCTTTTTAGTCAAAGAGATTCTAACTTTATCACCGACCTTAAATTTATGTCTGCGGTACATGTTTTCGTTTGCTAATATTGGATTTTTGATAGCGTCATTGGGTGACATTTTGATGGTTCGATGTTTCGTGTTATTATATTCGCCTACGATTTGAGAAAGGTCATCGATGTACCTATTGGTGTTTTTAGCTGTCATATGTTTATGTAATTTTTCGTTTAGCGTGCGATTAAATCTCTCGACAACAACGCTTTTGCCTTCGTTCCCTGTAACGTATTTTTTAATATTATTTTGTTCTAGAAACTGCTCAAACTTTTTGTTAAAAAACTCGGCTCCTTGATCAGTCCAGATTTTGTTTGGTTTTCTTTCGGTACTCGTTATTATTTGTTTTAGCGCATCAGTGATTGACGTTCCTGTTTTATCTGAAACTGGCACACTAAAAGCGTATTTGCTGAAAACATCTATAACATTAAACAAATACTTCTTTGGAGCGCCATCAGCACCAACGTTAAACTGAGCCATATTAGATACATCTACCAAATCTATTGCCCAGATATCATCTACAGCGTTTGCAACAACTTTGCGTCTCGGAAACTTTTTTTTTAGGTCTGTGCAGCTCGACTGCAAGATCATCGTATAATTCTTTTCCCCGATCGCGAGGCGATTGACGAGACTCTCCGAGTCCGAGTTTATATTTTGCTCCTATCATTCCTTGAACAAATCTTCTATCAAAACGTTCTCGTAGATTTGTTGGCTCCATATCATGTAATTCGTCTAACATTACTTTATCACAATCTTCTTTTGAGTTTTCATGATCACGATAACAGATATCATGACGCATTGCTATTGCATCCACTTGATTATAAGGCTCTTGTCCTGGCAATGGATTGTCGTTTTCATCTAGTTGTTGGTCTAGCGAATTGTAAGGACCAGTATACCGATGACCTGGCAAAGTCCAACCGCCTTTTGGTTTTGGTAATTTTCCAATTAGTTTATGTATATCTATACCTAACCCTATTATTTCTCTGTTGTTACAATGTTGACAGTACGTAATGATTTTATCTTGTTCTATGCAAAGATCTTTGTCACAATCACAATTGCATTTCATTTTATTTTATTTTGTTTCATAAGATTAATCGTCGATCAAGATAACTCTATCAACGCTAGATCCTACTTGTTTTTTCAAAAACATACTTTTCTTTCTACCACAGATTGCACAAATACTTTTTAACATCGTTCTATTATTTTTCGTTTTTTCCGTCATCTCATCCTTGTTCTCTGTTTTAGTTTTGCATTTGAGACAGTATGTTGACATTATTATATCAAGGAGTTTAGATAAAATTGATTGCAATATTATCATTCGCATGAGAAGGAAGCTCATCAAATTGTAAAATAAACTTTAGAAAGTTTTTACTTCCAGAGCTTTTACTCCCAGAGTTTTTACTCCCAGAGTTTTTACTCTGGTGCATTTGTCTGACAAACATGATACAATAATAACCACAAGCTGATGTTCCAATCGGCTGTAGTTGATTAGACGAATAATTTATTTTATCAAATTTTTTAAAAATATATTTTTTTATGAGATCGCTTGGAGGAAGTCCGAACGAATCACAATAATTGTTATCGTGGACAGCAACCCAGTGGGTGCCAGAGCCATCATTGAAGTTTTCAATATTTACAACACAAGAACCGCCTGTTGGTACGTCATCAAGTTCATCCTTGGAAAATACTCCTCGAAATCCAACAACGTCCTTCAATTTTTCGATGATGTCAAAATTGCTCAATAACGTCTGGTCCCTGGTAGAGTTAATCCGCGTCCGATTCCTAGTAAGTTTGGCAGCAGACTTCCCGCTAGTCCCGCCAAAAGTGGAGCGAAAGGAATAATTCCTCCTTGTTTTGTTTGTTTGCGTTTTGTTGTTGTCTTTTTTTTTCGATGATTTTGTTTTTTTCGGCGACTTTTTCGTTGGCATTTTATTTTATACTGTTACATAAAATTAACGATAGATTTGTTTGATACCACGACCTTCGACTGCTTTCTTCGTTGCGCCAGAGACTGCTCCTGACGCAGCCGCAAGTCCAAGTGTACCAAGTACTGGTAAAACTTTGCTAGCTATTATTGATAACGCTGGTCCAAAAAATCCACCTTCTTTTGACATTGCAGTTACCTGAGAAACAGATAATTTCAGCACAAAAGGTTTGTTGCGATCGAGTTTATTGATTTGTTGTTGCGTTAGCATGACTTTTACTGCAATTTTATTTGAAGTCTCAGCGACGCCTGTCAACGGAGAGATCATCAAAGAAACAGAGCTGCGTTTAGCAACAGCTGCTGATAATTTTTCAACTTGACCAGATGTTAGGTATATTTCTCGAGTTGTGTATTTGGTTTTCATAATGTTATATCAAAGTTGTTAGATTAAACTTGTACTGTCATTCTTCCTTTGATTGAATCGATGGTCAGAAATCGATCACTAACCAATAGCGCGTATACGTTATACTGTTCACCTGGCACAACGCCCAGTGTCCACGTGACCTCAATATCTGCAGTCGATCCCACAACACGCTCCAAATGTTTTGATACGTCAAAATAAAAGATGGGATAGAGCGATCGAAACTCTTCTATTGATATTTGAGATCCACTGTCCGCGTTCTGATATTTTTGCATTGCTTCCATAAGATACATGTACGGCCGAGAGATGTTTCTGGTGGCGTCTACGGCAAAATTACATTCGATTGCACGTTCGGGATACTGTTTGGAATTTACTCTCACAAATATTCGTCTAACATCTGGGTTATCGAATACGGAGTTGTTTATTTCCTGATTGTTACGACGTGCTTGTCGTTGAAATACGACGAACAAGTGTCGCGGTAGTTGTTCGCTGGGCGTGGTCGTTACACGCCATGTGTAATCAGTCGCGTTGGGAATGGCTGTTTGATAAATCCTGTTCTGTTGGAAGTGTATCTTTTTTGTAAAGGTGGCTAGTAAAGATTCGAGCTCCATCATTTTAGCTAATGAAGGGACAACCCGAGGCATCCACAGTGCTAATCTTGTAATAGAAAACTGTCCCTCAGCCACTCCACCGGCGTGTATTATACAATCGTTTTGATCAGCTCGATCTAATATAAGCGTATGTTTTATTCCTCGAAACACTTTGTTATAATCACGGCAAAATCCAAAGATTGTACTTAACGGAAGCATCATCGTTATTTGGCGAGATTCTGCGGCAAATGCTTTTCGTTTGGTAAATCCCTCGTTATATCTTATGTTACGTGCACTAATAACACCGTTTATAAAATTTAACATCGCAACACCATCTGCGGCTGCAGCTGGTGGAGTTATACCAAGATTATTACAAGCGGCAATAAGTGAAACTCTTGTGGCGTTTGCATCAGCAGCTGCACCTGGTGCGGCTATACCAAAATTGTTAGCATTAGCAATAAGAAAATTTCTTACAATTATAGCATCTGCATCGGCATTAGCTCCGTGTGCAAAAGCACCACTTGAAATAAACTCGCCAGAGGTAGTTGTTCCTAGTCCAGTATCTTTGAACCACATCATGTTTGTGCCTATTGATCTGGAATAGTCATCGCTAAACGAAACGATGTTTAGTATTGTACTCGCTATGGGTAAGTGCATCGAAATATCTTCTACGGTTTGATTGGCCAGTTGGTATCGTGCACTCTTAAACAAGCTCCAACCATTATTGACGAGAGCGATTTCTACATTAGCTGCAATATCAGCACCTGCTGCATCTAATATTCGGCCACGCACTTCTAGCATTGCCTTATGGGGTAGTAGAAACACGTCCTCGTCTCTTGTGTTAAAAGTTCTAACCCCAGTTTTATTCGGTTCGTTCGAGTTCTCATCGAGATACTCGACATACTCTAATTCTGTTACAGCATCGTCAGTATCAATTTCTTCTGCAAGATCGAGATAGTTTTTAGCTGACATTTATTTTATAATCGTTACACAAAATTAAAAGGCAGCAGGGGTCATCGGCGCTGTTTTCTTTACAAGTTTACGTACTATTTCTTCACCACTCGGCGACAATAATTTTTTTGTTGTAGCTATCATAGCTCGTTTTGTTTCTTCTGTTGGCGCAATATCTGATATTACTCGTTTTATTTCCGACACCGTAGGTGTTGTTGAAGGTCCTTTAATCTTATCAGCAATCTTTTGCCCTACTGAAGTGCCTGCTGAAGATGCCGCCCCTGTAGCGAAAGCTTTACCGGCGTCAAGTGCAATGGGCGCTACTTTACGCGCGATTCCTGGAATATTCTCTGCAATTGTTGTAAATATATTTCCAAAAAATCCACCTACGATTTTTCTTCGATAAACTTTTCTTCGTCTCATTTTATAAAATTATGTACACAAAATCACATTTCTAGGCAGTGCGTAGGTGTAAGTAATACGTGACTATCTCGTTGTTCACGTCTATTTGTCGTCCAGATTGGTCTGTGAGTTGCATTGTAATGCTTGTAATTTGATTCTCAGGTGTTATTGGATAGTAGATAATCTGTCGCGGATTGATTTGCATGAGAGAACCTGGTGGGACTTCTGGTGAGAAACTGTAGATCGTTTGCCCGCGGTTGCCTTTTGACGTATAAGATCCAGATGCGATAGAGCAATTGATGAGTATTGTATTTACTTCTGTAATATCTACTGGTAGTTCTCCATCAAATGTCAAAGATTTATCTTCACCGGTGGTATAGTATAAAACTCTAGTAAAACCTAACATCTTTCCAAAACTTCTTTCTTCAAAGATGACTTTCATATTTCTTTTCACTGTTATCCTAGCTCGTAAGGTGTTATAATTCGCCGCTAATTCAAAATTATCAGCATTCCCACCAGCTTTTGTTAGAAGTTCTTTTATTGTTCTGTTTAGATCAGTAATGTTATAAGCTCCTTGTGGAATCTGTAGTTTGTATTGTATATCAATAAACTCTTTTTGTGATGTTGGAGATTGTTTAACATTAACGATTAAAATTTCATCATTAATCCCAGTTTTAATATTCGGCATGGCGTTCCAACAAGTACAAGAAATTAATCCAATCTCATACTGTTTTGCAGGATCTAGTTCTATTGGTGGGTTGTAATTTACTGTAAAATTCGCGCTGTTTCCTGTTATTTGTGATGAATCGAGCAATAATGTTGTTTGCATTATACTAATATTTTAGATAAGATCGCGGTGTAAAATTTCGTACTCGGATGATGTTAGTAATCCACTCGATCTTAGATGATCAAGTATATCAATAATTTCGTTATCAATCTCTACACTTTCATTACCAGCTTCTTTAGAGGATATCAACAGCATTAGCCGATCGACTATGTCTGCGTTTGATGTAAATATTTTCACACCTTTTCCTGTTATTGTTTCTCTAATTTTTTTTACACGAATTTTATCAAGTGTAATAAATTTTCTTTTAAAATTCCACCCACTACCAAAACCTTTTAGTCTACTATTTTCTGCTGTTCTTCCAAATGTTAAAGCAATAATACCGTTTCTCATTCTTTCATAAAGTGGAATCATATTATCAATCTCTGTAACCGTGTTTAATTCTTCTTTAGCAGCAGCTCCATCTCTTATTATCTCATTTAATCTATCGATCAATGTTTGATATTCTCCATCATTCCACTTGCTTATATCATCAATATCTCTTATATTTTTATTCTTTAAAAAATCATCATACTCATTTTCTTTTATCTCATAATTTGCTCTTTTTATAAAAAAATTTCTTTTCTCTCCAACTTCCATAAACTTTACAGTAAGCTCACCAACTCTTTTTTGCTCCTCTTTGATATCTTATATTTCTCCTGATAGATTTGTTATAATATTTGTTATTCCTTGCGTTGTTAACTCTGCTAATCTTCTCTCAAGTTCTAGCGGATTGTTTATCAATCGATCTGTTTCAGCCTGTCTAGCAGCAGGATCAGCTATATTTGCTGTAAGTGACTCAGCTAGTTTTCTTTTGTCTTCATCAGATCTAGTAACGATTTTTGCAGCAGCTGCTTCTTGTTGTTCTTTAACAATTCGAACCAAACCTTTTTCTTTCAGTTGTTTCAGTTCTTCTTCTGATAGTGGTTTAGTTTCAGGTTGTTTACCTAATATTGCTTCAGTTATTGGTCTGAAAATCGTAGCTGTTGTTTCTGTAGCAGTCAATTGTCCACGTCGAGCTTCTTCCACCTTTTTCTTAAAAGCCGCTCGAGTTTCGAGAAACTTTTTTAGTAATTCGATTTTCTGTTGATGTTTGTCCATTATTTTTATACGCTTTACAAAATTATATCATAGAAACGTCTCAAGGCAACAACGAAACATATTGGTTGGATCACGCGCTAGCTTGTCAAATAAAAAGAAACTATATCTATCTTTAGTTGCTCGATGATATAATTCGATAAATTTATCTTTTGTAACATCACCACATTGTTCGTTTGCAATATTTCTCACATCCACATTATCTAGTCCGGGAAATAATATGAAACAACCCGTATTTCGCCTAATAAACCTATCAACATTATAAAAACCTTGGGCAAGATAAACAGAATTACATCTTTTATTACGTGATAGTGAAAAATATGATCTAATCTTGTTCATTCCTCATTGTTTAGCGGAATATCATCAAAGACGATTATCTTATGCTCTGACGAATCGAGTTCATTCACTGGAACGAGTTCTTCTGGTTGTTTTATCAAAAATATATCATCACCAATGCCAAGTTCATCACGAAGTTTATCATTATACTCACTTAGTAACTCGTATTTGTCTTGTTGGGTGTTGATGGTGTAAATATACACCTTATCATAGTTAAAGTTATTATTGAGTAAAAGATTTAATAACAAATTTGTTTTACCAGATCCAGTTCGCCCAACAATAAGATAATGACAGTCTGGAAGTTCATTGTTATGTTTATGCTTCACCAATCGCTCGGTGTCAAAGTTTATTATCTTCGCCATCGTATAATTTTATGTTATATTAATCCAACAATTTTGTGTAGAACGGTATGTATAATGAGCTACTATACAAAATTTGGAACATTAGCAGTAGATTTATTAACAGAAGGTTACCAGGGTGACTTATCCAAGTATGCAACTCTTGATAAGCTCAAAAATGAAATCAACAATTTGTTAAACGTTGCAAGTGTAGATCCAAATGAAGTTGTAGTTTTCCAGGACAAACAAGGACGATTAAAGACGAGTAATGTACAACTATCAGATGTACTAGTACGAAATCCTACTGCAGTTGCTAATAATATTGTTACTTTTAATAATCAAGGTAAGATAGAAGATTCGGGTAGGTCAGTTAACGATTATGTTAGAAAAGCAGGTGATTTATTTACGGGAAACATTGCTATGAACCAGAACAAGATCACATACCTTGAAAACCCAACTGAGGATAATGACGCTGCTACTAAGAAATACGTCGATGATCAGGAATCAAAGTACGTCTCGGCGCATGGCGGTATAATGCATGCATTTCTCAACATGAACAATAATGGCATCAATAATCTTAGAACACCAGAATCTGATTTTGATGCTGTAACAAAGAAATATGTTGATGATATCAACAATGATATCACCAAGTTCAAAACTGATTTTACTAATCACATCACCACGTTTATAAATTTTCGCAGAAACATAAACAAAACCAATAACGAATTTTTTGGAAGTCCACCGTCTGTTGATATTACACTCGATAATATTAACACAAAACTCAACGATATTATTAGTGGAATTCCTAGTATTGTTGAGAAAACAAGTATGATTAAAATTCCTCACAAGCAGATTAAAAATATTGTCTATACTGTTGCTTCTGGAATGTCTACTTGGTCGCCGCAAAATAACACTCTCAAACATACTACAGAGGTCACTGGTGTGTATAGATTGTCCGTGTTGAGCAGTACAAAGTTTAATATATTTACAATATTTCCATGGCGTCACTCGACTGATAATTTCTCTGGAACCGTGTCTATTGTGTTGAACAAAGATGTTGAAGAAACTTTGATGCTAATAGCAGATGACAAAAAATTAACTGCTGCGTCATATTGGTATTGTCTGGAATTTGTGGCTGAAACACCTCAACTAGTTACTTAATCAAGCCTGAGATTATGTGAACAAATATTATAATGAAAAAAAGTATAGTTGATTTCAATCATATTTCAAAAGATATTCCAGGACAGGATGTTGACGCACTAGTACAATACTACAAATATTATCATAAAAAACTTTGGTGCGTAAAAAAATGCTACAAATATTATAACAAAATACTTCGAGTAATATCATATCTACCCTTGTTAATGACTAGTTCTGGCATAATTTCAAGTGGTATATCATTAAACCCGTTTTTGTTAATCATATCCGGTGTTGGTGTTTCTCTTACAGCAGCTTGTAAAAAAGTTGAACCTAAAATTTTGATAAAAAAGCACGGCTGCTTAACATCAATTATAACTTGCAAAAAACTACTTGATCAAATAAGATCTTACCTACGAGGAGTAAAATATAGTATGGACGATTTAATACGTGAATTTCGTATTATTGACAACATGTTAACAGATATTCTACCCATGAGGATCAGCAAATATGAGAAAGATTATCAAAAGAAGTATGATATAACATAAAATCAATTAGATATATAAAAAAATTTTTATATTATATAATGACCGAATTTTCAAGTGATCTCCATGAAATCCTCCGAGAAGTTCAGATGAAACATGCTGAAAATCTTATACAATTATATACTTTTCCAGGGTATATACCAGTAGATGATATTGACGTAATAGATCTCCCTGATAAATTTATTAAAAGAGAAAGAGATCTGCTCAACCACTACATCAACGCCAATAAATCACTCATCAAAAGTGAACCAGATGGAGAATATTATCCTTACTTGTACAGCATAACGAGAAAAGCAGCATTAAACAATAATTTTCGCAAAACTCACAAAAAATTTATCAAAAGTGAACCAGATGGTGAATATTACCCGTACGCGTATAACGAACTGATCAACAAAACATTGAAAATCACTGATGATTGAGAATTTGAAACCAATTACCTTATACAATTATCAGCCTTTTCATCTACTGAGAGAGGTAATTACCTTATACAATTATCAGCCTTTTCATCTACTGAGAGAGGTAATTACCTTATACAATTATCAGCCTTTTCATCTACTGAGAGAGGTAATTACCTTATACAATTATATCTGCGCTAGAATCAGCCTTTAGTTTTTGTGTAGGTGAAAAAACTTTGGTGTTTTAAGGTCTTAAGAGAAGTAATTTGTATTTGTTTTGAGGATGGGGATAACTTTTGCACCAGAATCAGCCTTTTCATCTACTACTTATAACGCTGACTATAGACGACGAATCACTGACTATATGAAGGCATAGTTTAGTTGTGTTAGTCATTTGGATCGTGTCTTGTGATGGATGGGATTAAGTATTAGTATTCTGGTTCTAAAAGCTTACTAATTACTCAAGGAAAAGAGCCCCCCCCCAAAAAAAAAACAACATACAAGTGTGAAATTTGAGATTTCTCTTGCATGGTCTTTATGTCCTTAGAGGAGAATTATGTGGAGTATTTACGAGTTTAAGAAGCCTTTCAGTTAACTTTTAATATTTTCCTGAAGTCCTTGGAACTGGTGAACTTAGCACACTTGTAACCGATTTCCAGAAATTGGGGTTAAATAAAGGGGAGTGGAGGGCGGGTAAAGCACATTGCGCAAGAAGATTATATCTTACAGTTTTGGTCGTTAAGTATCACCATTAAAGAGATTTGACAAGGACCTTTCTTGACATTTTATCACTAGAGGATATTGTAGTCACGAAAGAAGTCATAAGGAATTTTGTTGAGCCGATTTCAAGAAATCAGCTAGACACTTCTTTGATATTTTATCTCCAGGGGATAGAGGTCCAGTCACAAAACAATGTCATGACAAATTTCGTAGAGAGGAAACAGCGAAATAAGGGATGCTGTATGCGTACCTGTTATTAACCCACCCCACTCCACTCCACCCAAAAAAAATCAACAAAAATAACAACACACAAATGTTAATATAGTGTATCGATAGTTTGTACTAATTAACACATGCTCAAGACGATTTTGATTGCAACGCATCTTGCATAGTATCTAACTAGGTACAACTTTCTAACAGTAAAATGTTTTGTTTTTGTTTGCTTTTTAAATTTCGTCGAGGCGATTTTGAGAAATCTACGGCATGATGGAAGCTGCATAAGACACATGTCGTGACAACATTATATCATTATACAGTTATGATATGGAATCTTCCTTGATATTTCATCTCTAGTGGATAGAGTCAACTCTCGAAGAAAGCCCTGACGAGTTTCGTCGATAGCAAATCGCGATATAAGAACGTCTGATGGGCACCGGGTATGAAAAACACTCAAATGTTAATAGACCGTGTCAATAGTTTGTATTAATTGACACCTTACTGAAAGGATTCTGATTTTAACGCCTCTCATATCTTAATAGGGTCCCGTTCTTACAGCAGGAAGAGTTTGAAGAAAATTCACAGAGACGATTTCGAGAAATTCGCTGATAGAGAAAGGAGGTCGAATACAACATATACAATTGTATAGTTAGGCCATTAGTCCCTTCTTTAGAGTTTTAATATGGATCTTTCTTTAATAATTTATCTCTAGAGGATAGTGCGCATCTACAAACAAAGTACTGACGAATTTCGTTGTGTGGTAAGAGCAAACTAAGATGTGTCCGACGGGTACTGGATGTGAAAAACACTCAAATATTCGTTGGTTGTATATTTTACTTCAATGGGATAGCGACCACCAACGACGGAATTCCTGATGTATTTTTATTGAGAGGAAACAGCGCAATAAGCGGTGCTTATTATGTCCCGTGTATGAAACACGCAAATGTTAATAGATTGTATCACTAGTTTCTACTAAGATTACTCCAACTTATAAGATTTTAATTTCAACGTCTCAGGGCCCCGAGTGGCAGAGTAGTCTAAAGCTCTCCGTTTCGGATCACTGCCATCTCACGGCTGTATCACTATTTGGACAGATTGTGCTCCACCTTAGAGGAGTGTGGTTTTAACGTCTCTTGGACAGTATTAAATTAACCACCCATAACAGTTGGAAAGTTTTGAAGAAAATTCGTTGAGCCGATTTCGAGAAATTAACGGCTAGATAAAATCGGCTTGACGAATTTCCTTTAAACTTTCTCTGCTGTTAGAAAGTGATCTTATGTGGATACTATACAAGAGGCATTGAAATCAAAATTGTCTAAGTAAGGGTTCCATGAGCTCAAACTAGGGATACATCGGATTCACATGAGCGCGCTTTACATAGCCGGCACCCCTAAGGCGCCCCTTATTAGGCTGTTTCGTCTCCACGAAATTCGTCTGGACTTCCTTCGTAATGTTGCCAGTATATGGTTTCTTTATTTACATTTGCTTAAGGTACTGGTTATATTTCACGCCTTGAACACCACGTACTCGGGACTCTTTTTTTCCTGCGCTACCTCAGACCAGTCAAATCAATCTTTAAATTCTCATTACGCCTTTAACCTTGAACCATATCTACCTTCATAGGAATATTATAAGCAGTCTCCAGACAACGTAACAGTTGGGACTTAACACCATGGACACTTATGACACACTTATGAGACTCTGTCCTGTACTCGCTATAAAATTCAACCATGCCATCCTGGAATCTCAACAAAACTGCAATCAGTGACGTTTGCCCCTACCAACTGACTAATAAGTCAGGCTGAAAACAAGTAGAGCTAATGGTTGATACTCCAAAATTTATTAAAATATCAAAGATTATTTATGTAAAATCTGTATATCGGTGGGACTTATAAGCCCAAATGTAAACGTAATATAATGTCTTACGTGGTGTGTTATGCTCTACTAACTTTATCTAGCCAGAAATGTATCGAAATTAGCTCCGTTGTTTTTCTTCCACTTATCCTACTGTTATTTAGATAATATCCAAGAAGTGTTACAATAAAAAAAGTCTCTTAGTAAGGTTCAATTAGTGCCCAATTTTGATATAATCTATAACATTTTAGTCTTTTTCATAAACTGTACCCATCGTTGTTACTTATAAACGTTATTCTTCAGGATTTCCTTCGTGGGTGGCCTCTATCACACATAGAGAAAATATCAGAAAAGGTCCAAAGTCAGAGCTCTTGAAAAAGGAAACATACAGGCCCATTTATATACGTTAGGTATCATCTTCTGATTGCATGTATTGTTCCCAACCTTTCATTTAACCACGAATTCGTCTTTTTTTCTAAGGTTTCCTACTGTTGGGATTGGTTACTCTGTAAGGACTTTAAAACAGGGAGTGAAATAAAACTTCTCTTGATTTAGGGTTCAAGTATCGGAAAGTGTGGCTGCAATCTGCTGACTAGATATTGTCACAAAGGCGTTGAAATCAATATCTTCTGGTTAGAGGTTCAATAATTACAATCTTTTCAATCGATCCAAATTGTACGCCTTTTTCATACCCAGTTCTCCTAGGTTGTCCCTTCCTTCGCTGATTCCTCTCGATGTGATTCCTCATTACTTCTGTCGTGGCTCGACACAATCCCAAAGAGATAAAATATCAGAGAAAGGTACATGTCAAAACTCGTTAAAAAGAATAGGTATTTGCCAACTTTCATAAGTAAGATATACTCTCACCTCCTCTCTTTATATAGTCACAATTTCATGAAATCGGTTAAGCGAATTTTTTTATTACTTTGGCTTCTATTGGAACGGATTCCTGAATAGAAACTGTATATCGGACATTGCAATCAATATCGTGTATGTAAGGGTTTAATTCGTACAAAGTATTCATAAATTTGATCCATACTGAGTGTGTTTCATATACCTGCCCGTGTGCAAGTTTACCCAGTTAAAAGGAAATCAAGACAACAGTCGATGTCAACTGAAGGCTTACTAAAGCAGCAGATACTTGAAATAATACTTCTCTAAGCATATTATGAACTAGAAAGTGAAATCTCAAATTTCACAATTGTATGTTTTTTGTGGTTTCACGTTTACTAGAGTCATTAGAAAGCTTAAGGAATCCGAAAACTATTAATTCGCACCATACACTGCAGGACGCAAAAAAACACCTAACATAACTAATTAATTGTATCTCAAATTACTGATTATGTATACCCACCAATATGCTAACACCTTCCTATACTGTCAGGAAGTGGTCTCTAGTCTGCTATATATAACTGGCACCAATGAACACTCGTATTTCTCTAACTGGGTTAAAACAACACCAATGCATGTCATGAAGAGCTTTTAATCTTCAATAAGTAAGCTATAACCAATTAATTATAATAAAGAATGAATAATAAAAATGTATGTATAAATAGTTAAATCGGGAATAAGTAACTGGTTACTTATTCAACCAGTTACTTATTCCTTATTCAATCGGGAATAAGTAACCAACTTGACGTCAATACGAAACACGTGTGTTTCATATACCTGCCCGTATGCAAGTTTACCCAGTTAAAAGGAAATCAAGACAACAGTCGATGTCAACTGAAGGCTTACTAAAGCAGTAGATACTTGAAATAATACTTCTCTAAGCATATTATGAACTAGAAAGTGAAATCTCAAATTTCTCAAAATTCAGCCACAACGCGGAGTCTGTCTTCTAATCCGAAGAGCGCTACCCGTGACATCACATTCCGTATAATATGTGCGCTAGTGTTTGTACAAACTGAATCAATGCGACATTGTTTTTTGAAACATGACGAATATACATATATATATATATATATATATATATATATATATATATATATATATATATATATATATATATATATATATAAATATGGAAAATTTTATGTTAATCAGCTACTATATACAAATAATGTTAACGATAAAGAAATTGACCTGGAAGTTGTCGAGTATATCAATACGATTGTAAAAAAACAAAATGAATCTTAATTATTTGGACTTTAGCAGTAAACCATTATTGGAAACAGACATACCTGTGAGGAATTTTATTATAAATTTTGTTAAAATTATTTTTTTTTAAAAACAATTTTCCCACTCACAAATACAGTACAATTGGTACTGAAATATACATAGCTTACCTTAAGGCGGCTCGTACGGATCTCCCAGTAAAAATAAAGCTAAGAAAAGAACATTACGAAAACAAAAATACTGCACTCACATTAACATTTTATTTGATCTCTCTCTCTCTCTCTCTCTCTCTCTCTCTCTCTCTCTCTCTCTCTCTCTCTCTCTCTCTCTCTCTCTCGTGCCTCTTAATTCCTTATTATAGTGCATACTAAATTCTCTAAAATTTTTAAAATAAATAACAACTATAAGAATTTGATCTCTCAGCTAGTCCTGAAAAGTATACAAATTAACGACCAAAACAAATAGCATAAACATATAGCACTACACAGGACAATATCGGTCTCTGGCAAAGATCACTTTAATAAATAAACTACAAAACTAGCCTGGATTACTGAGTTTTTCACAATAGGGATAGAATATTCTATAAACCTAAACCCTAATTCAAAATTCTAAAAACGAAATTCACAAATAAATACAAATAGCACACACTGGAGAAAAACACATAAAAGCTTTATACTTTTGGGAACTAGGGGTACAGTCAGTGATGTAAGTCTGAGAGGGACCACACCAATAACAGAAATATTAAGAAGACGATGAATTGGGGTGCACTGGCCGTGGCGACGCGAAACGATGGTATAGTAGTGGTTATTAAAGTCAGCACTGACCTACTTCCAGAAGTGGTTGATTTCAATTGAGATTTAGTGGATTTCCTCTCTTCTTCGGAAGAATTTGTTCAGTTATCAGCACATTCGATACCGTCTCCTTTACCACATGTCAAGGATTTTAAAGAGAGACAGAAAGAAGACTTGGAGAAATTTTTACAACAGCAGAAAAAAGCAAAACAAGCTTTTCTCCTTAAACAGCAACGAGGAAAAAAAGAGACAAGAAGAAAACAACAGGAAGAAGAACAAGCAGAGAATAAATAACGTCTAAAAGTAGAACAATGAAACTCAGACGGTGACTGTACTCTTAGATATTTTGGCAGAGTTAAGGGGTCTGAAACAAATTTATTAGACTTCTTTATTACGACCCAAGAGAAAAAGACATTTTCAAGTAAAACAGCCCAACCCTGTTACTACGCCTGAGATATCATCTCTAGTGATTTTTACCAAATCATCGACGGGAGCAGGTCCAGATGTAGGTTTTCACTGCGGAAAGGACTTAAGGCAATAAAGCTGATTGATTCACGTTTCTATGCCTGTTTTGTTTTTAACAGCTCTATGAAAACACAGGACCCCAAAACTAAAAGGTCCATTTATCGATTCAAAATCCCCCCCCCCGGTATTAGTTTAATGGTCAACATTTGGTGAACGCGATTATTGACAGGTTTAATATACAGTTTGGCAAAGGCATGGAGAAAGCCAGAGAAAGTGTCACCCTTTAGGGATTAGTTTAGGCATTACAGAGAGTCCAAGATCGAAATTAGTCGCGATGGCAAGACCTTATTTATGTACCAGACCCTTCGAACCTAATTTTGCCCAGAAGAATTACTTGAGATCGTACTTGTCCTTGTACGAAGCTAGATGTGAGCTAAGAACCAACACCAGCCACGGCATTTCGTACGAAGATTGTGCAGGAGGTTACACTTTGTGGGCCTTTGATTTCACTCCAGACCAAGGAGGCCACGAGGGATATTTCCATCCTATAAAATCCGGTTAACTAAGTGTGGAACTTTAGTTTGCAGAAGCTCTCTCCGAGACGGTGAACATTATTTTGTATGCCGAATTCGATGATACCATAAAATCAACAGTTTGATAGAAGTTATGCAAGACTATTAGAAATTATGCAAGACTCTTATCTCTCTACGAATGGTAGAAAATCTTTGGAAATGGAATGGGATGATACTGTGGAGGCAAAACTCAAGACAAAGGCGAAGAAGACGTGGTTGTCACGTTCAGATGACCAGAACAAGAACAGCATTTATTGTCGTGTTTTGCAAAACACCTGGCGGATAAAATTACAGAATTGACCAAGATAGATTAATATGGATATCAAAACGATCATCCAAGTCAAATTCAACACGATAAATGTCTGATGATGAGTCAAGAAGAAAAATTGGACGAGTATCTGGACGACGCTTTGGGTCTCATCTTGGAAGAAGCAGTGTTGCATCAGTGGTACAAGGATTTACGTGATCATTTCTGCTCTCGATTGTCTACTCTGGAGATCTATCACATCTAATATCTCTCAGCCCAGAGTGAGGAGACGCAGCAAAGACGATGTTACTTGTTAGAGATTTTTAAACACAACGTCAGAATTGAATTAATAACTTATTATTACCTGTGGGAAAAAGACAACAAAACGAAAAAATGGATACTTAGAAACTTTATTACCTTTTGAACAACAGTTCTTACCGTGCTTTTGTCGTGTGTGCTAAAAATGAACTGCATCATCGCAAACCTCAAGACCATCAAACTTATGTCACCAACATGGACGACAGTCATCTCCCAGGAACTAACAGGTTAGTCGTCTATTTCCCTAAAGAGGATTGTATGGAATATTTTGATTCGTATGAATTATCACCTTTGGAAGACGACATCATCGTCTTTATGAGAACAAATGCCCAGTCGACCCGATTCAAAAATGTGAACTTACAAGCCACATATTCCATTGTGTGTGGGCAATATTGTGTGTATTTTCTTCATCAACGCAGTTTTGTATGTCCCTTAGAAGATTTAGAGACTTATTTTGATCGTAACTCTTCTAGAAATGATGAGAAAGTAGATTGATGGTTTTATATTTTTACTTTAGCCAGGAAACATAGTGTACATCAATTGTCTCATGACTAATTTTAGTGGAAAACTAGCTTGACTTCACAACGTTCACAACTTTGTCAAAAATAGTTTGTGAGTTAATTATAAAAATTGTTTAATGTGATATTGATTGTTAGTTGTTTGTTGTTTGTTTGAATAAAAAAAATGAGGTGTTTTGAAAAAAAATATGTCATTTGTTTTCAAAAAGTTTTATAAATATAAATGCTCTTTGACTTTTCTCTATCCCTCGCAATGACATTAGTGATCATAACGTTTCGACCAAATAAAAACCCAGTAGGGAATGTTTTCTATCGCGTCTGCGTTTGCACCATATAAAGTGGACAGTCTCCAGACCGGCCATCCATTGTTTCGAAGCTTGGAAATCTCTTGTATTTTATTTACTGCAAGTTTTTTGAATCCGAATGTGCACTAAAGATGAGGATTTTCGGGAATAAGGACGGTAACTGGTGGTAAGATCGAGTGATCTTTTGGTATAGCTCTGACTCCGGTGTGTGCCGTCCTTCAATATTGCTTTTTTTCCTTCAAGTTCTCAAAACCACCGGTCAATTTTAACCAAATTTGGTAGGGACAATCCTCAGTACATGCTCTACAAAGATTATTTTCGGAGTTGCTGTTATATCAATGGTATGGTTTTCAAACTGGAAAATAAGTTTTGATTTCTTCTCCAAAATAGTTTATCCCTTTTAAACAAAACAAGGTAGGGATGCTTCTTAGCATATGCTCTCTATTCGAAACAAAAATTGGTTACCTTAGCAAACGTGTAGTTTACTTACCAGTTGGAAAATTAGTCCTTACACCATGTACTATTAACAATCTCAGAGGATATCAGCCAAGATCAGAGCCCCAATTAAACATGAAATATATACTAGTAACAGAACTAAACTTCATCATCCTCCAACACATGTTTAAGGATTAAAACAAATAAAACTACTGCTGGACTTAACTCTTTCAACATAAACTGACAATTTTTAAAAGAGAGAGGCACAACACACTGCTATTGGATGAAAGTCTATAGGATAATTTTCTGAACAAAAAAAAGATATTTTAATAAATGATAGTTTGACAGAAAACTAGTGTAGTACAGAAGGAAAATACTAAAACTAAACCACTAATAAAAATCTGAAAATAATACATTTTGGTCCATTTCATAATTATGTATGCTTTTTTAAAAAACATTTGTAACAACTGTTTCTACCTTTTAATCTTTTCTGTCATTTTCACAAATATCTGACACATTAATGTTTTGGAATCAAAATCTGACAATAGCCAAACAGATTCAGGGTCTCTACTGCAACATGAACAAAAATCTTTTTAGGCATAGAATTAAGTTCGAGTGATTGTGCATTTCAATGATTGTGCATTTCAAAAGAAGTTTTATTTCCTTAAAGTATTGCAGATTATGTCATGCAAATTTAATATATATATATAAATATAAATATATATATATATATATATATATATATATATATATATATATATATTAATGGAGATACTACAATCTGAGTATATGATTCAACAATTATTATGCTATCAATTCTTCTTTTTGACATAAGCTCTCCAAAACAATTTCATATTGACTATATATATATATATATATATATATATATATACACACACACACACACACACACATATACATGATAAAAGAAAGAGATTAGTATTTTGTAAAGGAAAGAAATTCTTGACAACAGTTTCTTTCCACTGATCTTTCCCTGTGTTGCATATTGATGGTTTAACTCAAATATATCAGGAAACAAGTATATATTGTAACAAAACAGTGAGACTGTCTCAGTTGGTAGATTAAATATTTATTCAGCAGTTTCATGTGCATATCCATAATTATTCAAGAATATTACATAGTGTTTCAAGAGACTCTTTAAAATGATTTGGTGATTAGGACAACATTTAGGACATTCCAACAAATTTGTACAGAGAGGCAGACACTGTAGTTGCAGTGAATTAATTTAGAATTGTATGAGTAGTTTGCAGGTTCCAAATACAAATTTAATACAATAAAACTTGTCTTGAAAGACCACCCCTTCTAACAATAAAATGCAGTGTCTCAAGACAGGTGATCTCTCATAACAGGTTTGTTCAAGATGACTAGTTTTCAAGGTCAGAATTTGACATGGCTTAAGAAGGAAAAATACCCACAATTAATTTAGATTCTTTTTGTTTTTATTCATGGATCTTGTTAAAATATTGCATTTTCTTATCATCTCAAATTTTTTTTACATAACAATACATTTTACATCTATCATAAAACATTCAAAAAATGATTGATTTTATTGAACACATTTACAAATTTCCTGGAAATTATTATTAAAATAATTGAAAAATATGCTTGGTTCATACAGACCCACCAACATACTAATGCAAGTTCATTTTCCAAGTCACCAGTTATTAACAGTTTATTTTTTAAATCACCAGTGAATGAAATCTGAGATTGAAAGAAAAAACTGCTAAATTACTTAAAGTCATTCATCATTGATATTTTGTTCAGATGGAAATCAAATTGACCAATAGTAGTGATATTGTGTTAAGATGGAAATCAAACTGACCAACTTCAAAGTAATGGATAATATGCTCACTGAACATAAAAATTATCCTTAATGCTATTTATCAACAAGTTCATACTCTTGTATATCACAGCATACAGTAGTACAACCAGCTTGTATATCTGTCCAGAATTTGTGGCTTTGCACATGAAGAAGAAAGATTGTACCTTATTGTACTGATTTAAAAGTCTGACTTGCTGTCAATGCAGGCTTCTTGTTATTCTTAATGGGTGAAACCATGTTGATAAACAAAGTAAAAACAGTTTGCATTCAACATAACTGTTAGTTGTTCATGTTGTTTTGCGTATAATAACATTTTCCATAGAATGTTAGACTAGCGACCAGTATAACTAGCAAAGGAAGAGTCCATGAAAACCCATGAAGAATCACTGACCAAAGGGAAGTTACTGGCAAGCTTCTCACATACACACACTTGCTGAGCCTGAGGCTAGAACTCACATGGACAGAAGTTTGATGGCAGTGATCATTAAAAGCAAGTGCTTTAGACCACTGCCACCCAGGGCCTCCATTACTCTTAGTCTACAGATGAATATAATTCAGTAAATCAAAGGAACTTCATGTAATCAATCATGGACATAAGCACAGATTTCTGTCTTTGTGTACACATCATGAAATTTATCGATAAAATTTAATAAGTAAATGAGATTTTGAGTATTGGCCAATGTGTTGGAACTCCAACTGAAAAAGTCGTTGAAAATGTAAACTAGTGTTCCTTGGAAGGGTCTCAACTCAATATGCTGATCAGTATAATGTATATATCAGACATTTTCACTTAAAACTAAAATACTGTTAACCATAATGCTCAAGATGGTGCAAGAGGGAAGAAAGGTACTCTCTGCATATCAACATATAATCTTCAGACCTACAGTAACATTACCTTAAATATTCAGCTGAAGACAGAAACTAATATTAAAGATCCAGCATTTTAAAAATGTTAACATGCAACTTGAACACCACAATAATGAAACATGCTTTCTGCTTAAACGGGCGAGATGGGCAAACTCCTATAAAAAATTCAGACCTAACAGAACACTTTAACAAAATTTCAATGGAAAAAGAATCAAGACTTTCAAAGCCTTTAACACAAAATTTTAATATTACACACAATGATAAACTAAGCTTTTGCTTAAGATGACAAGGCAAACAAGAAAGAAACTCCTAGCTTATCTATCAGCATATGAACTTTAAACAATAATTTTATCCTTATGGTTCAGTTCAATGCAACCACTGATAAAGAATGTATGTGACTTTTACCACAAAACTTGAACATTTTTCTGCATGATGATTAAGCACGTAAAACTGGAACCATAGCATATAACAACATCAACATTAGGTCCAGAGTGGTATTATTAAACAGTTTTACTTGAAAGTAGCAATGGATGCAGAAGATATGTGACTAAAAACTTAACACAAAACTTTTAATGTTGATGATGACAACACTACAACCAAAAAGGTGATGAATATAGCTAACCATGCTTACAGCTGGCAAGGCAAAAAACAGCTATTTATTAAAAAAAGACAATATTCAGCTAAGACACTGGTATAAATACTTTTGAACAACTCGACATATTTACAAACTGTTGATAAGTAGCATGAGAAGAATCTGGTGCCTTATATCAATGTCTCTTCTGTTTGTGCAAATTTGCAGCTGCAACCTTCACCTTGCCTGGAAAGTTTCTAGATATATCAATATCCTGTGAAGAAAGAAGAAACAATTGATCAGTCTTTCAATGTAAAATTGCAGAATATTCATAATACACTGCTAATGTTGTTATATGGAAAAACTCTGCATTCACTGTTATACTGATCAAAGGAAGGTTTGTGGGTTTGCACGTGTTCATTTATAGAGAGATTAGACTAGGATTGTAATCACTGTTTTAATTCATGTTTTCCAAATAAAGTCAAGATATAAAATCCCTCATGAAATTGTCCATTTCTATCGTACATGTCATTGACAAATTACAAAACAATTCTTCCTTCAAAGTTTTTTTTATTAAAAAAAATAAACTTTACATGGTACAGAACATTATAATTTATTTGTATTATGTGCTGATCAGTCTGATTCTAATCAGCATGCACTTGGATATAAATTATAAACAAGTATTTCTTGCTTAACATTTGCCAGAAATGACCTGTAGATGAGTTAAGTTAATTTGAACTCTTACGTCATATCACCATTACAGTAATACTAATACTACATCATATATTGTTTAAATTGGGACAGACAGTGTGATGGCAGATCATGTCTATGTTGTTTATTCGGCTGATTATTTCTATCACAGACTCATATCTGTTGGCTGATTTTCTTGAGGCATATCTGAGTCTGTGTAGTCTACAATTGGATCTGATTTATAAGTGAGTAAATATGGTATACTTGAATTCACATTACAATTATCAGATACTTTGTTTTTCTCAGCACCTTTTAACTTTCTACATAATTAGCGATGTGCTAGTGACTCCATCTGATAACTTGCAATATTTTGTTTCTTACAAAAGAAAACTTACATAAAACTGCTTATGTACAGACTAAGTGCAACATACCCATGGCATGCCAAACGAGCACATTATAGCCTTTCTGTATCTTGTCAATACTTATGTTTATGGTAACTTTGCAGAAAATATATTTAACTAAAATAAAATTCAAAAAAGGATTTACAAATAAAAATTTTACCTTCAAGATCTTCAGGAGATCTTTCTCTCTGGATGAGGCTTGCTTGTCGTGAACAAACATATTCAAGGCAATTTTGGCAGCTATAATAAATAAATAAATATACATATGTTACTGACTAAAATCTTTTAAACAGTGCTCCATACACATAGCAAAACTGATCAGCTCTAAGCACTTGGTCAACATATACGTATATATCAGATATAAATTTGGGAAATAATAAATTATGATAAATTAAGGCTTTTGTAATGGTTAATGAAAGATGAAACAAATTTTTGGATTAAAATATGTTTCATCAATGATACTTACCCGATGATAATAACAGTTCTCTGTGCACTTATATGGGTGCCAGACCCGAGAAGTCTATTCTTCGACACAGGAATTGGCGCTAACTTCCAATCATGTCAGTTACTACTACAGCAGATATGCAAATGTCATGTATATATAAATGTGGAAAACAAATTTAGAATACACTAAGAATACTTACCAAATCACATTATAATATTTGCCTGCAACCTCATGAATTGAACCTTACTATATGATAAAATTGTGTTATCCTACTTCAATATACAAAGGACAATAACTCTTGTCCATTACCGCCTCATGGCACCACAAGATGTTGCTAGTTTTCAGCTGAGTGATGAACTAATTAGGATGATTCTGAATTATTTTGCATCAGCACAGTTGGTGGGGAGGCAAATGCCAACAACCACTCCCAAAAGACTGATAGTGCATCCTTGGCCCATGTTTTTGAGTCTCGAACTGGAGAGACAAAGGTGGGTAGCTTGTGATTCCACCTTGACTGACATAATCGTTATTCTGAAATTGAGGTCAAAGGGAGAACTTTGAACTGATAAACTGTTGTGGTAAGCAACAACAAAACAAATGTTCATGACACGGTGTGTGAAACTATGTGTCGGTCAGATTGAGATTGACGGCATACATTCAACAAGTGACCATATCTCCTGTTGTAGAAAGGAATCCCTCTTAAAGTCTGATGGTGTATCCATGATGAGGAGATAGGGGAGGGGACTGTTGATTAATGAAACACAAAACCATCTAAATGACTTGGATCCCCAACCCACCCCCGTTCAAAGGGAAGATGGACATCCATTGAGCTCAAAATTCAGTTTCTTACTGCTTCTGTATAAGTCCCCTGTTCTAAGGAGGTTTAAAATCTACTTACACTGATAGAGGCTGAGTGGTTCCAAACACACCTTGTGGTTTGAGTGGCAAGGTGGAGGGAAAGTTCCTGAAATACCTGCCTTGGAACTTCCTCTATTCATAATCCAAAGCAATAGTGAGCTAAACAGGGTATTCTAGAAAGGAAGGGTATGGGCATAACAAGGTTTGAGAGACATGCATCACAGAAATGACACATCGTATCCAGAATAAATTGGATGGACCCACCAAAGTATTGGCCATGGTATGGTGAGCAGCCCTGGCTAATGACCCTAGCAATCCTGGCTGTCGCATCCCAAGCGTGGCTATTGCCAGGTGTCTCCATTGAGACCAAAAGATGCTAATGAGGCCAAATCAAACAATGAAGAAGGTGCAACAACAACCCAAGCAAGCTCTTATGGGCATGGAGCAATTTTGTCCACTTTTAAAACTGACATATGAACAGCTACTATATTCTTTTCAAGTGTGTCTGTTACCTGAAATCAATCTCTTCCTCCTCTTTCAGATTCTTTAAGGTAGAGGTAGGGGGTGGTGTGCATTTTGAAGTAGCCAGTATACTATAATGTCTGCATAATGTCAGCTTAAAAGCTAAACTTCAGTTCGTTCCATGGTCTGATCTAAGATGTGAAGGATGGTGGATTTGAAGGAGTTTCATCAGACTCACTTTATCAATGCCCAACTGGGTCAATGCCCAACTGGGTCTACTAGCTGCTCATGAGAAGCCATATCAAGCAATATAAAGGACTCAACTACATCCCTATGAAAATGTAACTGGCTCACTTTTGTTGACAAGCAATGAAGATACAGTTTTGGCATTGCTGGCTGGTTTGTCTGCTGAATGGTTGGCATGGAAGCTGGCGATATAGAAGATGGTCTGGCTATCACAAGTACTGACTTTTCTAAGGCCTGGCTGGACAGACTGATTTCTCACTGAAATATCCATCAAAGAAAGGGCATGTCACTGAAGGTATGGTTAGACTGATGGAACTGTCACTAACATCCCCATGAATCAAAGTGGGCTGGACTGATTCACTGAATAAGTCCCCATACTGCTGTTTTTCTAGAGCTTAACGCTATTTTTCAGTACATGATAGGCTATACATGGCGGCCAGTATTAATGGTGGAGGAAGAAACCGGGGCATCCGCTGAATGAACCACAAATCACGAGAAGGTACTGGCAAGCTTTCTCACATATCCACATTCACCGAATCTTAGACTCGAACCAACACAGACAGGTGAGATGGCAGTGATCCATAACGGAGAACGCTTAAGGCCCCTACCCATATTGAAACGGCTGGATGGCCAGTAATGGATGGACAGTGACACTGCAGTTTTATTATACATTTGATCCCATGGATCCAGTACAAATTCCATGCATCCAGACTAATTAGTCTCAAGACCATGCTTAAATATGCAGGAGGACTTACACCCATTGGGCTGCCTAAAATTGGGAAACACTGACCCAATGACAATCTAAAATGACTGCAAATTATCCCATTTATGGCACAAAGAACAGTCTTTAGCAACATACAGGTGAGTTTATGCTTGAAGCACTTTCTATTGCCACTCTTGGAGCATCTGAAGTTGATGTTTTACAAAACCAAGACATTTAATTATAAAAGAAAGAAATAAAAACATAAAACATTTATACTGATTTTAAATTTTTCTATTCTTATCTTTTGAAAGTTGAACATATCTATGAATATAATTGTTTCACTGACCTTTGCCCTTTTTTGTTGAACCAGGCAGTAATTTAGCTTTGTACCTGAAATATAAAAAATTTTAATCAAATTTTTCTATACTTAAAAATATATCTGCTCATGATATCACACGCACACACAAACACACACAATTATAAAGACAGTCTAATAAATAAGCACTGTTATGAGATTATCTAGAACAAAACTGGATATTTCCCATTATGACTGAACTCTGCAAACTGTCACAAATATTGAAAACATGACTTAACTTGGTAAACTGTTCTGGATGATGAGAACATAACTGAACTACATAAACTGTCACAGATGATAAAAAAAGGACTGAACTAAGTAAACTGTCATGATTAGGAACACAACTGAATTCTGTAAACTGTCACATATATTGAAAACATGACTGAACTTGGTAAATTGTCACAGATGATGAGAACAGACTGAACATGGTAAACTGTCATGGATGATAACATAGCTGAACCTGGTAAACTGTTACAAATGATAAGAACATAGCTGAACTTTGTGAACTGTCATGGATGTTGAGAAGGAATTGATAAAGATATCAGATGGAAAACCAAAATTCAGAAGATATGAATTCATTATGCTTTTAAATGACAAGGAATGCTAAAAATCCAACTCATTTAAAATAGTATGATAAATTTGGTTGAAGTGAAGATATGCTGCACAAGCTTAAGTTAGATTGACTGGAAGTCCTGGACCATAACACTTCTAAATGATACATGCATTATCAAACTCAGTCAATATATCAGCAACATAGTTTTGTCCTGACTGCTGATGAAAACAAAGTCTGGAGAACAGATAATATGGAACCATAAAAACTGTAAATGATGTTGTGAATTGATATAAATCAAACCTATTATTGGTCTTACCAATACATGCTAAACTGTGTTGAAATCCAACAGAGCTTGGCACGGTAATGCTGTTGATACCCAAGGGAAATAAGGGGTCATAACTCTTAAATGTTATTGAATGCTGGAATTAAAACTAATTCAAAGTCTCATCAATTGAATACATCACAACATATATGACTGAAATCCAGCACAAAATGTTAGCCCATGGAAATCAAAGTCAAGAGTTATCAGTGATATAACTCCTGTATATAATCTCATGGGGAACACTGGACACTGAGATTTCATTCCCCGTATTGACTTTTGCACAGGGCTCAATTTTTACATAAAAAGCTGGATGCAACATTTGAACTATGGGACCATGTGTTAATCAATGACAAATCCATAAATACTGGCATGAATTAATTTAATTTAAGCATTAAATATGTACCAAATGTAGGTGTCTAGTTCAATATGATTACTAGTTTTTGAATGTAAAACAACATATTCAGAGTGAATGCCCAGTCTCAGAAAGCAAACTTTTGTACCAAATGTTTGAGATGAAATTAAAACATTAGCATGTAAGATGTTTTTAAAATTTCATCTAGAAAAATGCAAATAATGTACCTCAATATCCATATGAGTGTAGGTTAAGAAATTAATTTGTTAGAGACATGGCAAAAAACACAGATAATTGGCTATTTTTGAGCATTTGTTGCCAGTTCACAATATGGATTTAAATCTCCAGCTATACCGATTGCAAATTTTTTTTTGGATCACATAAGATGAACCAAGTCTCTGTTTTGGGCAGCTATTGTCATAAAAACTGAACCTCATGCAGACAAAATATGTGCCAGAAAATAATATGTTGTGAAAATGTGGGGTTGTACCCCAAATTCATATAATGTTTTTCTAACATGAAGCTGCATGCCAAATTTGGTTGAATCCAACAGCCCTAGTTGATGCAATACTACTGAAATTAAAACTTAGCGGTGAGGTAATAAGAGACCATAATGTCTCCGAATGATGACACAGAAGGCTGAAAATTATAATCAGTATAATTCTTCATACCAAATTTAGCTAAGGCCCAATAATTCCAAGTAAAGTCATTTTGGAGAACCAAACTGTTGATAGACAAACATGATTTCAGACCCCAAACCGGTAAGTCTAGAAATAAAAACCAAACACAGAATGAAAAACATGAGAATAAAGACAAAGACAATGCAGAGTTAATTTAAATGAAATGATGAAATTTTTTTCTAGAAAATGTAAAGTGCAAATGCAAAATGCAGAACCACAATGATAAATGAATTAAATGCATTCATGAATTGATTTGAATATTTTCAGGCTGTAAATAAATTTCCATGTTCAAAGACCATTACTACATTATAATTTGGGATCAGATTCTTAAAATGGACAGACTTTTTTATCCCTTTCAAGCTGTGACACTGGTATTTTTAAGGCAGATGTAACAATCACCTATGATATGATGTGATGACATTATCACTGGTGGATGTTACAGTTTTTTATTTTTATTGACAGCAAAGTCCATGCTACCTTTCCTTTTTACTATTATAATAAGAGAAGATATGAAAGCAACAGTTCTTTCCCTTAACACTTTCAAAAACAAATATTTCAACATCAGTCAATGCAATTCCATTTTGTTACAAACAAATGAAAATGAAAGAAAACTAATAGAATCAATAAACAAAATTAGAATACATTGTTAAGACTGAAAACAAAAAATGATAAAATGATAGATGAAATGCAAATATGAATAAATGAAAACAGAACAAATGAGATATATTATGAATGGATTCCAAAATTTAAATGAATTATGAATGAAATGTAGATTTGGTACAATTTTTTACAGCATGGTCTGTACCATAGATCTCCACAAATTTCAGTGAGTGAAGCCCTGCTGAGAATAATCATTGTTAGCTCAGAATGTTTTCGTTCTAACAAAGAAATTATGAAAATCATATGGACATCAAGTGAGAAGATAAACGTTTCCAACTCATTTCCCAAATATACAGACAATAAAGTATATCATTTCTAAAACAGTCATCATCCTTCTTTACATTTTATCTTGGAGAAATTTTTATAAGAAAATACTCCAAAACTGAACAGCCCACATTAAAACATAAATGTGATTTGTAAGTTATTATATCACTATTTCCAAAACTGTGTTATATATGATAAATATAAAGCATATGCACTGACTATATGTGATAATATAAAAATACATACTTGTAATGTGTTAGACAAGTGTATGGAGCACAGACAGGAACAGCATACAGAAGTTCATCATCTGGGTGGGGAATACCAGACAAGGAATCTAAAATCTTTTTATCCTAAAAGTTAAACAAAAAACAAGATACACACTTTGTATATTGCTAGAAAAATATCATGGATGTAAATTGTGGCCATTTTGAATTTCTTTCAAATGTGTGGTTGTTATTACATCATGATAACCTTACTGATATCACAACAATTACATGACATGTTATCACTAATAGCAATGTAAACAACAGGCTATGAAAACTGATGTCTTCATTCCTTTTTATTCAAAAGTTATAGAAATGACAGTAAAAATTAAAAGTACAGTTTAAATTCTAATTTTATTTTCAACACCTTTCTATTGTTATAAGGAACTATTTTCACATATTTTGCTGTACATTCATCCACAGCAGTATCATCAATCTAAAATAATTTAATCACACAGACCATATATTGTTAATGATTATACCATCATTACCACCAAAAAGATGCTTGCTTGTGAAATAATGAATATGTTTAACTTTTTCTAAAAAAGGATATGGCTGTTGTAGCTTATATAGTTACGGATCCAAGGAATCTAAAATCAAACAAATGGAAATGCTGGCATGCATTTTCTTGAGCTATTCTTAGCTAAATATCTATCTCACATTAGGGAACAATTACATTGTCTTTGCTGTCCATAAAATTAATAATTGAACAAGTTTTTAAAAATTCAACAAATCTGCACTACTCTTATCAAATGCACATAGATAAAGATGTGTTGGAGAGCATTTTGTTTTTAATATGCCACAATTATTGAGAAGCTTGTATAGCTAACTGATGGAAGGTGGGCTATTAAATGTGATTTTCCAAGGTTTTATATATTTTACATTGACTATATAATGTCTTTCACAGAAGTGTAAATTGCAATTAGCAAAATGAGTTGGGAAATTATATTTTTTCAGGAACACTTACGCAATCACATTAATGTTTGGAAGTAACTCTGCCACTACTCAAAACCAGCAATTATAAAAATTCTTTCCCATCAATATACCATATCAATAAAGGGATGAAACTCTTCCCAACCTTTATCCTTATCTCCTTACTTCTATTCACCACCAGTTATGTAGCTCTGGTTGATTACTTATAACCTAAGCAATGGCTAAATTAGGATGTTCACACTTGATGGTAGGCGTGTGAAGGTTTAGTAGTACTGTGATTAGGTAAAAGGGGGTAGTGCTGAGTACCCTACCTCTACCAGGGTCACCCTAGAAGGATTTTTCCCTTTAGGAGTATAAACTGCACATTATGAGACAAGATAATACCAATAATACTGATAATAAGACTGATAATTCAATAACAAAATATTCCTGACAAGACAGATAAATAAAACGATAACTAGTTCCAAACCAAGAGCAAAATACCAAGTTGATTATATTCTTATCTAAAGCCCTCACATTTGCTTAAGAAATTAAGATATGGCCTACTTTTGTTCTCAATGAGTCCATGAGAACTGATCATATTTTCAGACTTGGAAGTTTTAATTGGATTAAAAAGGAAAGATTACAGTCACGTAATTATTTGCTTTCCTTACAAATCTGTAGTTGTCATTCAGTTATGCAAGTCTTTAATCAGCAAATGTGTCTATGTTATATACTCATGAACTTCACATTTTTCACATATGAAAACATGTTTTCTTATGGAAATCTGTAAGAGAATTTGACAACCAGAATAATGAATCATTGTCGCTCAAAAAGCTTTTTGTGTGGAAAGATTGTTAATTTAATGATGTCAACATATATAATAATACTCTTACTGCTTCTTTTAACTATTTTAATCAACAGTTTTCAATTTTGCTGGATTCTGTTTTTTTTCTTCAAATTTACACTCTGTGCAGCCACAATGGAATGTTTTGGTGCATCAAACTAAAATTAGGTACATTTTGCATATGTGTATTTGTGTACTTCAAATGCGATAACCTTTCTCATTTGTAATGAAAAATTGTCTTTTTATGATTTAATTTCATTGGACCCTGAAGTTACATTAGATAAGGTATCTACTATACTTCAGTTACCTCTGATGTTGTCTGTAAATCCTCCTCTTCTTTATCATCCTCTACTTCTTTTTCACCCTGTCGATAATAAACTTTATGTGTTAACAGAACTGTCTAAGAAATGGTATAAATGACTCAGTATACAGGGATGTAGAATAGCCCTAATGCACTCTCCTGCATCTTGTAAGAGGTGGACTATTAAGGTAGGAGCCACAGTGACTCAGTGGATAGCAAGTCAATCTACTGATTGAATGAGTGTGACTTCAAATCTGCCATTAGATCATCCCATACTGTCTGCTATAGTGTGTCCTTGCGCATGGCACTTTGCTACAATTGCCTTATACATTAAATATCCTACTTGTGTTGTTATGCCATAAAACACCAAACAAAATCAGAACTCAGTTCTGTATTTATGAACATCTCACTGCTTTAACAAACATTTAGTATTTGCCTAGCTGTTTATGTAATTCAAACTTTTTTCTCACTAGACAGCGCTGGTAGAGCCCTCTGACTTGTAAAGAACAGGGAAAATAATAAAACATTGTGACTGTTAGAGTTTTGACTCTTGGATATAGAAATATTGTGCAATAGTCAATGGTATTTGAGCCTAAACTGAAGACTGTTGCTGAATTTACTAAAAAAAACAGAATTGCTTATATTAAAAAGTACAGTAAATACTTCATGTGTGGAATTATAACATTAAATATAAATTTGTATCAAAAAAAAATTTCAAAGTGGTTATAAATTGTGTACCTTCATGTTTATTGAAATGGAAGCCACATCTTCAGCTCTATGCTCACCATCTGTAATACAGGTAAAGTTGACATATAAACATTTCAATCAAGAAACTCAGCATGCCTTTTACATGCTATCTAGATGTATGTGCATGAGAATATCACTAGCATCTTTTAGTAGCCCTTAAATTAGAGATATTGATAATAATATTTCTATGCTAATAACATACATGTGACAAACAGGCCATCTGATCAGTTGATTTCAAGATTTTTATAGTAGATTTTATTTGAAATCAGTGGGATTTCTTACCAACATACATTTTATGCATTGTTAGGTTACTTAAATCAAAATAAGTGCATTTACTGCCATAATATTATACCTTTTTTCAAATTATAATAAAATAGTCCATTGTGAACTTGAATCAGATTGTGATGGCAAAATTACAATAGCAATCAATTAAAATAAATCAGGATCTTGTCAAATACATAAAAAATACAAAACTTTGCAAGCATAATCCTTCACAAGTTTTCTGCCTTGTGTCCACTGCTTATATTCACTATGCTTAGTACGTTTTACACTTAACAGGTTGTCAATATTTATCTAGATTTCCCCAGCACTGATGTCTTTTATACCTGTGTATACTATGTTAAAATCCACTTTGTATAAAATTGCAACCATTACTATTAACCTGCACTGACTTAGACTGATTTCCAAGCACTATTGAACTTGATTTTTTTTTTTTTTGATTTTTATGATGACTGTCAGCATTGGGTAATGTGCATGTTTCTGCATTTAACAGGACTTGGCCAAAAAGGATATGGTTTCTTTTCAATATTCCCAACATCTTGAAACATAGAATAATTATTAAACAAGGCTGAAATCAAAATAATTATTCAAAGGTTTCTGCTGAGATAATTTTTAGGTCAGTCTCTATTTATCTCAATTCCACTAAAGGCTGACCAAATTTAAATTGAGGTAGGTCATTGCACAGGTTGCTGCACTGGTGAAACATCTCTAGTCTCTAGCAGATGTTACTGGTTTCTGCATGGATATAATATCTAATAATGCCATATTGTATCAAGATCATCTTAAAAATGTATCAGTTTTTAAAAGCAGTGAATTTCATCTTTAAATGGTATTTGAGATAGATATCCTTTAAAATGCTATTTCTGCCATACCACCAGTAGAATCACATGTATGTAATAGCAAGAAGAGTGGGCTTATTATTTGGTTAATGTGTGTTCATTTATCCTTGTAGATGTAATTAAAACAAGGAAAACAAAACTGTTCAAAATTCCATGTGTTTTCATTTCAACAGCTGTGTGACATCTTTTACGGCCATCCAAGGCACATAAGCAAAACTGTTATCATTCTTTGATAAGTGACAAGCACTGTATCCTGTCAAGTGAAATTCTGTCCAGTTGTGTTGGAAGTTCAGTTCTGATAGTGAATAGAAAGATTATCAGTTGTATTGAATTTACTGGAATGTATGGAATGTTATGACTTTCCTGAACTCCATACATTATGAGATTACACTGATGGGTTTATGGGGTTCAAGACGGTCATAACATTACATACTCCTTGGTAAAAAGTATCATATAATCAATTTATTACTTCTTAAATCTCTGAATACACAAAACAAACTGTTTTGGCCAAACTTTCCACTGATATTAAATCACACAGTTAATCATTTTTAAATATAACATTATCATTTCACAAATGGTATTTTGGATCACAAATTAGATTTTTGCCTTTTTAACTTCTTAAGCAGAGGTTGTCTACCATTGTTTCACCTAATTGTGTACTACCAGTCAGCATATCACTTACTTATATCCTACTTGTCACGTCATCTAGTTTTGACTTACTTATATCCTACTTGTCACATGATCTAGTTTTGACTTACTTATATCCAACTTGTCACATGATCTAGTTTTGTCTTATTTATATCCTACTTGTCACATGATCTAGTTTTAACTTACTTATATCCTACTTGTCACTTGATCTAGTTTTGAATTAGTTACACCCTGCTTGTCACATGATATAGTTTTGACTTAATTATATCCTACTTGTCACATCATCTAGTTTTGACATACTTATATCCTACTTGTCACATGATCTAGTTTTGACTTACTTCTATCCAACTTGTCACATGATCTAGTTTTGACTTAATTACACCCTGCTTGTCACATGATCTAGTTTTGACTTAATTATATCCTACTTGTCACATGATCTAGTTTTGACTTACTTATATCCTACTTGTTACATGATCTAGTTTTGACTTACTTATATCCTACTTGTCACATGATCTAGTTTTGACTCTGTATGGAATTCTTACATTTGATCAAGACTAATTTGTGAAAGAAATAATTGATTTTGTATCTAGATAACTGACCATTCATAGAACAAGAAATTATCAGTAATAAAGATGGAAGGACATCTATATTCCTCATCATACTTTATACAGACAAATGACAATTTACATTTTTTGTTCAATATTTAATATCTGTTCTACTTAAATTTATTAAATGCTTTTAGTGTCTAATTAAACTTTTACTTCCCTACCAATGCAAACTTTAACTTTTATTACCCTACCAATGTAAACTTATAGTTTTACCATCCTCCCCAATGTAAACATTAACTTATACTGTTCTCCTCAATGTAAACTTAAACTTTTACTGCCCTATCAATGTAAACTTTAACTTTTACTACACTACCAATTTAAGCTTAAACTTTAATTGCATAACTGAATGAGGTGTACTTTGAAAAAACTATCTATCAAAAATAGACAAATACAAGGTATTGCCCAGTGGACAAATACAATGTCTTGCACAATGGACAAATATGATGTCTTGCACAATGTAAATGTATAATGTCTCTTGCACAATAGACAAATACAATGTCTTGCACAATTTACTTGAATGTAGCAAGAAAATTTTCATTGTAAATTATGTTTATCTGAGAATACTTACCTGATCACAATAATGTTAGGAATTAATTTATCCTATTTCCTGAATCCAACTGTCCCAGAAAAAATTTGTCTTTCACATCTATATTACCTACAGACAACAGCATTAGTATCTATGGAAAAAAGCTTTTGCATGATACCATTATGACTATCATGGACAGATGGATGGTAATCTAATTAATTGGTTAATAATATATTAGGTGTTCTTCAATGGCTTAATTATAATGTTTGGACAATGTGTATTCAATAAGAAATATAATTTACCTCATAAATTTCTCCTTTACACTGAATACATCACAAAATATGTCTTTTCATCAATAATATTTTTAAAGTCTACATGCTAAATAGAAGGGAAAGACATAATCTCTTCTTTCTGGGAAGGCTGGATTTTATAAGGAATAAGTCATCAGATAATGTATTTGACAGAAACAACAACACTGATTATAAAAGAAAATCTGTTAAGTCTTACTCTCTATCTTGATATCTTCAACATCCTTGATGACAATGTCAACCAGTTCTAGCTTTCTTCCATAATTCTGGGCCAGACCCTTGCCCACTTGCTGTGGGCCTTTCCCTCCCTTAGATTGACCCATTCCACTCTGGGGCCTGCCTTTGTCTGATCCAAAGGGGTTATGACCTTTGACCTTATCTTTATTTTTCTTTCCTTTTTTCTTATCCTCTTTTTTCAATCCAGCTGACTGCAATTACAAAAATATTCAAACAACATCTTAAAGCATGTCTCGAATTGCACAACACAGCATTGTCCCATATGCTGTGACTTACATAACTGCATTTTTACAGTAAATCGTGAATATCATAATATACCACTACCTTGATAACTCATACATTGATAAGTCATTAACCCATTTATAATGTGAGGTCAGGTGTGGATCCCACTTTTTAAACCAGAATATAACAAAAAATTTATTCCTATTTGTTGAACTTGAACAAAATCACAATCAAAAATTGGTATCAGATGCTGATATATCACTTGTTTCATCATCAAAATGGTAGATAGGACCTGGAAATGTTAATCAGCGTTATGAAATATCAACTTTAAAAAGAAGTAATATGTTACATTTTCTTTCCAAACAACATTCTTAGTACACCATAATTATTGATAATCAAGGAAGTTTTGATCAATGAAAATGTCACTTATGCCTAGTGGAGGCTTTACTTTGATAAATAAATATCAACTGAAATTTGTGTTCTAGTTGAATCTTTTAGTTCTTTTTAAGTGTAAACATCACAAAATGAAATGTGTCCTATTGTAATTAAATGTAGAGTGTCAATCAACCATAACAGCTCAGTCCATGAGTTTTCCTCTGAGAACCTAATTAAGTGTCGACCGTGTTTTGACATCAGACTAGTGGAAACATTTGTTGTATTGTTGCACTAAATAAACAGAAGACTTCTTTTTCTATTAACAAGTTAATTACATCTTTTGAATTAAATAAAGGAGGTGGAATAAACAAACATTTAAAAGGCATAAAGATCCTACATGTTTAAGAAACAGCAGCTCCGGTCATATGTCAGGAACTCATTTCATTTTATCAATCAAACACCGTTATAAATATTATTGTGTATGTAATCTAATTAAACAAACTTAAATTAACTTACTCAATCATAACTGTGATTAAAGATAACAAGGCAACCAAGCAAAATGACTACTTCGTAAAACAATAAGCTTTGTTTCACAGATACCGACCATTGTCGGGAAAGTGAGTTTCAGAGAATTCCTGAATTCGCATGTAGAGACATTCTTGAGGATGATACAAAATTTCACTGTTGCTTGCAATGAAACCATGGTATTATTATTTTACTATCTGAACAATTCAAAAATTCAGTTTCTACATAGCTGATTGACTCACAAAATGTAGAGTTTTTTTTAATAAAAATGAATCTTGTTTGGTAGTCAGTCTCGTTCATGGCTTCGTAGACTAATTGTTTCAAGAAAACTATTACACACTGCCCCGGAAACCAGACTAATCAACAAACACAAAAAGACGTGATAAAATACATTAATGTTTTTGTATACCTAGTTGGTTGTTGAAACCAGTTGGAAACATGTTATCATTCTTTGAAATGTTGGACATTTTGAAAATAAATGTGATTTATACAGCATATCGAACAACATCAGAAAAAGCCCTTAATTGACAACTATTCTTGACATGATTATAAAACGATTTAGTCAGTAAACAGCCCAGTTTCCCACACCACCACCCCCATCTAAGTTTCCTCTGACCCATGCCAACCCATTTTTGATATTTGGACATTTATGTTGGGGTGTAGGGTCAGAGTCCATTCCCTATTAAAAAGCTGGAATTCGCTGGCACCATTTGGTGTCAACGTAGGGTAGCCGCTTACTAAATGGCCTAGCAAACATTAACAACCTTTCATCGAGACATACTTGCATGAAATCGACAGGAATATGATTTATTTTTTCAGATATTGTGAACATAGCATTCTTTAATCCGCTAACAGATTAGCCAAAATTATAGCGTTAATGAATTTTGACCCGGAATTCAACATTTGCATTCTGAACCGCATGACTACACAAATCTTGTGACCAAAAAGTCAATTACTTCAGTGTTCAAATAGTAATGTGATATCAACAATTAACCATTTCTAATATTGCTTTAGGAAAGTGAATCAAACATATAAATGAAAGTCATGTAATATTTAAAGAAAAATAAAAGAACATAAACTTTTAAAAGTATTAATTTTTGAAATAATGACCAGAAATCTGGAAATGTTGTAGTAGCTTGAAAAAAACACATTCAACAAGCAGAGAGCACAGGTCAATGCAGTATGTGATACCAACAAAATACATCGCTGACATGTGCTTAGTACTTGATGAATCTGGTTTATCCAACCTTGCTGCAATACAGACAGGTTTCTAGTTGTTCTCAGAATAACTATGTTGAGAATTAAGTGTGCATTATATTTAAGTACATGTATTACATGAATTTTAATTAATATTTTTGAATTATATGTACAACTTTCGAAATAGTTTGTTGTTGATATCACATGACTATTGAACCTCTGATGTCACTGACATGTAGGTCGTGAGATTTGTGTAGTCATGTGACTCATAATGTAAATGGCGAGTTACATGTCAAATTTCATCAATGCTATAGTTGCATCTTGTCTCTCAGCAGATTAAAGATATAACAAATGATACTCTCATTATTTCTAAGAAAATAAAGCATATTCCTATAGATTTCATGCACATACAGCTCAGTGAAAGGTCATTAAGTTTGCTAGGCCAGTTAGTAAGTGGCTACCCTATGCTAACACCATTCCAACTTTTCAACAGGGAATGGACTCTGACCCTACACCCCAACATACCCCCTCGAACCCCGCAGTTCTCTGGATGTCTTTTGTCTAGCGGAGTTTTGGAAGGTCCCTTGGTAACTCGTGCCCTTGCATATAGTGTGGTCTATGTTTATGGACCCTGATGTGCATGAGTTATCGAGGAAGTTGTGTATTTAGACTTTGCTATCTGAGTTAAATATCTTCCTTAACATATTTGCCCAAATGTTTATGAAAACAAATAATCTCACAAGAGTGGTACTTCCCAGACACAGTGATGTCTGCCATAATTTTCTCCTGACAGGTTTACTTAGTTTCAATCTGATTTTATGAAGAAAATAATGCAAACATGGCAATTAAAAACTTCAGGTCACTGATTCTATTTTTAAAACAATAATTTTATTTACATACTGTTGTTTCAAAACACAAATTTGTATGTTTTTGTCAGCAAATGGTAACTTAACTGAAATCAACCCAGTGATACTTGCTATAATCAGAAACATATATAACACATCTCTGATATAACTTACTCAGGAAAGGGTTAACAGTCAACTATAAAAACACATGCCTGTGAATGTGAAAGGGTTTGTTTGTTGGCACAAATGAAATCAACACCAGCTTATTTTGATGGCCTGATGCCTAAATTTCACCTTAAGCTACAAGATAACACTGGAAATATCTGGCTGAGGCAATGGAGCATCTAAAAAATGTACGGGTTACTCAATGTACATATAAAAAAAATCCCAAGGCGTTTCACTTTCCTAACAGACAAAAGGCAGTTTTCATCTTTTGGCTGACTCAGTCACTCACTTCACCTGGTCAGGTGACCCTTGAATTTAATCAAAATTTTTTTTAATCAAGTGAAGTGCTATGGATATCAATCATAAGTTTGATCGAAGTTACAAGTATAGATCTCAAACTTAGAAGCAAGAGAATGATATTCAGTATATGTTGATAAGCATCACATTAAATAAAAATTACCTAACAGTGCAATAACCAAATTTACATATTTTCACAAAAATTAATGTCATATATATGTTCATTTCATTACACTAATATTAATAAAACTAAAATGTTTTCTGAACAGGGCTTAGCATTATACAATTGTTCCAAACTCAAATTTTATTGAATATTATTCTAACCAATATAAACACTGCATTTGTACAGTTTGCTAAAGGCTAGAGAAACATTTATTCATAAAGTTTAAACTGAAGTTGCCTCAGGGTTACATGATGTGAAAGAATTATGAAGATGTCAGACTGAACAATTTGTACTTCCATGATAAAAACAAAATGGAGAAAATTTCTACACATAAATTTTAATTTCTGGAAAATCATCTGGTTTAGTATTTATTACTTTGCAATATTTTTTGTAATGATGATAAAAAATTCTGTAATTTATGACCAGGTAACTGAAAATTAAAGTAAAAAAAAAACATTCAAATTTATTGCAAATAAAATGTAGCAAACTAAAGAAGTATACATAAAAACCAACTCACAGCCAGTATCTCCATGCGCAGATTTCTCTCTTCCTCATCCTGGTCTTTGTATTTCTCTTTCATCTTTTTCAGCTTTCCCTACACAAAGAACAAAAAGATGTTTAATCTAACTTATTTACACAAGCAATGAAATTCTGAATTTGTGCATTTTTGTGTATTTAAACCCTTTTCTCATGATTCACATCTATTTTTCAAAGGTATAAATCATCCAATCAATCAATAAATCAATCATATATTAATTAATCAATCACAATCCTCTCTATAGATCTATATATTAGTATGATGTACATGTATCAAAACTCAAACAGAGCTATCATCTTGTTCTGATTAACAAACATATATTGAAAGGTTTTGAAATATTTTAAAGTAAATTATTTCTAGGTACCAAGCCTCTCTTCATTTCTTCCACCATTATTATTTTGCAGTGCTTCTGAAGTATTTGATTAACATGTTTAACTGAGTACTGGAGTGAAAAGTGTCCATGAAACCATTTTGAGCTTACTGATGAACAAGATCACAAGGAATCTTATTCCCATAAAACTGATTCACAAAACTGTGTCAAGTTGGGGTTGTTATGACAAAATAGGAGTAGTGCATAATGCATCAATGCATATATTTCATAAATTGTTTTGCTATTGGATTGGGTTTACCGAACCCTATAGAGAAAGCAGGTTTGGTGTCTGAAGTGAAAATTATGCAAATTGTCTGACAGCAGTATGTTGGCAATTGTTATGACTCTATGGTCTTAAACAAAGCAACAGAAAGAAGTGAAACATGTTTAGTAAAATTCAACAATTTATTTCCCAAGAATACAAAGCAGTCAAAAGACATGCAAAGTATTGTGAATTAAATCCCAAATAAAAATAAATGTTCTATCACAAGTTCAAAAGTATATAATGTTCCAAATGAAGTCCAATAAACTTTAATGTGCTGATGTACTAATATTCTTGAATGTGTTGATATACAAAGAGTCATAAAATGATATAACCCAGAATATCTTTGAATGAATTCACAATAATCCCAAAGTATTATTTCAATCCAAATTGAGCACTTTGCAAATCCAATGAATAATTTAAATAAATTAATCCTCTCAAATTACGTCTGAACTCAACTAAAACCACTGATCATAGAATCCCAAAATTTAATATCAGGCAGGAATGAACAATTATTTACCTAACCTCTTCATACATAAACTGTACCTAATTTATGACACAACAGATTTTCTGAAAAACTAATGGACAATTCTACTACCTATTAATCAAGTTCAGCCCTGAACTTAAATTTTAGTAAACATCTTGTTTATCATTTAGAATCATGATAAAAATTAGACAGACACTACATGACAACAGTAGATAGGCCAAAACTCCATTGTCATTCACAGAGAAAGGTCAAGCAAACAAAATAAATTAAATATACATAATAATGATGAAACAATAAAGCTCACACTGTTTACATTGGTCGCCTGAATATTGTGCTGTCCCTTTTATGCAATGTCACAAAATCTTTTTGCCACCCAAAAGGTGCAATAAGAAAACCTGTGCTGAAAAGCATTCTATATGTCACTTAATGATAGGATAAAGAGCCATATATTACTTCCTCACCTTATGACCCCTTTTCTGTTGTTGTTGTTGTTGCTGATCTATGGGTTCCTGAAAAAGAATAAGAAAGAAAGATGCAGTTAAATCTTGCAAGACATGTCCTGCTATTTGTAGTAACAAGTCTGTTGGTGGAAAGACCATTCCTTTGATTTATGGGAGTTATTGTCCTTGTTTTATTAATGTTACACCAGCATGTATAACTAAAAATAATTTGTTAGAAAATATGACTACATTTTATGAACAGTAATTTTGTAATTATTTTTTCATTTTATACATATCTACCTACTTTAAAAGCCCATTTTTCCAGCAATGAATATTTACATACAATCCTCTGATATTCAACCCTATGGAAAGATGATATTGTTGTAAAGAATAAGACACATTATAAAAGAAATATGCAAGTTTGTTTTTACATTAAATTGCTGTCACAATAGCTGCATGCTAAATATTCCATTAAAAAAATAAAATTTATTATTAAACACTTTTGTTCCCTCCAATTTTCTGGTGGAACCCAGTTATTCCATTGTAAAGAATGTTGTTATAATTAGAGATGCCTGTATTTCATTACTAAATTTACACACTCATATCACTTATATGACTAAACATAAAGCCATTCAGTTACATTACATGAAATCAACGGCATGAAGATGAACAGTATTTGACCATAGTACTGGCATGTATGTGTGATTTGGAATTTTAACATAACTTTAAAAAAATTTCAGTCAAATTTGGTAAGATGTCTGCAGAATGGCAGTTTATGGTGATGTCTAACACTGGGGCATCAGGCTGCAGACATGTACATCATGATGTCACCACAATGCTTCTCATGTACATCACAATGTCACCAAAATGCTTCTCATGCACCTAATAAATTATGATGCAACCACAATGACTCTCCTGTACATAATGATGCAACCACAATGCTTCTTATGTATATCCTGCTGTCGCCACAATGATTCTCATGTACCTAATAAATTATGATGCAACCACAATGACTCTCCTGTACATAATGATGCAACCACAATGCTTCTTATGTACATCCTGCTGTCGCCACAATGATTCTCATGTACCTAATAAATTAAGACGATCACTACAATGCTTATGTACCCAATACATTATGATGATTGCTGCAATCCTTTTGATGTACCCAATACATTATCATGATTGCTGCAATCCTTTTGATGTACCCAATACATTATGATGATTACCGCAATCCTTTTGATGTACCCAATACATTATGATGATTACCGCAATCCTTTTGATGTACCCAATACATTATGATTGCTGCAATCCTTTTGATGTACCCAATACATTATGATTACTGCAATCCTTTTGATGTACACAATACATTATGATGATTGATGCAATCCTTTTGATGTACCCAATACATTATGATTACTGCAATCCTTTTGATGTACACAATACATTATGATGATTGCTGCAATCCTTTTGATGTACCCAATACATTATCATGATTGCTGCAATCCTTTTGATGTACCCAATACATTATGATGATTGCTGCAATCCTTTTGATGTACCCAATACATTATGATGATTACCGCAATCCTTTTGATGTACCCAATACATTATCATGATCACAGCTCTACTTCTGATATCCCAATAAATTATGATCTTCACCACAAAGCTTATCATGTACCCAATAAATTATAAATATTGCCACTAAGCTTCTAATAAACCCAACTAATTATAATGATCACTGCAACACTTCTCATGTAACCAATAAATTATAATAATTGCCACAAAGCTTCTCATATACCCAAAAATTTATGATGGTCACCACAATGCTTCTCATACACCCAACAAATTACAATTATCACCAAAATGCTTCCCAAATTCCCAACAAATTATGATGGTCAACACAATGCTTCTTATATATCCAATAAATTATAATGACTGCCACAATGCTACTCAAATTCCAAACAAATTATGATGGTCACCAGAATGCTTCTCATACACCCAACAAATTATAATTATCACCAAAATGCTTCTCAAATTCCCAACAAATTATGATGGTCAACACAATGCTTCTTATATATCCAATAAATTATAATGACTGCCACAATGCTTCTCAAATTCCAAACAAATTATGATGGTCACCAGAATGCTTCTCATACACCCAACAAATTATAATTATCACCACAATGCTTCTCAAATTCCCAACAAATTATGATGGTCAACACAATGCTTTTCATATACCCAACAAATTTATGATGGTCACTACAATGCTTATCATACACCCAACAAATTATAATTATCACCAAAATGCTTCTCAAATTCCCAACAAATTATGATGGTCAACACAATGCTTCTTATACACCCAACAAATTATAATTATCACCAAAATGCTTCTCAAATTCCCAACAAATTATGATGGTCAACACAATGCTTCTTATACACCCAACAAATTATGATGGTCAACACAATGCTTTTCATACACCCAACAAGTTATGATGATGATGATCACAACTCATCTTGTGTACTTAAAATGTTCTAATAAACATCACAACTCTTCTTATGTACCTAACAAATTAATACAATCAGAGTTCTAACAGATAAAAATTAAATTAAATAAAACATATTTTTTATTCCACCTCCTAAGTCTCACTATTACACAATTTTCAAGGCTCTGCTAACAAATGATGGCTTTTACATATCATCCTTTTATGTTATCTCCCTTTAACTTTTACCTTTCTTTCAACAGCCAAAACTGTCCCAAGACATAGTTAACAGGTTAGAGAGTTTACATTATACAGAATTGTTTATCTTCTTACCACATTTTCTTCCTTCCTTCTTTCCTCTCCCCTTCCTTGTTGTTCATGTTCCAGTTCAAGTGATGATTTGGACACTTGAACCTTCTCGCTCTCATCATTATCAACATCATGCTGCTGCTGTGCCTTCAAGGCTTTCTTCATCTCCCTGAGATTAAATATAGAATTTGTACTTGACTACAGAAAAATTACAGATGTAACTAGTACACAAATGACTACTTTAAAACAGCATGGAGAGTTAAGTCTCATTTTACAAGATTTATTATAATTTTAAATGATGCTTACTCAATTTCAAAATATAATATCAATGCCAAACAAAGTGTAACACGAGGAAGCTTGCAGTATCATTGTTGTAGAAAAAATAAATTATAATGGAGGATCGGCTTTCATTATCAGCTATATCTTGCATAATTTGTTGTCTAATTTTACACTGTTTAGGCTTCCTCCAATGTTGATTCACCCTCTGGTATTAAGAGTTGTAGTAATTTGGTATAAAGGGTATGAATTCCATATTAACGTCCAACATTTTAAGCATCCGTATAAGTTTATAGACTCTGATCTTTTTAGACCTGCTTACTGATACAAACTGTTTATATTATTTTAACTTCAAATGCTGGGTCTTCATCTTCAAAGATGCATGGTAATATATCTTGAGAAACAATTTTAGACTCCCTATCCTGCTGGTTGCTAGGTCCAATTTTCAAATGCTTGTGGGCACAAAAAAATGACTGAATTTCAATAAAAAGCAATAATTTCTCACCATATGATGTATACAGGAATCATAAAAGTTCCCAGTAAATTACAGGTGATGATGCATTATACTGGAGTACACTATACATACTATAACTATCACATTAAGTACTAGGATCCATAACTGTACCTGCTTTATACAGAGTGTTATACTGAGGTGATTTATAGCAAGGGACACTGTACTTATAGAAAGATAAAAACCTACCTTCTTTGTTTGGCAGACAACTTTGCTTTTGTGTTTGCTGGCTGCAATGTCAATGTCAAAAACAGTGAACACGATACAATGATAAAACTGCATTTTATACAATCTTTACATTTCAAGTCAAGATGAGTAGAAAGAAATTAATGAATCTGTACAATATCTGAATCAATTCTGATTATTTCTATCAAAAGATAATGTATCACAGATGACAACAGCACTATCACAGCACTCAAATATGTATACAAAGGCATTCAGAAGAAGAAGGAAGTTTTCAAGTTTCTTTGGTAAAAGGCAAGTTAAAAAGTTTTCAATTTAATACTATATACACTTCAGCACTGAAAACACTTTCAATTTCATTTGTTTGAGAAAACTGATAGCATATTAGAACTTTTAGATAAAATTCTCACAAATTATTTCTTAGAAAACTGACACTTATTATTCATCAGACTAGTAACAAAACAGACTATACCTGTTGTTTCATAATTTAGTACTTACTACAGACAAGAATTTTGCTATTTCTTGAAAACTAATTTTGAGAGCAAAATCTTTCTTTGATCATACTAACTCAATCATAATACACATCCAGCAATAAAATAACTTGCAAATCCAGTTTTTCAAAGCTACGAAAGACATTCACTATGTCTTTAAGCATGTTTTTGCAACCGAAACGCCACAAGGTCACTTACCAAACTGAATGTTGGACTTGAGTGGTCTCCCACTGGACAGAAAAAAATGGCACCAAAATCCTGTCAATTTCAAGTGTCTAAAGTTTCTTCTACAGTTACTAAATCATACTACTGAAGAGAAAAATCAAGAGGAGGGAGCTATACCCCTTACAAAGTTGGCATTGTTTCTAATCCCCTAACATATATGATGGCTTTTTAAGTTGTGAGATATGTTTAGGGTCAGCATGTAGTTTTATACACAGATACAATTTATAGAATATTTTATACTCCGTCATGTAAAACAAGAGGTGAATCCTAATGCTCTTCCTATTTTAGCTAGTGTGACTAAAGATGGACACTCTTTGTTCCAAGGGTGTCATATTCAACCATATCTAAACTCATGGAGGATTCCATTTGGCATAACGGGCCAAAGTCTTTGGTTGAGACATGTTCACAAGAAGGCTGGCTAATATACTTCCTTTCATAATGTCAAAAAGTGTCCCAAATTGTGGAATGGTATTCCCTGAGTATGACTGGCACTAGCTTCTCCTTAACGAGCCAATAAATAGTTAGCTCTCTGTTGTGCCCAGGCTATTAAGGACAAAATGTGATTCAGTTTGCATTACTGGAGGAAAACAATCCCTGTACTCTAATAGCATTTCACAGTGATGGGCCTTCTTGTATGAACGACTCTGTCCACTCTTTCTTCTGCTAACCATTTGTTTGTGAGGGCTTGTGCAGTGACTGCCAGACATGGATGTTCAACATTTCTGAGTATGGATGGAAAACCTGCAGTCATGGTTGTCTGAGAAGGCAGGATGTACTTAGGAATCTTTTTTACTAATTTCAATATGTTACTGATTCATTGTCACAATGACAAGGCCAATGAGGTGAAGAAATTCTCATACTAAAATTTGATTCTGAGTAAATGGTAGACACCAAGATAATTTTCAATGCGTGAAATCTCAAAGGAGATGCTGATGCAAAAAAAAAGTAATGTTGACAGTTGGTTCCTGAAGCAGTCTGCCAAACCAATGTAACATATCTGCAACTCCACCAGAATGAGGTTAATGTTAAAGTGATGGCTAATTTCTTTTGACAAATGGATTAACTTATTTTGTAAAACAGGTCACTAACAAGCCAAGTGAATGGAGATAAAGCATTTAGTCATCACAGAATCTTGAAATGTATTGTAAACTATAGAGCATTTAAGATGTCACCAATAAATTTGTTGTATGACAAAGATAAATGTACACATCTATGATGAAGATAGAAAAACACAAAGAAAAGATTATTTGTAAGGCATCAAGAAACAGCATGCTCATAAGAGTGAAAGTAGTGCATGTTGACATATGCAATTTGGAACCAAATCCTTTCTACTCCAGTATGACTTTCACTTTCTCAAACAAACTGTTTCTTACTTCTGTTGCTAAAATAAGCCAAATGATACAGCAAATGTCATTTTTAGCTTGGGAGAGCTGAATTTGCAAGGCAATAGATAGTATAACATATCATGATTGTGTTATTTGATGAAGAAACCAATCAAGCAAAAGTCATACTTCTACTAGTATTAAAATTTAGTGCAAAACAGGATTGGATCCTTTTCTTTGTTACCTGATCTTTGTCTTAGAACTAGAAATGAAAAACACTGTCTGCTCTACATAAATACCTTTTCTCCAAATGTGACAGGCATGTCATCTCCTAGATAGAATGGCTCAGACTCGGATGTTCTTGAAGAATCAGCATGAGATCGTGACAGCTCAAATCTTAAACAAAATAAGCTAATTTTTAACTCAATATACTACAGTATCTTCCAATTTTTAGATAGAATTCCTAATATGAGTCCTTATATTCAACACAAAATGCAATTGCTTCTATTATTTACTTAATTTCTGATAAAACAAGCTTTCCCACTAACGAGTTTGTACACAAAACTGTTTTAAGCTTAAAAAGCAGTCATAATGACTTATTTATCCCATTAATGGTTTAAACAAATTAAAATGATTCTAGCTGGTAATTTAGTTATTGTCAAACCTGTAAAAAAAAGCTCACATGGGGACAGCTAAAAGGTGTGGTAGTCTTCATCACATGTCAATATACACTGAATTATGTGCTAGGTTTAGAATCCATTATAAATATATTTGCAATATCTTTTGCTTAAGTGTGGATATAAACAAAAAAAAGAAACACAAGGCTTAGCAAGGTCTAACAGTACTCACCTGGCTTTTGGCTCACATAAACCTGACAATGAACCATCTCAGTGTGTGCATGATTTGCATTTTTAATGCAGCTTTAATAATTTTTCAGTCATATTGATATGATGTATGCAGTGTGGTAGTTTATAGTGGGGCATTATGCTGCAGACATGTAGCATGATGTCCCACCAGTCACATTATCCTGACACCAGGCCGACCAGTCCTAACACTAACCTCTTAATGCTGAGTGCCAAGCGAGGCAGCTGTTTTTTGTATGACTTTGGTATGACTCAGCTGGGTACCCAACCCACAACCTTCTGGATCCAAGTTGGACATTCTAACCACTATGTGACCAGAGCAGTTGTGAACCAGATCAATAAACATTCTTATAGTGTATTGAAACAAAACTGCTCAGAGTAAACTATCTCTAATTGTTTCAAGTTGATTTTACCTATTTAATTACAGCCGTAAACTTCTTTCCAAAGATGAAGCAATTATTCAAAGATATTCATGGTTAGTCCTACAATGCTTGTTTTTGGCTTTGAGTCTTAACGTCTAAACAACAGTGCTGTATAGCACATTTAGATGCCGACTGACAGTAATGAAAGCCAAATTTCAGGATAATCTCACACACTTGGCAGCCAATATCAGTGCTTTTCTACAAATTAAAGATATAATGTATTAGACTTTACTTACTCTGATGTCCTTTCCCTAATAAATTCAAATTCTCTCACAAGCAAATGGACCTGTTATCAAGTTTGATTGGCCTACAGTTCAGCTGGCTAGAAAGCGATGGAAGCTGGGAATGCCAAAATCGAGTTAAGTTGAAGATTATTCTTTAATGAAATGAATAAAAATATATTTTGTATATGGTGTGTACTGGAACAGTAAGCAAGGTTTTGTTTCATTCAAGGAATATATCGCTCTATGAACATACTTCAGCATACCCTGACTACCATCGCGTTTCAACAAATTCAAGTGTATGTCAACAGAGTATGAAAATGCGTCCATTTGCTAGTGTCAGATTTTTATTCCACCAGGATCAAGATAGTCAGGAAGTATATTAATTACACATAAATTTGTTGCAGAGTGTCAATATGGGCTGCCAATTGTATGAGATATTCCTAAAACTTTGACACTTGATCGGATGTAAACCGACATCGGAACATACTACACAAGGCTGTTATTTTGAAAGTACAATGTAGCAAAAAAACATAAATTAACATGTGATATGTCTTATATTGAAAGACTAATTCATCATAAAATTTAAGATCTTTATGCTAAGTTTTATCAAAATCATAGTTTCCAGATAGGTAACAAACTTAACCACTCAGATGCAAGATCATTTTATTTTATGTACTGATCTTGCTTATGTAAAAATCATAATAACAAAAGCTTATTTTCCAAGTCTGAAGTTTTGAAATTCAATCTCAATAGTGGTAACAAGCTCAAGCAATCAAGTACAACATTATCTAATAAATATGGATATATCTTGCCCGTAATCAAACTCATCTTGAAAATATCTACTATTTAGGAAGTTTGGACAACATCTTGCTGAGATTTTGCTGATATATATTTATATTCCAAATTTTAATCTTTTAATGAGATAAAAACATGTGGTATCAGAAATAAAGCTCTACATTTCCTAAATCAAACCATTTTCATTGATGGATGTTGAAGTGTCACAAAAGACAACATCAACATGCTTTCTGTTTTCCACAATGGATGTCTTCACAGATAATGCTGGATCTTCTGGCCTAACAAGGTCACAAAAAATTAAACTCAGTGGAGATTAGAACAGAAATACAAATGTGCTGCATAAAATGACTGGGAAATATAATATGAATGCCTTCCTACAGCATTCCAAGAGCAGAATGAGATGCATACCAATGGGTCATGATAAATGACCTACAAGAAGATGGGCCTTTCCTGGGGTTTGGCAGAGATGGCAGCAAAAGACCAGATGGGGTGGAGGAGGTGAGTAATATCTTATTGTTCCAGTGTAAACAAAGAGGATTAAGATGGTAATGAGAAGATGGTTGACAGGCACATGAGGGAAAAAGGACAAATGCCAAACCATATACTTATTTGGCCTTTAGGACCAGGCAAACTAAAATTTTATATAAAGATATTGACTGCAAATTATTTAATATTTTTCTGTATATGCAACCATATGTACATGTTTGGTGCAAGGGTTTACATTGAGTTTGAATTAAACTATTTTTGTGCATGTGGAAAAGGGAGTTTGCTAACTAGGTGTGGGTATTGCATTGTATGCTTAGGTAATTAATCTGGTAATATCCAGACAACATCTAAAAGTATTGTGCAATATGCTAATTTTAAAATTAAAAAGTATATTTGCGGTTTGCATTACATATGTTTTCAAGTCTGCATCATTTTCAGTCCTGTTTTCTCAGAAAATTAGTAAATTTTACACCAATATAATATGGTGTTCTATAATACAATTAAGTCACCTTGGTCGGTGTTGAAAACAAACTTTAAGAAAACAGTGAAATTTTCATGACTTTAAAATCTAAAAGCTGTTATAGTAAATTTCAATTACAATAAAATGCCCCTCTTGCAACCCATAAAATAATCAATTTGCATCCATATGCAAACTCGGTTTACACTAACCCAAATTTGTATGTTCAATGAGAATACAGGATCTGATAGGGTGGTAATCTGAAACATAGACTGTAACTGATGTGCAATTTGTGTAAGGCATTGGAATGACATAACTTACACTTTTATCTCCTTCCTATATGGACAAGTTGAAAGGCAGATTTTTATTTAAAGAAACACGGAAGCTTCAATGATATTAAATGACTGAATGCATAATGGCAACAAGGATAAAAAATATTTAAAAGACAACAATTAAGAATATTATGGAATAACTAATAACAAAGTTTTACCTTTTCATATGCAGCATATAATTGACTCAAGCAAAACATTTTATTTCATTTCATATATATTACATTTCATATATATAATGAAAAGCACAATTATTAAGGGTGTTTAATATGATTAAAGATAGGATTTTAAAACTGGATGGTTACAAATGTATATTGTAAAACTAGCTATCAAACAAAAGGGCTTAAAACTGACAAAACATCTGTCTATTCTGAGGTCTGTTCATTAGCACAGGAAAAGAATAAATGGCACACCTTGTTTAATCATCTTTGTATAAGCCAGTTTTCTTTCAATAACATATATCAGGCATTTTCATCCTTGAAGACAGTATGACTCTCTTAAGTTTCATATTTTAAGTGAGCTAACTTGTCATGCTGAAACATACTGTATCACAAATTTATACATCACAAAATGTACATACAACTTCCAAGTATTTGAGTAGATGTATGTAATTATTTCTTGAGTGAAGTGGAAACATTGTCTTGTCATGAGCAGTGAACCATAAGTGATAATCAAAATGTTTCCACTTCATGAAATCAATATTTCTGTATAATTTACTTTAAAAATGTAGATTTTCTTCATACATTTTTATATGAAAAACCCTCATTTTGCATGTATTTTTTTCATTCTCTGCTATTGTAATTAACAGTGGTATTATCATTAAAAAGAAGTTCAAAACTAAATTTTACAATAATTTAGGTCAGTGACATTTTACAAATTTCACTTGTACATACTTCGCTTCAAAATATGTATTTTGTCAAATGTATTCATATAAAAATGAAGATATTTTTAATTTAGTTCACACATTTCAAATGATTGATACTGCTGCTTTGATGCAAAGTAGAAACATCACAGAGTAATTGAATCCAACAGACTGAAGAGTGTAACATCCTTAAAGAAAAGATTTTAATGATTCTAAATTTAATAGTAAGGCTTTTCATTCTTTACTTTGCTTATTTCTATATTCAAATGTGAATTTTTTTTTTACCTTGGCAATATTTAATCTAGAGTTTTTCTTTCTTAAAAATTAATAATGTTTCTTGAAGAGTATTGGAGATTATGGGTGACATATAGCAACAGATCATTAAGTTCAGTTGCTGTCAGTTTCTGATTCATGTAGAAAATTAATAATAAAAAGTTAATACTTGAAGTCTACTTTTTGCTGTTGATGGCACTTCATTGACTGTATAAAGGTACTCTAGAAGGCCTAAAGTTGACACATTTTATGATCTGTCTATTCTGATGTGTGTGTGTGTGTGTGTGTGTGAGAGAGAGAGAGAGAGAGAGCAGAGCAGAAGAAGAAAACTGATATGTCTAAATATGTAAATACAGATCTGAATAATGTAAATAAAGGAAGATATATTATCTAAATGGGAAAAAGTAGTTCCAAAAGTGATACTGCCACAGTGGCTTTAAAAGGAATATCACCATTCTGGTAATATCATATTCCTCTAACTGATATATTTCAATATCTCATTATGAAATATATACTATAAATTGTTACCTATCCAAGACTGGAATATCACTAAAACAGCAACACTTGACAAATTTCTTCTAAGAAAACACAAGGAGTGTAAAAATTAAAATGATGACACTAAATGTTATAAATTCTTGCTATAAAATTGCAAAAAAATAAAAGTTTGCATAAAAATGAATTATGTAACTGTTTGACATACTTATCTCCCTTGACATGCTGAAGATTAATCATAGTATCAGGGAATGCCATATCCACTTCCTCTCTTCCACTGTTTGTTTTCCCATCCTGATCTTTCTGTGACTGTTCCTCTAACATATTTAGATCCCTTGAGATTTTGGTTCTCGTTTGCAATGAATCCTCCTCTGTATCATCTGCCTCCAAATTATCATTTTCTGATTCATCTTTTTGACTGTCTTGGTCATTTATTGCATTTCTGTTTTCCAGTTTGCCATCACAGTCTTCATCACAGACTTTATCATCATCATCTTCATCACTTTTGTCTTCATTAATACTGTCATCACCATTATCCATTTCATTGTCACTGTTAGTTTCTATTGTAGCTTCACTCTCTGCTGCCATCGAGTCCGCCACTGACATCTCATCCTCATCAGCTGTTCTGACTCGTCTTTCTCCAGCATGTCGGACAATACTTCCATCTTCAAGCTGGCAAAAACGAGAATTGTATAAAGATTCAGTGCAAAGGTCTTGACCAGCTGTACTTCAACAACAACCTAAATCATTTTTAATCACAAGAACTTCCAGACTTTTACATTAAATCCAGTAAAACCCCATTAATCTACATTTTGTTACACCTACCACACACACACACACACTTTATGCTGGCTTTAGTGGTTAGAGTGTCTGAGTAACTTAAAAGTTCTTTTAAGTATAAGATAACTACATCTTACCTTAAACATGATGGCAAATCCATAGACTAAATAAGATGGTGGCAGATAATTCTTTTTGCCTGAAATAATCATGAAAATGAGTCAAAGTATTTTAATATAACATTTCCAGACTGTATATGATGGCAAAAGGTTTTTCTTCTTCATTTTTTTGTTTCTGTTCTTTCCCTAAATTAATTCTTGAGAAAACCAAATTTTTGTTTCCATCTTCAAACTTTTTAGGTATCTTTACAATATCTTTTTTGGAAAAACAAATTTGTTTGCAAGCAAAATAAAATTATTGGAAGCAATGCAAGCAACCAATGAAAAATTTAAACATGCTCTGTCCAAATAACTAATCTGCCATGCTATCCATTGAATAGATTTAATACAGTGGTATTATGTATTTTAGTCATGATGATCATTTTTACAGATTAAATTGTACTATCTTAGCCAAATTCCCCAACTGTAATGTCCACAACCTTTTCTACTGTTTGACTGAAAAGACCTCACATGTAAATTGTGGTCATTTTGAACAGCTTTGAAGATTGTGTAGTTATTACAGTGGTCCCCCTCTTATACAGCCCTTCTCACCAGTGGCCACCTCCTCTATAAGCCAGTTTTCCTGGTACTGACAAGTTTGTGTACAAAAGCACTCCTCATGGGCAGCCACCACTCTGATCTGCCTTGTAGCCAGCATTTTAGGCCAAAAATGTAAAATATATCCCTCACAAGTTGCTACATTTTTTTTAATATGCATCCAGAAACCAATATTTAATTCATACAGTTTGGTAAGCTATCCAATTATCTATACCGATGCATTTCCTTATGTTGGGTTTTCATTAGTGAAGTGTTGCCTAAGGTACACTATAACTTCTACAGGAAATGGGCTCAACAATGTTCTGAGTTTTGGACTTTACATAGCTGTTGAGTGTTCAACACTCTGATGATTACAGCCATAATTGTCTTCATAATTGTCGAGATCATAATGTGGTCAAAAAAGGCTAAATATGGAGTCACACTCAAGCAGAAATTAACTTTGAACAAATCTGGTACCAGAATGATAAAAACTTGACAGTTTTTATTTATCACTTCTTATATAAGCAAGTCATGTTGTCTACTCTACAAAAAATTTCATCTGCATGATCAAATTCAGTAGTGCACATAGCAAAACAGGAATAAACAACACTTTAAAATGTCATCAAGTAAATGGAAAATTATTACTTTGGAAGAAAAAGTAAAAGATATTTGACTCAACAACAATTGGGAGGGTTCAAGAATTCCTGCAGAAAAATTTTATGTTGGAAAGTCTCAAATAATAAATAATAAATATCAAACTCACATTACATGCCAAAGAAAAAGGAACTATTAATGTATGTTTACTTGAAATATGTATATTTTTAAGGCAAGAAGCTTTTAATAATTAATGTTACTTTTAAATGATGATATTAAATACTCTGAAGTAACATGTAGCTTTCTTACTATATATATATATATATATATATATATATATATATATATATATATATATATATATATATATATATATATATATATATATATATATATACTTCTCATAAATATAGTGCCATTCTGGAAAGGCCAACCATATTTTATGGCCATTTTCCTAGTGTAATAATGGTGGCCACATAAGAGAATCACTGTATGTCATAAAAACTTTACTGTTGAGCCATCCACCTGATGAAATGCATCACTAATAGCAATGTAACCAACTAGAACCAAGAGGAGATGGATAAATGGGAGGACAAGGGTCACACAGTATATCATAATAAATCACATTGACTTTCACATAAACTCACTCCTATTTAGATTTAGAAAGGCAGTAAAACTACTCATAATAAATGAATAAGGCCTCACCTCTGATCATAAAACTTCCTGTGGTGAGGTACTCCCCAGATGGTGCTGTTTTTGATACCTGGTCATGATATACCCACCATGCACTAGTCACAACCTTGGCATCCCATGCTGCACTATTACAAATGGCCATAGTCCCAGCTTCATTCAGAGTCTTGGGAGGAACTGACTCTCCTGTAGGCATGGAAACAAGATTATACAAAAATTCAATAATTTTTATTATTACCAATATTTAATAAATATTTTAAGGCAAAAGATTGTGAAGACTGTGCAGAAAATCAAGGTCATATTCATATAAATGCAATTTGATTAATACATATTAATCATTACATACATTTTTTATCTTTGAATTTTTTTTTATGAAATGTTAAAATTTAGTGCCTGTATAATTTATGAGTGACAAGTAAATTTTTCAACATTACCATACTACCACAGAAATAATGATATATCTGCATGCAAGTCAAAACTGTAAATATTTCTGGAACAAAAAAACATACATTTTACCTGTTGGATTTTTAATGATGCAACTGCTGGCGCCATGCAAGTCAGCATGCACATATAGATCACCTGTTGATTAAAGATATATTGCAAAGTTAAACAGAGTACACAATTAAAAAACTTGAAGACATGACCTAGGTATAAATGAAAGATTAACTCAACAGGATCATTTTGTTATAGCTGTGGAAGTGACAAGACCTCTAGGTACATGATTGATGAATTGCATAATTCATTACTTTCATAGCAATAATTACCTCTCTCCTGTATCAGAGTAACCTCTTAGTTTCAAAATACTGTCTTTACAGAATTGGAATGAAATTGAGAAACCTCAACATTTTTGCTTGTTTTTATTTTATAAACTATAGGATTACTAGATCATTTAAAATTTACTATATTTTGTCATAGTTTTTGTATAAATCTCTGTTTGTACCATGTACTGATTACAATAATGCAAACCTTTAATGTGATCAAAATATGCACTGAACTTAGTCATTTCATTCACTGATTTATAGTTTCTAACCTTACTGTGACTAGGGTGGCCCTAACACTGTCATCATCCATGGATTTCATGCTCGTAGTGCACACACTATGGGTGAGTCTATTTTCCTCAAACAGCAGCGATGTTGTTCATTCAGTAACTTCTGGATAATTCCATATATTACCATAAGACTGAGAGTTGAAAGTTATAGCTATCTGCACACATATATATAAAAATTACAGTTTGTTATATCCACATGAAAGTAGCAAATTTGTGGTTGTAATTCTTTTAATTTGTTTGATTTACTTTCAGAAGCAGATGATGTATTATTTACCATCTATGTGCATACTTGTGTAGCTGTGCATTTACCCTATTGCTGACAATGGAATTGTCCTGGAAATGACCTGTGAGCACAGTCATCTTTTACACTGAAAACTTCCATTTGACATGAAACATGTAGACATTAACAGTGTCAGGGTCTCCATGGTCCCAATCAGGTTTGAAATTATAAATCAATGAATGAACTGACTAATGCCTGTGCATTTTTTTTATCTCATTTATGCTATTTATTTTTTACAATGGTGTGGGGTTTAAAACATACAGAGAGGTATATTCAGACTATAGGTACAACTTCTCTGCTGTCCATATAAAGAAGATTAACATACTGTTATCATTATATATTCGGTTCCATTTTTATGAAAAAAGGACTGTATATAGAAAAAAAATGACCCCAATATTTGTCTACTTTTACAGCCAGACCAAATATTGTAAAATCTCTCCATATTTTAAAAGCAGTAAGTACTGGAAAATATTACCTGGGATTGAGGTATGTTGCATTCTAAACATGTTTTCTAAGTCCCTCAAAGGAAGTTGTTTTCTTCTTTTTTATCTTTTTTATTGCTGAGTACTGGAATCATCTCAAGCAATCTTGAGAAACCCCTACATGAGTTCAGTAACAAAATCATTTATCTTACATATGTGACTTGATGTGTTCACAAGTCTAGTACACAAAATATATGTAATGGTCTTTGACCAAGAACCTAATATCTTGGATCAGTAGAATCATCTCAGATACTGCCAAGACGTACCCACATGCTAAAAAATATTTTTGAAAAAAACCAAGTTAGTGAACTGGCATTATTCAAACTACATGTCAACAGTTTCACAAGGCATCACAGATAACAACCAACCTTTTGACCTAGAAATCAATGGCTTATATCAATTTCTTTACTGAAAAGTAATCAAATGTAAAGTCTGGTCAAAATTCATTTGTCAACCTGCCAACCTAACAAAGCTCTTCTCAGGCAATCAACATTCTTCTGTAAATCAGATCGATTTTCAGCAAGACATAAATTGATCTCATGAAATACTATCATTGACCAGGAAAACATGTGTCTAAAAGGTTTAGAAGTGTGAAGGCAACCAAAAGTTCCTATTGGCCTTATTGACCCTCATTGAGTTTCTGAAATTTAAGTTCCAAACTCCATGGAGGTAATTACTCTGTACAAGTGTTCAATCTCATGAAATCTATGGGCTTTTAAAATTTTTTTAAAATCCACATGACAGTGCCAATCATCTCTCCTGCCATGGATAATAATCAAATCAACATCACATGATGACTAATAAATGTTAATTGTTGCCTTTCCTGCTGTTTTTCAAGCATGAGCATGTATATGAATATTGTCTTTTATATTTCTTTGCTGATAGAATATTATCAAAGCCTGACTTTCCCATTCACTTTCAGCATTTTGTCTCTTGGATTGATCAAGTATGTTTGGTTAACAAACTCACTCACAGTAGTACAGACTTGTAGGTGGTCAGATATGCAGAAGTTTTATTCATTATAAGTTAAATACTGCAATGGGTGTTTTAGTGAAAACCCAATGTTAACATAAGTAGTCATAACAAGGTTTCCAAGATGGCCAATATGATTGCTATGTTGGAGGTTAAATCAGCACCATTTTCATCTTGTACCTGCTACATACTGGTTATTACGTTTTATTGAAATCCTGTGTTGATACAAGCATTCATTCAGAAAATATGGCCTTACCAAGATTTTTAATAGGACACATGGTACAAATAGTATGTAGAAATGGGAACCAGCCTGGAAATGGGTGAAGATAAAATAGATATATATGGGTTGGACTGGCCAGAATTGGTTAATAATGTAAGTTATTTTTTAGGACAAAAAAAATCTTTGAGAACTTATCCTAATTGTAACTAAAAACAAATGGAGACATTGTTTCATTGATTGAATTTCAGTCCTTTAACAGTCTTGAGTTTGGAACACTCAATGAAATTAGCACCTGATTATTTGGTGCGGAATCAAAATCAAATGTTTCAAACACATGTGGTCCAGAAAATAGTGGCTCATATCTACACAGAAGCTGATATCCAGGTATCATCAATTCTGATAAAAACAAGTTTGATCATGGGCACTCAGAAATTTAAAGTTATTAAATTATCAATATCATGGTGTTTGCATAGGTTTATTATGGAAACTGAATTAGTGCCACAAGTTCTTAATATGACCACTAGTGACAACCCTCTGAAAGTTCTACCAGCACTATTTAAATGTGACAAGCCAGACATGTTTTAATAAAAACCCTATGTCAATATGAACATTCATTCAAAAAGTGGTCAAATCTGTGAAATAAGATTAGCATTAACAAGATTTTTAAGATGGTAACCATATTAACCAAGTCAGACTGGTTTTATCATTTAGAACTATAAAGCTGTCATAAGAACTTTTGTAGTGGAAACCATATGTTGATTTGCTCATGTTTTTTGAATAAATAGCCATAACAAGGTTTTTGTGATGGTTATCATGATTGCAATGAGGAATGCTAAAGGGGTATCATTTAAACAGATCTCTTTGTACCAAGTTTCAAGCAGTTCTGGAGAAGTAGCAACATTAAACAGCTACTAACTGACAATGGATGGACAAAAAACTGGATGTTGGCAAATTCTAAATTAGCTCTTCCAGTCTTTGACCATAAGAGACTAAAAACAAATACAGAAAAATCAATTTTCTTTTTCGTAACTTATATCATGTAACAAACTCAAATATCAATACATCTTAAGTCCAGGTGAAAGAAATTTTAATTGCTGTGATATATATTTGTTTTCTTTACCATTTTCTATGAAGGCATGATATTATCAATCTCTTCTATTATATCAAATATCATGTGTATGGTTTTTCAAAAATCTGAAGCTTGAGTCAAAGAAAATTTGATATCTTTGAAAGTTACTCAATTACTTTTTGAAATTTTGATTTCGGAGTTCAGTAAAATCATTATGCTACTTTCCTGTTTATTATTACAGAAATACTTCTTTCTCCCTATTATACCAACATATTCACTGTCATTGCAACTTATTCATTAAAATTTGTCAGGATTTTGAGTCCCAAAATTGGACACTATTAACTAATAACTAACTTCTGTCCATTATACCTGGTCGAAGGTGCTTCTTGACTATGATTTCATTCTGCTGTGAATCTCTGCCACCAATGACCAAGTAATTCTCTGAGCTGATAAACCACAGGAACTTTTCAAACCTGGGTCAAGGAAACAAAGAAGAATAGCAATCACAATGCAGGACCAGTGTCACACAATGCATATATAAGAGTTACTCTCAGACTTATGGATATTAAGTTGGTTTACTGTCAAATCCTAATTTAGTCCTATGTCCGGAGAGCATAAAGCAAGGATATCCTAGTCAGATTTTAAATTGATATCGTTCTGTGCTGATGAAATCTGTAGTACAGTTTGGATTTATTTTTCACTTACACATTCAGGAAAATACTTTTGATAAGTGTTCTTCATGAAGCAATTTCAAAATAACAGGAATTTCCAAAAGTTTAACTGGACACAAGAAAACCACCAAAAGTGATATGGCCATGTTGTAAAACTTTGCATTGTCTCACCAACATAGTACTTTTGATAATGCATCTTATGATGCACTACTTTGTATAATGCATCCTATGTATCAAAGTGACATCGCTCTGCAGTGAAAGTACATAAGAAAATAAACTAAATACAAAGGTTAATGCAGATCAGTAGAGTATGAAATAGTGGTCACAATAACTTAGCGATGACTGCACATTGTAATAATTTTCAAGGAGCACTGACTCACTAAATACAATGACTAAATGCAGAAGTGTTTGAGAAACTGGAGCACTGACTCACTAAATACAATGACTAAATGCAGAAGTGTTTGAGAAACTGAGTTAAAAAAAGGTCACTAAGTATGAAATGTATGTCATAGTGACCCAGTTTTGACATTGGGTGTAGTAGTTTTCATAGTAGATTTACATACCAAGTTACATGACTCTGAAGACCTAACTATTTGAGGAACTAAGCTCAACATAAAGGTTATCACTGGTGGGAAATGTATGTCACAGTGACCTACATGATGCATTTTCATCACAAGTTACATTACTCAACAAGTAAAGGTGTCAGAGATACTGAGCTAAATGCAAAGGTAAGCATAGATCAAAATGAAATATAGAACACAGTGACCTATTGTTTTCTGATGGCTATTGTACTCTTCATGATGCAGTTACATATCCTGGTATGTGATTCCATGGACACTAGCATCTTAAAAATCACTGGACCATGAATATTGGCAAAAGCGAGCTAACTTTAACTAAAAGATGTAGTACTTCTCACTCAAATACCAACTTGTGTCATTGTGCAAGTAATAAATAATGCCAGAAAGAAAGAACATAAAAGTAAACCCAAGGCAGAACAACTAGGTTCACTGCAAAGGTAAGCACAAATCATGTAACTATGAAGTATTGTTCATAGTGACCTACAATTCAATTATGCACGTATATACCAAGTTACATCTCCACAGGCAATATTTCCAGAGAAAATGAACTTAACTAAAATCATAATAAAAGATATGTTACACTGATATAACTTTAACTGAAAAGTACAATATTCCATAAGACACATCAAAATTCCAACTTTAGTACTCTATGTGCAACAGTGTATAAGAAAATGACTTAAATTAAAACTGTAACATCACTGTTGGCACCAGGTGGATGGACAGACAACATTTCCTAAGTAAAGCATCTGATACAAAACTAATATTAATGTAGCTGCCATTGCTGTCATCACAAAGTAACTGATACCTGATATTTACTATGCTTATGCCGAAGATACAATGTTATGAATGATAAGCTCTTGTTTGCAAAGGCCATCAAGAAATGAACTTTGGTAATACCTAACAATGAGTTCCATCACATTTTCTGAGCAATTGTGGAAATAATTAAGGTCTTTTCTTAGCTATGTAAATGAACTGGTTGGTGTTAAAGATACTTATTAATTTGATGTAAGCTTTATATACCAAGTTCATACCATGTTGGTTGATTTGGCATATATTCTGTGAAACATGTACAAGAGTACCATGAATGGTACATTATATACCTTTTCTGTGTTTAATAGTCCTCTATATAGGCACCAGTAGGATATTAACCAACAGATCTCAATGACCTGGACCTTTGGGCAAGTATGTGGCCTTGACATAAACTTAATGTGCAGGATAACATAACTTTTCTTATTAGATGTACTCTGACCTCTGACCTATAGATCCCAGAATCAATGGGTTCCTTTATGACTCTAAATACAAGACATCCACACAGTTTGTTTAAGGAATGTAGTCTTGAAGAAAAGTTATTTTGTAAAACTTATTTTCTTTGAGCCACCATGACCTTGGCATTTAAGTACATGACCTCAAAGTTAATAAGCCTCTTCGATATTTCAAGTATAAGCGATCCAAAAATTTTGGTCAAGACATGTGATCTAAACTAAAGTTTATGTACAAAATCCATTTGTCTCTTTTGGTCAGTGACAGTGAACTCTAACCTGAAAATAAAGGGCCTCCTTTCTTATTTAATATGTAAGTCATCCATAAACTTCACCACAGGGTCAAGAACTGAAATTGTTATCCATTTTTCTTCTTTCAGTCACACTGACCATGACTATTTGATCCCCAAATAAACAGGCTTCTTCTATACCCCAAGTACAAGTCATAATTAACATCTCATAACTGAGGATGGTGAAGAATCTGAGTTAATAAGCGGAAACAAAATTGGTACAGATGGATATATAGCATCACAACCATGTGACTATTTCATAAAAATCATGGCATTTGTTGCCAGGAGAAACACACAAAATGCAAATACTCAACATCAAAAGTTACCAGAAGATTAGATGACCACTGGCCAGATAGACTGAAAAGGAGTATTTCTAAAGCCTACTTTGATTCTGTCATTAATACAAAATGACCTAACAAAATATGTGTATCTTAATGTATGTAATGCGTGACTGCAAATTTTAATATCTGAATAAATGTATTCTATCAAATTAACTGGCTTAAATGTTTCATCTGTTTTTCTCACCAATATGTCTTTCTGGCTTTGTTAATGGATACTGCTGTGGCAACTTCCTTTAATGCCTCCATGGTTTTCCTTTCTGCTGACTTCAGAGCCTAAAATACAGCAATAGATTTTTTTTCATAAAGACTACACTTTGTGGAATTCAATGTGTACATATACCAAAAGGCATACCCATATAATAAGAATGCTAATTATACTTGTTTATTTATTAGTGACAAGATTTATATCTAGGATGTCTGTGATGGGATGGGTAACACTACATATGGTGGGAGTATCAATGGTTATGGGGCACTGTAAGTACCATAAAAATAGTACAAATGTCTATGAGGGTTGATCATATACATCCAAAACAAATGCAATATTTTCTAAACAAAGCAACACTTCATAAATTTTGCCCATCTATTACTGAGAATGTCCTTGTTCAGGACATTGTGTCATTTTTAATTTGTTGACATCACTGGCCTAATGACATCATTTTTTTTTGCCATGATATATAAGTTGACACTGACAAAATGGCAGACAAGTCCATGTTTTAACACAGAGTGATTAATGTACTCAAAATTAGGAAAATCAATTTAAGTGAATAAAAGTTAACTTAGATGCTGTTTATGGACCTAAAGCAATTGCACAAATCTGGAATCACTAGATGGTTAAAAAAGTTTGTGATGGTAGGGTGATTGCTAAAACTGAAACAAAAAATAGCAGGCCATGGATATCTCTTCTGAAAGAAATAGCAACTTATATGGACGATTTTGTTCATTATGTTTTTTAATACACAAGGAATAATCCTGAACCAGAGAGTACCTGAGAAAACCAGTTAATGGACAGCATTTTGCCACTGTAATCATATTTAATTTCTGTGAGGCTGTCTGCAAATTTTGTCAAGACCAGGTGGGGGAGGAAGTGTTATTCTGCACCAAGATAATGCACTGTACAAGAAAATACAAGTCTGTAATGCAGACCTTACAAATATCTGGCAAACCTTAAACCACCCATCATTCAGCCCAGATTTTATCTGTTTGTGACATATGGTGTGTCAAAATATTTGTTAAGCGAGAACCATTATAAAAATAGAAAAACTAAGGGATGCAATCAACGAGTTGCTTTGAATGCAATTACATGATGGGCTAAAGCATGTGTTCAGGACATGGGTCACAAGATGATTGCAATTCATTAAGTTAACTTACTCTGAGAAGGACTACTAACATTTTTGTAAACAGATAATATTTTTTGTGTCATATCTTATGACCCTTTTTCTTTTTGATTTCATTTAAATGCTGATAGTAGGATGAATTTATGCAAAGAATGTGTGGTCACCTTGATTATAGTCTGAAAATACATCCCCGTTGGTTAGTACCCCCCTACCGATTTCAATAACTAAAACGTTTTAATGTGATTAAATGTGCACAGAACTAAGTCAATTGAACCATTGATTTATAATTTCTAACCTGACGGTCACCAGAATGACACTAGTACTTGCATCCCCTTGCACCTTTCATGCTTAACGGACTTTCCATACTAACACGGTGCCATATTCCGTACACTACAGTTTAGTTTATTTCCATCTGACAACATAATGACGTAATTGATCCTATTCGGTAACTGCCGGATAATTCCATAAATTGCAATAACGTTGACTTTGGGATTATATTCATTTGCACACGTGAACATATTAAACCTGAAAGGCAAATTTGTTGTCATTCTTTTCCTTTGCTTGATTCGACACTGTATATATCGGAAGCAGATGACATATGTACATATTTAGGTGCGCATGCGCCCCTTTGCTGAAAATGGATTGGGCCAGAAACTGGAAATGGTTCTCAAGCATGTCAGTCTATTACATTGAAAACTTCCGTTAAACATGAAAAGTGCAGGCAATGACGGTGTTATGGCAATTCTTCTCACATTCAGGTTAGAAAATATAAATCAATGAATTAATTGACTATGTTCCTTGCACTTTTTATCAAATTAAATGTTTCCGTTATTGAAATCGGTAGGGGGATACAAACCAACAGGGATGTATTTTCGGACTATAGAAAGAACCAACTGACCTTTGCTGATGCATCTATTGTCTTTTGTTCCTTGTGAGATGCCTGCTTCTTCTTCTCAAAATATCTGCAATGTAAAATCATATTATTTGTTCCTGCATTTTATAACTATAACAGTTGTATCAAGCCTCATTTATTAAATTCATGTAATATCAAGTGAACCAAAACAATTGTGGATTGTCCAATATATCTAAATGTACTTCAAAATTAAATACTACATTCTTTAAATATCATAATCCAAATCTTTCATTTCAATATATTTAAGTCAATGAATAATCTGAATATTCTGCTCCAAGGCATGCACAACTGAAAACTAGAATTAAGTTTACAACAAACATTTACAAATATCATACACATCAAATGAGCATGGCTGATTTATGACTCTCTTGCATTCCTTTTTTTATCATGCATATAACAAGAACGTGGCAAGGAATCAATATAAAATTGTGGGTATTTTTAATTTTACACACACTGGAATAGGTAATTTTATCAAATATGCATTTTACTTGTACTCCATTTACATTGTTTGCATTCTTTCTGCATTTCATCTATCATCTCATCATGTTTTGTTTATGGTCTTAGAAAATTCATTAGGATTTTGTGATTATTGCTTTCATCAATCATTTCATTTTCACTAATATAGATGAAATGGAGATGCATTTTCTGAAGTTGGGTATTTCATTTCAAAGAAGAAACTATCGCATTCAAAACCTCTCTAATTAAAAGCTTTAGGTAAACACTAAGAGCAAAAATTCAAAAGACAGCACCGAAATATAACTACAACAGTTACTGCAATAAGTGCATAAATAGTACATATTCATTTGCAATGTTATTACTCATTTCATTCAGCTGAGATAAAGACTGTACAGATTCAATCACCAATGTCATCACATCAATGTGTGTACTTTTTTGTAAACCTTTTCAAGAACAATGTGACCAGTTTACATGTGAGAATAAATATATCAGTTTAATGAATCCTAGATTTTGTCATGTCAATGGCTTTTGACTATGAAAAATTTATCAAAAGCCTGAAAGCAACTGATTGTCAATCAATTCAACAATATATATTCAGTATCTTTCATATTTCTGCACTCTGCATTTACATTCTCTATTTTCTTCAAAACACACTCATTTAAGTTTCATTCTGTGTTTCATTTGTATTCAGTCTACATTTCATTTTCATTTTAATGGTAAATTACATTTCCATGTCAGATGTAGTTAAATGGGTACCATGACACAACCATTTTGAAATTCCTCTAATGATTGGATAAGCAAAGTTTTTAACGGAAATAGGCTACATCCTAAATGTGCATACATTTATTTTTATCTAACTAATTAAAAAAAAAACATAAAGGAAACAAGACTGATAATAATCTTTTTCAAATATGGTGGAAAAAATAAAAGTCATGGAGCCTGATTGTAGACTTGTGTAATCAATGGAATCACTAATTTTGAGCACGAACTGTGCTACATTTCTGGACCTGGTGACTGTATTTGAACATGACATACAATTATGGCAGAATTTCAAAATATATAATTACTTAAAGTGTAGTAAGGGACTGCAGTTTAGCAGGATTCAAAATTAAAAAACAATATATTTGGGCAACCAAAAGCTCAAGAAATCACCACCTGATTACAATAAAAATGCCTAATCCAAAAACAGTGCTTTCACATCAAAGAGATTTGTTTTTCTTTCTACAGACATAAATAAAAATGTTTTCATGTAGGAACTAAATCAACAGGCAGTCAAGCACATTATGTTAAGTAATTCAATTCTAAGTTTTTAAAATTTATTTCTAAAATTTCTTTCTTGAAAGCTTTTCATATACTGGAAAAACATGTTTCTTACAATTGTTGAATATCACCTTACTTTCTTGAATTAGCATAGGCACTCAGTGAAAGGTCAATGTCTACTTTCATGGGTTTTATCCTCTCATCATCGTCATTGTCTTCTTCATCACTACACATGTATGGATTTCTAAAATATTACAACATGGCAATTAATCATAATCATACACTGAAGAGCCTTCAAAAAGATCTTGATAATGTCAAAAACTAACTTTTATGAGAAAAATCTTTTGTGGAAAACCAGTGTCTCACCTATATTCCTGTATAGCTACTGGAACAGTATCATTATAGATCCTCTACTACCCCACAAATGATGACCACAAGGGCATATACTGAAACCTATTACACCCAAACATGATGACCAAGAGGGCATATATTGAAATCTATTATGCCTGTGACATTCTTCTACAAAATGCCACTGTAATATACATTTTGGTAGTTTATAACTTTTGCCCCCATTCTAACAACCACATGACAAGGGGAACCTATATAAAAAACTTCTCTTGCACATGGATACTATACTTTGAAAAAATCCTTGTCTTGTTTTGTAATTTAAATAAATTCAAATCTCTTCAACAGACTCTGAGGTAACTGTAGTGATATTTCCAAAATTGGAATGTTTTAGCAGCTATCTACCTACTGCATACATTGATGTTAGTTATAATATTTCATCCAATCACTGAGACACAGATAAAGTTTAAAATGTCCATTATATACATCTCAGGTTTTTTTTTCTTATATCTGATGCAAAAGGTGAGGGCAATCTAATTGTGATATTATAAAGGCAAGTGTACTATCTAATTTAATGAATTTAGGCTCAACGGTTTGGGATAAAACAGACAAATGAATGGACTGACTGTTGGAAGGTAGCACAATATAGCCAAAATCTTATGAAAAGCATCTAAAAATAATACTGCAAAAAACTACATTATTAGAATTTATAAAAGAAAAAAAGAATTTACTGTTCATCTTGAAACAAACTATAGTCCAATGCTACATCCCCATTCGTTTGTACCCCCATACAGATTTCAATAACGGAAACCTTAAATTTGATACAAAGTGCAAAGAACTTAGTCAATTCATTCATTGAGTTATATTTTCTAACCTGAATGTGAGAAAAATTGCCATAACACCGTCATCACCTGCGTGTTTTATGCTTAACAGAAGTTTTCAATGTAATAGTCTAACATGCTTGAGAACCATTTCCAGTTTCTGGACCAGTCCATTTTTAGCAAAGGGGTGCATGCGTGACTAAAGATGTACTTACAAATGTTGTCTGCTTCCGATATTTACAGTGTCAAATCAAACAAAGGAAAATAATAACAAAAAATTTGCCTTTCACGTGGATTTAACAATCGGTTTCATTAATATGTTCATGTATGCAAAGGAATATAATTCCAAAGTCAACATTATGGTAATTTATGGAATTATCCAGCAGTTACCGAAAAAGAAAAATTACGTCATTATGTTGTCGGATGGAAATAAACTGCCCCATAGTGTACAGAATATAGCGCCATATTAGTATGGAAAGTCCGTTAAGCATGACAGGTGCAAGGGGATGCCAGTATTAGTGCCAGTCTGGTGACAGTCAGGTTAGAAATTATAAATAAATGATTCAATTGACTTAGTTCTGTGCACTTTTTATCACATTAAACGTTTCAGCTATTGAAATTGATAGGAGGGTACAAACCAACGGGATGTAGCAACAGACTATAATCTCTGTATTACTGTGTCACTGATATGGCATCACTTGTCAACTCAGTGTCAAAGCACAATGAAATCTATGAGATGAAATTTACACCTATGTGACTGAGACTCCTGTTTCTTTTTATTAATAAAGCTAAAGAGTTTTATATAATTACAATAACTATAAGAAATGTGCAGTGAAAAATTATTTTAAAGTCAATGAAAATATGTGACAGCTTAAGAAATCATTTTTGACTGATGACCTAGAAGCTGTCTTTGTTGGATTTTAATATGAGCTCCATAACTGTGGAAAAAAAAAAACGATCACTCACCAAATGAATGATCTTTAAATGGAGAAAATGTAAAAAGCTGAACTTATGCTCATAACTCCAAAACTGTACACTCAAACTGTTTTTCAATATCACCGAAACTTAGAGTGTATATACTTATTCAAACAACAGAATCATCCCGCAATGCAAGTACCTTTCAAAGTTTAGTAGCAATTGGGTGATATGCTTGAAAATCTTGCTAATTTGCAATTTTTGGTCCTGAGATCCTAATATTAGACATTATGAACACAAATCAATTGAGTGGTGAATAATAGCCAAGATGACAAAAACTGAAGGTTTAAGTTAAGATAACTTACAGAGTAATTTCAGTATACCTTCCTCGTTCAGAAGGAAACAACCGTAACAATAATCATCTGTTTCAACCTAAGACAGTCATAACTCACTAAATAATCTTTGAATATATAGTGCCGTGCCTCATATTCACTTATAAAAGATTCCAACCTTACCTTTCATCTGATTATAGTTTATATTATTAAAGTCTTAGCCATATCTGCATTTAAGACAGTCTGACTGATGGTAATTTTAAAGACTAAAAAAGTGCCAATATTTGTCTACCAGTCTGCATTTTTGTCATGATCCAAGCTATTAGATGAGGTTGACAGCACAATTCATGCAACTGACTGATCACTTGAGGGCTGAAAGCCTGACTAGTCATCTGTAAAGATGTCAGCTTAATGCAGAAACTGATAGTCTCAAAAATGGGATCATGTGATAAATCAGACAGTATCTGCCAAATGCTTTCAGTGTGAAATATGTTATGCACAGTGTCCTTGTAAAGTACTGGTAATATTGTTTAGTAGATGAATTATGATTCCAAAGGTCACAAACCAGTAAGCAACCAGTTAAACATTGTCACTGGCTAATTCTAAATTTTTAGTTACAAATGTGACCATTTTAGTAGTTTCAGTCTGGAAAACTGTATCAAACTTTGTTGCCATTTCAAACAGCAAAATTAATAACCAGTGATTTAGAAAATTGTGTATGACTTCATTTTTTTCTGCTGTGACACATTTGTTACTACATTATGCAAACCTGATACAACATTATGCAAATCAGAGTCCACATTATCCACAAATTGGGATTGTGTCAAACATGGGTAACTATATCTGCTTAATTACTCTTACTTAAGAAGCATAGTCATGTGGTTTGTGTTGAATTTGAGATCTTTGATGGCTGTGGCCACTGGATCTCCATCCATAGTGGCTTCTTTGATAATGCTCTTGATCTCTGTCCAGTCAAGCTGGTTGGCAATTCCACTCCGGACAATGAGGAGAGCATGGTCAACCTGACAAGTTGAAAAAATATATTCATAAATACAAGATAAAACAGGTAAGGTCACTCTTTACATATTGATAAAAGACTTGTTCTGTACTTCTGTGGCTTTGGGTTTGATTTGCAGTTTTGGCATGTGCAAGGGTATGTCAGACCAGCCAACAAAAACAAAACTGAATTCAAGACTTGGTTTCATAGGGTGATTTTGAGGTGGAGAATAACACAAAAAATGTCATCTTTCAAACTGGACTGAATGAATGGAAATTCCTCAGTGTATTCCTTTCTATAGTGGCCATTGCATTTAAACTTATTCCTTTGTGAATATTCATTGTTCAAATTAAGTTTTCTTGTTCAAAACAATGTACTTGTTTGAATAAACTGAACAAAGAGTAAACCAAACACATTTCAACTTCTCAAAGGTGGCTGTTGATACCGGCAATGAATAATATGTAAGTATCCAATTTGAATGAAAAACAGAATTTGACAGAAAATGAATGCAAATTTCTCACTCAACATGGTATGTGCAAAAATACATTTTTGGGGTATAATTTTTGCTTTAGCCATGCAAATTCTGATGTTTCTGGATAAATTGAGACAGTTGACAGGTCTGGAATATGGTATCCCATCTAACATCTATGGTTTCATCCAGGTTCAATAGTTTCCTTTACCTTAAAGACCATCATGAATCAAAACCCGAACAATTGAAAATGTTCTTAAGTGGTTCAAGACTATTTTACAACAAAAATAAATCATCAAAAGAAAAAAATACAATAAAACAGTTTTGTATTGTATTGGCATGGGACATCAAAAGTAGATATCTTTATTGGGTTGTATTAGTGTATTGGTTCAATACAGTGGGAAAACTGAAATTTAAGTGTCAATGTCATATCATAAATATTAAATGATAATAAACCAACTAATTTATTCTAAAGCTGAATAAAAATAACAGTTTACTAATTTACTGATGCTGAATCAATATGGCAGCTTACTAACTTACTCTGAGACAGAATAAAAATTACAGCTTACTGATTTACTAAGGGTGAATCAAAATTACAGCTTACTAATTTACAGAGGGTGAATTTAAAAAAATTACAGCTCACCAACTGAAGGTTCATTTCTATGAGCTGTCCCTTTAACTTGTCCACATCTTGTTCCTTCTGAAGTTCTTGAACTCTTTTTTCATGATCCTTTTTTATGTTTTCTAATTTCTTCAGTGCTGCCTTTTCCTATAAATAAAGACATGAGGTCTAAATGGGCTCGATTTTGTTCACATTTTGCTTAACAGGTAACTATTTCACTATGGAGGGTTATGTAGGAACACTATGTAAGCAATCTCTCAAATTTGATATTGTTAGCTTTACTTATTTTACTATATCCTGTTACATATTATTTCCAAAACAACATAATCAATATTTTTAATTTTTTACTCATAAGTGATGTCATGCATGACCTTCATGATATAAACCAATTTACCATGTTTTAAAGATCTAGAGAGGTGACAAGCTCAGCTGTCTGATGCAAGGTAGGTCACTAATATGTCTTTAGAAAAACAAGCTTATTTACCATGGTGGAGCAAACTATAACTGGAATTTGGACTTTAGAGTGGTATCAAGCTTAGCTAATCAAATGAAAGATTATCTCAATGTGTGTTAGGATCCTGTTCATAATCAAACTCATCCAACATCTTGATAATATAAGACAGGATAACAAAAGTCTGGTCAACAAATTCAGCAAATCCTATCCAAGGTCAAGTCATTAAAGCATATGATTTTCACTGACAATCTTGAGAACACAGGCCTATTTACCAAGTTGGTCAAAATTTTATTAGAAATACGGTCTTTAGAGTGGTAAAAAAAAGTCTGGCAATTAGATACAATAACACATCATAAATATGCGTAGATATCACATGTAATAAAATAACCCAACAGCTTAAAGATATTTGACTATTCACCATGTTGATTAAAATCAGTTCAGAAATAATGATGATACAAGTTTGGCAACAACACTTTACACAGCTTGATTATACAAGTTTGGTAAAAATGTGATCAGAAATTGAGTTATTTAAGTGTTGACAAGTCCAGTCAATGAGGGAAACATCTCTCATTATTATGCATGAATGTTGGTCATAATTGTACTCATTCAAGATCTTGATAATATACAGCCTTTTTAGCATGGCTCATGATTTCTGTAATCATTAAAAATATATAATTCTATGACTTTTCCAACGACCTTTTAACCAATTTCAAGAGTGCCTACTATGTAAATTTACAACCTCTAATACTTACCTAACACATAAATATAACACAAAAACATATTTTAAAGCTGGATTTGGGCATACTTTAATCCTACAGGATATGTCATTATCTTTTGAGTGCCATGAGTACAATGATTTTGAATGGCAGTAAGATTCCTGGATATAGTCTGGCTATGAAGTTTTACTGTAATAAATCCATTGTTAAAGTTAGGTAGGCTGGTAAAATATTTGCACTGGCAAATGAAAATGCAACTGGATAATCCAAAATAACCAAATTCCATGACTTTTCTAAAACTCTGAATGACTTATGAAAATGTCAAAACTTTTAAAAGGCCCTGAAATGCTATTCTGTAATTAACAAGCTTTTCCAGGACTTCCAGGACTACAGGAACCTTGAAGGTTAATCAAAATTGGGTCACAATTTAGTCTTTAAAGTGGGAATAAGCTAAGCCAATCACATGCAAGATCACCTCATTATGATATAGGTACAACCCATATATTTATTAACTGATATCACCTTTTATAACAGTGTTCCATTTAACAGAACATGGTTTTATGGAAGTCATAAAAACATACTATGTTATAAATGAGAGATGTTAACAGTAATGCTGTGTAATTTTATGGTGTAGTGTACATTAATGTCTTTATATGTTAATCAATAATACATACATTCCTACATTAATACCAGTTCTATTTCATTTGTGATGCAACAGAAAAATGTGATATCATGTTTGGTACCACAAGATTAAATATATCTAGCATATAAACAGGATAAGAACCTTTTCTTTTTATTATATAACAAGCTTGCTCCATAACTGAAGCCAAGATTACATTCACACCTGAGCACAAAACCCTATCTCCCATCTTGCAAATTCATCCTACATTCATAGACAGATCATACAAGTATTAGTGACTTAAGTAGGATTGAGTAGACCTGATCATATTACATTTTGTAGTAAAGTATCTGATCATTTCAGACCACAAAGCAAATTGGACTCAGCACTGTCAGATCTGGTTTATCACTGTTGTCAAGGAAGAAAGGGAAAATACATTCACAAAGACATAAATGGCATTAAGTCAAATTTCTTTAGCAAAAATAAACATAATTCAGTTTTCTATTGATCTGTTGCAACTTAAAAAAGTGATAATTATTGTTGCTGCAGATACAACTTCTGAATGCATACAGAGTCGAGCATTGCATGGCATGATGAGAAATCTTGTATTTGCGCATGTGAAAATATATAGTATTCACATGTGAAAATACAATGAAAAAAGAATACAAAAATTATTTCACCAATTATTTTCTATATTTCACACTTGTGTATATAATAAAATTGCATCTTATCATTCAAGAACTAAAATCAAGTTAAAAAGAGAAATCAGCATTTTTTAAAAATTTAAATGGATCTTTTGACTTATCCATATTATATAAGGTCTTCATAATACTAAGGTCCTTAATAAGTAGGGAACAATATAGAGAATCAATATTTTTAGCATTAGTTTAAGTGCTTTCAGTAAATTTTGGAATTTTTTGATACAGCTTTTTAAATTTCCTTGCTGTAATACATGTACAAACATATGAGAAGTTTTGTTCTTATTTATGTAGATAAAATTGGTATAAATTAAGTACGACATCTTGCTAAAATTTCATGAAATTTGTTTTAATTTATCGTGAAAAGATTGCACATGCTATTTAAAGTTATATAAATGTTCTTCAACTTGTATTATGTTAATCACACTATTAAGCTAATCTCCCTTGATATGAACTTATGCTAAAAGCATTTCAAGATGGGTTCATAGCTGAGATCAAATGCATGAATAACAAATATTTAGTGCCTGAAATTAGATACATAAACCAAGATTCAGAGAACTGCAGTCTAATTTTTACTTGTTGTAAAGCTTTTGTGTCCAACTTCTGACTTTCCATTTTGGAGAAAAACTCATCAACAGCCTGAAATTGAAAATAAAAGACTCAAGATTCTTGCTAAAGTCTCTGGTGTAGTGGTAAATGACAAATAAAAGATTCAAGATTTTTGACAAAGTCTCTGGAATATTAGAAACTTAAAAATAAAAGACTCAAGATTCTTGACAAAGTCTTGGACATAATGGAAACTGACAAATAAAACTAAAGGACTTAATGTCTGATATTCACTATGGCAAGGCCACAATTTCAGCATTGTAAGAGAAAGTCCTTATTTGTGCTATCTGCACTGTTAATGATCAACCAATAAATATTTGCACCATAATAAGACAGAAAAACATTTCTGCACTGTATGTCAGCAATTACCAAACCTTCTAGGATTAAGGCTTAAAAATGACATAAAAATAAAAATTCTAGCTTTTATTGGTTCAGGAATAAATACATCATCTCACCTTGTTAAAAGTGTCAAACTCCACATATCTTTGTTTTTCATTTTGTCTGAACATCATTGGATGAAATTCATCATATCTATACAAAAAGGTGGATATAAATAATTTTTTAAACCACATGTACATCAGCATAGTATAACACAATGCTTGTTTAAATTATACTGGCATGTGCACATAGTGCTTGTGCCAGACTAAATACAACAAAATAATATTTTAATGTTAACCTACTTTTGAAGCCATTACATTTATAAGTATTAGAAATCAATATGCATGAACATAAAGTATAACAAATTCATATGCAGTGGTGACAGGGAAATGACTTTATACAATCTATTTTGAACAGCTACAATTAAACATTATCAAATTTACCTACTTATGCTAAAGTTATCAAATTCAATCATTTGTGTAGAAGTTATGAAATTTAATCACCAGTTTTACAAGTTATTAAAGTCAATCACCTGCATGTAAGTTATCAAATTCAATCACCCATGTAGAAATTATCCAATCCAATCACCTGTTAAGAAATTATCCAACTTAATCATTATCTATCTAGAAGTTAGGGCAGTTCCAGTAAAACATACTGGGGAGGGCACTTTTAATGTGGGGAGTTCACCCATAGATGCAATTAAAAACTTTCTTTTCATTTTAATATGAACTCTGTGCAATCAAAGTATCCTGACATGTTTTCGAAAAATTGCCTTCCCTGGCTACAGTGTATATTTAAATGGAACAGCCCATATCAAATTCAGTCAACTAGAGGGAAGTTACTAAATTCAAACACCCATAAGGAAGATATTAAATTTAATCACCTGCAATGAAATTATCAAATTCAATCAAGTAGAGGAAGATCTTCAAATTCACTCGCCTGTGTAGAAATTATCAAATTCAATCAACTACATGAAGGTTTTCATATTCAATCACCTGCATAAAAGTTCTCAAATCCAAACACAAGTGTAGAATTTATCAAATTCAATCATCAGTGTAGAAGATATCAAATTAAATCACTTGTACTGAAATTATTCACCTGTACTGAAATTATCTAATTCAATTGCAGACAATATAAAAAAAATAAAAAAATCTAAATGTGTTCTGTAATTTATGTTTGCATTTTCTGCAATTAAAACAAACTCGAAAATTTGTCTCATGAAACAGTGAAAAAATTAACAAATCAAAACATGATATTTTTAACATCAAGAAATTAATACCATACAGTATATGTGCAATGCATGTAAAAGATTACAAGAACACATTAATGAAAAACAAATGATGTAAATATATACCATAGAGCCTAAAAATTTTGCAAGGCTTCTTCATTTTTATATTAGCAAAGAGAAGTGCGGATTCCCTTAAAATTATTTTGATTTTAGTAGCTATATGTAACTCGAACAAATTACTCTGCAAACTCCACCACCATCCCACCCTATTAAAGACTGTTCTGTGATGAAGTCATCCTCCCACAAACATAACAAGAGTATAGTGAGACCCCAAAATTAAAAAACCTGCTGATTCTAACATACATCAGCAATTGTTCCTCTTCTCCCTGTTTAGCAATGGGCTTCTTCTCTGCCTTCTGAATAATATACCCCTATAATATATTGCAATTAATAATTATACAAATTTTCAAATAAAGAGCAATAATTTAAAGGATATGTCAACATATTTAAATACTGATAATTTACAGGAGACATTCCCTCTTCTATTTACAGAAAAGTGGAACATTTTCTGAAAATGCTAGGGACTGAATACAAAATTTGAAAATATTATATAATTTGTTTTCAGATGTTTAATTTTTCCAGATAAATTGTTTGAAACTAGCATGAAACTTGCATTATCAAACAGATCATGCAGGAACTGAATCGAAAACATACAATTTTCACAATGCTACTTTTTGTGATCAAACAACTGATACCAATGGTCGTAACTTTAAGGTCACAACTAAGTAGTTTTGGGGTGTGTATAATTATTCATTAATAACATGTTTCACTGTCATTAATATAAATGTCCTTGACATGTAAAGCATTTAAACCACATGACAATTCTAACACATTTGCAACTTACTAGGTCAAGAGACTGGTTGAATATCACAATTTGCATCAGTAAAATTTACAATGAACTATAAAATATTGATATTATTACGATATGGCATATCTTGTATCTCAAAGACACCTAAAATTATATATTTTAAAATTCTGTGTACAGCATATTTATGTTGGAATTGAGATACCAATCTAGTTTATGAGGAGTCGAGGTCTACATGGTAATTTTGTCACCTTTATCATGAGGATTTGAGGTTTTCATGGTAATTTAATTGTCACCAATATTATGAAGGCTTGCTGTGTTCATTGTAATTTGTCACCACTATTATGAGGACATGAGGTTTCCATGGTAATTTAATTGTCACCAATATTATGAAGGCTTGCTGTGTTCATTGTAATTTGTCACCACTACTGTGAGGACATGGGGTTTTCATGGTAATTTAATTGTCACCAATATTATGAAGGCTTGCTGTGTTCATTGTAATTTGTCACCACTATTTTGAAGACATGAGGTTTATCTGGTAATTTAATTGTCATCAATATTATGAGGACTTGTGGATTTCATGACAATTTGACAGTCTGACTGTATAAATGTGGTTAAGACTTTTTCAAAGCCTTCATCCTACAAGTGCTTGACTTTTAAATGTCCACAGTACCATCATGACTCTAATTAACCCTTAATTATTTTTAAATATAATTTTTGTATGACCTATAAAATTCAGGACATGAAGTTATATCAATTTTTGCAGGTATTACAAGTCTTGGGACACCTTAGTCTTTTTTTTACTGATCACTGAGTGTATTTTTAACAATTTAAAAGTTATTTTGGTAAAAAAAACAAACATTTGCAGTTGTTATGGTGCTATCATTATCAATTATTAGATAGAATTGAGACAAATTGATATTATTTGTTTGAAAAATCAACATGTATTGTGCATTAGCACAATGTTGTTACCATAATAACAGTAACCTCAGATATTTTGCTCTTTTTCACTATTGTCAGTTTATGCATTAGTGAATTAAAACTGTCAAAGATCACCAGTATTTACATACTCTAACTTGAAAATTAAAGTATCTACCTTATTAAAATGTTTTATCAGTTTTAAAACAATGAAAGAGTGTTTGGTTAATTGTTCACATTTACAGTGACCATGTTTACATCATGGCTTCACTGCATGTACACAGAAGATTTTAATGTGCATTCTGTGAAGTACATATCTTGGTTTGAATCACAGGTACCACTACACTCAAGTTTATTTGGTATCTCAAAATTATGATAAAGATGTCTCTGAAAAAGACCAATAAAACAATTGCAATATAATTCAGTTTGCTTTCATGTAAGTGACCTTAAATATGTACATAATCACTCAGCTACTATATACATGTTAATATTATATAGTAAAAGGATAAAAGGATTAATGTCGTAAAACAAAAGGGTATAAGAATTGCCTTGAGACAAAATTATCTCTTTACTCAAACCAGTTTCTGGGTATAAACAATAAACTGGATTTCTGTTGGGAAACAAAATACAAACTTACTAATTATAACTAAAGGAGCTGCCAAAACAATCACCATGGAAAAAATCAAAAGTGGAATGGAAACACAAACTAAAATGGATCGACCACAATCCAGTTAATCTATATATAGAACTTTAATTACATTATGCAGTGCCATCAGAAGGCATGGGCACACAGGACAGTTGCCCAGAGCCTCACACTTCTAGGGGTATCATGCTGCCTAAATTGTTAATGAATAGTAGGGCTGGTAGGGGGCCTCAGTGCATTGCTTTGCCTTGAGCCTACAATGTTGTTAAGATGGCAATGATATTATGGTCCTTCTTTAGTGAATATACAGTAGTTATAATAAATATACAATGGTTATATATTTATAAATATTCATTAAATATGTGTCTTATCATTCAGATTACATTATTTTGTAACACTGCATATATCAATGAAATAAAGTACATCTGGGACACATAAAACAATGTAAATAGAATAGCAATGAACATATAGCTAAAATGGGACCTAAAAGAAAGAGATGTGGTTAAAACAATGGATAAAGGAAATCAGCATCTAACAATTTTTGGGATCAACAAGAATATAAGTGACATTAAGCACAATCAGCAGTGTATAAGTACTGTAAACTACAATATAGGTCTCCCATTAAGGATTAAGAGGTCCTTCACATTTTTTTATCATGCTGAAAAAAAAATCATTAAATATGAACTTGCAAGATAAATAAGATATGATAACATAAAAAGAATCATGGTAGCTGATAACAGTTTAAAGTAACTGAACAAAATCTGGTCATTGCTGAAAGACTCATGGTGATCATTCCAATATTGTCTTTACATTTTTGTGTTGGGACACAAAAAGTTATATTTTTTATATCCACATTCATTTTTGGACAAGAAAAATAATAATGAAAGAATTATAAATACATAATGGAGTTTTGGAAGGCTAAAAGACTAGCAGGCATAAAAATATTATAGCCTGAATCTATCCTGTGAAGATATCTAGGCTACCCATGAAAGTGACAAAGTGCTCTAAAATATGCAATGGCAACAAAGTGTCAGCAAACTGAATGGCAGAATTTGTCAGTGTAAGGAGACAAGAAAAGTTGGATGTAGACATGGAATATACTTTCTTTTGAGATGAATGGACTCTAACAACTGAGAATGGTACTCTTCCAAAGTTGCACAAGCGCTCTTGAAACAGAAAGTATTTGCACAAGTAGTAACTGACAGGTTCACGGGTTTTACCATCAGGCTTTAAACCTATGGAAGATCACTCTGTCCAACCGTCACACTGGTTGACAACTTTTAGCTTCCTTTATCTACAACCAGTATCTGTGAGTGCTGGATTTGCAAGGTAGTAGTTTTCCTAAGGTATTATGATTGGGCTTTATATTTAAGAAAGAAAGAATGTATCATGACTTTAAATTTGTGATCTTGAACAATTCACAAGTGTGAACAGAATAAAAGGTTTGGCTCTGTTAGTTTATGTTAAATGGTACGACATAATAATGGCGACATGATAAAATTTATAGACATTTTGGTGTTTCATTTTTTAGACACTCACTTTTGAGGGTTGTGATTGCAGCTTGACAAACAACTCCTCTGCTTCATTTAAAGCTGACATCAGTCTGCTGATATCTGGTAACAAGACACAAAGTAGATAATACTTGGGAAAAAAATATTGAATACATATCTGGCAAATATAACACTCTCTCACTAAAAGGCATTTCATTATAACACTGTTATTGTTATAAGACTAGTATGAGCATGGATCCATTTCAGTTGTAGTAAAATGATAAGTATATAGTAGTTCATTATATGGTGGTCTATTTATAAGTTCCAACAGACATTTTTATAATGGCAGAGTGCTGCATAGTGAGAAAATGTACAATCACTGATGTAGTCTTTTACCATTAATAGTGTACAAGATATTCCAAAATGGTCAAAAAGAATTTAAGGTACTAAACTTTTCAGAACATCGAGATACCTAAGAATAATATCCCATGCAAAAAATTGCTGTAATAATACAAATGCATATATATATATATATATATATATATATATATATATATATATATATATATATATATATATATATAGATGCAATAAACTGACGACGAACAGTACGAAACTAGTAACTAACTAGCCTAAGCGCTTTCGACTCCCAATGAGTCTTTTTCAAAGGCAAATACAAAACATAGTTACGACAAACAAATAAACACAAAAACGTTGCGTTTGTAAACCTCTACATTTCTATCTTCACATGTGCTAAAACTATAAATACAACCAGCTTGTATAGACTAGTTGCGGAAACTGGTTTCCGCAACTAGTCTATACAAGCTGGTTGTATTTATAGTTTTAGCACATGTGAAGATAGAAATGTAGAGGTTTACAAACGCAACGTTTTTGTGTTTATTTGTTTGTAGTAACTATGTTTTGTATTTGCCTTTGAAAAAGACTCATTGGGAGTCGAAAGCGCTTAGGCTAGTTAGTTACTAGTTTCGTACTGTTCGTCGTCAGTTTATTGCATCTATTTTAATTAATCCCTGACAGACGTGATCCCTTGGTGGATCCAGTACGCTTGAGAGGGTTGTTATTCGCCATATGATTTGTATTCTTTATATATATATATATATATATATATATATATATATATATATATATATATATATATATATATACTGAATCTGTTCAATCTGATTATTAACACACTACAATATAAGGATTTAGAACAGCATGAAATCAAAGTATACTATTACTAAGATCGCTATTGTCTAATTAAATACCTAAATTTCAACTGCATTCCTCAAAATATAGAATTAACCTGAAAGGCCATTTGAGCTAAACTGTTTTATTAACTTTAGTAAAACCATGGATTTGTTTTCATTACTAGCAATACAAACAATATTTGATGAAAGTGAATAAGCAAAGTCGGATTTAAATTCTTATAAGCTAACAGTTAACATTTACAAAATATTAACACTAGAATTTACTTGAGAGGTTCTTGGCTATCATCTCTCAATTATAAGGTATGTACAAGTAGAATGCAATTATGCTTTTCATGCATTTATTGAACTCAAATGAATCAGTTTTACACATAACATTTTAATACAGGAAAATTCCTGGTTAGTTACAAGCATTTCTGGTATCAATGAAAATATTACCAAATAAATAGCTACATATTGGATAACATGGAAGTAAAAGAGCTAAAAGATGTATATGTATTTTGTTACCATTCGCCAAATTAAATCCTTTGCCAATCTTCACATTATTTGCAAATCTGGCTCCAATCAGGCAATTTTCAATCAGTGCTGGACCATAGTCTACAACAATTTAGAAATATCACATTATTGTCTTGTATTGCCCATTAACATAAACTGTAAAAAGATGTGTGCAAATATATCATAAAACATTTTTTCCAATTGTATTTGCTAAAGGCAAAATTATTTATCCTTCTTCATCAGAAATAAAGGGAATCATTACCTGGACTTTTATTATGTTTGTGTAACATAGCAGTCACGAGAACATAACTATAATTGACAAAAACACGGACATTCCTATTTACACATACTATCACCCTTTACTGCTAAGTAAAATTTTTAATTTAATTCATTTCTGTTCAGGTAAAACTTTTCTGAAAAAAATGATGCAAAAGTTAACAATCTGAACACATGCTGAAAAAAATGACCTATTACCAGAGCCAAATGGCCCTTATAGTGCATCCTTCTTTGCCCTTGTATGTCCAAGTTTGAAAGAGAATTATGAATGAGATCAGAAGTATACTGGAGCACTTGTATGTTTATAAAAACAAAAGAAGGATAATAAATACAATTAGTACTTAAAAAATGAAAAATTGTAACTGAAATCAAGATCCCTCGATAGAAAAGTATTGAAATATTTATTGAACAGATGTTACCTAATTGTGGAATCAGAACTTTCTTCAATGAATCATCTTCCTTTGCTCCCAGAATTATCTCCCTCAGTCTGAAGATAAATAAAATAACAGTCAGTCTGAAGATAAATAAAATAAGTCTTACACATAGTAATTTTGAAAAAAGTAGCAAGTATCTTAGAAACTTAACTGGTAAAATACCATAAAAATTCTGGCAAATGTATTCTTTTGTAATCTCATAATCCCAATTTAATTCTAAGACCACATTGGTCACATTGCCAACAGATGTTGCAATAAACCAACTTTATAAACAATTTTTTAAATTTGTAGTAAAATTATAAAAGACTTTATAAAAGCAAATTTATTTCCTATCCTTATGTGATATGTCTTTTTAAATTCTTAATTGAAAAATTAAGTTTATTTATCACTGAATTGTAAAATCTAGTTTTTAATTATCACACTGAGCAAACAACACAGATATGGATCTACCACTGTATTATGAATGGCAGATCCCAGTCAGCAGCCTAGACGTTTGAAAAATATATAGCAACATACAGTTTTAAATTCTAGGATCAAATTCTTTAGATTATAAAAAACAATATATACATAATAAACATATTGTTATCAGCTGCAAATAAAACTCTGCTATTTTGCTATTTACTTAAATGTTTTTAATTTTAGGACTGAATTCTCTAACCTGTACATAAAGCATGTGTCTGTGTTTAATTCTGACTTTTGACTTAGCTTGAAAAAAAAAATTCAGTTGTATCACTACAATGCCTGCAGTGTTTCAGTTTACAGTGATGTCTAGCATTGGAGCATCATGCTGCAGACATGTAGCATCATGTCCCACCCAGTCATATTATCCTGACACCAGGCCGACCAGTCCTAACACTAACCTATTAATGCTGAGAGCCAAGTGAGGCAGCTGTTAATACCATTTTTGTAAGTCTATTGTATGACTCAGCTGGGGTTGGAACCCACGACCTTCCACATTTGAGGTGAACACTCTAAATATTAGGCCACTGGAGTGGCCTGAACATAAAAGTAAACAGATACAACACGTATGTCAGTTACACAAATCAGCTTTTAATTTCTAATTAGGCCTATCTTCCATCAGTGAGAATTTATTCAAACACATCAGTACAAATTTTGTAATTGACAAAGGATACCATTTATATGATGGTTATCCACATTGTGTCACATCTCATTTCGTTACTGATTATATCTAAGTCACAAAGACTCATCACTGTTGTATTGCAATGAATGAATATCTGTCACTCTTTGTAAATTTTAAGAATATAGGGTATATTTACTAACTATTCAAATGTTTCTTACTATGCAGTTTTGAATTTCTTGTAAGGAATCATAGCACGCTAAAAACCATGTCCATTAACTTTGAGATCTGAGTGAATTCTCAAAAGGCTTGTAAAGTACAGACACTTTCTTGTTTATATAAAAATGCCTGTGAAAGTATGCATAAAATGCATTTAGTTACCTTTCTTCTGTTGGTATTTCATGTTCTTTAGCAGATGCTATTGGATAGGTCTCTCTGACAGCAAACCGCACATCTTGGCTATTGTCTGTACGTGGCCTCAGGATGTTTAAGATGAGGTACTCAAAATCTGTCAGAACTATGTTGCCCTAAAATGGTGACAAATCTTTGCCAAAATGAGGACAATACTGCTTACATACCATCTAGTTACTCAAAAGAACATTCAAAAAAGAAAACACAATATACTAGGCCTTTAGAATAGACTTTATACAATGTAGATTATCAGATACATGTACTCATGGCCAAGATGGGTACAACTGCCAACAAAACATACTCTGATCTGCTGCTGTATAATCTGCCAGGAGTTCAGTCAATGTTGTTTGTTCTACTGATAAATTTTAACAAAATGAACAGAATCTAGATTTTGCAGTGCAATATGTAATTGCATATCTAGGTTTGTGTAGGTTCCAAGAGAGAACTGACTTGAAACTGAGTATGTATAAACATACTATTTCTAAATGTATAAAAAAGAAAAAAATTAAGTCATCACAACATAAAACATAGTCTAATGATAGTTGTGACAATGCTGACATTAAAATAAAGCATGGTTTAAAGACAGTTTGGAAATGCTGACACTGAATTAATATATGGTCTAATGAGAGTTGCGGCAATTTTATCATTACATTAAATCATGGTCTAAGGACAGATGTCACAAGGTTGACATTAAATTATTTGAAAGATGCTGAAATTTGTGTTATGCCTAATGAGACATACACTTCTTTCAATCATGATCTGCATGTATATTTTGTACTTATGATTTTGAATTTACACTGCTAAAAAGGAGGGTACAAGAAACAAAACATTAAAAAATCATGCACTGGGTATGAGAATCATAGAAACCACAGATAACTTGTGCAATCCCCCACTGGTTTTAAGTTACATGATTCTCAATAAATTTTAAGCAAAACCTGCAATCCTATGGCTTATGGCCTGGCAGCATCTCTGTTATGCTTACCCTGTCATATAGTTCCACAATAACATGGTACGCAGCTTCTCCCGAACCAAACTGCAAGTCAACCATTCTATCAACCCCCAGCTGGGTCACACATTCTAGTCTCCGACCTCTTATGTGCTTCCTCATCTGCAAATGATACAATGGTCTAATGTGGAAGATGATACTTAAATTTTGTAAATTAAAACATCTAGAATTATGTGAGCTCATGTGCGTGTGTGCACACATGTATGTATGTATGTATGTATGTATGTATGTATGTATGTATGTATGTATGTATGTATGTATGTATGTATGTATGTATGTATGTATGTATATATATATATATATATATATATATATATATATATATATATATATATATATATATATATATATATATATATATATATATATATATATATATAATTACATTAGGAGTATTATTCTGCTACCTTGCGAATCCAGCCCTATTAAAAGATGAAAATTTGTCTTTTTAAATATACAAAGGGCAATAACTCTTGCTCATTACCACCCCTAAATACCTTCAGATGTTGCCAATTGTTAGCGGAGCAAGATACTAATGATGATGCTCGCATGGTGAGGTGGTTGGGATAGGGTTTAAAATAATGTGATTGCATAAGTATTCTCAGAGAAACATAATTTGCTTACAAATTTGCTTTCTCCTTCAAATATATTACCAAAGCACAATACATTAGGATAATAAAAAAGAATATTGAAAAAAAGGTGTATTTTTTTTCCCACAAGAAAGCTGTTAGCCCTGGAGGGTAGATAAGCTAATGATTTGGGGTACATAGGACACAAAATTACAGGAAACACATGTGCTCTCAATCTGCAACACTAAAGTTTTATACCCTCATCACTCATAACTATTGTATTAGTTTATTTTCAGATGTCCTTTCTAAAACGGATTAAAAAATTAATATTACAATGGTCTGTGTATAGTGCAAATCAAAACCAGTTACATAAGAGAGAAGTTGCCATTTTATGTATCAGTGGTAGTAGAAGATGCAATTGTTGCATTTTTTGTTTAAAAGAAGTTTTTATTTATAACAAGTCCTTAATGTGAAAAATATATTTATTCATGTATAATTTTAGACCCACTATAATAAAATATTTGTAACTTGCCAGTGTTAATGGAGTAACAGTGCAATAACAATGATGTGGCACTATTAGTTTCACATCAAATTAAAGTTCTATTCCATTTTTAAGGATAGGATTCTTTGTGAGATATTTATCATGTAGATATGTGAACAAACTAGAAAACTGAACATTATTAAAAACTATGTCCCAATTACAATTAAAAAATTAATGAAAAATAATGTCACGGAAAACTGATTTGGTCCATTATAAGCAATTGAAAAAGCCCTTTAGTGTTTCATGTTAAACTATGTGATTCCAAACTTATGTTGGCATATGAACCTCGGTCTATGTACATATGCTGGCAAATTTGAATACTTACTGGGTCCATGCTAATGTGTAATAATCGCCTCAGAGTCTGTCATTTGACTAATAAGACCCAAACAGTGAAATTCACTTCACTCTGCAATAATTTCATGACATTCCCCACAACAAAGTTTGTTCAAATACAATGCATTAACAAAAAAAAAGTTGACCTTCAAAGAAGAAGGTGTGAAGATAGCTAAAATAAGTTTTATGGTGCTAATTTGATGATCAGTAATTACTCTCGATGGAATTCCCAACAAAAATTCACAAATGATCCTTGAAAAATTAATACAAAATTGACTTTGCACAATTTTAAGCAAGTTATGAATCTGTGAATCCAGGTCCATTGCTAATAAAATTAACCCTTTTATCAAGCATTTCAACATACTGATATATCAAATGAGGACATCTGGTATGGAAATTGTTGCCAACTTTTTTATTGTAACCTACTATGGATGTTGCTGGTTTGCTTTGGACAATATATGACGGTTGTGGTTAAGTAAACTAAGCAATGTTTTACTATTTTTTTTAAACTTTTAATAATACTTCATCAATAATAAAATAGACAAAAAGAGAAGTTTTAAGTGACTATTTTGAACTTTCTTTGCCTGCATCACCTTTTTACCTCAATTTCAACCTATATGAAGGGTCACTGATTCATATCCCTGAATCATCTTCCTGTAATGCATTCTCGAAGTGCTATATTTCAACTCTACAATGTAGAATACTTCTGACAGTAAAAAAAACCTCATTCTTAAATCTTATCATTTTTTTTCTCATAATGTATGTGTGATTTGGATTTTAAATGTAGCTTTAACAATTTTTCAGTCATATGGCTATGATGTCTGCAGTGTGGCAGTTTATAGTAATGTCTAGTACTGGGGCATCATGCCTCAGACATGTAGCATGATGTCATATTATCCTGACACCAGGACAACCAGTCCTAACACTAACCACTTAATGTTGAGTACCATGTGAGGCAGCTGTTAGTACCATGTTTATAAGCAATTGGTATGACACAGTCTGGGATTGAACCCATGACCTTCATATCTGAGCCAGACATTCTCACCACTAGTGCTTCATAATGTACTACTGCAACTTTATATGCAATATACTAACCTTCATAGAGAATCCAGAAGGTGCTGGGTTCTTTGGCCAGTCAAACTCTGTGCTGTGAATTCTAATGCCAGATTCTATAAGAATTGTGGCTTTATCTTCTTGCCTACAAGTGTCAAATAACAAATGCAAAGAAACAGTATTTAGTTCTCAATAAGAAATGTAAATCATATTCATAATGACAAAAAGTTTGACTGACTTGACATATTTCAATTGATATTCAACTATACTCCATTTTATATTGTGACTTCTCATAATTATTTTCTAGTGAAAAGTACTTTCTTCCTAACAATCATGAGTATTTATGATCAAATAAAACAACCACTAATGGTAAGTGAATTCCTCTTGGTTTTGTTTATCTGCGAAAAAAAATGGTGGTTATATGTCTCTCTATTCAGCAATTACATCTGTTCTTCTGATTCACACTTCTAGCCATATCTGTTTTAGGCAATCAAATTGATATATATATATATATATATATATATATATATAAAGAATACAAATCATATGGCGAATAACAACCCTCTCAAGCGTACTGGATCCACCAAGGGATCACGTTTGTCAGGGATTAATTAAAATAGATGCAATAAACTGACGACGAACAGTACGAAACTAGTAACTAACTAGCCTAAGCGCTTTCGACTTAATGAGTCTTTTTCAAAGGCAAATACAAAACATAGTTACGACAAACAAATAAACACAAAAACGTTGTGTTTTAGCACATGTGAAGATAGAAATGTAGAGGTTTACAAACACAACGTTTTTGTGTTTATTTGTTTGTCGTAACTATGTTTTGTATTTGCCTTTGAAAAAGACTCATTAAGAGTCGAAAGCGCTTAGGCTAGTTAGTTACTAGTTTCGTACTGTTCGTCGTCAGTTTATTGCATCTATATATATATATATATATATATATATATATATATATATATATATATATATATATATATATATAAACCAGTCCAAGTCATATCTGTGGTTTAAAGGCTTTATGTACATAATGCTATATGACCTACTGGTATGTGACAGTATGCATAAACTAATGCAAAGAAAAAGAATGGATCAAAAGATGTCTTTTTAAAATAATTTAAACCACTAGACCCTTGTGTTTTGATGTAAAAGCCTGCAGATGACAATACCAAGGTTGTATAGAAGGATTTGCAATAAAAAATAAAAATTAGCAGAATCTTTCAAAGCTCAAAATAATAATTGTATATATAACAAAGATATTTTTAATTATGCTAACATTAATGGGAAAATGTTTTAATACAAAATGTTTGACAAATTGAAATAAGTTAAAATGTCAGTTAAGGATATAAAAGATATTCAGGCAGTAAAATTTTCAAGAAACATGAATGTCCACTAGGTAACCACAATTAAAAATCTGGTTGTCTGGAAAAAAATATCTAGTTGTTTGACTATAAAATCTGTAAAGAAATTCTGATTCAATTACTACTGGTGTAATCTGAAATTTATTTTCATCTGTCATATCATGCAACAATCCCATTTAATTAATTTCACAAATTGGCAAATATTAAATAACTGCATCCAAAAGGTGGTTTCTGGCTTGTTCTAATTTGGAGCAGTTTGGTTTCTCAGTTTAACTGCAAGTTGTCCTGGCTTTGTCAACTTAGGAGATATCATTTATATAATACACTATTACTCACTTGCCCAGTTTTATGAGGTAGGTTTTGTTGTCTATATCATAGACATTTATCACCCTCATACAAAGGAACCTGCAAAATAGAGTCAATAAGTAAATAAATACTGCATGACAACTACAAAAGAATGTTCTATCTATATAATACCTGTAAGACAAGAAGATGGATCACATGTTGAACTCACATTGTGCTTTGAAAATGTCCAAGTTATTTAGCTAGAGAAAGAACAGTGCATACTGAAGCTTCATTTCAAATCTAAAATGGTTGGGATAAAATGATATTTAAATGAAAGTAAGAATACTTTAATATTAAACTTAATCAATGATGTGAAATAAAAAATAAGAAATACTGATGGACTAACATGTACCTACATGTACACAGATACTTACATAACTGTCACATGTGCACAGAGCTTCTATTTAGGCAGAATTCATAAGTCTTATGACTCAGACATATAACTCTTCATGTTAACTTGCAAACAACTATATTACTTGAACATCATTGTCAGTTATAATTTGTTTGTTCAAAAAAAAATAGTAGAGTATTTCATTGAGATAGTTGGGGCCCCGAGTGGCCGAGTGGTCTAAAGCGCTGTCCGTTACGGATCACTGCCATCTCACCTCTGTCTGTGTGGGTTCGAGCCTAGGATTCGTCGATTGTGGATATGTGAGAAAGCTTGCCAGTAGCTTCTCGTGGGTCGGTGGTTCTTTCTGGTGATTTCCCAGTTTCTTCCTCCACCATTAATACTGGCCGCCACGAATAGCCTATCGTGTGCTGAAAAATGGCGTTAAGCCCAGCAATAACAACAACAACAACAACAACATTGAGATAGTTCAGAGTTTGCCTTGGAGTTGTTCATTAAGACAGTCCGGAGTTTTCCTTTAAGTCATACAATTAGATAGTCCAGAGTTTGCCTTGAATTCATTCACTGAGATAGTCTAGTTTTCATTGAGATAATCCAAAGTTTGGCTTGTTCTAAATTTATAGAACATTATTAATATTTGTCTCTTTTATCTAGACTGCAGATATTCCAACCCTGTTTCAAAATAGAAAGATTGCTTTCTCACCTATATTGGAAAATGTTAAGTATTCTTCAAGTAGTAATTTTTATACATATACAAAAAAGGAATCATTAATCCTCTGTGACCAATACCTAAGTTGGTGTGCTTATACATCCTATCCACACCAACAAAAATGTTGAAGGCTGGCTTAATGATCTCAATTGTTTTCATATAAATGCACATTCTTTTTACATTTAATATGCTTTAAGTTTTGGAATATTTAAAAAATGTATAGCTTTTACTAAAAAGACATTCATGTTAAAAAAAGCTGGGAAATGGTATCACATTTAGTTTTGGTCAACTCCTCAATATTTGGCTAATATTTATCCTAAGAGATATAATTTATTAGATAACATTTGAATATAAAAAGGAAATGTTCTATGCCATAATTGTAAGTTAAAACTTTTGTAAAATCGAATGGCAACCACTATTTATGTTTTTTGTCATTGTCATAAGAGTATACCGTAAGGCATCTTTTCTTTTTTATTGGCCTATCTGAATGTAATTTAAGACCTCAACCCTAATGTTGGACCCCACAAAAATCAATCTCCGGGGCTAGGTCTCACACTATAGGACTAATCTGAATATAGATCCAGACACAGATACAGGGTCCTCCAAAATGGGTTTTTACTGAGTGCTATTTTATTTTGAATCTGGATTTTACTCTGAATCAGTATTTTGGCTATTCTGTGATAATGTGGATCCATGAAGTGAAGAGTGGAGCACTGGTTAAAGAAAAAAAGTGTACTATCAGCATTGATGTATGAAAACAATGTCAATTACGTGCCCAAATTAGAAACTGCCTCACTAAATTAACCCCCTCCCCAATCTCATTTGTCATATATGTCTCCTCCAGATACGCTGTGTTGTGTGTGAATCCACACTCCTGTGGTGAATCTGACACCTGATTACGAAATCCTAATGGAGATTAAGACCAAGACATTCAGTTCATTTCATGATTACCCAATGAGTTCCTTAATGATGGACGCGATGTCAATGGTACTAAACCGACTCTTCATCCTGTTTTCTGTTTTGTATGTGATGAACAACTTCCCAAGAAAAACACAAAAAAACGTAGATTAACAATTTGAGATCATTCCGGAAGTCAGTCAGAAAATAACCCAAATAATGTGTGAGAAATTATGATTGGTAAATCTTGAGGACAAAAGTTAATATAAACCAATGAAATTAAAGATTACATTTATTGTTATTTTCTTCCATGAGGGAATAACCGGATGTAAACACACAGCACACGTGGTAATAAAAATTTATATTTAGTCAAGTCTTTTGAGGTATGTTTAGGCTTTGCTCCATCTTTGCATTGGTCAAAACAATATTCTACTTTTCTTACCTATGAAAATTAATTGTATGTCTGCCTGCATGATTAAACGGTCTAGATCACTTTTTAGAGCAATCTGAAAACCCGACCTGTATCATCAATTGTGGCAAAATTTACAGGATACTATTGTTTTTCTAACTTGTGTTCTTATATTTGTCAGAAATATTAGCAACAGATGTTTGCAGTGTATTGAAAGACCCCATGATATTTACATAACGATTCTACTTAGCTATGTGCCTCCAAGTCCTACAAACTCTCTGTGACGATGCTCTCTCTCTCTCTCTCTCTCTCTCTCTCTCTCTCTCTCTCTCTCTCTCTCTCTCTCTCTCTCTCTCTCTCTCTCTCTCTCTCTCTCTCTCTCTCTCTCTCTCGTTTCATTTATAATTCTTCAGTTCTGCATAAGTCCTATTCCAGATCGTCAGTTGAGCGTGTCAACATTTTTTTTTTTTTATACGGGATATATTTGCTCATATCAAGCAATGCTAATAATATTTTTGAATTCAGTAATGGATTAAATGGGCTACATTATTCTATCTGGGCAATTTGATGAAAAATATGAAAACTTTTGGCCAAGTTTTGATATTTGGAGTGATGAACACTGCTCCAAATTAGAACCAGCCAGAAACCACTTTTTGGATGCAGTTATTTATGGTAGCTGTAGAACTGTGATAAGACAGTGTTCAAAGTATCGGTTGGGTCGGGAATCCGGGCACTTTTCCACGTCAGTGCTTTGTTACGACCACCGAGGTGAAAACAACCGCCATATTGTTCTAGTGACTTGAGTAATGTGTGTGAGACAGTTAAACAACATTTTAAGATATGCCTAAGATTTGCAGTATTTGTGGGTGCACAAACCATCATTTGCAAAAGGAAAATTAATTTGTCATTTTTTAAGTTTATGATTCACTGGTCAGACCAATATAATATTTTTTCAACTTTTTTCGATGTTTTCAAGATGCACTTTTTGCGTTTGACGAATATAATTAACTGCTTTGAAATCTTCATTGAAATCCCAAAGGTTTACAAAGCTAAAGCCGAGTATTACAGTGGCTACAAAAAAAAAAACAAAATCAAAAAAAGAAAACCAACAAAAAACAAAACAAGAAAAGAAGAAAAAAACCACACACACAATAGTGAAGTTTTTTGTTGCATGTAATCCCTTGGGATCAGTTGTGTGTTTTATCCAAGATCTGGGGAGGACGTGTTTCTGATATTGAAATATCACTTAAATCAGGATATATCAATATCAGCAGAGCATTTAATTACCTTGGGGATCAGATTTTGGCAGACAGGGTTTTATTCTTCAAGAAGACATAGCAACTGAATGTTCTGCCGAGTTGATCTTGCCAGCATTTACAAAGGAGAAAAAGAGAGAGAGAGAGAGAGATTAATGAAGTCAAGATTTGTGAATTCAATTAAGTCAGTGTTGTTAAAATTGTCAGAACATGTCCCATTCCTAATTTTTTATTAATGGATACATTTTGAGGCAATGTCACAATTGTGTTTTAGTATGTAGAATAAGTTTCAATTTTCATGTACATAATGATCTATGTAAATGGTCAAGTTGAGCTGCTTTGTTAATAATGTGTGATAAGCCTATTTCCATAACTGCAATCATGAAAAGTGACTTTTATACATATTTTGTTTTCACATATAAATTCACATATATTGTTTGCACCCATCCTGAAAGTAAAATGTGTGCCTCAAGACATATGCAATTTTTCATTGACTCTTTGACTCCTTTCAAAAAAAGGAAAAAAAAATATTATAAACGCTGTGAGATATAATGCACATGGGTTGAAAATACCCAACTTTTAGTGCTTACTAATCAAGGTTTAAAAGGACAGTGAAAGCATAATATTAATGGAAAAATATAAAATAGTTAGAACTTTTAAAAATATTATGATCACAGGTAATACTGACTGAAAATTTCAGATTTAGTTACAGTTTGGTTAAAGAAAAAAGATTTAAGGAAAAGGTATACTATTGAACAAAATATTTTTTTAAATACCAAATGTATCTGTAAGATAGTTGCAAACATAAGGCCATGTCACTTCAGGTCATTTCACTGGCTTATTTACACAAATATCCGCTAATACTTTATAAGATAAATCATTAATTTCAACAACTTTTAAGTTTCTGTAAACATCGTGAATTAGCATCGCTATCATGCATCTCTTTGTAGCCATAAGGCATTGCAAGAATGGCCAATTGATGTCATGATCATTGCATTTATATTCACCATTTTATAAATGAAAGTATACAATATACAAACTATTTTAGAAACACAGCTTTCAAAGCGTCCAGACACTAACGTATATTGTCGTGTACACATGTATGTGACACGTATACCCCACTGCCACCCTTCTCAACCTAAAATATATTATATCTATAAAAATATTTGACAGACACACAGAAGACTATGCAGCACCTCCGAACAGAAAACAGAAATAATAAACAAAATAAAGGTAAACCAAAATGGTTTGGAATATCAAACATAGCTAACGCTACCATACTGTTACTAAGCAATTGTTTTCACCTCCGCAATATGGCGGAAAGTAGGTCACTAAGCTTGTGACGTCATGCCGACCCATCCTATCAGGGATCTTGGAGGAAAATATTATCCCCCACAAAAAATACTTGTTTCTTGAAGTTCACCTGTTGCAGTTATCATATCTAACAAGGAAATGAATAAATTTAAATATCATTCTCATGTTTATCACAGTGTTGATTTTGTGTTTGGAAAAAGTGGTGTAATTTTGGATGAGATCAGTAAATTTTGTGGAAGGGACTAACATGCAGTCAGTATGGTGTAAACATGTACAAATGATGTAATGATTATTTAATCATCTGACACTGAACATAGATTTTTCACCTTTCAGAAGATTTTTATTTTCTTATTTCAAAGCCTTCCAAGTGCCGTCACAATGTCCGGTTCAAAAGGACAGTCTTTCAGCTTATTTAACACTGTATCAAATGCAAAAAATCTAAACTAACTTCTGAGGAAAAAGCTCAACTCAAAATAAAAATGAAGAGGAAAGCATCACAAATAATAGGTACATATGATGATAAAGAGCCATCATTAAAAACTGCAGAGCAAGCAAAGAAAATGAAAAAGAAACTAAATAGAGACCTCTCTTTTGAACATGAGATGTTGGCTACAACAAATTTAAATGACAAACAGTCAGATAGTTATTTAGGTAATAGTGACTCTGATTCTGATCCGGAATTTAATCCATGTGTGGAAAAAGAAGGAATGGTAACAAAGACAAAAAAAAAAGAAGAAAAGAGAAGTTTGGGTGAATCAGCTGTTGATGGAAGATCAAACAGAGCTTCTGAGGAGTCAGGGTCAGAACATGACAAAGACAGTGGGAAAGAAGAGGATAGCAATGTAGACAGGGAATATGTGAGTAAATAAACAGCATATTTAGCTACAGTGTTCGAAATGTGTTGCATATCATGGGAATTTACCATATATACTCCTTATAAAGACAGGTCCAACTGCAGATGACATAAACCCGGATCTGACATCACATAATGCATTGCTCGATTAAGGTCTTTGTTGCTTAATGTACTGATGAGTCATAACAAACTGCATCAACCCATGGATCAGTGAAGTTTGCATTTCAGATCAATCTCTGGGCAAGTATAAATGGCAGAAAACAAATAAGCTTATGCTCTGTTGTAGTACACTACTTTAAATCATTACATTTTCTATGGCAATATCATCATTATTTACCTTAGTAATTGTAGTAGTAGATGTACAAGCAATGGGTATATACAACTTTTAAAATATTCTCCTTTCGTTATGTTCAGATCACCTTATGCAACTGTAATGCTTTAATTATATCATTCTGGTTTGAAATTTTACCCAAATTATGTGCATTCTTTTTCTGTCAGTGGTCTGTTTAATTAAAAAAAATATTTTCTTTTACAGACAGCCTTAAAGGAAGGTGAGTAGTCTGTTTCCAGTTACATAATGTTTTGTTTACTGCCAGACATAACTGTTTTAAGATAATGCTGGTAGAAAATGAGTGTTACCTAAAATTACATGAGAGCAGGATCTGGAACAGATAATGATATAATGATATAGTGTATCACATTTCATGTTAACCTGATATTCAAACATGTTAATGTTTCCATGAATAATTTGAGCACACACACAAAAAAAAAATTTGCAGTCTCCAAGAAAAATATGTTACAGTGCAGAAAACAAAGTTAAGGTGGAAAAACTGTTCATGCAAGCAAGATTTTTGCATTATCATTTTCCTTTGCCCCTCTAAAATGTTGCATGTCCCCCAAATGTGGAGGGTGGGGGACAAAGTGTTATCTGCCACTGGATTGCCTTTTACCAACTTCACTTCTATGATTTGTATACCATTTCTTCATATACATTACCTGATCATAATAAGTTTGAAGTTTTTCAACTTCCTTGCAAGTAGTCCTTACCAAGCAGAAATAGGTTAAGACAATAATTTGGCTAGTTTTACATCTATAAGTGCTAAAATGTCATTTGTTTACTGACATAGTCAGACAAAAATTGTCTCCCCTTGGATAGAGACATAGACACTGAATTCTGTAGTTTGTCAGTTACTCCTTCTGCTCATGGCTTGACAGCATGCTCTTTCAGAAACTAAAAAGTTTGTATCAGTTTTATGTACTTTCTGAGGTCTTACAAATTCTTGTCAGTTTTATGCACCATCAGAGTGATCAAAGAAATTTGCTTGTAGAGCAGCAAATTGATAATCCGTGGGTTACAAGTTCAAAACCTGCCCAGGCCAGTGTCAGGCTCAGCTACCTCTGTGTTCATTTGAAAGGCACTCAGCTTTCTCTTCCTTGAAATGTTATATCCAATAAAGTTTTGACAGTGCTATTAAAATCCAACCAAGAAATCATTTTCATTGTACATAATGTTCACATTGCAATTAAGTTGTTTATTTTGTAATACAGTAAGCAGTATGGTGCCATCTTATATCTCTATTTTGATGATCTTTAGTGCTTTAATTTCATCTCAGTATTTGACCTTATATACCTTCCCATTTTTGAAGAACTGTATCATGCACAGACATAATTATTCAAATACAGTATTGAAATAGCTTCTATAAAAATTAGATGTTAATGTTAAATGTTAATCATTTATTCATTAATTCATTATGTTAATGTTAAATGTCAATCATTTATTCTCAGAATCAAGATTGTCTATAGCATTTATTTCCATTGTTAGTGTTGACTTTACTGTAAGCTTAGGGTGATGCTTGACTGATTTACACTGTGCATTTCATTGTTTTGTTTACTAGAATTACAAGTAACCATTGCCAGGAATAGGTATGGGGCTCTAAAGACATTTAAGTTGTAAAAGGATAATGACCTTTCTTGCACTATGTCTACAGGGTGCCAGTCCAACCACACTCATGAAATGCATACACTTTAGTCCGAGAACAAATGTAACAATTGTCCTGAGCCAGTGAGAGCCATAGAAAACGGTCTTACAATTATGGTAACATGGACACCCAAGTTGTTGAATGCATCACAGTAAAGATGATGCCTAATCTCAGTGGGCAATCAAAACTTTGCAAACTTCAATAAATGAACACAGCTTATCATTATGATGCCTTTTATCTCCAGTGGCTTAGTTTGACCTTATAGTGCCTGTATCAGGTACCTCAGCATCCTCATAGTGATGCTGGATTATTCTTATGTCCCTCATTTTGCAGAAGAAACATTTTTCTATTGAGACAGTGTCTATTCATTGATCCTTGCTATCATTTTGTCAGTATCTATTCTGAGACTTAAAACTGTTTCCCCTTCATTTTGAGGGTGGAACCAGGGCAAACCATAGTGTATGTCGATGTAATTCCCTCCTCCTCTTTCCTAATTAACAGTTATGAGCTGGTAATATATCTGAAGAAGAAATCTATGTTTGGTGTTAAGTAAATTTCTTTGATGTATTCAATTATAGTATGTGCACCCCACCTCACCCCCAACCCCACACACATACACCAAGTCTGTAACACAGTTACATCACTGGAAGAGAATATATTTCTGATCTAGAGGTATCTGATGGTATATGATGCCAATCCCCCTCTAAATGGGTCATGAGATCTTATCAGATCTCTGTCTTGGTAAGCAGGCAGTATTGTAGAACTTTTAGCATTAAAACAAACCAAAAGACATTTCTGGGTGGAGCTTAGGAAGACAGGATTTGCAAGGTAGTAGAAGAAATATATTATGATTGGGTAAGTATGGTCAAAGAAACAAATTCTACTTTTACTTAAGAAATTGTTTATTGGATTGCACTAGTGTAATAAATCACCTCACGACAATGTTCAAAGTTAGAAATACCACTTTGTGCTTTTCAAACCAAATTGTTCTGGTTGACTTTGTGTATATTTGAAACTTTGCAAGAAGAACCAGGTATATTTATTTTCAGAATTTTGGGAAACATTTCTAATGCTATGAGGGAAAATATAATTGTATTCACCAGTCTCACTGAAAAGTACCCATTATTTACATAGCTGATGAAGTTGTATTCCACTGTTTTCTAAATTTTTCATCATTGAGGCATGTAATATACACAAAGTTTAAATAGTTTCTTTTTATGTTATGCTTGATTCATCTGCACAAGAAATTGGAGGATAAGCTGATCTTCAAAAATTTTTATTGAACATTATTATAACTGAACAAGAAAATATTTCTGAGATGCATATATTAATGAGAACTGTTTTTCCTGTTAACAGAGCTGTCCAGTCTTTCTTTTGAGGAATTACTGAAAGTCAAGGAAAAGATTGGGCTGAAAGTGTAAGTGTCATCATCAGCTCACCTCCTGGAAATAGAAGAGAACTATTGTGCTACCTGCCCACATTATAGCATATAATGCCTCACTGAATCTCAGACTTTCTTCCAAGGTGATAGGATTCATTTTGGATTGGGTTTTGCAGCAATTAATCACTGGGAATAGGCTGAGGGGGATAACAGTTTACATGCATGTGTATTAGATATACATTCTTGGTGTTGTTTTTACCAATTAGCTTAGTTTGTTTTTGCACACTATAAATACTGCTGTACATGTAATTATGAAACTTACTAAAAGGACGCATTTTTATAAGTACTACCATAAAAGTTAATCACTGTGACCCATATTTTATCCTCACTGACTTTTGGTAAATTTTGTGTTTTAAGTTAATTTCTTGGAATCGTTTCACAGTGGTGTCATAAAAATTATATGCATCTCTGTACGTACCACAATATTATAACAAAAGATCATGGTGACATACATACTACATTTTGCTGGCTTTGTTTCATTTTTTGTTTTGCTTGTGACAAAATACGGTTTTGCCATCATGTATGCATGCTGTTATTCCTACAGTCATAAAATCTGGTGAAAGATGCATATTTATGAGTACTACACAACCATCACTGGGACAAATAGTTTGCTTCACTGACAGTGTTGGTCTTGAGTTCTATTAATGCCTGAATCACTAAATAAAAAAATGATTGTTGGCATCTCTACAGTGTATTTCACCCTTAACACAAAAGGTCACTGTGACCTACATTTCACATTTTACTGGCTGCTGTTAAGTTATGGCATAAGCTCATTACCACATAGATTTTAAAATTAGGCCACTGGCCCATATTGCACAAATCACTGACTTTGAGTAAATTTTGTCATTGCTGTTCATTCTTGGATAAACTAGATAGCTGTATATATTTTACATAGCATATTCAGACAAAAATGGTCACTGTCTCCTACAATTTCACATTTTAATATCTTAGATTAAGATTTTGCATATAGTTCATCACTACATTGGTTTTTGACATGTGGTATATATTCTATCCCAACTAGAATCATGAAACTTTGTGAGGGATTGCATCTTGATGAGTACTACTCCTTCTTTTCAGTAGTTATTAATGGCCATGTTTTATGCTTCACTAACACAGGATTAATTTTGTGTTTCTGTTCATTTGTCAGGTACATACTTTTATGATAGTCATGAAACTGATGACGATATGCACCTCTGTTGTTACTATACCCTTGTAACAAAAAATAAGGCTTGTCATTACCTATATTTTATGCTCATGAACAGGTGAGATTGTAGCATGGTATATGCATTCTTACTTAGAATCATAAGACTTGGTAAGTGGATTGCATCTTGACAACTTCTACATCTTCATTGCAGAAAACAGCCTTTGTGCCCTGTATATCATGCTTCACTGATTTTGTTAAAATTTTGTCTTTAAAATTCATTTAGTGTATGTTATTTATGTTCCAATGTAGAACTGAATTATCCTTGCACCCAAAGGTCACTGTTACCTACATTTTACGCTATGGGTTAAATATTTGTATTTATGACCACCTACATTCTTCCATGGTGTATACATCCTTGCCTACTCAGAAAGTTATTTCTAATCTTTGCAGCAGAAATTGGAATAAATATATTTGTCATTGGTGAACATTTGATATTTTATTGACTATACATTATATATTTCTATATTTTGATGTGTAAGTCTATCTCTTAAATATAGATAGGTTTAGGAATTAGTTGAGTGTACTGCAGGTGTCAACTTTAATGGCTGTTTAAAGTAATTGTTGATGCATAAACTTGCTTGCACTGGCTGTTGCTCCAAGGTTGCTCAAAGCCTTGAATTTCATCCAGTTAAGTCTTTTTTTCTAGGTTATTTGTTTGATTTTTTATGCTTGTCACAGTATGTAAGATTGAAATTTAAAAATGTAAAAATGTAAAGAAAACAAATTGCACAAAAAAAGCTAATGTTGATAAAATTTTCTTAAGATTACTGTCAGAATTTAGTTTCTGCTTGATAATATAGTCTGGGATTTTATATAACACAATCAGAATTGTAAATATATATTGAATTTAGAATGTATTGATTAGGTTAAAAGTTCTGTATTACTGTCTTGTATTTGTATTGCATTCAAGTAACATCATAAACCTCTCCCAAAGTAACTTACTTGTCATGGGTTCTATAGACCAGGCCATAATTGAGGGGCAAATGGGAGACTAAAGTTTGGACTGGTGTTTAGGGAAACATGCTAGCAGTTTTCATTGATGCATGCAAATTATAATCTCCATTGATCATCACATATTTGACAATAAATTTAAAGATTAGTAATTATGAGATGTTAAAAAGTAAATTAAAATAAATCTGATGATGTACTTTTTAATATAAGTCAAGTTGTGATCTTCACCAGTTGGTGCATTGATAAAATTGAAGTTGCCTCCCTTTAAGGATCAAATGTACGTGTGAATGGGACTTTTAACATAGCTTTCCAAAATTTTCAGTTATATTGCTCTAATGTCTGCATTGTGGCAGTTTATAGTGATGTCTAGCACTGGGGCATAATGCCACAGGCATGTAGCATGATGTCCCATCTAGTCACATTATCTTGACACCAGGCTGACCAGTCCTAAGACTAACCTCTTAATGCTGAGTGACTAGCAAGGCAGCTGTGAGTACTATTTTTATAAGTCTTTGGTATGACTCAGCTTGGGTTTAAACCCATGACCTCCTGCATCCAAGGCTGATCAAAGTATGTGTATCCATTATAAGTAAACACAGATTAAAGCTAGAATTATAAACCAACAGAGACAAAGCTGCAAAACCGCAATAGCACATGGTGGCAATATCACTCAACTTAAAAATCTTTATTGTTCATATCAATAAACAGAGCACATAGTACTTGTACAGTTCCAGATCACTACATCCAGATCAAAGAGAGAATAGACCAAAAAACTAATGGGACCAAAATGTGTACATTGTGTTGGAAATATGATAATTGAATGTTTAATGTAATTAGATTTTTGTAAAAGAGTATTAATTACACTGTCATTATAATGTTAACTTACAAACAAATGTAATTAATTGTTCGTATTGTGCTTCAGGTGGACTTATGAGTAATATAGGAGTGTATTATTGATGGAGTGGTATATAATCTCCAAAACAAATATAGAAATTTCAAAATTAGAATGATTTTCATGTAGTTTACAGAACTAAAGTAAAATTTGTATAATTTGATTTTCTTGCACAAAATTATATGACTATCAATAAAATAATCAGGCTTTCTTGCACAAAATTATATAACTATAAATTCTGAAGAAATTTATATGTATCATTTACCATGAACTAGATTTAACTCATCTCGCTGTAAGGTCAGGTGAACTCATGGCATGGTTCTGTGTTAGTCTTGCATCAACTGTCATCTACTAAAAATTGATATTAAGTGAAGAAGCTTAATAAAATTTGGTAAAATTTTGAAAGATGGCATCCTGGCATGATGTTTATGTTTCATATTTGTTAAATGCTGTCAGTCTGCCATTAGATGCAGTTAACATTAAATGTTTTCAAAAAATGTTAAATTGATGTCACAAAAGCAACACAACAGAGTTTGAACAGTTTTGATGAAAATCATCCTGACATGAAGGTCTTTAAAATTTGTTTATATGATGTCAGTCCAGCATCAGATATGACCATTACTAAAAATAGTAGAACCTTGAAACAGCTTCTTCTCAAAAGCAGCTCAGAATAATTTGACTAAATACAACAGCACCCTTGCATTCATGGTTTTCAATTTTCCATGTCAAATATGGCATCAGTTATAAAGTACAGAAAAACCTAAAACAAATTTCAAAACACTGCTCAACAGAATTTGACAAAATTTGTTACAAGCTTTTTGGAATTAAGGGGTTTCAAATTTTTACAAATTAAAAATAAAATATGGCTACCATTGCTAAAAATAGATAACACTTTAAATGTTGTTTTCCCAGAAACTGTTGAGCAGAAACTTAACAGATTTGACAGAATATTTAAGTAAAAAGGCTTTCAAATTTATGCAAATTATGCCAATTTACCGTTAACATGTCCACCATTACTAAAAGTGGAAAATCTTGTAAAAACAACCCTCCTTTTTGAACACTACTCAACAGAATTTGACCAATTTTTTTCAGAAAGCATTCTAGCATTAATGGCTTTTAATTGTACACAAAAGATGGCAGTCTGCCATCAAATTTAACAATATTTGTAATGCTGCTTGATTTGCAGGTACTGCTGACATATATCATATATATGAATGTTTGTTTCACCCAACCCTACCCCCTTCCAATAGAGTTAAGTCCCTTGATAATAACATTTTTCGGTGGCCATGTTTGGGTGACAACGTTTGGTATTTGATCCAAAGGCCAAGTTGATGTTCTCTGATGTTAAATACTTTGTGTGCTGATCCTTATAACTCTAAGAGTTTATTTCAGACATGGTGAATCAGTGTTTTGCCATCTTTGTTCCAGCTCTCCTCCACTTTGGAGATGATGAGTTTTAAACCTGTGAAAACTGTACTAATTGTTTCAAAATCTGGTGTGCCCAAATGCACCAAGTGTGAAGTCCATTTTCCTTGTGTGGCTTCTAGGTCTACAGTCATTCAAGTTAAATGCAATAATAATACATTCTGACTTCTTGACCTAATCTGCATATCATAAAAAAAGAATTTATCTGAAATTGATGTGATGCATTAAATCAGTGTTATGATTCATTTTGTCATGTATCAAGTATTTTCTTCATTTCATACATATTTCAGATTTAATCAACTGATGTATGGCAGCAAAATGAAATCTGCAGTGACTGAAACTTCCAAGCCCAACAAGAAATTCAAACGTGAAAATAAGAACAGGTAAATTTGGGTGAAAAGGATTCCTGCCTATATTAAGCATTATGGGAGACAAATAAAAATTTTGTTCTTTTATTTATCCATATATCTATTCAGCTCTCTTTTGCTTTAATGTTCTTCATTATGGAATGGTTTGGGACATAACATGGTATCTTATTGGACCTCATGATCATAATTTAAATCATTGTACTTGAATTGGTCTTTTAAATGTAAATTATCTTATATTTCATCTTTATCACAAAAATTACTTTTTTGTTATTTGATTTTATATTATATTATAGACTATATCATACAGTGTTATTAATTTGTTCCCTCTTCTCTCTTGTGGTACCTGCAAGATTCACTGATCTGTGAATTGTTTGTACAATTGTGTAGAATATAATCTTCTAGTTATGTATTATGCATTGTAATAATAGAGTTGTTGATTAGATGGGGGTGTAATTTCCAGTGATTCTAATTTCAAATGTGAACAACTTTATCAATGAAAAATACAATTCCATATAAAGTTATCACATAATTACCAACTGTATTTTTTTTGAGAAATAATGATGCATAAGATTTCAATGAACACTGAATTACTTACATGTTAAAGGATTATTATTTTGTTCTCTTGCCTGTGAATCATGAAACATAGATATCACTTTTCTAACAGTGATGGCATCTAAACATTAGTGGCATAAGTATGTTTGAGGTTGTTAATCATGTTAAATTTCTATGTTACAGCTTTTGAAAAATCATATTTTCTGCATTTGTTGCTATTACAGTAGAAAAATATATGTTGTAAGGTTATTTTCAATTTTGCTCTGAACTCTTATCTCACCTGTATAATCAGACCATTACATGATAATAATGGCATTCACTGGCCAGAAAATGTTTTTGTGACATGTTTAAATTTTACAATTTACAGCCTTGCACATTTTTGCATGTTTACTGATTTAAAATAATAAATTCATTGAGAGGATCTTAAAGTAAAGGTAATGTATCATAGTTGTTGTAATATGAGTGGACATGGTTGTCTGTTTTAGAACTGTTCATCAATTGTTACTCATTTTACAAGTGACAAAATAATCAGTTCTTTAATCAACTCTTGACTTTATTAATTTATTGATTCAAGTTTTGTGCAGATGTCCATGTAGCGAGACATCCTGCCTTGATGCAGGTTTAAATAGGACATGTATTCAAAATAAAATGTATTTTTCAGACCCATGGAAATGTCCTCAAAGAGTAATGTTCCACGAGTTAGGCAGATCATGCCAGTGAAGAAAAAGGTTAGAAAAATGAAGAGACTGTCAAATTATTTTTATCTATTCATAACTTTCTTTAATTGCACAAATTAAAGTAATATTTACTTTACACAAGGTCTCAACATGGACAAATTGATAGCCTGGATATGTCTATATTATTAGCATAAAAATTGATCACTAGATCATGTTGAGTTATCCACATCAGAAATCTTTACCATGACAAGATGTGAAGCATCAAATTTTTACCCAGACTGATGCTGACAACTAGACCTGATGGAATTATATTGGTAATGATAGTTTTAGAACATATATATAAATTTTCAAATTTCATAAAATCTTGATAAACTAAAGAAATTACTGAACATTTCAACCTTTTTAATATGTACTTAAACATGAATTATAAAACCCCTGTCCATGACTGATTTTGTTGTTAATGTTGTTGTGGGGCTTAACGCCAATTTTTTAGCACACGATAGGCTATATGTGTCGGCCAGTATTAATGGTGGAGGATGAAACCCAGGAAATCTGTGGAAAGAACCACCAACCCACAAGAAGCTACTAGCAAGCTTTCTCACATATCCACATTCACCGAATCTTAGACTGGAACCCACACAGACAGAGGTGAGATGGCAGTGATCTGTAATGGAGAGTGCTTTAGACCACTTGGCTACTCGTGGCCCCCAACTAGTTGTGTTATCTTTAAAACCCATCAGAGGGAAATGGATGGTCTTCCTGAGTCATTTTTTTCAGCTGATCACCATGTGTTGTGGGTAAGAAGTTTCTATACCCCTAAGCCACAGATGCTGCCAGTGGAGCCATATTATCGGTCATGCTAGTCGAGACAATTTTATTTAAATGGCCTATTTTTTCCCCATTTTCATGCACTAGCTATGGCCATTAAAGGATCTGTTCAATGATGTTAAATTTGTTTATTAATCTCAGTAATTGATATTATGTAAACAATATGATACCCTGGTGGACACAAAAATAACAAACTTGTAGCATGGCAGTTTAATATTTAGCAATACAAACATATACTTGTTTATCTACATAATGTAGAATAAACATCAAATGTATATATTAAAAATATACATTTCAAAATAGTTTTTCTCGCCACTTCATATTTATCCCAACTTTTATGTAGAAATATATTTGTTTTTATGTTTATACCACTACTTAAGCCAAACCCTGACTGCAAGACAGTTATATGATTTGAAATCCTGCTACATCAGTGTAGTCTGTAAACAAGTACAATGGCTGCAATAATATAAAATAATTGGCAGAACCAGTGGCTTGACTCATTTTATGATATTTTCATCTGAGAAATCTGAGAAACCTTTAAATATTTAACATGGGTTGTTTATACTAGCTGAAAATCTTTGTGCAACATTACCTTTGATATTTTAGATTGTATATTATTGAGATTTTTTTTTGTTTCACCTTGTGAATGCTTTTATTAATTATGATATTTCCCAGTTGAACTTATCATAATAGGAAACAATTTTAAATTCTCAGAATACCATTGTGAGAAATTGTATAGCTTCTCAAGTGCAAAGTAAATGCAATATGTACTTGTCTGAAATTTATTTTCTTTTATTGCTGTTTCATTATTTTTTAAGTATGCAGCACAAAATCAATAAGTGTAAGCCTGGGTCAGTGCAACATTTTAATGTTTATGTTATTCAGTGTTGTATAGAGTTATGTAGATAATAGCCCTTTATACTGGCTGTTGACAGCGAATGCAAGCAGTTTTAAAAATGAATACAAATAATAAATTTAACTTTGTTTTCAGATTGCTCGTGATCCAAGATTTGATGACTTGTCAGGCCAGTATAATGAGACCTTTTTCAAAGAAGCCTATTCCTTCCTGGATGATGTGAAAGCCAAGGAGAAAGAGGTAGGCTGGCAGAATTTAGTAGTCAGTTTATGCATATATAGAACTGTATTTACTTGCTTACATGACAAGTCCAACTGTAGACTGCATATACCCATATTTGCCATCACAAAATGCATGGGTAGTCCTGGGTTTGTGTAGTTTATTATGAGTAATCAGTAGAACAAAAAACATAGTCCCTGATCTGCAAGCAAATTATGCTATGGCAGATCATGATCTTTGTTGTTTGACTTGGCTTATAAGCAAGTATATATGGTCCTGTACAGCTTGGCTAACCCTACTAACCTTCAGAAACCCAGTCTCATCTGACTGTAATAGCACCTTATCAGTGTCTGACAATATTACCCGAAAGCTGGGTACAATTAGAATTAAACAAAACATTGATTTATTGTTCTGACACCTGTTTATTCCTGTTTACAGAAAGTGAAAGCATTGCTGAAGAAAGAGAAAGATGAAGAGAAAAAGAAAAATATGCAAGCATTGGTGAATAGAATGGTAAGTTTAATTTCCAATTGCATACCATGTGTGAAAATGTAGAAATAGCTTCCAACACAGATTTATATTTTCCCTTACATAATGTGCTGCCAGATCAGATTATTCACCATTTTTTGTTTATAATATACAAGTGGCATAGATCCTCATGTGCATGTGTATTATGTGGAAACAAATCTTGGTCTACACTGTCTACATTAAGATGTGTGTTATACATTGCTAAATGTGGTCAATTTATGATATATACTACTGCAAACTACACAGATCCAGATCGGCACATTGCAAAGTACACTAGCAGATCAGAATCTGGTATATGCAGTTGTACTTAACTGACAAGCAATTTTATTTTGGAGTTTTAATTCTGTTAAGCCAGCTTTGGTGGAAGTTTGACAAAATCATCACATGTGCATGTTCATATTTCCCTATATCCATCTACACCCTAGAGTATAGTCAGTGTTAGAGCTTTTTAGATTAAGTGTTAACAGCTGCCTCACTAGGCACTCAGTATTAAGAGGTTAGTTTTAGGACTAGCCTGTCTGGTGTCAGGTAAATGTCACTAGGTGGGATATCATGCTACATTTCTGTGGCATGATGCCCCAATGGTAGACACCACTATAAACTGTCACACTGCAGACATGGTAATATTACCATAAAATTGTTGAAGCTATGTTAAAAATACAAATCATACACACACGCAGATTAAATGTTAATGTTTCTTAATTTCAAGCTAAATAAAAGTTTGCTTAACATAAAATGGGTACCTTGCTTTACAGACATATTTATAGCTGTATTTTCTTTGAATAAATGCATTATGTAGAGTGAAAATATTAAAATTGCCATAAAACTATTTTCAGCCCTTGGAGCATATTTTAACAATTTTGAAAACATTCTCTCCAAAGATTGTAAATATCATATATAGTTTTTAGATGTTAGCTAAACCAGTTGATATTAAACAGATTGTGAAATACAGTGAACAAGTTATTATTACACGAGTCTTCTGTAAGAATAATTATACCAAATTAAGAGTTCTAAATGTTTTGTTCTGTGTATTTACCTGTAGTCAGTAGTGTTGTGTGCATGGCCAACCTGTATCTACTCTTGGCTGTATTACAAGCAATATGAATAGCCCTAAACACATAAAGTATAATGAAATTTATTTTTATTATTTTTCTTGAATTGGATAATAAAATGTGTTAGTGAAACTCACTTTAGTGGATTTAACTGAATAAAGAACACCTGCTCGTAACATACATATTTATATATTCCTTTTCATAATTTGTCACTGTCAATTTCACTGCCAATGAAAAATACCATTTTATAAGTCCTTTTGTAAATCTTTGGCATGATGCTAGATATCACTATAAACTGCCACACTGCAGACATCATAGTAATATAACTAAAAATTTGTTAAAGGTATGTTAAAAATACAAATCACACACACTCCTTTTTTAAAATTTCATTGTCTTGTCAACATTTATGCAGATGATACCTCATAAAGGACACTTTTACAAGACCCTATTTAAAAGGTAGGGACACCAGCCCGTAAGAATAGACTTGTGTACACCAGTTATTGTCTTTTGTAATCTACTTTGACTGTACATTATTCATAGGGTACAATATATACTTGCTTATATAGATTCGAGTCCCAACTGCACACAGCATAGACCATGATCTGCTATCACATAATGCATGAACAGATCAGGGTCTGTTTTGTTCAGTCTACTGATTACTCCTGACAAACTGCCATAATCCAGATCCATTGGGGCATTATGTGATGGCTATCTGGGTCTTTCAATTTTTGCTGTTAGACTTTTTATGCTAACAATATCTAGACCAGCCTTCCACTTGTCTCACACAATACATATTCCTCAAACTTCTTTATCTGTACCCATTTCAGATTTAAAGTGAAAAAATTGGTCAGATTTTTTAATAAGCATGGGTTATAATAAAAAAGTAAACACAGCTATTTATACTTATTTAGTTTAGTCAGAAATATTTCTTTCCTTAGAGGTATCTATAAAAAGGATGATTCTGTAACTGAGTTTAATATCAGTGTAACTTTTTCTGAGGATAGAAAAACATCACTTGATAAATATAGTATTTCCCTTCAGTGGCAATTACACATACATAAGGATAGCCAGGTTGTACCAGTTCTTATGACATCAATGTTGAGCAGAAACTCTGATTTTGATGTCTTGTTCGGAGTCTCAGGTGTTAATGTATCAATCCTTTCAAACTTTGTCAATGTGTTCTCAATAGCCACAGCAAATCTTATAGGTAGCATGCATGTCTTTTTGTTATTTATAGGGTCTGGGAGAAACTCCAAATTGATCAAATTCTCTGAGTGTAGAACAGAAACTGATGGTCATGATTAAAGTTTCACCTCTTGGGAATTTCAGTCAGGATGTAAAATTGTAAATCGTAATACCAGCAGACAGGGCTTGAAATTCCATTTTTTTTTATTTTGTGGAACACTGATTAACTTACTGATTAACTTACAGCATAAAAATTGAATGGTCTCTACCATTTCATATGCACTTAATATAATTTATTGTAGAAATTATGCTGATTGATTGAGCTCATTAGTAATGCAAACATACTGAGTTAGTATCTTTAATCCTTTCAGAATTACTTCTACTCACACATAGTTTAATACATCCTGAAAAAATAAAAACACTGAAGCCAACTAACCTTGTTGACAGAATCAAAGGGATGATAATTGTTTTACACTGTTTGAAGTTAGCAACTAAATTGTCTTGCCAGCTTAAGCCAGTTCAGTCATGAGATCACAGACAGTATTACCATAAATATACTACATTAAAACCAAAATGAGAAAAAAAATGGAATAAATTTAATTTATTAAAAATAATTTTGCATATCTGGGAGATTTCTCTTAATGATGGGAGGGACATCATACATCCTTAAGCTTGGGAGAAATGCCCTTCTGTCCAGGTGGTTCACATGTAAGAAGGTTTATTTATAAAATTTAACTTGAATCAAAATAATTATTTATGTAAATCTTATATTTTCATATCTCAGCTTTTGTAAACTTGCACTTTAGAATCAACAGGAGCAAAGCATGTTACAAAAAAAGAAGCAGACTGGACTCCTAAACGAATGGAAGAAGAAAGAGGAAGAGAGGATCAAGGAGGGAAAAAATCCATATTTCCTAAAAAAATGTAAGTTCAACTTAGTTTGAAATCAAATGCTTACTTTTTAATTCATCATTTATTGGGAGGAAATAATGTAATTTCACGTGTGTAAACTCTTTGAATATCAGCAGAAAACGAGGAAAATATGAGATTACACAAGAAATATGAGATTGTGCTAGAGTTATTGCCCAGAAGGTGGGAATTCCTTATCTTTGGAACAGCTGGATATTCTACAAATCCATCTAGCCAAGTCCACATACATTTTTAGTGTGAATTCATTGATATATTAGTGGTGGAGTGTTTCACATTTTATGAATTTATGAAATTGTTAGAATTAAGTTACACTTCCAATGTAAGTTGTTAATGGTCAAAATGTTTGGGAAGCTGTTCTCATAAGGTTTCAGTGCTTTTACAGTACAGAACAGAACTTGGAAATAGAATTGTGAATGTGGGTAAAAATACTTTAATTGGCTTCTGACAGTTTTGCAAATTTAGGAATTTTGTTTAAGAGTGATATTTTACATATCAGTGCCAAGTTGGAGATCTGCATCACTTCTCCCAGATGGCAATAATATAAATGTAGCATTTTAACCGTAAGCTATATAGAATTGTATCATTTTTTAAAAAAAAATGTTATTCAGATTTTCAAAGATGTTGATAAAGAATCAATTGTTTAAGCCATTATTCATAAATGATGAAATATAGCAGAGCATCTGTAATGTATCTACTTTGTCATAACATGCTTTATCTCCCCAACCTGATAGCAATGCCCGTCTGTAGACAAGGTGGTTTCCACAACCTAAGTTTAGTTTGCTGTGATCATTTTTGCTTGAACCTCTTGTGGGTTATTGAAGCCTATTTATTTTGATGCTGCTAGATCCAAGGGCAAGATCTCTGGAACTGAAAGTGTAATTTGTATTTTTTTGTATCTTAAGTGAAATTTTCTTGACCTAATTTTCATCAGACTTTAGAGGTAAACTAAACTTGGGCAGCTCCCTATTGATTTTGAAGCCATGAAGTGAAAAGTTCAGCAGACATTGTAATTAGTTTGGTTTCTGTCCAATAAGTCCAGTTTCCTGGATTAAACTTTGTTCAAATTGTATAGTTAGTATGCAGTTAGGAAGAGTTACCTTTCTATTTATTCTTGAGCTAAGAAGTCAGAGATCAAGGTCACAGCTTAAATTGTCCTATTAAGTTCCCCAGGATATGATTTCTTTCATTAAGTTTCCTGTACTTATTATCAACTTCATAGATACATTACTTTTAAACCACCCTGGTGGCCAAGTGGTTAGAATGTCTTCCTCGGCTGCTGGAAGTTGTGGGTTCGATCCCTAGCTGAGTCATACCAGAGCCTTATAAAATTGGTACTAACAGCTGCCTCACTTGGCATTTGGCATTAAGAGGTTAGTGTTAGGACTGGTCACCTGGTGTCAGGATAATGTGACTGGGTGGGACATCATGCTACATGCTACAATATATACTTGCTTATACAGATTTGAGTCCAATTGCACACAGCATATACCATGATCTGCTATCACATAATGCATGAACAGATCAGGGTCTGTTTTGTTCAGTCTACTGATTACTCCTGACAAACTGCCATGACCCAGATCCATTGGGGCATTATGTGATGGCTATCTGTGTCTTTCAGTTTTTGCTGTTAGACTTTTTACATGTCTGCAGCATGATGTCCCTGTGCTAGACATCACTTTAACTGCCACACTGCAGACATCATTGCAATATGACTGAAAAGTTGTTATGTTTGAGGAAGGGTAGCATCATATTGACTTTGTTATCGATTGATCAAAGGTCAAGGCCACTGACCATATAAATGCAAAAATGATCTCGATTTTACATTTATATTTAAGGTTGGAGGATGATCAGCCATTCATCTAAAGGTGAAATTCTTTTTAGCTAACAAATCCAAGTGATCATTGTATTGTACATGTCATATGTCAATCAGAACATTATTTGTTTTTCTCATCTTCTAAAGACCACTCCGGTGGTCTAGTGGTTACAGCATCTGCCTCATCTGTGGGAGGTGGTGGGTTCTATTCCCGGCTGAGTTATACCAGAGACTTACAAAAATAGTACTAACAGCTGCCTCGCTTGGCACTCAGCATTAAGAGGTTAGTGTTAGGACTGGTCAGCCTGGTGTCAGGATAATGTGAATGGGTAGGACAGCATGCTACATGTCTGCAGCATGATGCTCCAGTGCTAGACATCACTATAAACTGCCACACTGTAGACATTGTATCAATATGACTGAAAAATTGTTGAAGCTACATTAAAAATCCAAATCATACTCACACTCTTCTAAAGAATCGGATGAAGATAACCTTACTACTTTTGAAACAAGGGATCCTGACACAGGCAGTTAAATTGAGTACAAACTATGCCAGTCTGCCAGATTTGTCTGTTTGAAATAATTAATGATCGCATGAGGCTTTTTAAAACATGTGGTTATGGTGCAAATATCACATTACATGTAAATATAGCTGCACTTATTAAAAATAAAAACCTAAAACTTAGAAAACATTGCTTAAGAGGATTATACCAAATAATAAATAAAGTGAATCTGCCACATCAGTTAAAAAACAAAAAGAAGAATCTTTAAATAGCCTTATGTAAACAAGAGCCCCTAGATGGTACTAATGCTTTTAGATCACTTTATTTGCACATCAGATCATTGATGCATACACTATTACAAAAACAAATCGTTATGACTGCCCACTTTGTATGCACTTAATTCTTGTTTTGTAATAATGATCGTCATGACATGTTATTAAAATAAAATGTTACTGTTTTTTTTTTTTTTCATTTTAAGGTTTGTTCAGTGATGGCATGTGGGAATTTGTTACATTTTTGAATTTGTTCAAACCATCCACTGTTATGTTGACATGGTGTGTCTTCCATTACATAGAACTACATAATAAGTACCTATATAGCCAATGTTGTGCTAACCTACTGTTAAAACCCATATATACATGCTTAGAACTACATAGCCCTCATGTGCTGATGTGCATTAAACACAACTCAGTTACTTGATCACTAAAATCAAACATTGTTGCAAAATTGTACAACTTTTATCTTGTATTCTAGCTGACAAGAAGACATTAATACTTGCCGAAAAGTACAAAGAGTTGAAGAAATCAGGGAAAGTGGAGAAATACCTGAACAAGAAACGGAAGAAGAATGCCCAGAAAGAGAGAAAGAAACTTCCAGGAAGATTTGACCATTAAACCTGTGATATATATTAGTTGATTTTTTGTCATTAAAGTAACGACTCAGAAGATGTAGTCTTTGTTTTTGGGTGTCCTAAATCAAGTGACACCGAAGGGACAGTAAGCTTCACAAAATGTAATTGTACCCACAATACTGACATTGTACCAGTTCTTAAGAGCAACTAATTTTTGCATCAAGTCTCTTTAAAAAATTGCTTTCATGTTGACCTTTTGTAGCTTTCTTAAGAAGCAGGAATTATAGATCAAAACTGGTGGTTTTACAAAATCTGCATTTCATTTTCACTTCATTTGTATTTTGGAAGTCATTTCATATGTATAATATTCAACATCATGTCATATTTTTAAAAGAAAAAACTTTACACTCTCAGAAATGCATTGATTTTTCATTTATTTCTCCCTTTCATTATTCAAGTTATTTCCAGTCATTTGGAATAAAGATGAAATGCTTTTTGAAGTTTGGTTTTCTGTTTATTTTTATTTCTTTATGTTGTAAAATAGAAAATTCATAAAATGTAACAGTCAGTTGAATCTGCTATAAATATAAAAAATAAGCACAATATCAAGAAGTACTTAACTGTACATCTTAGGATGGGAGTCATAAAAGAAAAATACAATAAGTAAAAACTTTGGATCTGCAAGTTTAAAGGAACTTGCAACCTTTCGTTTGGCAACCGGAACACACAAACATGTATTTATACATAAAATGCAGTTATACTGCTCTGATAGTATTTATCAGCAAATTTTATGTCATCACTTTAAGATATTCTGCAGATATAGCCATCTCTGTCACAACAATGGTGGCTATTATGTTTGCCTTGTAGCAATGTTCTGGATTGTATGGATGTCACAGCTTGTACAGTATGAAGAATTGTCTGTCAGTGATCCTGGATTATCATGCTTACATATGACAAAACTGAGAAGTCAGTCAGCATTTGGGATATTTTAGAAAGTTGTTTAGAGTTTTGGCTTAAAAAATGGAATGACGTTGAATGAGGTTTTCATCTGTGTGAGAACTTTCATGCAGTTGCCAAGTCCATTAATAGTATTCTGACTAGATTTGAAAAATGATCTGCTACCATAAACAGATTTTCTGCTCTAAAAGCTGGCAAACAGTGCCTAATATGATATATATATATATATATATATATATATATATATATATATATATATATATATATATATATATATATATATATATATATATATAATCTGCTATATAGTATATAACAATGTATATAACATATCTTTATCCACATTATTTGATGCATGTTCAATGAAGATGGATTTTATTGATAGCATAGGTGTTGCATTTATTATTTGTTGCTTGAATATGCTGCATGATGTGTTATGTCATTCTTACTGCTGTAGCAGATTTTAAAATTGACTTTATCGGTAGGGCAGAATGAATATTCATGACCTTTGAACTTAATTCCAACCACTGAAATTCCCATTTCCATCCACAACTGAATTTCATGTTGTATTTTGGTTGCTTGTTTTAGCATTGGGAGATAGCACATGATTAAACATCTTGTAAACTTTAAACACCAAACTGACACCATTTTATGCTGATGAAGTTCTTTAGTCAATAAATCTCTTGAATCGTTTCAAAATTACTTCTTATCACAATTATACTATAATCCATTTCAAACACTGAAGCCATCAAAGGGGTGTTATTTGTTTTGTGCTGCTTAAAAAAAAAGCAACTAAATTTTTAAATAATAAATGTGTATGATAATCTAAAATGGCTTTCAACCACAGAAATTTAGTAGCAGCCTGAAAATAATTTATTTTCAAATCTAAGATGCACTAGGCATTTCATTTGCACAGATTCTGCATTCCATTTAAACTTCACTGGTACTTACCAGGATCTGTAACCTTGACTTATAACCAGTTACATGCATTCAAAATGAAAACCAGAATCCATCAAGTGTACATTGCTTGTGGGGCCCTACCTGAGCAGCAGTATTTAGGTACAAATATTGGACAAGAAATACTGAATCCTGAGATTGAAAAGTGAAACAATATTTGTTCTATTGATGAGAACTGTAGGATAAGAGGGAAAATAAATCATGATTCAGTGGAGCTCACCTGCACTGCAGAAGAGTTCATGCTATACTTTTCATGTTATAACTATTCAAATCATTGTTATTGGTATTAGTGTACACCATTTATGCGGCGAGATTTGCTTTAATCTAACCTCTCCATTTCTTGTTTGGAATGTATTCTTACCAGTTCTTGTAATATGTATCACAAAGTATATTCATCACTCAGTACAGTACTTTTCACCTTTGGCTTGCCTTGTAAATACTCGATAAGTGGAGCACGAGTTTTCTCAGCGGAAGAAACTAATGTTACATATTTTTTTAAAAATTTCTTAAGATTAGACCTAACCCTGATACTAAAGGCAAAGTTTTTTTTATTTTGCACACTCAGGACTCCATGCAAATTTTATTTCTGAGAGTACAGCAGATATGACAACTTAGCAAAAGATTTCAAGCAATAATTTCTTGGAATTAGGGCAGCATTATCCAACTGGACAACACATTCACTAAAAGAAACAAACTTTTGTATAATCATAGTGCATCTTCCAAGGAGGTATACATATCTGTACACAGTCTGACAGTAACAATCAAGGTCCTGTGAGAATAAATGTTGTGATCTATTTGGCAAAACAACAACTATAAATATTACTCTTTCTTACAAATTATCTGTGTCTTCTAATCCTCTTCTCCTTTGCCACCATTTTGAATTTATACTGTGAAGCAACTATGATTTTGTTGTCTACGTTCTAACATTCAGAAGCAATATTCTGTGTACTAGTAAATAATACCCATACTTAAATACTTTCATTTCTACCTTTGTCAATAAGGAAAAATGGTGCTAAAATGTATTCACCCTGAATTTTTTTCATGGAATGTTGTTAATTATTCAAAATGCAAAAATCTCTGTAAGTCAGCAGTTATCGTACAAGTTTTATTTAATGCGTAGGCATTCAATGACAACCATTTCAGTAATGAGTGTCATTTTTAGAACTGAATTGTTTTAAAAAAGTCCTTAGAGATCAATACTTGTCTGGAAATTTAATTATGACAGTAAGGTTTCAGGGCAATCAAAAATCAGAAATTAATAGACTGTAGATATTATTAGTATAAAACTTTTGAACAATTTAAAATGAGTAAATGCACCTACATGACTGTCAAATTATGATATCACATGTGTGCAGTCAATGGTTGAGTTGGGAGTTGAGTGAAAATAAGCATTAACAAACCCTAATTTTTTATTTAATATTTGAATCAAAACAAGCAACTTAAGTTAATTTTTCTCTGCTTCCAGCCCATGATGAGAATATAAATGTTAAGAATAATGAAATCTAATGTACCTTAAAGAGAGCTGTCAAGTTACTGGACAGGTATGTAAAGTTAATCATGCTTCATAACTCTGTGACAAAGGACATCAGAGGTAAAGAGCAGAAAAAAACCATCGATCAGTTACCCTGAAGATTAAATCTTGACTATGATACAAGAGATGCCACCAAACTAAGATGTGTAAACGTATGGCTTTATTTCTGTTCATCTTTTATTATATCATGCTGAAAAGTAACCTTAAAAATGGTGATTTGTGAGCTTGGCCTTGAGGACAAGATACCAAATATGTGACACAAACGACAACACATCTACTTACAACAGTAAGCTTCATCCATTTATCTAAAAAAGTTAAAAGTTTGAAAGCTATTGAGAAAATGTGATGAAACCTAATTGACATGTGACACTGACTCTTATTACAAGATCCTCTAATGTGGTATGCAAAATACCTTAACATGATAATGTACAGTTGTACCAAGTTTCATCCCATCATCTCAAATGGCTGTAAAATTATGGAGTGCAAAGGAAAGTGTAATAGAAAAATTAAACAAAATCCCCATTATAATGCCCTTGACTTCCAGCACAGTAAACAAGGACCTGCTAGTGAATACCAGGTTGTTTCATTCAAGTTCTAACAGCTCTAATGACTAAACAGAAAGTGTGAGATGGAAAACGTAATATACTGAACCTTGAATTTGGCCTTGAAGATGGAAAAATTATGATGGTTCACAATATATCTTCTAAAGATGATCTATATGTAGAAATACCAAGTTTTATCCATGCCCTCAGGCAGAATTAATATTAAACAGTGGAAGGGAATGCAAGAACAAGGGCTTAAAATATGCCATACCCTTGACACTCTAAATATAATCCCAATGTAAATACTTAATGATTATTACAAAGTTACATACCTTAATCTCTCAAGTTACCAAGCAAAAAAAAAGTTGATGGAAAATTAAAATATGAAGCCATGAATTTTACATTGAAATTGAAACCAAATTGCAACAAAAAATGCTTTCTAGTGATGATATGTAAATATACTAAGTTTCACCCTTTCCTTTGAAATTGCTGCAAAGTTGTACAGTGGAAAGGAAAGGGTGATAGAAAACTTAAAATTAAGCTATGACCTTGACAATGAAACCCCCTGCTTAAATGTTGGTACACTACACATCCTTTTATAATTGGATACAAGTTTGCATTTTCATTTCCTAGTCACAGATTTCAAGCAACAAAGCTTCTGTGTTAGGGATTTGACATGTATTTATCTTTGAAAATTGGCCTCTTTCAAGTCATCAATTAAATTTCACACCAAATGCAACACATTTATCATATACAATGACATGTGTGTCAATTGATGCCTCCATATAATGGGCATCTGCACATAATGACAGCACATACAATCACCATTTAAATTTACTTGTTTTACCAGGACTCATTTCACCAACACAAATCTTAAAGTCAAGACTTAAGAAACATGATTGGCCATCTTTTAGTCGGAATTCAAGTCGGATTGGTACTTTCTAGACTTTGAAACTTTTGTTGTAAATTAAGGCCAGTATATAACAGACACCTTTCTATTAATAACAGTTTATGTAATGTCTTATATACAGGTTTTTACTGAATCATACGAGTTTTTTCTATGTTGCATACTTAAAAGAACACAAAATAAAAATTTATTACGATTCCACATTGGCTTCTTTGTATTAAGTTTAATGCTCATGTTTATGGTCTTTGAGATACTTAATTTCAATGCATTTTACCTGAATAACTTCGTTCAGCTTATCATATTATATACAGATAGAATTTCATTTACACAGTCTGCTGTAAGCAGAATTTCAGACTTTTCAGTTCTTACCAATAATTTTGTTCCCTTCCATAATAATAAACTTTTGAGAAGCCTGTTGCTTGCTGAGATAAGCAATTAAATTCAAAATAGGGATGATACTGGATGCAATGTATGCTTGCACATCATTTGTATGCCAAATGAATGTCCTGTAATCAGCCTATAAGAGTTTAAAGCTGGAGTTACAAATTAAAAAAGCAATGGAATGTAGGACTGGCATGTTTCTATTGTTAAATTGTAAATAAGCCATGAGGTTTTGTTTTGTTTGGTTGGTGCTACAAATCCTTCATCTTCACAAGCCAAGGTTTCAATATATTAGCATATCTACACCTTGGCAGATAGATTAAACATTTGGGTACTTTGCATTAGCAACATCTTCAACTGCTATTAAAGAAGCAGCTGTAAAAATAATTTTTCCCAGTTGATTTGTTTGATACATTTATGTTTTTGATTTCACCATCCTTTCTTAGTCTCAATACTACTTTTAAATATTCTGCACAATGGAATAAGTGTTTGACACTGCTACATCTCACCCTAACTGAAGTAAACAATGGAAACCACTATAGTATAAATTAGTTTTAATGCAACATATGTACACCTTTCAAAAAAGTGCTAGCTCCACTTGCTCATTTTCACTTTCTGAACTTCAGAGTTAAACTGTAAACAAAATGAGCCAATAAATAACTTAATGTACATTTTTAATATTTTATAATTCTTTTATTACACTTTTAGAAGCTGGTATTGTCTATCCTGGCAAAATTAATTTTCCCTATTTTAATAGCTGCTATAGATAGTGTACTTTTGACTAATTCAGATTGGATTATTTTTAGCAGAAAGGAGTAGTCATTTTAGTTTGTAGTGTGCTTTGATCATATACAATTTCCACAAGTACAATATCCAAAGAAATGTCAGCCACATTACATCAAAGTAGCATAGAGGTAACATTTTCTCCACTGTGCATGTTTTAAATGCAAACAACTTCACCTTACATACCTCACTCTCTCAAAAGAACATAAAAATGCTCCCTTCAAGAGCAAATAAGTATTCTTACTGTATGATTTAACTTTGTATTCTGAAACATTTAAATAGCAAACATCATAACAGTCCTTTTGAATAATCCTCCTGTATTCCACTTCCACCCAACACAGAACAGTATTTATTAGTGTCAGAGTCTCAAACAAGTCCTGCCTCCCTTCTCGATAAAAAGTTAGCTATTTTAAAAATGCACAATACATTTTGTCAACATAGCAACCAATGTTATTCTGAAAGAAAGGAACATGAAACAAGCCAGTATTATTTCTGAGATGCCAACAATAAATTCACATTGTTAAAAGGGATGTAACAGATGAGGTTCATAATGGTCAAAGTTTAAAATATTTGCTTATTGTCTAACATGGAAAGCAAATTTGCTTTGTCAACATTTAATTTTTTAATTTCACTGCAAATAAATGAAAAGAAAATTTTAATGATTTATGTCTTTTACTTAATGCAAGTTTTAAATTTAAGTTAATTGTATTCCTATTTTACCCTTATATTCTAAAACTTCTAATTTCCCCATAATTAAGGTTACTACTTTTGCAAACAGGTCTCAAGGCATATTTTGTAAACAAAATTAAAATGAGCATAATTAGATTATTTCTTGCATCACATCAATGTTAATACACTATTTTGTTCAGAACATCATATATAATGATATGAAAATAAAAAAAATAATTACATAAATTTTCCTATTTGTTTAAGGTGGCACTCTACAGTTTTGTATTTTGCATAGGGCTTGAATTTTAAAGAAAAAGAATTTCCCTGGGTTTCCTTGGTTATACTGGCTATTAAAAACACCTGGTACATCTAGGACATCTAGTTATTATCTAAAAAAAACTTAATTCCCTTTATATTTGTTTATGGGTGTAATATGAGTTAAAGAGTAAACATCTTGGCCTTACTCTAGATGTGCACCGAAAATGCTAGCTGTACTTGGTCAATTTTACTTCCTGAACTTCAGAGGTAAATTGTAAAAAAAAAAAAGGAGCTGACAACTTTTTGTACCTTTTTTTTATTTCTTGTAATTCTTTCATTGCACTTCAGAAGCAGTTATTATCTAGTCTGGCAAAATTAATTTCCCTATTTTACTAGCTTCTAAAGATAATGTACTTTTGATTAATAAAAGCTGATTTTTTGGGAGCACAAGGGAGCAATCATTTTAGTTAGCAGTGTGCAAAGATCATATACAATTTCCACAAGTACAATATCCAAAGAAATGTCAGCCACATTATATCAAACTAGCATAGAGGTATGCCAACATTCTCTCCACATTGCATGTTTTAAATGCAAACATCTTCCTCTTACATGTATCACTCTCTCAAAAGGACATATTGGTTAAAATTAATGTTGAACTTTACACATTGCTATAAATTTAACAGGTAGGCCTATGCATATCGAGTCACACAAGTAACACATGGTCTGTTTATAGCATACTGCACTGTGTGACTTTGGCATATGTATATCAACTGCCTATAGAGCAACCAACACTGAGGTAAATGGTTAAATATTTGGTAGGCTACAACAGCACTTGTTTTTATCATCTAAAGCAAACAATAACCAATTATTTTTCTCTTTTTTTATTGTAAAAAAGACACAAAAAAACAATATATCATAATCTGAGCATTTTAGCCTGTCTCTGTTCCTCTAATTCTTTTTCCTGTTGTGCAACAATCTCTTTCCTCTCTTCCAAGAATTTACCATATTCCTCAGGGTTCAGTTCTTTTACAACTTGTATACCACAACTATGTGCTGTACCAATCACACTTTGACAAATCTCCTCCATTGGAACCATGTCAAATGCTTCATCCTGACTTTTGATTTTTGCTATTTCGTAGATGTGCTTCAAGCTGACTTTTCCTGCTACTTCCTGGGCTGAAACAAAACATATTCAATATTAGTCTTTTGGTTGCACATGTTACAACTTTTAATAGATAATTCACATTTTTTGGTTGCAAAAGAAAACAATGGACTTTAGATAATAGCCATTGTTCTAAGGTAGAGCCCAAGTGCAATCAATAGTCCAATAACGGCTTTATGTTCAAGTTATTTTCATTTTGATGGGGTAAATAAATTTGTATGCAAAAACAGTAGTTTTTACAACCTTTAAAAATTTGGCACTTTCTCTGCACCACAATGTAATGCCATTTTAACTTCCAATACAAAAATGAGTTTTCTAAAAGAAAGAAGATTTCAATCTAAAGCTGACCTTTAAGTCAATAGTGGTTTTGCTTGGACAGAGAGATACAGTGTAAGTAAAAAGACTGGTTTTGCATCTGCAACATAGAATCTGTCAATTATTGCACAAACACAAAATGTTTATTTATTAGAAACTGACCTACTCTTTTAATAGAAAATAAATGACCTTGCACTGTGAGGTATCTATAAACAAAGTTTGATGATAGCTACAATTAACTTTAATAAACAACAAAATGTATGTTATGATTACTTTATTACAAGTAGTTGTCAAATGAGGCAATTTTGTATATTTTCGAAAAATGTTTTCATAAATTATTTTCACATGGATAATCATATGGAAGATTCAGAGAAAGAAAATGTATTTAGAAGTAAAGGGATAAAATGTAAGGCTGCCACTCATTATTAGGTAACTTTTTCTCCAAAGAGACATATGCTAGACTCTGGCTGCAAAAAATATATATTACACTACCAAAGGAAAACAAATTTTCAGCCACACTGGGTTGATAATTATCCATGGTTTGAATTTACAGACTCGGAAGGAATAATGTACTGAAGCTGTTGTAACAAAACTGGCATGGATTGGACATGCAACCAGTGTGTGTGTGTGTAAATGTAACCTAATTCGGGATTTAAGCAATCATGCCTCCTGAAAAGACACTCCACTTAGAAAGACAAATGTAAAATTAAACTAAAATGAAATGAAAATTACAACAAATGGAGAGCTCTCCTTGACACAGCCTACACCTTTAGCAAATATGTATAACCATTTTCTGATATGGAAGTGCTGTGTATGCACCAGCAGAGAAACTATTAAACTAATTATTGTAACAGCCACTTGGCTAGAAAATTTATTCTATCCATTTATAAAGTTTTGAGAGAAGAAGTTAGGAACAGTCAGTATGAATTCCAGTAAATTCATTTCTGTTCTTGCTGATGGAAGTACAGATGCTACCAAATCAGAGCAAGAAACTGTATATAAGATACCATTACAAAAAAGCCCTTTGAAGAAATAAATATGTAGTACATTATTTCTCTTGTTTTTGTCTCTATGGATTAAAATGCAAATCAAGTTAAGAAAGTGAAATCTTGGGACAAGTAAAAATGTAGGTGGAACAAATGAATTTTCTCAAACGAAATGCTGGATGAGTAAGTGAATTAAAAAAATGGATGAGCCATGTACTTAAAAATTTCTATCCCTAAGCAAATAATAATGGCAGAAAATACAGAAAAGTATTATGAAATGAATGTAATACCTGGTTTCATGGCTCCTTTCTTTATTCCTGCTGCCATTTTAAGGAAGTAAGTTGCTGGAGGCATGGTGGTTTGTATGTCAAAAGTTTTATCAGGCTGTTTTGAATAATGAAAAAAAGAAAAATGAAAATTTATAATGAGTCTGCAATTTTACTAAACCTAACTCTTATCTTGCCCACCAGACAAGACTTGTACTAAACTACATATAAAGCTGGACTAGACTTATTTTTATCTTCCTTAGTAGAAAATTTATATGCAACCAGTTACCAATAATGAAATTCATCAGAATGAATGGACATTACTGGAACTATACACAGGCTTTCCAGTACAATGTGTGCCAAAAACAGTTCCTTTAAGGGAATGAAGCTCTACAGACTGAAAAAAAGTACCAGGGATTAAAGATGTAAACACTTATTCCTAACTGCTGAGTGTTGAAATCATCTATAATAATGATATTCATAAGTAGTAAAATAGTTTTCAAATTAGCTGCTATCATGGACATACTGGAGGTCAGACTGTCACCATTTTCATTTTGAACCAACAAGACATTGCAAGAAGTTTTCTGGTTAAAGCCATGTTTATATGAAGAGCATTTTGGAAGAGTAATAATACAATTTTCAAGATGGCTGCCATGGTTAGGACAAACCAGAAATACTAATTAATAAGAAACTTTTTAGGGAAAGCAAAGAATGTATATGACCTGCCATCTCAAAGAGGTATTGACAGGATTTTCAATATAGTCAATCTCATGGCCATATTGAAGGTCAGATCAGCACAATTTTATTTACAAGCAACATCAAAAAGTCTTCATAGAAGTTTTATGTTAAAATAATGAGGTCAACAGGACTTTCAATTCAGGAGTATTGATAACAAAATTTTCAAGAGGCCATACTGGACATCACAAAAAAAAATTCCAGCAATTGATCAACCCTGCTTTCCAATAGAAATTGGAAAGTGTAGTTTTATAGTTTGTAACAGAAGAAAAGCTCAGTCCTGGTCATATGGTGCATGTGTGTCTTTGTGTGTGTATGTGTTGGTGTGTTTTGGATTTTTAATTTAGCTTTAACAATGTTCAGTCGTATTGTTACTATGTCTTAAGTATGACAGATTATAGCAGATGTGGCATCAAGTCCCATCCAGTCACATTATTCTAACTCTAGACAGATCAGTCCTATCACTAACCTCTAATGCTGAGCACCAAGCAAGGTAGCTGCTAGTACCATTTTTATAAGTCTTTGGTACAACTCATGCAGGGTTCAAGCATGCAAACTCCCGCATCCAAGGTAGATGCTCTAGCCACTAGGCTACTGGAGCAGTCCCCTGGCCACATGGTAATAATCTGCTAAATTATCCTTATATAAAATAATGAAAAATGCAAATTCAGATGAGGCTTTATGCAGCTGACCAAACATCATTAAAATTTAATAATATGATTTTTATGCAGAAATCAAGTGAATGGTTCTGATAAACTGGAGTTAAAATGCTGATAATTTTAGAGTAAATTATAAGAAATAAACACAAAATTTCTTGGCATGAATTTTCATTTATGACCAACAAGAAATCTAAAGACTTGATAACCCATGCTGACAGAAGCATCCATTCAGGAGTAAAAAGATTTTCACTTGTGTGTGTGTGTGCGCATGTGTGTGTGTGTGTATACCTATGTGAAGTTTCATAGCAATTCCACTAGTAGTTACAAGGAATAGTGATAAATGGACAAGAGACCATCACAAAAGCTCTCCTGCTACAAGAGCTCAAAATTCAGCTCTGTGCATTGACCCAATTAGGAAATCAAGCAACTGCAGAGACAAATTTGTGCCGGGGACTCACAAAGCCATGAGATGGGGTGGGGCAAACTGTCCATACATGTTTGGTGAGTAGAACAAATCCACTTGCCCAATATTCAGCAAAGCTCACATTTACCTTGAGCATGCTCCAGTTTACATGGTACATGGCTACAAGTGCCAAAATTTGAGATAGAAAAGAAAGTTCACAAGATGTCATTAATTTGTATGCTTTGTTCTGCAGGTATTATAATTTTTATAATTTACAATCACATCACAGAACATACATCTGCACTCTTAGCATTTATATTTATTGCATGCATCTATTACATACCGCACCCCACCCCACCCCATTTCATTTAACTTGTTATCAGTTGCATTTTAATTGTCAAACCTGTTAATACTGGTCACCCATTAGAACAAACAACAATGGCATTTGTACACTGGTAACCTCTGTATGTAGTTTAACATTTCAAACAGTTGTTTACAAATACCATCTGGCAAGTACTATTATTATTTTTAATAATAATAATAATAATAATAATAATAATAATAATAATAATAATAATAATAATAATAATAATGATAATAAAAATAAAAATAATAATTTTTATTAATATTACTATCTTAAGTCCTTGAAATGACTCAAAACTGGGTTGTCATATTTTTTGGAGTAGCTGAGATCAACCTTTAAATTTCCTACCCAAGTGGGTTTTTTTTAGCACTGGATGGGTGAAAGGTGAAGTGTCATAAGGCTACCCATAAACCAAATCTGAGTCGCTAAATAAAATGGTTAAGAACCACTGATTAATTAATTGTATAAATTAAGTCATTACTGACTCAAACGAAAGATAAATAATCTAGGAATGAGTCTTTTTTGGTCATTTTGTATAATAAGGCTTAGAAACAGCTTTTCATAATTCAAACAATATTTGGATTAACCACCTGCTTAACTTGCTGAGATCAGAGGACAATCAGTTTATGTGACAGATGTTATAAATAAAAAAATGATGCATGTGACATTCCTTTATCAAAACAATACCCTCATCATGAAGCAAAACTTTAGCTAGCATACATTACGTCATCATTGTTGATATGTTCCAGTAACTGTTTACAACAGTGAGAAAGCATTATTTGGTTTTGAAAAACCTGACAGATGAGCATTATATTCCTGAGATTTATAATGGAAATTTGCCTGGGAGAAATTAAAATGACCCCTATATAAAGGTGGCTGGATTAGACAGGTTTGTAACTTAAGTAGTTGCTGACTTTCAAGTCCTATTAATCTAAAGCATTGGACAAGGAGACTCCTCCCTAGTCAATAAGCCAATAAACTGCCAGATTAACTTCTGGGCTAATCCAAGCTTGCTCACAAATGTTTGCTTGTCAAATGTGGTTTTCATACATGGTACCAAATTCCAGGTAACTTCATGTTAACTGTTGATGACATAACACCTGAGATTTCTGTTACAAGTGTGATAATAAAAAGTCTGAATAATTAGCTATGTGGATGTTATCAAAAATTACTACACTGTGTTTACCATTGTTTTTTATATAGTAATTGCAGCAGACATATATCACTGCTGCTTGGAAAATAACTTCATGGACAAAAATCTCTAATCATTCAAGAGTATTTATCAATAAATTACAAAACCACATCATGATTTCATTATTGCTGATGTAGTTCAAGAGCTGATTAATTAATCTGTTAGTGTATTATTTATCTATCTTTGCTCTTCTAATTATCTATGCATTATCATGTTACCTATCCCCATCTGTTTTCTTATATACATATGCCACATCCTGTTTCATCACACCCAGATAAATCACAATACTCTAAGAAATAAATATCAAATAAATCTTGTCAAATGAAATACACATTTCAATTTTAATTTGAGTTAAGTTTTAGAGTAATCATCATAACTGTCATACGTCCATTTCTATTCAAATTTGAAAAGTATTGAATGACCGTTGTTCAAAGCAGTTCAGTCCCACACTTCCCAAAGATCCTTCTAAGCGATCAAGGTTACAAAGAATTAAATAAAGTTTAGTTGTGTTTATCTCTGTTTTTCAAAGTATGTGTTCACAGCAGTGTTGAATCACTTGTTCTGCCTAAAAATTGTGGTCACTGGTCATATGCTGCAAGTGGTTGCTTGCAATAGTGCATTTATATAATGACATGGGTCTTCGTATGATGATTTGTGGCATAACATACTGGTGGTTATTCATAGCAGAGTTTGTTCAAGAAAGGTTTATATGAATACTTACATTAACAGTGATTCTGGTAGGAATTGGAATCCCAGGTTTAATATTACTTGTCTTCTCATTGAACTGCTTGCAGAAAGCTCCAATCTGTATCCCTCTCTGAAAATTAAGCAGGCAATAAATTCAACAGCTGACTGTTAATATGAACGTTATCAATGAATATTTACTCACAAAAAATTATTCAATGCCTCTAATATGACTGCAAAGTCAAAACAAAAGTCCCCATAAGGGACTGACACTCCACCACCATCCAAAAAAAGAGTTTCCATTTAAGGTAAGACCATTTTTTTTTACAAATGCAAAGTGTTGAAACCATTTCTGATATTCCTGAGTAAACAAGGTAATCAAACTAATATTGTGGCAGCCATAATGATGACAGATTGGCACCATTTTCATTTTTGACATGGGAGTCCCAGATAGTTAAGTGGTATAATTCCTTAACAATCACTGCCATCTCACCTCTGTCATGTGGGTTCCAGTCTCAGGCTGAGCAAAAGCTTGCCAGTTGCTTCCCATAGGTTGATTATTCCTATTTCTTCCTCCACAAGTTATACTGGCAACCATGCATAGCCTATCTTGCACCAGGAAATGGTGTTAAACCCCCCAAAAAACAGAACAACTTGTCAGGCAAACCAGATACCATTACAAGACATTCAGTTAAAACCCAATGTCATAATGACCATCCATTCACACAAGATTTTCAACATGTATGCTGCAGCAGCTATATAAAACTTCTGTGTGGCACTATTTTCATTTAGGACCACCTAGACATCATAAGTCTTATCGAAAACCCATCAACTTTGGTGGATTAGCAGTAACATGATTTTAAAGATGGCAACCAAGACGGCCACAGTGGATGTCAGATGCCATCATTTTCATTCAAGTTAAATACTCACACAAGAAGAATTATGAATAGGCTGTTGATCTATAATTACCACTAATCAAAGACAAAAAATGAATGCATACACCACTGAGGGAGAGAGATAATGCTTTTCAATAGAGAATATCATTCTCCATCTATCTCTGGGAATCATGTGCATAGGCAATGGATCTGTAGAAAACAATGCCAGTGTTTTGTTGAGCAAATGAGGTAAATGCAAGAAAAGGTAGTATTGGAATACTAAAATGCTGCCTTCATGACGTCCTCCAAGGAAGAGTGACTTAGGTAGGCCTATGAAATAGAAACAGCTCGAAGCTCATGGGCTTTAGATTCATAAAAGAAAGGTCCTGATCAGTAAGTGATACTTTCTTAATTGTGCTGATAATCTACTGTGAGATAGTGGCAGCAGGAATGTTTACACAGCCATGAAAAGGAAAGAAAAGACTCTTCCAATTCTTCCTTTCATCTATGGATTATTTAACGGAGGGTCATAACTGGGAATAAGAGTTTATCTTGGTCATCTGCAGCACAGATTCACTAAGACAAGATTTCTATTGGTAGTGGAACTACCAAAGGCAACAGATTTTTCCCCAAAACATTCCAGTTCACAAAGGAAAAGGAGAGAAACAATTGTAATTTATATTAAACTGGAGACAGCCCATGTCTACAGATTTAGCATGAAATCTCACTGTCTTTATGTAGATGCTATGGTGACTAAAAAACACAGTTCAGAGTTTGAAGTCCTGAAACAATGAAAGAAGGCTTACTCAAATTTTTACAGCAGGTTTTGATTAAAGACCATAAAACTCAAGAAGATTAATCTGGGTGTAACAGAGCATAAGACAGGATTCTGTAGCTTATTTTAAGATTGGCAAGACGTGCAACAGAACTGATTGCCTTACCATGAGAAAGTTTAAGTGACTGGGCTCAAATGGAACAAATTTCTTTGTAGCCAAAAGGACTAGTATGCTGAGAAATTTACTAGTCCTGCCAAATCTTTACTAGTCCTGTCCAAAAAACAATGTCAAACACTTGTATTGAGAGATTAACATCATTATTATTCATATGAAAACAGAATCATAAATCAATTCCTACTTCAAAATCATCAATCAGTCAATTCACATTTTTTGTTTCTCAAGATAATCTGGATCCAATTCCAGAAAGGGATCCAGGTGTCCTTTCTCGTCCTCCACCTTCACTCTGGGTCCATATGGGGTATGTTCAGGTCTCCTTACCCGTCTCCCTAAAACATTCCACAAATGTAATGCTGGTGATGGATCATTTGTTGGAAGATCATTTGTATGTAACTTTATAAAGAGTAGGTCTGACAGAATCCAAGGTTGCAAACATGCACTCCAGTCACTCTTCACCATTTTCATCTCTGAGAAACCCCTCTCAGCATGAACAGAGTAGGCTAGGATTGTTAGGATGAGGTCAATCAATGCCAGAATAGTCTTTCTGTCAGCAGCACATCATTTTACAACTGTAGACCAAGTCAAAGCATAGATCTCTTTCTAATTACAAGATAACAGAATGCATTAAGAAAATAATAATCTGAATAAATTTTTATCAAGAAAAATGTAATATTTATAATAATAATGTTTATAACTTTTTCATAACTTTGTTAAAAGCTTTTTTAAAATGGTTACCTTTACAATAACGATAATATGCTAAATAAATAATTTTTAACATATCTGGCATCAAGGATGTATCTTGTATTTATTTTTAAATATTTGAATATACACCTACTTGCTGTAGACTACAGTTGTTAATATCTCCCATTCCAATTCCACTACGTCAGCATCCACACCTACTTTGACAAGCACTGGCCAGAAATGCTCCACCAAAACTAATTTCTGCCTTTAACTAACAGTGATGTAGTGAGTAAATGTAACAACCTGTTTATCAATCCTGTAAGTCTATCTAAGATCAATTCCTTTCGTCTCATCCAACTAACACATCAATACATAATCAGTGAAGGATCTTAGGTTCTTTACCATAGCCACTTTCACCAGTTGTCACCTGAGAGCAACATTGTCTGGGCAGGCGAAATTAGCATGTAACTTCAGTTTGGTGCAACACAGAAAAGTCAATTATAGCTTGATGAACAGAAAAATATCCCAGGAGTAAAAATAAGCCATAGGCCATATGACTTCAATGACCGAAATAGCAGAAGGAAATTGAGAGTCATGGGTAAAACGAAGTATTTAGAGTTACCTTATCTCTTATATAGTATGATAGTGTCCTATGTCAGAATGGGTCATGGGGGTAATTTGATATATTTTTGTCACTCTTTATGATTGCTTTCCTTCAGATTATTGGGCATTTTTTTTTCCTCAGCATCAAGCTTGCGTCGAGCACCTATGGTTTAACACATTTCGTTAAATCTTTCCAAGATCTTAAAGGCAGTTGATTCCTTTGGTGGTATCTGCATTGTTGCTTTTCTCTGTTATTTTGTGTTGCCCAAGCTTTCATGCGTGTTTACTGATTCAGTTTTCAAGTTTGAACAACCTGCAACAAAACTGGATGTTTTCTCTGCGTTTGTTTTTTGTTGATTTTGGACACCATTTATACTGCATAACATTCTTTTCTTCATCATAATTCAGCCATTTACTGTCTTTTGTCCACGTCATCTAAAACGTTCGATTACTTTTCCCTATCATAAGAATTATTCCTCTCTTTAATGTTATTTTCATTCAAATTTTGCTTTTTTTCTGGTAGCTGAATATGTTCTAAAAAATGCCAAATTTTAAGTCATATAAGGAGTGAATTGTTTCTTCTTTAGAAATACGAGATGTTACAGTATAGCTGACGCGAATTATTTACGGTAAGAAAATGAATATCAGTGTCTTTTATTTAAGAAAGTAAGAGCAACAAACACCATTTCAAAATGTGCTTTTGCCTCACCCCATTAAATGATCTCACCCTGATAAGGCCTTCATCGGTTGTTCTGCATGATCAAAGCTGTGGCTATTGTGAACACTGTTACAAAATATTAGCATCAGAAGACGATGTTAGTTTCAGCTTAGAAAAAGTAAGTTCCCATCAAACAAACCCATCTAATTCAGCACGTTCTATATAACAGTTCCAGTTATGGTCTTATTGATAGTAAAAGATTGGTAATTGTTTCTGATTAATCGAACAGCAGTATATTGTTGAAATAAATAATAAGGCGGAACATTTTCAAATCTTAGATGCCCATGCTCAGAGATTTTAAAATGTACAACATTCTGCTTGATATTTCCATGTCTATTAAATTATTTGTTCATTCTTGTAAGGAAAAAAATATAAAATCAATTCTTATCATCATATAAAAAGTAATTGTATGGAAAAAAATGTGTCAATAAAGTCATCATAAAAAAATCATCTGATTTTTATTTATCTGATTTTTATAATTATTTTGATGCAAGTGTAAAATATATAGTTTTCCGTTTGTGACTGTTGGAGTGTTTGGCTAGCAAGCAACCCCCTCCCCGAAAAAAACCTGTAATCAAGCAAACCTGCAAACTTTTATTTCTTTGAATAGCTTTTGCAGTGTTCTTTTATGTGGTATACAGTTTTGTAGTTTATTACTGTGGCTGTGTGAATAAAGTGTTATACCACCTCATTTTTAATTTAATCATTATCAGATTAATCAAAATCAATTACCGAACTTCCGTTGTTAATAACGGTACCATAATTGGCGCTGTTAAGCAAATTCACAAATCGGATAGCTTCTTGTTATAGAAATACACCTTTCTGAGGCAGATATTGACTTCATCTTCTCATGCTAATATTTTATGACTGTTGACAAGGGTTACTGCTATGATTCTACTGGACATCTGCCGAAGTCAAGTCTTTATTAGTGGATGGCATAAACAAACGTTGACTTTCGATAACCAAAACGTTAACATTATGAAAGTTACTAGTCCAACAGGAAATCAACTAGCCTCGGGCTAGCGAATTACCACTAATTTTGAGCCCTGTACTTCAAGAGACGCCACTCGTAAATTGGCATGAGATGTAGGACAAAGAACTATGAACAAAGGAAAGCTTCGAAAGGAAGCTTTTTGTGGAACAACTTCCAGTTCAAGGTAATAGTCATAAGTCTCTAAGAGAGAGAGAAATGAATGTGAGACTGTCAGTATGGTCGGAATTGGCAAATTGAAGTTAACATATAGACGAGGGAAATAGAGGAAGAAAGGAGATTTAGAGGAGTGAAAAGAAAAGGAGTAGAAGTAACCTGGAGGAAATTAGGGGGATGAAGAGGAATCAGGAGATGAGTAAAAACCAAGGAAAGGGGGAAAACTCTCACACTAGAAATCACATGATATGATAGGCTCAAAGGGTCGAGCGAAAGAGGCGCATTTGAGAACTTCCAGTGATTGACTATTATTTATTAATTAAACTGTTGAATTTCCCCCTTTGTACCTTTAATTATTTAAAGGTCGGCTTTGCTGACTGGGGGCTCAGAGCTATAAACCAAACATTCACTGACCCAGGGGGAGAACATCCTTCCACATCTTGCGTTGATGGCTTAAAATATTCCAGATCTGAAATCTGCCGAATTCTTAATTTTCCCAACTTCTGTGTGCTTTTTTGCAACCAATGTTCTTCCTCACATCATATCTGCCACCTAGTCCGAGATTCCTGACCATTGCCACCCCATTTTTAATATTTGGATATTTATGTTGGAGTGTCCATTGCCTATCAAAAAGTTGGAATTCGCCGACTCCATTTGGTGTCAAAATGGGTTCTGACTTACTACCTGGCCTAGCAAACTCGAATGACCTTTCATTGACATATACCTGCATGAAATTGATACAAATATGATTTATTTTCTCAGAAACAGCAAGCATATCATTTGTTATATCTTTAATCAGCTGACAGACAAGTTGAAAGTACATCCTTGCTCAAATTTAACCTGGATCTGGCCATTGCATTCCTAGTCATAAGACTACACAAATCTCGCAACCTACTTGTTGGCATTTCATTGCTGAATGCACGGCCAAGTTTTGGTATACTCCAAAGTCAACTTCACTTTTTGTGCAATACATTTCTTTTTCCTTGGTGGTGAAGACACTTTCAATATCAATGCCGAATGGTAATTCAAATCAGTGTTGGCGACACATGCATGGAGCAAAATCCTGGTTAGGCCCAGTTTCTCTCAAAAGGATTTGTAAAACTACTCATATATAAAGATTAAAATAAGCTACAATACTTGCTACCAGGACAACCATATCAATTTGCTCTAGTTCTACTAATATCATGACCAGCAATACTGGACTGTTTTGGCAAGTACCAATATCACGACTCTAACATCCTTTTCTCAAAAAATTCAGGCCCAAAACTGATTTCAAATGGAAGGCAATTGAAATACCAAAAAGAGTAATGAAAGTTGTAAGGCGGCATGACTCTTCTGACTGGTTTATCTGCCAAGAGCCTGAGTTTGCATCAAGTTTAATGAAAAACTTTGCACTGCAAGTTTTGCAAGGGATTATTCAACTGATGGTAGTGGGTGGTTCTCTCTTTTAACTGATTCGTTCAGTTTAGTTAGATCCACACAAACTCTTACAGTACCGTTAGGTTTCTGAACGACAATCAATTGCCATGATCACTCAGTGGGCTCATCCACTTTTGAAATAACACCCATTTTTTCTAATTTATCCAACTCATCTTCAACTTTATTCAAAAAAGTGATAGGAACCTTTCTTGGGGTAAGGCAAAAGGTTTGGCATTTTGTTGAGAGTTATCTTATAGAACCATTTTGGTTTCCCTAGACCTTTAAACAAATTTGGGAATTTCTCGCAATGATCCCTATCTAAACTTATGGATTAATCATGAATTTTACTTACGTTTTGTCACTTTTGATCTGAGACATTTACTGAGGATATATTTGCCTGTTCAATAATCTTGAGAGCCTGAATTGTGGGCCTGCTCAAGAGTGCCTGATTCAGTCCATTTACAACAAATATGTCTTGTACACTGAACGCATTGTTTGATTGTAGTCCACATGTAAATTTTCCCAGCACTTTAAGTTTCAGAGTTTCTAGATTGATACAGATTTTGATCAATTTTTGATTTCCAATTTTTCGTAAATCCCTCTCTTGAATTACAGTCATATCAGTTCCAGTATCAATCTTGAATACGAGTGAAGCTTTGTTTAATCTCACACGCGTTATTCATGGTTCATCCACCTCTCTGCTAATAATCCCTAGAAATTGAGGTTCCACTCTTGATTCTATTGTGCAAACTGCTGTTTCTGACAGACAGCATTTTGCATAGTGTGCCTCCTTTTCTTTACCATGATGCATGAATCTGCTTCTATTGCTGGACATTGGTCCTGAGAATGATTAACACCTAATGCATCCTTTTCTGCTTACATTATTCTGTTGAACTCCAGGGATTTTATGTTTCTGTTTCCCATATTTCAGTAAGACGATTTTAGTGCATCCATTTCACTCATTCATTCTCCAGTTGCTCATTTAGTTGATTGTTGCTTTTTCACAGCCTCATTTTGTCGAGCTTGACTAATGGCAGACTCTAGAATTGGATCTGCATCTAACTGCAATTTTTCTGACAGTTTTGAATCTCGCAGTCGAACTAAAAGTCTGTCTCTGATCATTTAATCATATAGTGTCCCAAAATTACAATTATCTGCTAACACATAGATAGCTGTAACACAACTGTCCACTATATCTCCCTTGTCCTGTTTTCTTTGATTAAATTTTGCCCTTTCAAACATTAAAATCCTCTTTGGAATGAAATATCTCACAAATCTAAGTCACAGGCTTCCACTTCTTTTGATCTACCACTGTTAGGTTGAATGAAGACAAAATGTCATCAGCCTCACTTCCCATGGAATAGTTCAAGGTATTTACTTGAATTTCTTCCTCTTTTTCACTAAGTCCAGATGATTGACGAAAGTGTTCAGAGCACTTAACCCTTTAACTAATACAGCTGTTTTGCAGTTTCACTACTGCTGAGTGATAGCGTATCAGTTACTGAGACTACTGAGGCTGTTTGCTAGGCTGAATACTAGAGCATCATCATTAGCTTTTGCTGGATTTCAGTGAAATAAAAAGCAACTTACCTTGTATAGTGTCTGTTATTCATATATTTCTATTTTATTTACTCCTACAACAATCAGACAAGAAATCCCTGTCACGTAAACTGTTTTGAATCGCACAAAATAAATCATCATTTGATTCAAAATCACATACATCTAGTGTTAAAATGGGACTAACATCATTATCTGATCCATTTACTAAGAATGATCCATTAAACTCTTGCACTGAACCCTTCAAAGTCACAAATATCTGACTAGGAATCCATTTTTGTTTATCTCAACTACACGTTTTGTACATTGCTGGAAAGTTCCTTCCTCCGTGTCTAAATTTAACCTCTCAGCTTTACAACTGGTATCAAAATGTTCAATAACCAGTCTTCTCATTGGTTATGATAATGAAAAATAAGTAAATATCTGTCCTTTCAACAAATCAACGTTTAGTTAACATAGCAGTTACGTCCTCATAGATGCAACACTGGGGTTTTGAGTACTGCAGAACTACACGCTCATAAGCGACACTGGGGTTTTAAACAAGGCTTATCGACACTGCATATATGCGTCAGTAGGGTTCAGGAGCTATTTACAGATGACACTCAGATGCGGTAGTCGTAGTTAAAGGGTTAAATCCACTTTTCCCACATTTCTGGTCTTGAAAAGTCAAATTTGTCTGGATTTGTACATTTAAATGAAGCCATTTTCAACTCTATTAATTTAAATTCTGTGTTTTCACCGCTGCCACCATGTTTTTTGTTATTGAAAAATAACTGCAGAAGATATTCTCTACCATTATTTAAATACAAGACATCAGTACAGCTAGGAAGAAGAGTAAAATTGCCCTGAAAGTATTTTTCCCAGGGACATTAAACCCTAGTGGACATTTGTGGTCCAAGTTTATCAAGCCATTTGTTTGTATCCCCCTACCAATTTAAATAACAGAAACCTTTAATTTGATAAAAATTGCAAAGAACTTAGTCAATTCATTCATTGATTTATATTTTCTAACCTGACTGAGTAGAATGGCCATAACACTGTCATTGTGCATTTCATGCTTAACAAAAGTTTACAATAAATAGACAGACATGCTTGAGACCCATTTTCAGTTCTTTGACCAGTCCATTTTCAGCAAAGGGGTATATGCACAACTAAAGATGTACATACATATGTTGTCTGCTTCCGATATTTACAGTGTCTAATCAAGCATAGGAAATGAATGACAACAAAAAATTGTCCTTTCACGTGGGACAAGCGGTTTCATTAATATGTTCATGTGTGCAAAGGAATGTAATTCCATACTTAACAATATAGTAATTTACAGAATTATCCAGCAGTTACCGAATAGGTTGAATTACTCATTATGTTGCTGGGTGGAAATAAACTGCCCAATAGTGTACAAATATGGCTTCATGTTAGCATAAAAAGTCCATTTAGCATGAAAGGTGCATGGGGATGCCAGTATTAGTGTCATTCTGGTCACAGTCAGATTAGAAATTATAAACCAGTGTTTCAATTAACTTAGTTCTGTGCACTTTTTATCACATTAAACGTTTTAGTTATTGAAATCGGTGAGGGGTTTACAAACAAACGAGGATGTAGCGTCAGACTTTAACATAAACCAGCTGTTGGTGTGTGTCAGTTCACGTCCAATTTGGAATATCTGATTATTTTTACTGTCAAGTGATATTTCAAATCTAATTTGATTAAGGCTTACACTACAATACCAGGGTCGATGTTTTACACTTTGTAGTCCTATACCAGTGACAGTGTACACTCAGCAGTCAGATAAATGGCTGCAGATCAGCCTAGCCCTAGTCTACACCACACGGGTTTGTTACAAATAAAATTGGGAGCCTAACCGGTAATAATATACAGGTTAGGCTCCCAATTTTAGTTTTTTTATTTTTAGCAAACCCGTGTTGGCTACACAGAAAGATTCATACTGCTATTTATAATCCAGAAAAATAGTACCTGTCCAAGCTGTGGTCCCAATGGTGGTCCCGCGGCTGCTTCTCCTGCTAGAATTGTCAGCCTCAAGTAGGGAGGATGAACGACTTTGGCAACATTTTTTGCAGCTTTTCCAACAGCACCAAATTTTTTGCTCATGCTTTACCGGGTGTTTAACCTCCCTTGAAGACCATAGAGCACAGTCTGGTATCTATATACATATTTTTTTTTTTTTACAAGGTTATGACTAAATTGCAAAAGTTCGAAAAGGTACCAAACGTTACGAAAACTTAAGAAAAGTTACAAAAACTTACGGAACATTACAAAAAGTTGCGAAAAAATACAAAACATTAATGTAAGCTAAGACGAGAGAAAAGTGGCTTTGAACTGATATATTAAGCTTATGTATTCACAAAAGCTATAATATATCTAAAATTACATTAACTATTTGCCATACGAAAGAATTCCATTATTTGATAATGTTTCAGAATAAATTTTATTTCTACATTTGCTACGAAAGGTTAATATCTGAACCGAAATCCATCTTTCGGTCGCTCAATGTTATAACAAAGTAATTTTCTTGACATATGTTATTAAAACAAGTAAGTAATAGCAAAGGTTTTCGTTATCTTCATCAGCAGCGGGGTAGAGGGTGCAGGCCAAATTTATTTAAGAAAAAAAAAGCTTCCTACGGAAGGGGGTATACCAGATTTATTTATGAAAAATAAAGCTTCCGACGAAAATGAAAATATAAGCATCAATAACTCTAGCCGAAACCTCTACAGGGTTATTTACCGACCCGGGGCACTCACTGTTAGTCTGTGACGCAGTTAGGTGGTAAATCTCTCAACCAAAAATTGTATGAGACCTATCCGATATTTTGTTCGGAGATAACATAAATTTGTCGTGATAAATACTCATGGAGTTTTTTCTGCTTGTGAAAATAGATCACAAAATCTAATAATATCATATTTCCTGAGCACCAAGTTTAATGGATTATTACAATTAAATTATTCCCGTTATCTTTGATAACTTTAGGTATCTGCGTGTAACGCCATGTAACATAAATAACATCTGAGTTTGTATACCTTCCCTGGGAAAATATCCGAGCAGGATTTAGTTGTTTATCTAACATGACATCATTATACACTTCGAGATTATTTAACGCTCTATCCAAATCTTTGATCTACGGAGCCTCATTGATGTGCGTAATAAAGTGGATAACAAAATTATCGACGAACAAGTTAGCTTTCTAATTAAAATCCTTAAGTACCTCATAACATCGCTGATCATCTACGAATGGAGCCACCAAATATAACTTATCCCACTTAATCCATCTCATTATCATGTTTAGTAGCAATTGAGTCTTACCAGACCCAGATGGACGTATGATAATTGCCCTGATTGAATTGGTAGCGCTAGATGCTGCTTGAATTTTCCTTCCCTTTAGTCGTTGAAAAATCGATGACATTTGTGTTGTAGGAATATATATATATAAAAAAATCATATGAATTTATGTTGTCTTCGATAGAGAGCACCTACCCCCACCAGTGAATTAAAAACAATAACGATAAGGAATAAAGCGCGTGCACTTACAGGTACAACAGAATGTAACTTTATCTCTCATGAAACAGGCGGAGCTAATGCTGATTCAATGGGATAATTACCAGAAGCTCCATGGTCTAACAATCCTGGCTAAAAGCATCTTCCTGGATATATTTACTGTGGACCTGGAACTAGGCTCGATATTCGTCTTAACGAGAAAGATCAACCAAGACCTGGAGAATATCCAATAAATGCGATTGATCAAGCGTGCCACGTTCATGATGTCGCGTATAAAAATCCAGATCGACAACAACGACATACATGAAGTTGATTCACACTCTAAAATCTGTAAACAAAAAAAAAATCTCTCAGACAATCGCTTGCTAATATTTGTATAAGATTTGCGATGAAAGGTAAACTAATGATGGGGACTGGTAATTAGACGGTCAATTATTATTATAATGGAGTAAATTTATTATAGCCCAAGAGGATATTGGAAGGGTAGAACAGCGATTAGTAAACTTGCTGATGCGGCAGGTGTCGCATGTTCTGTTGCTGATGATTGGTTAGCACGACAGGCAATATGCAAAATTATCTACCACTACATAAAAAATTCAGAACGAACATTTTGATGTCGTGACTCCCAATGAGGTTCATCTGGCAGATATTTTGTATATACCACATGATACTATTAAAACTGGTAGACGTCAATCGAGCATATAAAAATGCACGTTGACTCGTGGGCGTTGCAAGTAGATATAAAGAAACAGTATCAACAAAGACAGCAACTAAACTTGGATCTGCGTTTGAACGAAATTATTGACGAGGGCGCTTGCGATGACCACAGACGCTACAGGTTGATCCTCGCAATGAATTTCTTGGTGCAGTAACATCGCTGATGCAACAACATAACGGCAAAATCAGACGATGGCACGCCGCAATTCATTGCGATCAGAAAACGAGCGATTTCGTGAATGGGTTGCAAGACTACTAATTGTAATAGCTGCGTTAATTAATGACATTACTTATAGAATTTCTATGAAACACATCAATGCAATCTCGAAGAAACACATAATAGTACAACGACATAACTCTTTCTCAAAACACCCAGTACTAGGTAATGTGTGAATGTCAGATATTTATATGAGCCGGGGTTGCTTGTGGGAGAGGGGGTAAAAAAATGCGACAGACCCAGTCTGGAGTGTAACCACCCATAAAATGTTCAGCGTGGTTATATCTACGGGTAAACCTGCAATATGCAAACTACAGTCAACTGCCCCATAACGTGGATTGGTACGTGAACAATTACAAATAATTCCTGATAATTACCACCGCCATCACATTTGTGAAGGATGGTTAGTACTGGCTCCTCGACGTCGATTACATTCAAGATAGGTCAGCATCACAGTTTCACGTGTGTGGACGAGACAACTATCGATTGTGTCCACGATAAACCGTCATGGGTTATTGGGAGCATACTGCCGCAACATTACTGTGTTAAAGCAAATACAGTGATTCATTTGTCATTGCTTCAATGTTATGATAAATTCATCATCGAGATGACAGTTGCGTTTATTTTTATTTATTTTTTTTTATCACATCGCTGATAACCAGCTATTTTTTTCTATTATAGTGTCATTAATTTTCTGAGTTTTATTATTATTCATCGTATAGTCTATGGTAACCCTCCGTAGCTAAGATATTCTTCTGACTCTCGACACCGCAATATAAATTTAATTTTACCATCTGATCCGATAATCGACAATCCAAATACTAGTGTCTGAAATTGCCAATCCCTGTGATGAATGAATCGTTATTGCATGTCCCAGTAATATTTTAAAAGGCCGATTTGAGCTCAATGACATTTATTTACACCTTCCAGACCTCCAAACAAATACAAATTACCCCTTTTCTCTATCCTAAAACCCCAACCCCTATACAAAATCCAAAGTCTATAGGTACACAAAATACCTAGGTAATTTAATCAATAATCACGCTAAGAGCCCAGCTATAAAACACCTGTTGCAAAATAACTAGGTAACGTAATGAATAATTGTGCTAAGAGCCCAGCTATGTAACAGATGTTTACCGAGCCAGGTAACTTTCATTAATAATGATATACGTCATACGGAGATCACGTGATCTTCCAGAATTTACTAGAAGATAGGTAAAATACCTTTGTCAGACTCAATCTTCCAAATCATTACCATATAAGGTAGTAGTCATTGCGGTCGCTCAACTTTCAAGGGAGAGATAGGTAAAGTGATGTGTCAGATTCAATCACATGATCCTCGAGAACATTCCAAATCTTTGGTATATAAAGCCGTTCAATTCTCTCATAGTCATTGCTGGGACGGACTTTCAAGAGAGAGGATACAACAGGCGAATCAGGTAAGTGATATTATATTTTAAGTTTAGATAATATTTCTACATTATATCATACTTCTTTTGATAATTTTTTTCATACTTGCTGACGCTCATTGGTAAAATATCTGTTAACATACTATCAATAATACGGAACTCGCGTATTAAATCGTCCATATCATATTTTATCCAACGCAAGTAAGATCGTATCTGATCAAGTAATTTTTTATAGGTGATACTAGCCGCTTGGCAACTATTATTTTAGTTGCGAGTCTAGGTTCAACTTTTTTACACGCTGTCGAAAGAGAGACACCTATACCAGATATGATTAATAAGAACGGATTTAATGATACCCCACTTGAAATTATACCAGAACTGGTCATTAACAACGGTAGATATGATATTACTCGAAGGATCTTGTTGTAGTATTTGTAGCATATTTTTACGCACCAAAGATTTTTATGATAATATTTGTAGTATTGTAGTAGTGAGTCCACATCCTGTACTGGAATATCTTTTGAAATATGATTGAAATCAACTATACTTTTTTTCATTATAATATTAGTTCACATAGTCCCATGTTTGGGTAAGTAGTAAGTAATCACTGTTTCAACTATAAATTCCAAACACCACCGATAAGGGCCTACAAAATTTTCATCAGTTGGTTCAAGTATAAATTCTTCCTCAGAATTTTTGTTTTTTATTACAGATAATATTCCAGATAAGCCATCATCTGAATGATGCCATGAATATGTGGTAAATATTTTAAACTTTGCACCTCTAAACACTGACAATCTATACACACCAGTAACTTCTGCAATATATTTGATAGAGTTGTTTTGTGATGTCCATATACTATAACCGGATGCAACAGTATACACAATATTTTTAATCTGCTTGTGAGGAATTTTAATCATACTTGTTTTCTCAACAATACTAGGAATTCCACTGATAATATCATTGAGTTTTATATTAATATCATTGAGTTTTGTGTTATTATTAGCGAGTGTAATGTCAACATTTGATGGATTTCCAAAAAATTCATTTTTGAGTGTGTTTATGTTTCTGCGAAAACTTAAAAACGTGTTCACGTGACCAAGAAATTCATTTCTGAGCGCAGTTATTTCATTATTGATTGGAACGTCCTGATCATCGACGTAATTCATTGTTGCAGCATCAAAATCAGAATCTGGTGTTCTGAGGTAAGTAATGGCATTATGGTTCATATTGGGAAATTTGCACTCATCATACCACCATTGACTGACACATACTTTGATTCTTGATCGTCAACATATTTTTTTGTTGTAGCGTCATTATCAGTAGTTGGATATCCAAGATCTGTAATTTTATTTTTGTTCATAATAACAGTCCCAGTAAATACATCACCAGCTTTTTTTAACATAATCATTAACTGACCTACCAGAATCTTGTATCTTACCTCGATTGTTAAAAGTAACGATATTATCAGCAACCTCAGTAGGATTTCGTATAAGTACATCTGACAGATGCACATTACTCGTTTTTAATCGTTCTTGTTTGTCCTGGAAAATGACGACTTTATTTGGATCTACACTGGCAACATTTAATAAATTATTAATTTCATTTTTGAGCTGATCAAGAGTTGCATACTTTGATAAGTCAATTTGATAACCATCTGTGGATACATCTCCTGCTAATGTTCCAAATTTTGTATAGTAGCTCATTATTTACTGTCCTAGATAAAATTATCAACACTAGTTTAATATTATACAAAATGGCAAAATCGTCGATATTAAACTTTAATACAGAGAGACTGGTAAAGCACAAACATAACAATGAACTTCCTGATTGTCATTATCTTATTGTTGGGCGAACTGGATCGGAGAAAACAAATTTGCTTATGAACTTGCTTCTTGGTGATAATTTTAACTATGACAGAGTTTATATTTACACAATCAATCCACAGCAAGATAAGTATGAGTTATTAAGCGAGTATAATAACAAGCTTCGTGATGATCTTAAGGCTGGTGAAGACTTTTTTTATATAATTAGGCAGCCAGAAGATCTTATTCCAGTTAATCAACTTGATGTAGATGAACATAAGATAGTAGTTTTGACGATATTCCTATGATTAACATGGAGATGAATAAAATAAGATCGTATTTCTCACTGTCACGTAATAAACAGTGTAATTCTGTTTATCTCGCTCAAGGTTTTTATAATGGTGACAGATTTATTCGGCGAAATACTGGTTGTTTTATATTATTTCCAGGACTGGACAATGTTGACGTTAGAAATATTGCAAGCTAGCAATGCGGTGACGTGACAAAAGATAAGTTTATTGAACTTGATCGTAATGCTACAAAATATAAATACAACTTTTTCTTATTTGATAAACTTACAAATGATCCAACTAAAATGTTTCGCTGTTGTATTGACAGTTACTTACAGTAAAGCGTTTTAGTTTTATAAAATTTATAATAATAATGGACAAACGAGCAAGATACAGACAACACATAGAAGATCTAAAAAAAACTTGCTCAATCTCAGGCGTCATTTAAGCAAAAAGTACAGCAAGCACGACGTAGACAAGTAACTGCTTCGGAAGCAACAGCTACAATTTTCAAGCCAGTTACTGAAGCACTACTTGGAAAACAACCTAAAACTAAACCACAATCAGACGAAGAACTTAAACAACTGCAAGAAAAAGGGTTGGTTGGAATTGTTAAAGAACAACAAGAAGCAGCTGCTGCAAAAATTGTTACTAGATCTGATGAAGAAAAAAGAAAACTAACTGAGGCACTTACAGCAAATATATTTGATGAAGCTGCTAGACAAGCTGAAATAGATCGTTTGATAATTAATCCGCTGGAACTTGAGCGAAGATTGAAAGACGTTAACAAATCTAGGAATAAAAAATATTGTGACAAATTTATTAGGAGAAATAAAAGATATCAAAGAGGAGCAAAAAAAAGTTGGTGAGCTTACTGTAAATTTTATGGAAGTTGGAGAGAACAGATTTTTTTATAAGAAGAGCAAATGATGAGATAAAAGAAAATGAGTATGGTGATTTTTAAAGAAAGAAAATATTAAAGATATTGATAATATAAGTAAGTGGACTAATGTAGAATATCAAGTATTAATCGATAGATTAAATACAATATTAAGAGACGGAGCTGCTGCTAAGGATGAATTAAACACGGTTACAGAAACTGAGAATATGTATCCACTTTATGATAGAATGAGGTATAGTGTTATTGTTTCAACATTTGGAAGAACAGCAGAAAGTGGTAGACCAAAAGGTTTTGGTAAGGGGTGGAGTTTTAGAAGGAAATTTACTACATTCGATAAAATTCGTGTAGAAAAAATATAGAAGGGGAAACAGGAACTGGTGTAAAAATATTTACATCAACTACTGGAATGATAGGTAGATTAATGCTATTAATATTATCAAAAGAAGCTGGAAATGTTATTGTTGAAATTGATAATGAAATCATTGACATACTTGATCATCTAAGATCGAGCGGTTTATTAACATATGACGAATATGAAACTTTACACCGCGACTTAATTTTGTAAAATGATATAATATAAAAAATGTCAACAACATTATTGCTAGACTCTAGTGAGTCTGCGAAAGATAGTGCAAATTTTTCAGTAAATTATATTCCTCTTATACAACTAGATCCTGTAAAACAATATGAGATCGGATTAATTTCTTGTACCTGCTGGAATGCTATACCTAAGATGAAAAATGATATTAACGATGAAATGTGGTTTACTATGATTACAACATCTTCAATATCTACAACAAAAAAAAAATAAAAATTCCACAAGGAGCTTATAATATTACTGATCTAAACAGAACAATCAAAGAGCTTATAGCAAAAGCTGGCGGTGTGGCTGATAATTTTGAGTTGGCAGCAAATTATAACACATTGCGAGCTAGGATAACATTGAAAAATATAGTAATCAGTCTTGAACCAAGAGAAAGAAGTATTGCACAACTGTTAGGATTTATTGAAAAAAACTTACACTGCACTTGATCAGCCTATTACGTATGACAAATAACTGCCAGTAAATATAACAGAAGTAAATACAATATTAGTAAATTGCTCTATTGCTTCTGGCTCTTATACATCAAAAGGAAGCAAAGGTCAAACGATTCACAGTTTCTCACCAGAAGTTGCGTCAGGTTCTCTCATGCAAATAACTCCACGACATATTATATATTATCCTTTAAATATTGAAAATCAAATATCAAGTATAATAATGCAGTTGACAGATCAATCTGTAGAACAGTTGCATTTTAATAATGAAGATGTAACTTATTATTTACATCTATGCAAGCAATGATAAAAATTATACAACATCAGATATAATGAAATAAAGAAAAAAATTATCGAAGAAAAATAGTAGGAGGACTTTTTTTGAAATATATTCACTAGTTATTGAAAATGTTTCGCGTATAGCGCTTAAAGTTGCACCAATTGCTATTGACGCTGGTAAAGCTTTTGCAACTGAGGCTGCATCTGCCGATGAGACTGCGGTGGGACAAAAAATAGCTGATAAAATAAAAGGAGATCCACCGACTGCATCTGAAAAAAAAACATGCTATCTCAGAAATCGCTCCAACAAAAGAATCTCAACGAGCTATGATAACAACAACAAAAACACTATTATCACCAAACGGCGAGCAGATCATACAAAAATTAATATCTAAAGTAACAGTGCCGCAATAAAATTTTATATAATTTAATAAATAAAATGTCTATTAAAAATTATCTCGAGTTAACAGAAACTAATGACATCGACAACGATGTGACAGAATTTGAGTATGTTGAGTATCTCGATGAGAATTCTAACGAACCAAATAAAGCTGGTATTAGAACCTTTAACACCAGAGACGAAGACGTATTTCTACTGCCACATAAGGCTATGTTAGAAGTACGCGGTTAGATTATGACAGCAGCCAATCCACCTGCTGTAATTGCAGTTGGAGCAGAAGTAGCTCTTATAAATAACGGCTGGTGTTTATTCAAAAGTGGTAGATATCAACTGGCCAATCAAACTATAGAAGATATTTCAGGTCATCTAGAAGTTGCAAGTACAATTTTAAATATTATTTCGTTTTCAGATGATTACTCGAGATCAACTGCAACCAACATGATGTGGGTTAAAGATACTGGACGGGGTATAGCTGAATCAACTGAAATTTTAAAGAGAGGTTTTATGGTGCACGGAGCTGATGCTACTGCAGATCTTGTAGTTTTGAGAAATTTTCTTATTGCTAATGAAGACGCGCTAGGTATAGCAGCACCAGGTGCAGCTGCTAATGCAGACGCTGTGAGACTCTCACTTATTGCAGCTTTTACTAATCTTAATATAACGCCACCAGGAGCAGCTGTAAACGCCGTTGCAATGTTAGATTTTATTCTTAACATACTTGACGTGAGAAATCCACGTTATAGTGAAGGATTTGCTAGGCAAAGAGAACTTGCAGCAGGATCACGTCAAATTACAATGATGCTTCCACTAAGTATGATTTTCGGCTTTTGTCGATATCATGATAAAGTATTTCGCGGAATAAAACATACTCTTATTTTAGATCGAGCAGAACAAAACGATTGCTTGTTTAGATCTGGAGGGGCTGATGTACAGTTTATCATAACAAGCTTGCTCTGTGGATGCCACGTATAACACCGTCCATCACAAAAATGTCAGAACTAAATAGCACGCTTGATAAGCATACAAACAGAATTTATTTTAAGCAGCATAAGGTATATCAGACAGCGGTTCCAAATACTACTGACTACACGTGGATGGTCACAACAACATCAAGCGAACAACTGCCGAGACACATATTTGTCGTATTTCAACAGCACGCCCGACGAGGTAACCAACAACAAAATAATGCAATATTTGACCACGCTTATGTCAGACGTATATACGCTAGACTAAATTCGAAGCAATATCTAGAACGAGCTATAGAATGCAATTTTGCTGATGACGCTAATAAAAATATTACTCGACCGTACATGTACCTGCTTGACGCAATTCAAAAATATCAGGATGTTGAAGATGGATCTCAGATATCAGAAGAGGAATTTCGCACACTTTATCCTTTATTTCAGTTTGATGTTAGTAAACATAGCGAGCGAGCTGTAGACAGCACAGCGGATATTGAAATTACCTGGACACTTGGAGCGGTTCCAATAGCGCCGTTGTACGTATACGCATTAGTGATTAGTGATAGATTTATCACGATAGATTCTGTTGGAGTAAAATGACAGTTCAAGTTTAATCTACAGTTGTTATATAAAATGACAAAATATATTGTAAAAGAAGTGTATTTGACTGATGGTCAATTTAAAATATTAGTAGCTGCTGTTGCAAAGCGAGAAGAGGTATCATTAAAAATCAACTCTAATATTTCTGATGGTGTTTTAACAAAATTAATGCTGACAAAAAAAATCAAGTAAAAAAGTATAATCGTAAAAAAACTTTTGTGTTAAATTTAAGTGCTGCACAGATAACAGCGCTGGCAAACGACATTGTCGTTAAAGGTGGTTTTCTTGGTCCAGAATTATCAGTATTAGCTGCAAATATTTTACCGGTCTTAGGCACATTAGGACTAGCAGCAGCGACGGGAGCAATATCCGGCGCAACGAAAAAAGCAGTTGAGGGAAATGGTATTATTCGCGGAAATGGAATAAAAAAATTGTAAATTTTATGTAATTGATATATTATAATGCCGCAACGAGAAACAAAATCGTCAGAAAAAAAGAAAACAACAAAATCGTTAAGAAAAGAAAGAAAACAACAAAACGCAAACATGCAAAACAAGTAAGTATTTTTCTTTTCGCTCCACTTTTGGCGGGACTAGCGGGAAGTCTGCTGCCAAATCTTTTAGGAATCAGACATGGTCTAACATTACCGGGAACACGACCACCCTCGTTAAGTAATTTTGATATAATTAATAAGTTAAAAACAGTTCCTGGATTTCACGGAGTTTATTCTAAAGACGAAGTCACAGTAATAAAATCGCCGTCAGCTGTAAGTTCGTGTGTGATAAATTTACAAGATTTCAATGACGGATCCAGTACACATTGGGTAGCAGTTTATAATAATAATTATTTCGACTCGTTTGGACTTCCTCCAAGCGATGCAATAAAAAGATATATGAACAAATAATATAAAAAAGTTTATTATTCATCAAATCAACTCCAACCTGTCGGAACGTCTGCTTATGGATATTATTGTATAATGTTTATCTGACAGTTAAGCAGAAATCTCAATTTTTAAAAATTTGTTTTACAGTTTGACAAGCAACCTTCTCACGCTAATGAAGAGATTGCAATTAATTTTATCTAAACTTACAAGTATAATATTGTCAACATATTGTCTAAAGTGTAGAACTAAAACAGAAAATATTAATGAAACAACAGAAAAAACAAAAAACAACAGGACGATGTTAAAAAGTATTTGTGCAATCTGTAGAAAAAGAAAAAATATGTTTCTAAAGAAAAAGTCACTGGGAGCTGGTTATCCTAATGTTGTCAGGGAGGTTTTTTTTAGTAGACGACTAAAAATATAGAATGATATGCAACTGTGATTCTGACAGAGATTTGTGTCTTGAGCAAAATAAAATTGTCGCATACTGTCAATGTTGTAACAATAGAGAAATAATAGGTACAGGTACAGATATACACAAAATTATTGGTAAATTACCATAACCAAAAGGCGGTTGGACTTTGCCAGGTCATTGGTGTACAGGACCTTATAATCCGCTAGATCAACAACTAGATGAAAACGACAATCCATTACCAGGACAAGAGCCTTACAATCAAGTGGACGCAATAGCAATGCGTCCTGATATATGTTATCGTGATCATGAAAACTCGAAATCAGATTGTGATAAAGTGATGTTAGACGAATTACGTTATATGGAGCCAATAAATCTACGAGAACGTTTTCATAAAAGATATGTTCAGGGAATGACTGGAGCAAAATATAAACTCGGACTCGGAGAGTCTCGACTTGGAGAAAAAGTATACGATGATCTTGCAGTCGAAGTACATGGACCTAAAAAAAAAGGTTCCGAGACGTAAAGTTGTCGCTAATGCCGTAGATGATATCTGGGCAATAGATTTGGTGGATGTATCTAATCTGACTCAGTTTAACGTTGGCGCTGATGGCGCTCCAAAAAGGTATTTGTTTAATGTTATAGATGTTTTTAGTAAATACGCTTTCAGTGTACCTGTTTCGAATAAAACAGGAACTTGAATGACTGATGCGCTAAAACAAATAATAATGAAGTACAAAAAGAAAACCAAATAAAATCTGGACTGATCACGGAGCAGAGTTTTTTAACAAAATGTTTGAGCAGTTTCTAGAACAAAATAATACAAAAAAATACGTTACAGGGAACGAGGGTAAAAGCGTTGTTGTTGAGAGATTTAATCGCACGTAAAAAGTAAGAAATACACAAACATTTGACAGCTAAAAACATCAACAGGTACATCGATGACCTTTCTCAAATCGTGGACAAGTATAATAACACTAAACATCGAACCATCAAAATGTCACCCAATAATGCTATTAAAAATCCGATATTAGCAAATGAAAACATGTACCGCAGACATAAATTTAAGGTTGGTGATAAGGTTAGAATTTCTTTGTTAAAAAAGGTATTTGCAAAAGGATTTACTCCAAACTGGAGCGAACAAGTATTTGTTGTTGATAAATTACTTTTAACAATACCTGTAACATACACGTTAAAAGATCTGGCAGGGGAAACTATTCTAGGTAGTTTTTACGAACAAGAACTACAGAAAATTGAACAAGATGTTTTCGTTATCGAAAAAGGGATTAGGAAAAAAGGAGATAAAAGTTTAGTCAAATGGCGTGGGTATAGCGATAAATTTAACAGTTGGATTCCAATCAAACAGATTATGATATAATGCTATTATAAATTAATTCATACTTTCGTTTGACAGATTTACATTTTACTGGTTTACATAACGATATTAGATACTGCTTGCGATCGTCAGAGATCGTCATTAGATTAAAAGTTTAACAAGTATGAAATCGAATTTGATATTTTTCTGTCGGCCTGGAATGTTTATGTTTAAGAAAGGTTTGATCAGCTGCCAAAACAGATGTTGCTCGGCAACGGTAAAATTAAATTTCATTATTTTTTTTAGCAATGTGATACTTGACATTATATTTTCTAGTGGTTGTTCTGCTGTAATTTGATCTATCAATGATGTTGACTATTTTATCCTTATCGTCAGACTCGTTGTTGTATAAAATATCATCTTCGCTATAACCAACAGATTTGTCTATCATATCGTTAGTGATTATAATATTGTTTGCAACTTTATCGTTAACGTTTACATCTCTTGCAGTGGTATCTTCTGCGTATAATTCAGCGAGTCGTTTCATCACCTCCATTATTATAATATATTTTTTATCTAATTTGTTATTATAAGATTTACAAAATATTATTAATCATTATATCTAAAACCAATCCTGGCATTTTATTTGATTGAAAACGTTGAATTATTACTCCATCAGCTACAAATTTTACGACTGCGGGATATGTCTTATAATATTTCTCCGCAGCTGTAATTGATCTGGATTTCATCTCCTCATCGGTTTCGAGGTTTAACGAAACAACAGGTTTTATAGGGCACCTAAAATTAATACCATTACAATTTTGTCCTTTTCTCACATTTTCCTGTTGCGTCACTAGCTCAAAATTCCACAGTTTATTGTCACTCTTTACGTTATTGATATGATTAATAATAAAATCCTTAGGTATATATCTGTTAAACACCTCGTAAACAAACCTATGACCAAGATAACGAACTTGATCTGTGGATGTTCCTCTAACAGTTACCCTGATATATCCCATATTACTCATAGAACTAAGAACTTTGTTACTTTTTCTGTTTCTAATAATACTGTGATCGTTAGCCTCGTATAAATCAAAGACCGGATGCGGCTGAAACTCGTTTTGTAAAGATAAGTTTTCAATGTTGTCATCAGTGACTGCACCGTTCACATGATATACACGCTGTCCCACTGGAATATCATCGCAGAACAACGTGTAAATAAAATCTTTTCTTAGCAATGTAATCCTCTCGGTATTATCTCCCTTTACACTCATCTTATAACCCGCTGACGTTAATTTGCCAACAGATATTCCAGTTTTGATGCTAATGACCGAACCTGATGTATTTCCAGCGTATAAGTTGTACTTTGGGTGAATGTGATATACCTCTTGCTCACGTGCGCTTGTCAGATTTGCTGTCATTATACTATAGTAATTTTGCATAACTTTGATTGTTTTTTTTCAACCCTAGCGCATGCGCCGTGTACGGTAAATTATCAATTAGATATTAGACTATAGTATAGCAATGTCGAAATTGCGTGATATAGCCAAGAAGAGTCTTATGGGAGAACCTGATAAAATAGCGACTGCTTTTGCAGGTTTTGATAATAGTTATCGGTTTGATAAACAAATCGTACTGATAAATTTTACTGCAATAAATCTTTACTACCTACTACAGACAACTGTAAAACGTGAGCTTGATAAACACAAAGGTATAAGATTATTAGTACAATATCACGTCATATTTTCAAAACTACTTGTGACGGAAGAATCGACTGACAAGGAAACTATAGACCCTTATATCAACGCGAAATCCAGACGTGTTTTACTTGGGACTGATCTTTTGTCACTAGCTGATGAAATACACCAAGAAATTTGGAAAAAGTAGAGGAATTTACCGAATTAGGTTCGGGTTGGAAGTTTAAAATGATCAAAGAAATTTTGTTTCACACGATGAAATATGACGCATTACGCGTTAGTTCGTATATCGACCTGCCACCAAAAAAAAAATAAATAAGCAATGCTGTGTAAACGTTAAAAACGCCGATAGCAAATGTTTCCAATGGGCTGTTCTTTCTGCGCTATTTCCAGCAGAAAAAAATGCTGAAGTATATCTGTCACGTGTCAAGATTAAATTGTACTGGTATTGACTTTCCAGTGGCAGAAAATCAAATACCAAAATTTGAAAAGCAAAATAATGTTTCGATTAACGTTTTCGGACTTTATGAGAAAGAAAAGGTCTATCCGAGACATATTTCAGAAAAAGCTTCACAATCGACTATCAATTTACTATTTTGTAAAAACCATTACGTTTGGATCAAAAACTTTAACGGACTAGTTGGTGGACAGTACAATAAACAAAAAAAGAAAACGTTCTTTTGTTATTGCTGCTTACACGGTTGTAATGACCATGAAAAAATTACAAAACATTTGCAGTACTGTAGTGACGTACAACGAGTAACAATGCCGTCCAAAGAAAATAGCGTGTTACAGTTTATCCATCATAATCACAAACTAAAAATTCCTTTCGTCATATACGCTGATTTTGAGTGTTTACTTCAACCTGTACTTGGCGTAGAAAATGATCCAAACCAATCGTGTACAAGGAAAACTCAAAACCATGTTCCGTGCGGAGTATCGTATAAGGTATTGTGTTGTACTGATTTGAGATTATGTAAACCAATCCAACTCTATCTTGGTAAAAATCCAGCTATCTGGCTTCTCAAGCAGTTGATTAACGAAGTTGATAATATTACTTATCGTTTGAAAAGAGTAACGCCAATGATTAAATTACCACCTCAACAAGAATCCGATCACGCGCAAGCAGAAATTTGTTTTATTTGTGAAAAAGTATTTGATACTGACAATATCAGGAATGACAAAAAAGTACATGACAATTGTCATTTGACCGGACAGTACCGTAGAGCGGCTCATGATCAGTGTAATTTAAAATTTCATGCTCCAGATTTTATTCCAGTTATTCTTCACAACTTTCGAGGATATGATAGTCACCCTATCGTGGAAGCTTTTGGTGATCCTGAGGTAAAAGCTCGTCTAAAACTCGATAACGTCATCAAATGCATTCCAGATAATTTTGAAAAGTACATGTCAGTTACGCTAGGTAAATTGCGTTTCATTGACAGCCTACAGTTTATGGCAGCCTCGTTAGATGAGTTAGTAAAAGGTTTTAGTAAATTTCATAACCTAAGAGACTGTTTTGGAGATAAATTTAATCTACTAGCTAAGAAATTTTTCCATATGAATACCTCGACGACTTGAGTAAATTTGATGAAACATCTTTACCTGGCGAAGACAAATTTTACTCACAACTTAAAAATGAAAATATAACTGATGACGAGTACAGGTATGCACAAGATATCTGGAAAGAGTTTGTGAGACTTTTGGTGATTATCATGATTTGTATTTGAAAACTGATGTGTTATTATTAGCAGATGTTTTTGAAAGTTTTCGAGAAGTGAGTTATGACAATTACGGACTAGATCCTTGCTATATTGTTCTGCCCCCGGGATGTCATGGGATGCTCTGCTAAAGTTTAGTAAGGTAAGGTTAGATTTACTGACTGACGTTGATATGTTCAATTTTATCGAAAAAGGTATCAGAGGCGGTATTAGCGTGATAACGAAAAAATATGCTGAAGCAAACAACAAATATTTGAAACAGTATAATCCTGAGCTCCCTTCGAATTATATAGTTTATCTAGATTGCAACAACTTGTATGGTGGTTCAATGGTAGAACAAATGCCTCTTGGTGGATTTCACTGGATCACGGCTGATCGATTTCTATCTGAAACAGAAAAAAAGATACCCGACGATGTTTCCTATTTCGTTGAAGTTGATCTCTATTATCCAACTTCGCTACACAAATTGCATAACGATTATCCTTTCTGCGTGGAATCTATGGTCATAGATGATAGTTTGTTATCAGAAGAACAACAAGCGTCATCATCACCAAGACAACATTCTATGGTAAAAAAAACTAGTACCAAATTTGCTTTATAAACGTAATTATGTTTTGCATTACAAAGTTTTAAAGCAAGCAGTCGATGCTGGTCTCGTGTTGAAAAAAGTTCATCGTGTACTAAAATTTAATCAATCACCTTGGATGAGATGTTACATTAACTCGAATACTACAAAAAGAGCTGCGGCGAAAACTGATTTTGAGAAAACTTCTTCAAACTGATGAACAATTCCGTTTTTGGTAAGACGATGGAGAATATTAGGAAACGCGTAAATATCGAACTAGTTAATGATATCCATTGTAGAAACAAACTTGTGTCAGACGATGATTTTGTGGGCATGAAAATTTTTAAGGAGAATCTTGTTGCGATACAAAGAAGAAAAACAAATCTAAAACCAAACAAGTCGATCTACGTTGGAGCTTCAGTGTTAGATTTGTCAAAGTGGCTGATGTACGATTTTCATTATAATTTTGTTAAAAATCAATGGCCGGCCAGTAGCTTATTATTTACTGATACTGATTCGCTTGTATATGAAATCGAATGCGAGGACGTCTATCAGGACATGTTTGATAATATATATCTGTTTGATCTTTCTGATTACCCACGTGACAGTAAATTTCATGACGACACAAATTAAAAGGTTATTGGTAAGTTCAAAGATGAAATGAACTCGAGCGCTATCAAATACTTTATTGGATTACGCAGCAAAATGTATGCCGTATTGTTAGACAATAATAAAATAACGAAAAAAGCAAAAGGTCTGCCTCGTGATTTTGTTAAAATGTTTATGAAATTTGATGACTACAAGTATGCGATTGATGGCGGTGTTAGTTTTATGAGAGCTATGGCAATTCGAGCGAAACGTCATAAGCTCGAAACAGATGTCATTATCAAACGTGGATTGTGTAATTTTTATGACAAACGTTATTGCGAAAATGGAGTAGATACACTTGAACTTGGGTATTGTCACGATGATAGATCTATGCTCGATTTTATCTTTTCCGACTAAAATTTTATCTAAACTTATGAAAATAATGTTTGAAAATTTAACAGTGACAAATAGCTACAGTAGCAAAATCAAATATCTAATGATGGACGGCAAACCATTGACAGTTGAAAATACTAATGAAACATCAGGTATATGTTTTATTGGAACACGTGACAAGCTAAAACTTTCACTCATCAGATCTGATGACAGGGAGTATTTCAATTATCTCGAACAATTGTATCAAAAGTTGCTAGCGGAATTTAGAAATTTTCACAGTCCGAATAGCCAACAAAAATATACTAAACTTACTATCGATCTCGATCGGTCAAAGGTATATTTTATCGACAAAAAAATATCCTCTTAACAAACCACAAATAAAAGATTTATTCGAATCTCGTCGCTTTGTGAGCGGTAAAGTAATATTTAGTCTCTATCATCGCGATTATGAAATATTTCTAATGTCAACAGTTGAAACATTAATCATTGGTGATGAAATATAAATAATATCACTTACCTGATTCTCCTGTTGTATCCTCTCTCTTGAAAGTCCCTCCCCGCAATGATTATGAGAGAATTGAACGGCTTTATATACCAGTGATTTGGAATGTTCTCGAGAATCACGTGATTGAATCTGACACATCACTTTACCTATCTCTCCCTTGAAAGTTGAGCGACCGCAATGACTACTACCTTATATGGTAATGATTTGGAAGATTGAGTCTGACAAAGGTATTTTACCTATCTTCTAGTAAATTCTGGAAGATCGCGTGATCTCCGTATGACGTATATCATTATTAATGAAAGTTACCTGGCTCGGTAAACATCTGTTACATAGCTGGGCTCTTAGCGCAATTATCGATTACGTTACCTAGGTATTTTGTAACAGGTGTTTTATAGCTGGTCTCTTAGCGTGATGATTGATTAAATTACCTAGGTATTTTGTGTACTTATAGACTTTGGATTTTGTATAGGAGTTGGGGTTTTAGGATAGAGAAAAGGGGTAATTTGTATTTGTTTGGAGGTCTGGAAGGTGTAAAAAAAAAGGTCGTTGAGCTCAAATCGGCCTTTTATAATACTACTGTCCCAAGGTCCATGAAGGTTTATCCATTGTTAACGCGCTCTCAACAACACCCAATAAAACCAAAACAATATCATTAAGAACGAGTTTTTATTTCCTTGGTTGTATCAAGATCTCAATTCTAAAAGAAAGAAACGAAAATATTAATTTGTGTACAACATATTGAAATCTCTAGTTATTGGAAGATAAAAACATCCAAATTTAAGCTAGTGCTTTGATATTGATTGGAGTGTAAGAGAAGCGTGCTCTAATCAATAATTCATATCCTGAATATAATAAGGACATTGAAATGAATTTAGATTAAGCATTTATTATTGTTCAGCTTTCACTTGGTAATGGAAAAAGCCTAATTAATAAGCCAGTTCAATCGGATAGAAGTCAAATGATGTTTTATTGCACCATTCAATCAATAAAACCTTATTAGATTTCGTTGTGAAGTTGGGAACAAAGTAATTGATAATCACCATAGGGTATAATTAAATTAATTAGGTTTACAATGTGAATGACCACTGGAAGGTTATGGACATGATCCAAAAGGTCGTTACTTGGAAAAATACCGTCCACACTCACACTCTACCCCCCCCACTAAAACTTGATATAAAGTTAAACCTGTCCTTGGAAAGCACGCGAGAAGCACGCGTCATTTTAGACAAATATCTTTTGAGACTGGATATAGCACTTGTGATTAAACAGCTTCCAGAATATAAAAAGGCTTTGAGCTGTTTTATTCTCAGTGCGATTCCATGCTCTCAAAAGAGTATTATGTCTATTTCTTACAGGTAAGAAACTTATGCTTTATACTCGCTTTTGGAAGTTAAAGATTTTATAGTGAGTTGTGGTACTCTTCTGAATTATTTTTATTTCATTAATATAATGTAATAGTGAGTTCTCTTTTCTACTATGAAATATTTTACTGATTTAATATTTTACTGAATTGATGTACATTGTATTTATAATATAATATTATTGAGTTCCCTTCTTCCACAATCATAATGTAATTTAAATATTTTACAGCTTCGCTGTTCATTAGTATTTGTTTGAAATAATTACAAGCTTCATGTTATAATTTAATTGAGAATAAATATATATTCTTTAAATAATAAGTACAACATTCACGGATCTTTTTCAGGTCTTTACCTTACAATAAATAAAATAAAATACATTTATTACAGTTATTGAATTTTAGGCTCTTTAAATATTTAAATCACTTGTATTCAAAAATACAGAAAAATAAATTGGACAAATGAAATACTAGATTGTGGAAGAACTATTTAATAAGTATTGTAATATGTATTGTATGTATTTTCAACATAAATAAATTTACATGTTGTATCTTTAGAATATGTATATATATATATATGTCAATAAAGTGCGATTCCATGCTCTCAAAAGAGTATTATGTCTATTTCTTACAGCGATCCCACCTCTTCGCAGCCAAGCATTCCCCACAAAAAGATGTAACCGTATCTACACCATCATATGTGACACCTTATTCTTATGAATGCTGAACTTTCTGCCTTCTCGTAATTAGACACGAGAAGAAGGTTATGATAGAAACGTCTAAAAACAACATCAGACAATTCCTATCATAATATAGTGGTGGACGAATAACAAGAATAAGTGCAATGAACCGAGGTGTCACACCCCATAATTATTATCTACGAAATAGACTTTTGCCGAAACTCTTAACACCGTCAGACTTTCCTTCGCCTGGCTCTGCGAGACTGACAACATCCGCAACCGCACCTCTCTTAACACCCTCAGACTTCACTCCACCCGGCTCTGCGAGAGTACAACCATCAGCATCATTCACGCCGACCACTTCGCTCCTGTTGGAAACTGCAGCAACCTACTCATCACCTGTGACACTTTATCCGCCATTAGAGCCCGTGTCAACGGTTCTTACTAGCGCACCACGTCTTTCATCAAAACCGATTTCAACACCGGTGCTCCAGTCCCTTCCGCATGACGTTCTTCTAGACTTAACATCATCTACATTCACGCCAGCGCCACTTGCCCAGCCTCCCAGAGATACGACGTCCCTTCCTCCGGCATATTCCAGTCAGTTCGATCTAGGGGAGACAACTTCACCAGTACTAGTGCCGCCAGAACGTATACCCTTATCCGAACGTCAACAGTCGATTACACAAACTTTTCCTACTGTGTCAGAAACTCGAACATTTACGGTTCAGCCGTCTAGTGTAAACTTTTCTTCACCCGAACATTATTCTAGGAGTGCGAGCATCTTTGGAAACAACCGATCCACACCGTCAGGTATGTCATCTGCTCTTAAATTAGATGTTTTTACTGGTGATCAGTCACAAAATCCTACCAAATGGTTAGATCATTTTGTACAATGGGCTAAGTTTTATGATTTATCAGTAGAAAAAGTTTTAAATGCTTTTCCCTTTCATCTTCAGGGGCATGCTAAGGTTTGGTATGACACTTTACCAGAAACTGTTACAAGCAGTTGGCATTTTTTAGTTACTGCCTTTAAGTCTAGATTTCACAATGATGATGTTATTCTAGATCTCTCTATTTTGCAAACCCAGCAGGGTTCTTCTGAATCAGTCATGGACTATTTAAGTCGCTTATTCCAAATTGCAACAAATAAAACTATTCCAGATCAAGTTTTATTAGCAGTGGCGTTGAATGGATTGAAACCCTCTGTGAAGAGGATTGTAATGAACAAAACTCCAACAAATATGGCTGAATTACGCCAAGCGGCTGTCCTCGCTGAAAAATCCATTGCCACTACTGATACAACTGATTTTTCTACACTTAACACCATTTTGAATGAAGTAAAACAACTCAAAGACGAAGTTAAAGTTGCAAATTCAAAACAGACCCAAGACAGTATTTCTTCCATTCAAACACATGCACATGTTAATGTCACAAAACCACCATTTCGCACTCCGAGCACAAACTATCAAACAAGTGGTCAGTCCTTTAGGCCAAATACGACTTACACATCAGCACCACCTGCTTTTCCTAAGAGCTATCCGAGTCGTACCCCCCTTCTCAATCATTTCGTGGTCCTCGCTACCAACCGCAACCACATAACGGTTACCCCACCTCTTGTTTTAGATGCGGAGAACAGTGTCGATCACGTGGACCCTGTCGTGCGCGCAATGCACAGTGCCACTACTGTCACAAAATAGGTCACTTTTCACGCGTGTGTTTGTCCACACGAAAACAATAGGGACGCGCGTCTCGCGAGAGGTTTCGTACCTGTCGTGAGCAGGACTTACACCCACAAATCACTTTAGTTAAACCTATTCACAAAAATCTAGTTCCTATTTATGTTCTTGGAAAACCGACGCACGCTTTGGTAGATACGGGTGCTTCCATTTCAGCTATTAATGCAAAGTTTCTTCATCGTGCAGGGTTAAATTCACACCATTTCAGACAATCTAATATTTCTCAAATTGTCGGAGCTGGTGGCGAAAATCACAGTGTATCAGGTTTGGTTCAACTTAGCTTAAAAATTGGAGGTCTGCACTTCTCTCATTCATTTTACGTAGTGCCCGCCTTAAACACGTCAGTTATATTGGGAATTGATTTTATGACCAAATACAAAGCCGTCGTGGATTTAAATACACAAACTCTCTCTTTGCTAGATGATTCGGTATCCATCAAATTAATTCATAATGAGTTTGGTCTCGCACGCACAAAATCGGTCTCTACAATTTCACCTAATTCGATCAGTACGATAGCAGTTCGTATCAGTAAAATTCCCCACGGCACATCTGTATTACTTGAACCATGCTACAGCTTGGCGAAATCAACTATTCTTCCAGGACGGACAATTTTGACTGTTTCCAAACAGAATTATATACAGATCATTAACCCTACTCCAATACCCATGCATATACCTTCCAATACCGTATTAGCCTGTGTTGACGTCCTACACCCACAAGCAATATTTACCATCAATAATGATGTTTTTGACACAAAAAACTCACCTGACATCGCGAACACACAATCTAGTAAAGTACAAGAACCAATTAATTTTGATTTACACTCTTCAGACTTGACGGACACCCAAAAACAAGAACTTACCACATTTCTGAATCAGCATCGGGATGTTTTTGCTAATAACTTAAACGAATTAGGTAATACCAATGTATTTACACACCGCATAGAAACGGGTGATTCCATGCCAGTTCGTTGCCAACCATATCGAGCAGCACCACACATCAATAAAGAAATTGATAAACAAGTAGATGAGCTATTAGCACACAACCTAATTGAACCCAGTTCATCCAGTTATGCCTCTCCAGTTGTTATGGTCAAAAAGAAAAATGGCGACTATCGCTTTGCTATTGACTATAGGAAACTTAATCAAGTGACACACCCAATGACATTCCCTCTTCCACGATTAGACGATGTCATAGATGCTGTAGGGCAAACAAACCCATGTTTGTTTAGTACTTTAGATTTAAATTCAGCATTTTGGCAGATTGGAATGGACGAATCAACTAAACATAAGAGTTCTTTCATAACATCTCGCGGTCTTTACCAATGGAACGTAATGCCGTATGGACTCAGAAATGCACCTGCCACCTACTGTGTTCTTTTAGGTCATGTTCTTAGAGGTATACCTTGGTCAGTATGTCTTGCGTATATCGATGACATCATTATTTTCTCCAATTCATTTCAAGAACACCTTCGACATCTTAAACTTGTTTTTGATCGTTTACGTCAAGCAAACTTGACACTAAAACCTTCCAAATGTGTTTTTGCAGCATCTGAAGTTGTTTATCTTGGCCATAAATTCTCTACACAAGGTATCAAAGTAGATGAATCTAAAATTGAAGCAGTTACCAAATTTCCTATTCCTAAAACACAGAAAGATGTTAGGAGTTTTCTCGGCTTATGCAATTATTACAGGAAATTTGTTCACGGTTATTCCACTATAGCTGCGCCTATGAATAGGTTATTGACAAAAGACAGTTCATTTCTTTGGACAGATAAGTGTCAATCAGCATTTGATACACTTAAAACAGCTGACTTCAGCGCCTGTTTTGGCTTTTCCTGATTTTAACAAACCATTTAGACTCACATGTGATGCTAGCGGCACCGCTCTAGGATATATTTTGTCTCAGGTAGGGACAGATGATAAAGAACATGTTATTGCCTATGGAGGTAGAGCTTTGTCGGACGCTGAAAAACGATGGTCAGTTACTGAACAAGAATGTTTAGCTGTTTTAGAAGGCATCAGAACATATCATGTTTATTTGTCACATCAGAAATTTACTGTCATTACAGATCACAAGGCACTAGTGTGGCTTAAGACAGTTAAGCATACTTCAAATAGACTAATTCGTTGGTCACTTCGTTTACAAGAATACGACTTTGACATTGTATACACGCCGGGACGTAAAAACACGAATGCTGACGCACTTTCACGCCGTGCTTACATACAAACACATAACACTCCCTCTGAAGAGAAGGAATCCCCAACCTACATAGACACATCACAGATTCAATCACAACCAGTTGTTTCTTCTATTCAGCACGAATTAACTGAAGTTGCATTTTATTATAATAAGGAAGACACCCCAATCATATCCGCAGTACACACTACTGATAACACACACAGCAATTCTTCGTCTGATTTATCAGATATAGCACAATATCAGCGCGAGTGCCCTGATTTCAAGGATATGTATGTTTACTTAGAGCAAGGAATATTGCCAGATAATCCTCGTCGCGCAAAAGCAATTCCGTATGAAGCAAGTCAGTATGAACTTTTTAATGGTGTTTTACATCATTTCTTTCAGCCACGTGCGAAACACAGAACTTCATCAGATCAGTTCATAAAACAAGTTGCATTACCAACGAATTTGAGACAGGATGTTCTTCTGTCTTATCACGATTCAAAAGCAGGAGGTTGTCATTTAGGTGTCCAAAGAACATATCAAGCTATCAAACAAAAGTACTTTTGGCCTAAAATGTATCAAAATGTGTATGACTACATAACGTCATGTTCTCAGTGTCAACTCATTAAACGAGATACCAATGCTCGTAAGGCTCCATTACACCCATTGCCTCCAGAAGATGTATTTTCTCGATGGCACATGGACATTTTGTGCATGCCAAAAAGTAAGGAAGGCTATCAGTATATCTTATTGGTGACAGATAGTTTGTCACATTGGTCTGAAGCCTTTCCCTTACGTTCTCAAACGGCAATGGAAATTGCCAATGTTTTGTACAACGAAATATTCACACGTTATGGTGCACCTAGAACACTTGTCAGTGACCGAGGACGAAACTTTATGTCCCAGATTGTTCTTGCACTCTGTGAACTATTTCAAGTAACACGTCACCATACTAGTTCATACCACCCTCAAACTAATGCAGCCTGCGAACGTTTAAACAGTACAATTAGTCAATCGCTTCGTGCTTACTGCAACCAGCATCAAGATGATTGGCCCTCACTCTTGTCCAGTGTAATGATGGCATTCCGAATGAGCCCAGCAACTAACTCAACTGGTTATTCACCTTATTACATAGTTTTTGGGAAAGAAATGACATTACCTTTAGATGTATCTCTTACACCTCGAGAGACTACACAGCAACAAACAAAACAATATGTAGATCAGTTAGTTCAGAGATTGAAAGTAGTTCAGGAATTTGCTAAAGCGAATACACGCGAAGCGCAACTCGCAACCAAACATAGGTTCGATCAGAAAACGAAAGAACCATCCTTTCGCGTTGGAGATTATGTCCATATACAAATCGCCCACATACCCGTAGGGTTGTCAAAAAAACTTTACCCTCGATGGGAAGGTCCATATTACATCACTGCATTAGGTCCAAATAACACCTACAGATTACGCCGCTGTTCTGACAATAAAGAAATGAAATCTCTTGTACACGCAAACAGACTCAAACATTATAAAGATCCTAGGGATTATCGACCCCCTCCACCTGCTGTCACTCAAACCCCCCAACCATCACGTGATGAAACGAGCAATGAGCACTCACCAACTGACAATGGTACCGAATGGTACTCAGTTGACAAACTCTTGAAATCCAAATGGATTTCTGGAAAAAAAACATTACTTGGTACAATGGTCCGATGGATCTAAGCCATCATGGCAACCAACGGAAAATGTCTCTTCGGCATTAAAGGAAGCATTTCACATAGCACACACACAACCGAACGCACGCCGTAAACGATTAGGTCGAATATTTCGTCGTTGAATTCAACACGAATTTTGGGAAGACTATCCTTCATACATGAGAGAGATACTTCTTGTCCTTTATACCATTCTATCATTTCCTCATACCTTCTACTTCTTTTCTTCTCATAATCATCCCATCTCTCATCCTTTTTCTTTTTCTTTAAGGTATGAGTGGAATGTGGATTTCGGTCATAGGACTGCTTCTCCTAACTCTGAATCCAGGGTCTGCAATGGATGAGCAAAGATTGAACTATGGAGTTATCTTCCAGTCTCTCTCACCAGTATATTGTACAGCCGATAAGTGGATCCACACCTTTCAAATACCGCTTCCAGTCAACATTTCCGTCGACCAGATACCATATTGTCTTGACACTAACCAGTGTGGATTTATAAATCCACTACTCTTGCAAGTAAATGCCATACGTCGCTTAATAAACACGCAGTTTCGCACGACACTCTCCCTAATTAATGAGTTTATTCCAGAAGGTGTTTTTCAACCGTCTAATATGTCAAAAAGGGCGATTTTGCCTTTTATTGGCGAAATAGGTAAAAGCCTATTCGGCCTAGCTACAAGTGGAGACGTTGCCACATTAGCGAATCACATAAATATGTTGACAAAACAGAATAATAAAATGTTAGGTGCTCTCGCTCGACATGGAGGTGATTTTTCCTCCTATATTTCACACGTCAATCAACGTTTTGATAACATGTTAACAGCTGTCGATCAAAACTCCAAAACTCTTATGCTTTTAGAAAAAACAATGGTTAATACTGAAAACAATATACGTCATCAATCGCAGAAATCAACTGAAGTTCTTGCCGTTCAATTGCTGGAATCTCAGCAAATTACACAAGAACTAGAGAAATTACAAATAGCAACCGCGGAATTAGCAGCAGGCAAATTACCAGCTATATTAATCCCACCTCGCGTTCTCATGGACTCACTTAATCATATTCAAACGATTATCTCCACTGATTATCCTAGTTATTCCATAACTTCGAATGATCCTAGTTATTATTATCAGTTTGGATCTTATATAGCAAGACGTAAGGACCACAACCTCTATATTGCGCTACAAGTTACAATTTCATCCCGACGTCGCCCATTTGCTTCGTATCGTATTCAGTCGTTTCCTGTTCCAATTAACACCACATCAACACACGTTACACAACTCGTTGACTTACCTGATATAATACTCGTATCAGATGATCATCAATCTTACACAACACTATCGTCATCGACATTAAATCACTGCACAGGTAAAGATATTTTACACTGCAACATTCGTCCAGCGTTAAAATCCCTTTCTCAGCCCGATTGCGTCAATAGTTTATTTTTAGATGATAAGGATAATATACATCAAACCTGTAATTTTCGCTTTATAACCAATCACGTCGTACCACACATCCTTGATATTTCCTACAATCAAATATTAGTCTATCTTATGGACGAAATTGTACTTGAATGTCATAATCAACGACGTGCTATTAAAGGTTGTCGTTTTTGTATCATGAATATACCCTGTCATTGTACAGTATTCACTCCGTCCTTAACTTATGACGGACACATTACCACTTGTTCTGACAACTCAACAGACGTTACCCGACTTCATCCAGTTAATCTTGCACTTCTACAGCAATTTTTTAACTCTACACATTTAAGCACTATTATGGGCAATACAACTTTTGACAGTCCCTCCCCCATTTCCTTACCTGAATTTAAATTATACGAACACCACATGTCCCATATTTTTGCAACGGATAAGAAAATTGATTTAAACCTAAAAAAAGTAGCTGCACGCGCTAAGAATGATCAACGAATCTTTTCGTCTTTAGCAGAAACGATGTTAAGTGGTGAACTTCCAATCACTAATGACTCTTGGTTTGACTTACTACATATTATGGTTTTGATTAGTTTCGTCTTGTCTATTCTGCACGCTTTAGCAATTATTTGGCTTATGTGGCGTTTCCGAATTCTATCTTCCGCAATGTTACTCACACATGCAACCGATGCCCAAGCTACAGTTCGCTTCCAGTACACTTTTGCATCCACAACTCCTCTTCCTGATTGGTTTACTACTGTTTCTGAGGTTCTTACTTGGGATCATCTCGTCTTTTCAGTCTCATTCCTGACGTTCATAATTGCTCTTGCCCACGTTTATAAATGGCTTTCACAGTCTAATGCATGTACCAAACTCCGCCTTGAAATTACTACTGGACTTCAATGCGTCATGGTTGATATTTTTCAGTTTAAGTTCTGCCCTTCATATTGGCACACCACTGGCCCATCAATGATCGATAACCTGCATGTTACTGGTTATCTCCGACCACGATTACATGTCCGCTGGTCTGATTTTATAATAACCCAAGTCAATAGTCACTCTGACCTATCTATACCAACCTCATTCTCCATTTCCCTTGTATCTGCATACAAGCTTCGTTCAATTCTCAGTCGCTCGTTTTCTGCTCATATCGTTTGGACACACCATAATATTACCTTCTTTCAATGCTCGGGCAATGATTCTTCAGACTTCACTCTTCATAAACATCATTCCTTGCCACCATACACCAGTTTATCTTAAATACCAGCATACATTTATATACACATTCCTGGTTGTTACCTTCAGAATAATTTTTTTTTTATTTTTTTCTTTTTTTTTACTTGGAGGTAATATTCCACTTATAGAGAACATGTGTGCTCAATATCATATAGTGCCAAGTGTGGTATGGTAATGGCGTTTAATGAATCCACTACCTTGCAAAGAACCTTAACAGGCCATACGTTACATTGTTGTGTCTTTATCAATATTAGCACTACAGTATCGGACACGTACCCAAAGGGGATCGTGCGGTATGTCCATTTCCAAATTAACATTCTCATGCAATTAGCGCTGTAGCATTGGACATATACCCGGGGGGATCGTGTGGCGGGAGACATTTACTGGTTACGAAACAAGATTTTTATAAATCAAAATCAGCTAAGGATCCGGGTTGAGAATGGAAGGGTCAATCACATTACTTTTCGGTACGAACAAATCTATTGTTCTACGGTCCCCCGTACTCGAAAAGGTGGTTGCCCTTTCACCAGTGTTGCAGCGACTACTAGAATATCGCGAGAAGACATTACATATGTTTACAGCTGATGGCTTGTCACATAGAATATATTATGACTTTGACATTTCAATTGCTAAGCATTTATTCTTTTCAATTGATAAAGGCACGACATTGTACGACAACCCTAACTCCTTATTTCACATCGTTCGGATTGCGGATTACCTTCGTTTCCCTGAAGAAACACTTGCTCGACTATTATCAGGTCGTATACCCTCTTGTGATTTGATTCCTCAAATGCTCGGTTTCTTTCATCAACTACACCGTAAAGGTTACCCTGTTCTAGCCGAATTGTATCTTTGTAACGCCAAGTTACCGCTTACAATGATAGAAGACCCAAACATTCCTTTTCATAGGTTTAAAAAGATATACCGAGATGCTCATAATCTCGAGGAATATTTGGCGAAGCGAGCAAGACCCGGTTGTAATTGCCCTAAGTGCACTCAGCACCGCCAAGAGCGCGACCAGCCCACTGCTTATCGCCCTCAACTACGCTTCCCAGGTCGAATCCAAATGTTTCCTCCACGGACGGCATTGCCGGACTACTTGGCACTATTAGAGTCTAAAACTACCTCCAAACAATAAAAGGTTGATGTTCCTGGTGGGTAATACATTCTTTACATGCATATGTTTCTAGTTATGACATGTCTATGACGGAAACCGTCTGGACTTTTCTCCAGTCATGACGACAATCGTCTGGCAGGACTAGTCATAGGGTAGATAATGTAGAATTTTTTTTCCTTCTTTTTCTCTTTGACAGACTTAATATTAATAGAATTTTTTGGGATTGCATCTCAGTTCTCTTTTTCCAATGTCGTGCCGACAATTTTTCTTCATGATAAATTTTCCTCTTGTAATTTTAACATTTATCGCATATTATCCAATGTAATTTCGTTGTAATTTTTTCCTCTTGAAATTTTGATATTATTGAATATTGTCACATGGAATTTCGTTGTAATTTACACTATTATACCCTTAAAATTCATTCACTATTGTCATGAGTGTTTTCGTTGTACTTCTCACTATTGTACTTGAATTTCATTGAATATGTCAAATGTTTTTTTCGTATGGTTCCTTTGAATAAACTCTTTCTTTACCATACAGTTGTCACATTACGTATTATCCTGTCACATTGCATATTTTAATGTTTTCTTAATATATTGTTTTTTTTCATTCCTCATCGAGGTACTACACGGTAAATTGTTTTTCCTATTTCTTAACTTTTGTCAGTGCATTGTATTTTGGTCTTTTTCATATTTTTACTTCCTTGTGTAATTGTCATCACTTTTTCAATTTATATTGACTCCTTATTACACATTTTATGGTACATTTTTCTATGTATCTTTTATCATATGTATTTTGACGCATTGTCAACGTACCTTACAGTTTATTGATTATTATACATTTTACTGTATTCTTTTTGAATTTCACAATATGTACTGCAATGAACATTGTTCTCATTGCCTTTTTGCAATCTATCAACTTACCAATGCATTGTAATTTTTTCATCTACCTAAGCATTGTAATTTTTGATTTTTAATATTTTTTTTTCTTTTTTCTTCCTCGCATACTTATCAAATTTTTTACTAGCCTCGAGGTCTCGGCTAATTTAACTAAGAGGTATTTATCAAGATCTCAATTCTAAAAGAAAGAAACGAAAATATTAATTTGTGTACAACATATTGAAATCTCTAGTTATTGGAAGATAAAAACATCCAAATTTAAGCTAGTGCTTTGATATTGATTGGAGTGTAAGAGAAGCGTGCTCCAATCAATAATTCATATCCTGAATATAATAAGGACATTGAAATGAATTTAGATTAAGCATTTATTATTGTTCAGCTTTCACTTGGTAATGGAAAAAGCCTAATTAATAAGCCAGTTCAATCGGATAGAAGTCAAATGATGTTTTATTGCACCATTCAATCAATAAAACCTTATTAGATTTCGTTGTGAAGTTGGGAACAAAGTAATTGATAATCACCATAGGGTATAATTAAATTAATTAGGTTTACAATGTGAATGACCACTGGAAGGTTATGGACATGATCCAAAAGGTCGTTACTTGGAAAAATACCGTCCACACTCACACTCTACCCCCCCACTAAAACTTGATATAAAGTTAAACCTGTCCTTGGAAAGCACGCGAGAAGCACGCGTCATTTTAGACAAATATCTTTTGAGACTGGATATAGCACTTGTGATTAAACAGCTTCCAGAATATAAAAAGGCTTTGAGCTGTTTTATTCTCAGTGCGATTCCATGCTCTCAAAAGAGTATTATGTCTATTTCTTACAGGTAAGAAACTTATGCTTTATACTCGCTTTTGGAAGTTAAAGATTTTATAGTGAGTTGTGGTACTCTTCTGAATTATTTTTATTTCATTAATATAATGTAATAGTGAGTTCTCTTTTCTACTATGAAATATTTTACTGATTTAATATTTTACTGAATTGATGTACATTGTATTTATAATATAATATTATTGAGTTCCCTTCTTCCACAATCATAATGTAATTTAAATATTTTACAGCTTCGCTGTTCATTAGTATTTGTTTGAAATAATTACTAGCTTCATGTTATAATTTAATTGAGAATAAATATATATTCTTTAAATAATAAGTACAACATTCACAGATCTTTTTCAGGTCTTTACCTTACAATAAATAAAATAAAATACATTTATTACAGTTATTGAATTTTAGGCTCTTTAAATATTTAAATCACTTGTATTCAAAAATACAGAAAAATGAATGGACAAATGAAATACTAGATTGTGGAAGAACTATTTAATAAGTATTGTAATATGTATTGTATGTATTTTCAACATAAATAAATTTACATGTTGTATCATTAGAATATGTATCTATATATATGTCAATAAAGTGCGATTCCATGCTCTCAAAAGAGTATTATGTCTATTTCTTACAGCGATCCCACCTCTTCGCAGCCAAGCATTCCCCACAAAAAGATGTAACCGTATCTACACCATCATATGTGACACCTTATTCTTATGAATGCTGAACTTTCTGCCTTCTCGTAATTAGACACGAGAAGAAGGTTATGATAGAAACGTCTAAAAACAACATCAGACAATTCCTATCATAATACTATCATAATAGTTGCACCAAGCTTCCTGGAATTTCAATACAATATTTTGTTTGCATGTATCTGCTGCGCGACAGCACAGTGATACAGGTAGGTCTGAAAGATTTTCTTTATGTAACAGAATTAATTGTTGCTGAAGTGAAGCTTGAACTATCTTCTGACTTGCAACTGTCACTCATTGCAGTCTCTGGAATTACCTTACGCATTATATCTCACTGAATCTTATCTGGCTGCTGTCTGATTAGCTTTTCGAACTTGTTTAGCTTTTCATCAATAGCTCTATGATCATGAAGTATTTCCTCATAATTAATCGACGAATAGTTTAACCATGCTACGTGAAAATTTACAGACAAAGCATGATGGTTAACCATGACCACCACACATGATAACAGTAGTATTTTGAGTCAATAACCAATCAATAAATATTTTGAACACGTCAGTGAATGCCGAGCATATTTCAATCAAGATAATGACCTTAGGAATATATGTCTCACCCATTCGTGTAGGTTTCTACTCATCTCCCTTCCATCGAAAAAAAAAACGGATACGTTTGAGATTTAACTCCTCTTTCTTTCATTTCTCTGGCTAGTCTATGATTAGGCGTCAAACTATCATGGCAAGGTTTCGAAAAAAAAAATCGATTGTACGCGTAGTTTTACCAGAACCACATAGACCATTAAGATAAACCGTTTTATGTCTGGCCACGTTATCATATACCGATGATGCTGATGACAATGCTGACATTTGACTGTTTTTGAAGTATATTTCCTAAAATCCGTAATCGGCTGGTTCGGAATAAAAGAAGTATTGTTTTCTTCACTTTTTATTCTCCATTCGCCCCATGATGAATCAATGCCGATCTTGAACAATCCTTCATATTTCCTATCCACATAAAATTAATTTGTATCGTGAAATCTATTTATCATATATAAGTTTATCGAAACATACGCTAACATCGAATTCTTCAAATGAATAAACCGTTAAGGTAACTCACAACTGTTCAGTTTGTTCAATTCATAAAGAAAACATCATTTCGATCTACCAACCTTCCATTGTTTACAGTATCATTAATTATAAAATCCATTTCAACATCGTCGATGATTAATCTTATGTAACGTTATTTATAATCACATGAACATTTTCTTTTCTTTTTTTTTTTTTTTATAAATTTACCAATTATTTTTCTGCCAAGATCTTCTGCAAGTTTAATTTCGTATTTTACAGCATAGGGATTACACTCAAATATCTCGTCGAGAACTGATCTCTCAACGACAGCGGGTTTCGGCAGCCTGTTTATGTGGACGATACAATATTATCGTTTCACTCACGGTAACGGATATTAATATTTTTGCATCAGGCATATACCGCAATAAAACTGTTTGAGCCTAACCGTGCTCGCTAAAATGACGACCAAACCAGACATAACACAATCGGATGAATGTTTTCAGATGCGAACTCAAATGACTCAAAGCATGCGAATTCAGTTAAGTCGAAATATGGCAAGGTCCATTTATCACAACTCGTTTCATCTCGTGTATGTCATAATCTTTAAAAATACATAGAACACTCCCATATTCCAAGCAAACTTCAAGGGTATCATGCAGACATATCAACCGAGAAACCATCTCTACTACCGTTTTTAGTATTCCACAATCAGCTATTACCGTATTAGACCAACAAGTAGGTCTCTACTTATATATATATATATATATATATATATATATATATATATATATATATATATATATATATATATATATATATATATATATATAATTGACAGAGACCTACTTGTTGGTCTATTACCGTATTAGACACACCTGCGTTGTATATATATTCAAGAAATTCAAACCGTGTTCTCTTTTCTCATGAGCTTTTCGAAATTATCGCAATATATATATATATATATATATATATATATATATATATATATATATATATATATATATATATATGCAATAAACTGACGACGAACAGTACGAAACTAGTAACTAACTAGCCTAAGCGCTTTCGACTCTTAATGAGTCTTTTTCAAAGGCAAATACAAAACATATATACGATAAACAAATAAACACAAAAACGTTGTGTTTGTAAACCTCTACATGGCTGTCTTCACATGTGCTAAAACTATAGTTTTAGCATGTGCTAAAACTAAAGCACATGTGAAGACAGCCATGTAGAGGTTTACAAACACAACGTTTTTGTGTTTATTTGTTTATCGTATATATGTTTTGTATTTGCCTTTGAAAAAGACTCATTAAGAGTCGAAAGCGCTTAGGCTAGTTAGTTACTAGTTTCGTACTGTTCGTCGTCAGTTTATTGCATCTATTTTAATTAATCCCTGACACACGTGATCCCTTGGTGGATCCAGTACGCTTGAGAGGGTTGTTATTCGCCATATGATTTGTATTCTTTATATATATATATATATATATATATATATATATATATATATATATATATATATATATATATATATATATATACACATACATTCGTAACTTTTTCGCAACTTTTCGTAATTTAGTCATACCGATTTTAAAAGACATTTGTTATTTTCTAAATTAAACACAGGAAGTCGTCTTTCAGACTGGTAGTACAAACTATTTGATAAAGTGTTGAGTAGAAGCGATAGAAAATTAATTTTATTAATCCACGAAAATGGAAGATGAACTAGATATAGACGAGTTAAGAAAATTAAAAGTTGTTGAATTAAGAGAAAGATTATCGGAGCTAGGCCTACCAACCGGAGGTAATTAAATTAAACTAAATACCTGTAAACAGTTTTCTCACCACATGGCTTTGCACATTGAAAACGATAATAACGATGCAAGCATTTTTACGGTTATTGTCGTTTTTCACACGTTTCACGACATCGGCAGGAACAAAATGTAGTGATTTTCATTATTTGGTGCTTCATCAGAGCGACACATCACATCATTAGTTGCTTCTGGTTATAAGATTGAATAAAATCGCTATTTTCTGGGTCGTTAAAAGAAGAAAATCCATTCGCATGACCGCTGTGTGCAAGTAGTAGCCAGGAATGATCTATGATCGCGGTACTTTATGCTATCGGTATATATTAATACCGTTATGTTATTGATGCATTGTTACACACTGTGAGGACTCTGTGACATTCCCTTTATATATTCCTATAAAAATCTCTGTTAATACAATCGCATAAATACAAATAAGATCGCTTTTGGCGGCTGACCCAGATGACAGCACTACGGGGAACAACTCTATTATCGCCCTATTGGCCTAACTTGAGTATGGCAGCACGCATGTATTATAACATGTATTATATAGCATATATTTTAACCAGCCGAGAAGATGGGATGTCAACACTTGCACTTGCAGAATATTTCCACAAAAACGAAGGATCCAATGATTCAATTAACATTAATGTCAAATACGTTGAAATCCAAGATAACAGAAATTAAAATTTAAAAGAATCTAACTTAGTATTTTAAGTGCAATGTGGACAAAGAATACTTTACATATAAATGAATCTATTATTAATATCATTATTATTTATGTAATATTCATGATTTTATAAAACTCCAGACTATTATTGCTTTCCTATTTATGTAGGATAAGTAGGATCATAAGCAACTTTTTGTCAATTTTGGTCCATGGAATGAAATTCCAAGCATAACTATGAAAGGATATTATGTCACCATCAATATATGACCTATAGTCATCAAACATCAGATGATACACTGAGTATATTTCGTAACCAATGCTGATATAGTAAATCTGATTTGAGCTTTGTATATGAAGATCAGTGGAATCGCATATTCTTTAAAAAATGTGATGTCATTGTTTTTCAGTTGATTTACAAAAATGTCATTTTTTTAAAAGAAATTGTGCTCTGACAGATTTGCATCCCTTCCAAGCTATAGCTTTACATCTGTTGACAACCAATAGATGGCATATCTTAAAAATTATTTGGGAAATCCTGTTTACCGTGACAATACCCAAATGGATACTGGTCAGATCATTAGGAACGAGTAAGAGGTTAGTGTTAGGACTGGTCATTCTGGTGTCAGTATAATGTGACTTGGTGGGACATCATGCTACATGTCTGAAGCATGATGCCCCAGTGCTTGACATCACTATAAAATGCCATACTGCAGACATCGTTGTGATATGAATTAAAAGTTGTTAAACCTATGTTAAAAATCCTCCAATTTTATCTATTCAAAAATGGAGTAATACTGCTTATTTAAATTGGAAAAGATAATTCCTTTAACCCTTTCAACACTGCAAACCAGTAAAGCTGATCAGTAACAACAACTCCTACTCAACACTGTAAACCGGTATTCCAGTTTCACATGCCTGTCTTGTTTTGGCGATAAATTTTCTGATTGGTCAATGTCTGGGATTTCCTTATAGTAAATATTTTGTTCATACATTGATTAATTTGCATAATATTTGGATAAATTCAGATTTTAAGGTAGGTTCTTTACAAGAAAGGGTTTTTTTCCCGATGGAAATCTTCAAAGTTGCCTAAGTACATCCAAAATGGTGGACTCATATGATGAATTGGAATTATCTGGGGATGAAATAATTGAAAATATTGGTGATTTTCAGCTTGTAAAGATAAATAAAGAAGAGAGGGAACATATACAGCAAGAGTGGTGTGATATTGTTGGTGACAATGATAACGACGAGGAATTTTAATGTTTTGAACTCGATGTGTTCAAGACATCTGTGACCTGAATTTTGTCAGTGGACAAAAATCTCCATCGGAACGTAATATTAACACATTTTCTGAACATGTAGGTCCAACACAAGTATTTGATGGATCAAGAACACCTGTTGAATACTTTTAGCTATTTTATAGAGATAGTGTTTTCATAAATAACAAGACTTACAAGTACCAATGCACACATCTGCAGCGAGAGGCTGACCCAATTCAACACAGGTGTTTGAAATGACATCAAGTTATCTAAATAAAAGGCATTTTATGGCCTGTTGATATTGATGGAAGTTAGGAAATTAGACAGTGATGGACTGTATTGTTATAAGTGTGAGAAATTCTGGCTTGTTGGATTAAATTTTGGTAAAATTATGTTATGTGACATGTTTGTCCAGGTAAAACGCTACCTGCATTACAGTGATGATACCAGTCAAAATCTTCAAGGTGACAAATTGCACAAAATACTGCCTTGGATATTTGCTATATTAATCTGGTTGACAGTCAATATGTTTGTTTAATTTATCTTTATTTCCATTGAAATGATCGTAAAACCTTGTATACTTCAGGTTTTAAATACCTGTAGAAATATCGTTAACACACTTTTGGATTTGCTTGAATTTTGAGTCAGCATTAAATTTATTCAAGCCATGATTTGTAAGAACACCACAATGGATAAAAAAAACCCCACATATTACTCTTTTAACATTTTATAGAGAATACAGTGAAAATACCTTTAACTTACCTTTTGAATTACCTGTATAATCATCTTTGTGAGAATAAACATGCTTATGAGAATATTTTCAGAAACCTGAATTTGTCTTTTTTTACAATGGTATCAAATATGTATACCTATCACAATAATTAAATTTATACAAGTCACTGAAAATAGATTGCCTACATTTTGTAAGATCTTGAACGTTACTTAGTGTTGAATGGTAGTCTTCCCATGTAGTTACTTAGTGATGAAAAGGTTAATCAGATGTACTCGGTTGAATGTCAGAACATTGGCCAGTGAGTGAACACACTGTCACAAGCAAGCAATTCCAGAAAAGGAAAGATATCCTTTATGCAACCTCCATGTGATGTGAATGAGCAGTGACCAGTTACACAGTGAATAGCCTAAGCTTTTAGCACAGATATATTGCCAATTACAGTCATTACATTTTTTTAATAAATAGAACACATAAGCAACTATTTAGATTTGCAAGAAATGAATAGTTGCATTTTGCAACCAGGCTAAGAACAGGTTGTTGGGGACAAATGTTGTAATGGTCTGACACAGAGTAGGAATGCCCAGGGAAAACACTAGTCATCTGCAATTAATTCACCACTTGAAAATGACTTGTTCTCAAATTATGTGGCATTTAAATTACTACAGCTTGGCAACCTAAAATCTGAAATGTCCAAACTGTCAAGTGATCGTCCACTAGCAGTTTAAATTTGAAAGTTATTTTATATAATTTTGTTATCTTTCACAGGTTTGAAGGCAGATTTAGTGGAAAGACTTTTCACGCATCTGAGAGAGGTAGTATAAGCTTAAATATATAGTCATCGTTTAACTTTTTTTTCTTTAACACAAGTGCATCAAATATATAGAAAGCAGTATGTTACTTTTCATGCAGATAAATAATTCCCTGAAAGTTATTGGTAATCCATTTGCCGAATTTGCTGCAATCTGTTGAATTACATATATTCTTTGGCAAAATAATTTTGTTCAATGAGGAAAATGGAGAATTACATACAAAACTGAATTAACCCTTTAACTACTACAGCTGTTCTGCAGTTTCGCTACTGCTGAGTGATAGCGTATCAGTTACTGAGACTACTAATACTGTTTGCTAGGCTGAATACTAGACCATCGTCATGGCTGACTATGGAAACTGACAATAAAAACATGGTTACATTTATATTCATTATTTCATTAGTTGTTGCTGGATTTCAGTGACATAAAAAGCAGCTTACCTTGCATAGTGTCTGTTATTCATATATTTCCATTTTATTTACTCCTACAACAATCAGACAAGAAATCCCCGTCGCGTAAACTGTTTTGAATCACACAAAATAAATCGTCATTTGAATCAAAATCACATACATCTAGTGTTGAAACGGGACTAACATCATTATCTGATCCATTTACTAAGAATGATCCATTAAATTCTTCACTATTGCTTGCACTGAACCCTTTAAAGTCACAAATATCTGACTAGGAATCCATTTTTGTTTATCTCAATTACACGTGTTTTGTACATTGCCGGAAATTTCCTTCCCGCATGTCTAAATTTAACTTCTCAGCTTTCCAATAGGTATCAAAATGTTCAATAACCAGTCTTCTCATTGGTTATGATAATGAAAAATAAGTAAATATCTGTACTTTCAACCAATCAACGTTTAGTTAACATAGCAGTTACGTCCGCATATATGCGACACTGGGGTTTTGAGTACAGCAGAACTATGCGCTCATAAGCGACACTGAGGTTTTAAACAAGGCTTATTGACACTGCATATATGCGTCAGTAGGGTTCAGGAGCTATTTACAGGTGACGCTCAGATGCGGTAGTTGTAGTTAAAGGGTTAAGCTAAATATTGATTATTGTCAGAAATATATTCAATTTATATTGTCTGCAAGCAAAATATGGCAAGTGGTAAGAGATGGGAGTTAAATCCTTTTGAAATCAAGTAAGACTTAAATTTACCAATCTTTGCATGATTTAATCTTTGCATGATTTAATGAATATATTCATTTTAAAATATATTCAAAGGCAACATACTTTTACACACCCATTATCAGGTGGAGCATATAACATTGTGATTTTCCATCTATCCATTTATCTGTTCACTAACGTGTTTCAGTAGAATAACTTGAGTTTGCTGCAATCTGCTTTTCTTTTGTGAGTTTCTTGCATGTGGAGTAAGGAAGAAACCATATGAATTTCTTGCTGGAAAAGGTCATAGGAAAAGTAAATAGAACTTAGAGAAGAAAGACTGTTTTAAACAGTAATTCCGCTTGTATAACAGATATCTTGACCATCTTGGTAAATGGCTTGGATTTTAATATAAGAAAACCTATTGGTTTTGGGTTAAAAAGCCATGGTCACAGTGATACTTAAAAAAACCCAACTGGTTCCTTTAGAATATCATGAGTTCTTTCTCACCTGGTTTGACTTTGTTGCAGCAGAGAAAGGAAAGGCACATTCATTTGAAGTAAAGTCAGAGTCACCTGGAAACAGAAAAAAAAATGTTTTCGACAAAACAATGCAAGTTCTGTGAAACATGCCTTGACTAATTTTTTTTAGTTTGTTTGCAATTGAGTCTTGGAAGACACCGCTTGCTTTGAGGGTTGAAAAGTCAGAAGTTCGGAAATTTAAGGAAAATGGTTTCTTTATTAAAATTTTGTCCTGCAAACCATGACCAAACTGAATTGCTTGAAAATGGGACAAGAAAAACACCTATTGATTTTGGGGTCTAAGGTCATGGTCACTGAGATTGAAGGAATAAAAATTGTTTCTGCCATATAATTTGACCTGATAGATGTGTACAGTTTATGGTACTCTTGTTTAAAATTGTATGACCATTTTTGCTGGAGATTTAATGAGAACACATTGGTCATGGTTTTTGTTTGTTTTGCTCACAGAATGCTGAAGGTGAAGAAGCAGAAGAGGAAGAAGAAATAGAAGAAGGTAAGTGTCACTTTAATTAAATGAGTTAAATGAAATTCATTTTTGTACTTTCCCCAGTATGACTTAGGGGTGTGGGTATGACTCACACTGCTTATCTGTCTGTCTGCCTGTCCTTTAAATGTTTTAATTTCCAGATCATAACTGTTCAGAGTCTGACTTGATACACATGTCAAGGAAGTTGCATAATTGTACCTATTGATGCTCAAAATTTTTTCATATTTAGTTTTTCTGTTGCCTTGGAAATGAAGAATGGCCAAGATCATGCGTCCCAAAAGTATCACATATATGCCAAAAATTAAAGTATGTCAACTATTTTTTTCCACTTGTTGCATACCTTTGAGCTTATATTTAATGAATATTTATAAAACAGACCTCAGGGATTAACATATTGACTTAAACGTGATGAAGAAAACACATTGAAAAGGTTGCGCTAATAACTTTGTGTTCTCTTGTTGTTCAAATTACTAGTGGATATGGGCACAAAGAAGCATAATGTTATAGAATATTTCATTTCACAGCATTTTTGACTCAAGCTTTCTTTGAAACTTGACATAAAGGAATAACTTGACATAACAAACATTCACAATTGGACACCATCATGTGCTGAACATACACCGGATTATCTTGTTCCTACTTTAAAATTTTGAAAAGATTTTATTATTTAATATGATCTGTGCTATTTGCCAGTTATCAGTGGTTAGATATATACAAGTGAAAAAACAATATTACATGTTAATTGACCATATTTTGTTTTAAAACTGCACTTGTTATGCATATAACTTGGTCACCAAATCCCAACTTAGATGGCAAATGATTTATAAATATTCAAGTAAATAAAAACAGTACACGTGATGTTGGAAAATCCAGAACTTCATAAAAATGTAAATAAAAGAAAAATAAATGGATTGACAGAAAATATGTATTTTTGTTAAATGGTTCTGCCTATAACACGTGGGTCCCAAGTGGTATAAAGCGCTCACCATTACAGATCACTGCCATCTCACCTCTGTGTGGGTTCTAGTCCTGGGCTTGGCCATTGTGGGTATGTGAGAAAGCTTACCAGTAGCTTCTCGAGGGTCAGTGGTTCTTTCCGGGGTTTTCCCGGGTTCTTCCTCCACCATTTATACTAGCTGCCATGTATAGCCTATCGTGTGCTGAAAAATAACAGTAAACCCTACAACTCCAATAACAGGACAACACAGATAATGAATTTTCAAGTATTTTAGTTACTAGCATTACTAAAAATGATAGTTCAGAAGATAAAGTCAGAGCAGCATAGTACTTGCTGCACATGTACCAATTTTGCTACAATAAGTACAAGTACAAAACCCTATTACTAAATCCTAAATTAAATGCAGCTCTTATAATGCAAAAAGAGTAATATGGTATGTTGGTAAAGAAACGTGCCTGGCCTAATAACTGCCATTTGTACAGATTGAACCAAGCCTACATAAATCTACTGTGGAGGAACATCCCTTCTTCAGAAACATCGGTTCTGATAAAATTACTACAACGAATAATCTTTTTTTAACTATGTTACCTTTCATTCTGACAGAACTTCTGCAACCTTGGCACTCCTATGATCATAATATGATTTGTTTCATCATATAAGAACTTAGAAACTCAGCGGACACAATGTGCAAGTGCTTGTAGTTAAAAGTCCATATCTGTGCATATTTTAATGATGTAAGGTAGTTTTATGTGCTGCAGTCGTGATGTTTAGAGAACTATTTGATTGCCAAAAAAAATGGTCCCCATGTGAACAAATGGATTCTGCATAATACATTGCAGGCATGATTCAGTACCTTGAAATTGAGATTTGTAGTTTCAAAATATGAATCATTATTATGGGCTGAATCTGTGTAATAAAAGGGTTTTAGAATGTTTTATGATCTGTGGGCTATAATTTTCTTTATGGTGTCTTTGTTGTAATTATACTTAAAAATAAATCATGCATAGTTTGGTGGACACGAGTTATATGTATGTATATTTTGGGGTCTTAACGTTTGCACAATTTTAAAGGTAAGATTTTCTGTCCTTTGATTGCAGGTTTTTTTTTCTAAGCTCATAATGATGTATTTTGTTGCTCCTAACTTTGCTTCAAGGAAAGTGGTGATGATGTAAAAAAATGATGGTATATAAATAGCCTAAATTTTCATATTATTTTGCTCTTAACAATGGATGCAAAAATTATGATAGCGGCGTGTGCATGCTGGAGGTATTTTAATTTTTTATTGCATCTATATATCTAACACCTGGATGTTGTAAGATAAACTTTCATAATAATTTTTTCACTTTAAAGTTAGCCTGCAGCAGAGGTATCCATCATCTCGGCCAAGTGTCAGTATATAAATTGGGAGTGCTGTATGTTAGTGTACAAGCACAAGTAATATTAATAAAATTAAGAGTTTTGGCCCATTCGGTACTGCAGTTAGGGTCTTTACATAAGCACAGAACCAGCTTGATATGCTGTCTCTGGTAAGGTTACAGTGTTTACAAAATTGGTAACTATGTAAATAAACATGCATTTGGTACATCTTGTGCAGAGCCTTCCTTGAAAATGCTTTTTTTTTGTGCCATGAAATTCACCAAATTTAAAATATTGAAGCTACTTTTCAGCCATAGGAGCCATTTAATGCCATGATGAAGGGACTCAAACACATGCTTAATATTATATTGGCTCTAATTTTAACCTATACAAACATGACAATAAAACATTTTTTACATTTTTATTACATTTCAGAGCACAAGAATAGTTGTTGATAAATATAGCAATACCATTATATACACATGAAGTTGAATGTATGGTATGAAAAGCAAGAATGAAGAATGTTTCTTGATGACTGACAATACAAAATACTGCTTAGTCTTTATGAACAATGTCACTGACACTTCATCAGTATCCGCCTCATTTTTTTCACAGACCATTTCTTACATGCCTTACTGAAATCAAAATTCTCATCACTGGGCCATCAAAAGATTCTCATTAAAATTTTTAGAGTAGATATACCCATAGAATTAAGTTTGTTTTGATGACAGATTCTGGTGATTGATCCCATTCTCCAGTCTACAGTAGAAATAGGGGCAACAAGTAACCTAGTAGATACCTCTAATGCAGTTGGATATAAATCTTTGTTTTTCTGAGCTAAATTAGCCATATTCTCTCTGCTTGATACAGACTTGATTTATAAAGTAAATTTTCAGTTTTTCATTGATATAAGTGACTCGGGCCCTTTACAGTTAACAACTGGTATCCTTGGAGCAGCATCCTGTGTTACTCAGTTAAGTTTAGATAAGAAAAACATGTAAATAATACTTAAAACATTACGCAGTCCTGAGTCCCACGCTCAACAGTCTGCAACAAACACAAGTTAACAAAACATGCAAATAACACTGACTCTTTTTCTCAACCTGTTCAGCAATAGAGAATATCCCTTAGTCATTCCTTATATCCTACTAATCACATTTAATTACTTCCCAAGACTGATTGCTGCAATCGTGCTTTAATTATGTCATATTCATCATCCACCAACATGATCCACTGACTGCTGCAGATAGTGAAAACGGTTATTATGTGGCCTATGTCACTTATCATTGAAACATTAAAAATTAACTTTAAAAAAATGTCGCCAGCAATTTTTTCGTCAGTAAAAATGAGTGCCACACTCAAATTTTTTTGTATTTGGCAACAAATGTGGAGGTCCTGCTCGTGCCAAGCAGATACACATGCCCATTAAATCTGGTTGCATTTTAAAAATTTCATCATGTACATCTGTATTATTACAAAGCTGTATGCTGTTCCTAAAGGTGTTTTACCTCAATTATCAGATATATTCAAGAAAGAAATCCCTTAACAGACTGTATCATTGTACAGAGGTCACATTAATGCAGAATCTCACATCCTGGATGTAAAATAATAAGTCCATTTGAAAAAGATCCAACCTTGAGCCCATGTGACAGAAATCAGTTATGGAAAGTAACAAGATAATAAGGTCATGCAGTCTATTTCTTGTGCTAATTCAAAGCAGTTTACTTCCAGGAGATAGATTGGAGATGAATATTACAAAAACCTAATGCAACTTAAGACCCATAGTTCACCTCTGCTATATGCTTTTTGCTTTGACATATGACCATCTCCAAAGAATGCAAATAAAGCCATATTTGGAAATATCATTGTGACTTCCAAATTGGCTTATAAACAAAAATTGTTGAGTGTTTTATTTTCATGAACTAGTTGGACATTATTAATTAAAGAAATATTACTTTAATGTGACCTTAAATCATATTGTGTCATATGTTCACAAGTAACATGTAAATATATATATATATATATATATATATATATATATATATATATATATATATATATATATATATATATATATAATAATGAGTTGAAAACTCAGTTAAATGACAACTTTTAATAATTTGTCACAAAGAAACTCCAAAATAAAGACATAAATGGCAGATTTATTGTGTCTGCTATAGTGGTAATTGTATGTTGAAGTTGACATGAAGATTATGTCCACATGAAGTGTTTGACTGAATTGCCGGATTGGATCATACAGTACTGGCGTGTAATTTCAGCAGTGACAACATTTCTGTGAAGCAGTAAAATCAAGTATTTATCTTTATATATAGTTCAATCATCAAGCATCATTTCTTTTTATATTTCAACACCAGTGTGATGGAATTTACAATTGAAATAAAAAATTGTGATCTTGTCACTGACTGCAACAAAGTGTCCATACAATAATGTAAAGATGAGCATACAGTAACGTTGTATAGAAATAAACTTTACTTTCAAAAACAGTTGAACATGTCAGCAATTCAATATCTTACAGATTTTCTGCAACTTGTGTGATATTGGATGATTTTCTTTTTGTTGTTGAACGCATGTTAAATTGTAGCTTTTTTGATTTCCTCCCTATAATATATGTGTTCATTTGTATGTGAGGTTTTCATTGATTTCATCTTTTGTAAGTCATACAGGACATGTAGGCGTTAAATGCTATTTCATTAATGGTTGTTATTATAATTTGTTTACACTTAATTGTTCATTTTACTTGAATCTTAATACATCCATTTTCTTTTGGAAGGTGATTATTTACACACCTGGGAAAATAATTCTGCAAAAATTGAAGTGGAACCAACAATTTAAATAATATTCTACAAAAATTTATTTCCCTCGAATAATAAGTGAAATCTATAATGACACAGTAGTGTGGATTAAAACCCAAATAATCGTAAATGTTCTACCGAAATCCAAAATTACAGAATGAATTACATTAGTCTTGAATTTAATTATGTGCCACAGTGATACATCCAGAATGTCTTTGAATGAATTCTCAATAATCCCAAAGTAGTGTCCAAAAAGCCCATGAGCACTTTGTAATTCCATTGAACAAATTAAGTCAGGATGGTCGAACATTTTTAACACTGTTGGCCACATGGACCCAAAAAATTAAAGTTCGGGGATCATGCGTGATATATATTATAGTAATTATACAATAGTTATAGAACTGACATTTTGTATGAGTGCGGGTCACTAAAAATTACCCATGGATCACATTTGTCCCATGTTACTGTAATTGGACCCACCATCTGATTTAAAATAAATAATTCCTCTCAAATTACATCTGAACACAGCTACAAATTATTCCAAAGATTGGTCTTAAAACAGGAATGAATAATTGTTTACCAGATACCCATTATATACATTCACGCTTCACCTGTTATACAATAATCTTTTCTAGAAAACTAATGTAATATTCCATCTACTCTTAAATTTGACATCTTATTTACTACTTGCAAAGTTGACAAAAGTCAAGTTGGTATAACATCCGTTCACAAACCATAACCACAATCATGACAAAAGTCATGTATGAAAAGCAAGATTTCTGGAAACAGATGTGAATAATTTACCTGGTAGAAGTTAATTCTTTACATGAAGCTTCTTAAAAAAGAATGGTTCAGATGGATGAATTCTTGTTTATCTTTCCCAAAGAAAGCACCTGACAATATAGATGTTGTACCATTATAGATGCACTGCAACAGTGCTGTATATTTCATGTTCTTTATCCAAAGTGCCAGTCTTTCTGATTTACTTTTTCCCCATAGAGATTAAAAACAACCTACCTTTACTGTTACATACTTAAGCATTGATTATGGCAGTTTTCATACGTTAGCAATGCTATTTTAGATAATGAAGATGGAGAAGACTCTCCTCCTCCCCTTTCACCAGAGCCTCAGCAGTTTTTGCAGCATGAAGACCAACATCAAGCACCACCCCAACAGCAGCATCAAATGAGGCACATGCAGCCCCCACAAGCACCCCCACCTCCCGGAGTTCGCCCCCCAAGTGGTCCTCCACCGTTTGCTGCCCCACCACAGTTTGGTCATCCAAGAGGGATGCCACCCCCACCACCTCACATGCAGCAACAGGTATGAAATACATTATCCTGAAAACTCAATATGAAGTTTGTAACTGAAGTCTATATGGGCTGTGCACATGTAGTCGGTATGCTTCAATAAGGCCAGACAAAAGAGAAAGTGTAGTTACTATGGATAGGCATATATGGTATCCTCATTGGTAGGCATAATTGGTCTTATTTACACTTTATAAAATCACCGGTCATGAGTATGTCACCAGTTATGTGTATGTTACCAGTTTGTTCAAGTTGGGACCAAGAGCTTTTGTCAACTGTACAGCTGTTTTTTGTTTTTTTATTTTGATGTTGACATAAGCATGACATATTTAGCAGTAATAATACACCAAAGGAACGGGACTTGACATACGTGGCTTGTTGATATAAGTCGGTAGGACTCTGGAGGGGTAGGTTTTGTCACATAATTTCTACTTGTTGTTTGAAGAAAAAGAACTTGTTCAGACTATTGTTTAGTTGGGCTGAAGTGTCATTCGAGTTGGGCCAAATTGACTATAATCCAACATAAATGATACAACTTTCCCATTCCTCAATTTGTTCAATCCCACGGCTTGAAATCTACTTTTTTTTCTGGTAAAAAGGGTCTTTGGGAAAAAGAAAGAACCATGTTTCCCATCATCACTCTTTTGGTTATATATACAATACAGCGAACCATATTTGCTGTACAAAAGCATATTGTATGTTGTACCACATAGACATTTATGGGGGAAAATTAAACACTTGAATGGCTAGCGTGAATAGAACGGTTAAATGTACGTCATATCCGTGTTTTTTGCACGCAGAAACTACCGATGGTTTATGGAGATTGGCGAATAATTTTTTCATTTAAAAATGCAGATTTTTAAGGCTAGTTAAACATTTGTATGGTTTGCATACATACCCAATGTGTTTTGTTTTTGAGTACAATAATGTCACACATTTGTACAGTACAGGTGGCCAGTGACCTTTGAATGTTTAAAATTAGTTTCTCCTTTTTCTTACATTCTAAGAATTACTCACGTGGTATCTCCTGAACAGAAGAAATAGTCCTCTTGGAGATAACTTATTAGAGGGTGACCTCTGTTTGTGTGTGTGTGTGTGTGTGTGTGTGTGTGTGTGTGTGTGTGTGTGTGTGTGTGTGTGTTAAATCCTCACTCCCTTAATGTGCATATACCATTTAAGATAAATTTACTTTATAACATTACTTTTTCATGGACCATCAGATGACTAAATGAAAAATGGTACTATCGAAAAACTGATAAAACCTCAAAATTACAACAGGTAATGTCTTGCATGATAAGAGCCAGTACATAATCTTGGTTCAGTTTACATTTGTATATGTATATATTTAGGGGCCCTTAGATGAGCTTCAGCAGAAAGTGGCCCTCCAAAACAAGATGATAGCTGAGGAGAAGGAGCAGCAAATGAAACAGCAACAACAACAGCTGCTAGAACAGCAGCAAAAAATTATGCAGCAACAACAGCAGATCTTACGGCAACAGCAGCAGCAGGGATTACCACCTGGTCCACCAAGGGATGTTGAACTGATGGAAAAGGTGAGACAACAGCAACTGATGATTGAGCATGAGAAACATCAAGAGCTTCTCAGAGAACAGCAAACAAAGGTATGGTAGGAGTTAATATTGGCAACAGTTTTGCAGTCCTTGTTTAGTTTAGCTTCATTTATTATAAGGATTATTTTTATATCACTATTAGATCAATTGAACATGCAAAGAGGTTATAGTTTCGTACATTGGTGAGCAAAAGCAGAATTTTAGTAAGTGACTATTTTAGCTTGAGCAGCTGTATAACAGGGGTCAAGCTAGACTTAAATTTTAGCAAGAAGCTACTTCTAATTTTGGTCAAAACTGGGAGAAGTGAGAGCTAAACAGGGAGAAGTAGAAGCTAAATAGGGAGAAGTGAGTGCAAAGCAAGAAGCGATATATATATATATATATATATATATATATATATATATATATATATATATATATATATATATATATCATAGATAAATCTGCATTAACTTATTTATGTGCTCTATTTTTCAGTATGCTTTTAACAGTTTTAGGCATTGCCTTATTTTCAAGTTAAAAAATATGTTACATGTTTATTATCAACACATTTTGTATGTGTGTAAAAATTATTATATTCATACCCATTCTATTCATAGCTGTAGTATATGTGTGTTTGGATTGAGGTAAATGCTGTTTGTTTTGGCCATAAGACTTAAAAAGCACAGCAGAAGCTGTACATAATTAATTTTACCTATAGCAGTAACAGGATTAGAGCATTGTAACTGCATGTTGGTAAAAATGCTTAATAAACTGCCACTTAATTAGTTTTTTTTCTACAAGTTTTGTGCAAAAATGCAGTCAAAGAGATTTTTTGCATTCTTTGAAACAACTCCTACAGAGGAATAAATGCACAAGCAACTTCAAACCATACTCTTTGTCTTGATTTTCTTGTTCCCGATAAAACAATATTGTAATTATTCATAGACAACACACTGAAGCACTAAAGTCAATATATAACTAAACTGGACCCTTTTTTCCCCCAAAGGGAACATCCAAGAACACTTATTGCAAGTGCATCTATTCTTAGAAAGAGGGCTTTTCTTAATATAACTACTCACTTTCTTGCTTCATTAAAAAAGTTCTTTAATAGGATTGTATATTTATGGTTTTATTTGTCTACCTACTGGTAATAACAATATGCATAGGTTAAATAGTGTTTGCATTACTACTATATACATTTTTCATATTTTCACAAAACTTAATTACAGTATGTCAGAAAACAACATTGACCTTGCAGCATTGTTTCAAATTCCGCAACTGAGATTGTCACATGTTTCTGACATTAAATATTTAGGCTAAATCTCCTATCACATAATATTTAAACTTTGTTTTCATTATATTATATATTCTCTTGAATCTTTTTGTCCAATTATTTGGAAATACAGATAGTTTAATGAAGTGGTATAGCATATTCGCAGCAATGTTCCCAATAACAAGTTCATTTATGGTTTTAAACTTGACTTTATAAAGAAAATATGCAAATACGGCCGTTAAAATCTCCATTTATAAAAAAAAAAAATAAGAAAAAGCTCCTCACCGACCATATTTTTTTAAAAGCAAATTACTATTTGCATATTGATGTTTAAATTTCTAAACAAAATTAGGTGTATTTTCATCATAGTAGCCTACAGTAATGTCGAACTTCATGAAATCGAGCAGTGATATCTTGCTCCGGAAAGGGTTAATGGTCAGTTAGCTATTAAAAAGTGCATGTAAATGTGCAAAAATTTCTTTGTCACCATAAGCTGATTGGTATCAATGCCACTTAAATATATTTCATCTTGGGTTACATCAGTGCCGGAACTTACTGGCTACAGCGAGGGGGCATCTAAAAGAAAGTAATAATCTACACCAAAAAATCAGAGGGCGAAGTCGTTTTCACTTTCCTAACAGAAGATGGTGAAGTTTACATTTCTCAGGCAACTTTTCACCCACTTCATCTGGTAGTGTGACCCCTGGTATAATCTAACTAGTGACATAAAATTAATTACTAGTGGGCAAAATATAAATTCTTGGTGATTGTTGTATCCTAATTGATGAAATAATGGAAAATAATATATGCTGTCAACACAGATGATATGGATATTCCATGCATGCCAACCATTATGCTTTTGGCGCTTTTTTTCGCTAAATTATCCCTTGCATGTAAATGTACTTGGATTACGCTTTTTCTGTATATCCCCCTCCCTAAAAAATTATTAATTTGTTTTCTCCTTTTTATTAACATCCCACTAATCACACAGAACTTATTCTGAAAAAGACGGCTTCTGTGTAACTATGACATAAAAGTACACTTGTCTGTTGACTAGAGGTGACCTTCCTATGTGTTATGTTCTATTTATAGCAGCTGCCCTATTTCCAAGAAGACCTGTTTCTATTTATAGCAGCTGTCTAGATTAGACAGAAGAGACTGGTTTTCTAATTTTTAAACTTTGCTAACATATTCTTTGTTAAAAATAATGTGAGGTACAGAACTATTCAGTAGGAATTTGGCAGTAAAATTTTCCTATTTATTATAGTCAGTGCATATGTTACAGGAAAAATGTTAAACAAATGATTTTACAGATGGATTAGAAAAAAAAAGGAAATTATGACTCAGAGATGAATACATGAATTACACATTATAGTGTTCCATTCTAGGGTATCTTCATGTCCATTGCAGGCTGTGTAGAAAGGATTTAATATTGGTCATAGTGTAAAACAAACACATTGAATTAGATCATTTTTCTAACTCCAATACTAAGGTAACTTCTTTTTTTACAGAACTAAATTGTGGAAATGAATTTTATAAAATGCAGGGGCATTATTTACCGAGCTCTTAATGGAACACTGATTACAACTAGTGGTAGAATGCAACTTTGGTCCTATGTTCAAACGGATGCTTCCTGACGCCAAAATATACGTGTTTTGTATATATGCACATTGAATTTTATTATGTTACATGTGTATTACGCCTTTTCTGCTCAGATTACTCCTTTTGTCCACTTGGATTACGTTTTTTTCCTCGCCAGAGGTTGGCATGTATGATATTCTCATGTGAAGTATAATCTAAGTGAACAAAACATATATTGCTGTCTGAAATGGAGGATGTGAAAATGAGATTATATCCCGCCAAAATCATCAGTTTGATTATTTTCACTTAGTCTGGTACAAATGCAACAACATAGGTCTAAATCTGCTAGCACACTAGATCTGTTTCCAAGCACAGTTTGCAGTTGTATCCAGCTTGTTAGTAAATATTATGGTATTTCTAGAAAACAAGTTCCACAAGTTGGAAATTTAGCCAGGTACATCATGTGGCCTTATGAAGTGGTGGCTACTGATGTCTGTCCCTTACAAACTTTACAAATTATACATACAGGCAGACACTAGTATTTCTGTCATGCATACTCATCACATAGTGAGCATGAAAGAGACTATTCTTGTGATTGCTCAAAAGTTATTTATTTATCCAGTTCTTTAGTATAATCAAGTTTTTTATATATGCCTGCTGTAAGGCAGGGCACATTATTTCATGTATGTCTGTCTATCTATCTGTTACCAATTTCCATGTAACAACTTAGTTGCCATCCATTTCCAATTCCCAAGTGTTACATATATGTAATTTAATTAATTGTGTCTTAGTTTTAAATTCTTTTTTATTTTATTTTATTTTTATTTCATTGCAAGTTATTATAATTATAACATTATTCACTATATTTCACTATTTTTTTTGGAAAATTCAGTCTTCTGCTTTGACCTGATAAACATGCTATTCTATTGCTAGATTGTATTTTGAGCTGATCTAGTTCTTGACCATAGTTCTAAATTTCGAAGAAAATGAAGATGATTGGTCATTATCAAGGTCATGTTCGACCCACATATTAGTTCTGTTGTAAACAAATCTTTATTATTTTTTTTATATTTTTGAATCTTATAGTTAGATTTGTTAGTTACGACCAAATTTGTCCATGGCGTACATGTCAATTGTCTTATGGGATTTTTGCGACTGTCGAATTAAGTAACCACGTGAGCCATTATGTGATCTAATATATTGGGTTAAAACAGGTAATTTGTAGCGATTTACTCTGTCGTAAAATAATACACTTATAGTTAGGAGGTATTTTGTGTTTTTACCATTTGTGTTGATTTTTGTATTTAAAATAATTTATTCACCCTGGAAAATACTTGTGCTTATTACAATTATTCCTGGACAAAGACATTCAGTGGAACTTATTTGGAATTCTAAAGCTGGAATATTATTCTTGATCCATAAAACTCAACAAGGTACTGTTGACACATCAACACAATGCAGATTATAGAAGATGCCATTGCCTTCCATATTGGAACTTTTCTGGGATTCGAACTTGGATTTGTTTAGAACTTTTTAGTGATAAGACTTATAATTTTAGATTCCACTATTAATTGTTGGATTATATTCACAGGCTGTAAGTCTTTTTTCACAATTTTGTCTTTTATTCTAGGGAAATAAATTATTTTTGTTAAAATTTACAAAGTTTGTTGGCTTCACTCTTTTCTTTGTTACTTTGAACGAGCCTAAACACATAACACCAAGCTTTGTGGATGCCATCTTGAAATATTGATATTGCTCTTTCTTCTGATTGAATGGTCATATTTACACAAGGTTCTCTTTCTTACGATGATCATAAATGAAAATTATGCTCTTCAGGCATCCCTTATGGCTGTTATATTAACTATCCTGAAAGTCTTGTTATTATCTACCCTTCCTAATAGATGATCATAACAACATGGGATTTTCACAGAAAGATTTCTGATCTTCTGTTGTTTGTGAATGATAACAATGTTGACATCCAGTATAGCTGGCATGGTTGTACATCTTGAAAATCTAGTTACAGCTACTCCACCTGAATGGTCATATCGACGTGAGGTTTTCACAAGAAGACATCTTATTATGTCAAGTTGGTCCTAAATGAAAACTGTCCCCTTTGGACATTGAGTATAGCTGCCACTGTGACCATCTTGAAAATCTTTTTATCACTACTCATCCACTCAGATCAGCATTAGGTTTCCTAAAACCAGCTGAACAGAATTTGACCATAATGTATTGGTTTAGGGCCTTTCAGTATTAGACAATTTATGCATTTATGCCATCAGATATAGATGAAAATACAGTTGAAACCTTTTCACAACAAATGCAGTTAGCACTACAGAAAGGTACTACTGGCCCAGATCCTTTACAAACTGCTCTTACATTTGGCTACTAGGGCAGATGTCAGCCATTCAGATGATCTGAGTCACACTTGGGTCTCTTGTTTACAGAATTATAAGGGCATTTCTTTCAAATCTGTTCAGGCAGAATCACAGACTGTTAATCAGTTTGGCATTAGTATGTTTGCATATCTCTCCAAATCCTGGATTATCCACATTGTTTTTTTAATTTTTCTTTTATTTTTTTGTCTCACTAGATATGGATTTGAATATGGTTAAGTATGCATTTATCTTTAAGTAGCTAGTTAATAAACCGGGTGTAAGTGTGGGCTTAACATGTGGGCCAGAGCCGGCATATTGTTTGTGAGGAGCAACCCAATGTCAAGATCGTTTATTTAGTGTATATAATTAGCGTACCCAGATAATAAATGTAGATTTAAAAGAAACAAGATGCTTTTAAACTCGTATCAAAGGGACAGCCTGCCTGTTTATTTTGCCTAAGCTGTACTTTACAAGATTTTTGTACAACATATTTTTGTCATTCCCATTGTTGATGCTTCCAGCTGCTAGAGACACAGAAGCAGGCATTGCAGAAGATGGAGGAAGAACGTCGTCAGAGAGAAGAGGAAATGTTAAGACAGCAGCAGATTGCAGTGATGGAGGCCCAGATGGAAGAGCAACAGAAACGACAACAACAGCAACAACATCCTCCAGGTAAAATACTCAGTCCTGTTTGGAATGTTCACGTGTCAGCAGTTCTGATTCATTTGATCATTTGAAAGGATTAGAATGCTTCTGTAATGGTAGTCTTGATAAAAAAAGTTAAAGAGACCTGTTTAAAGCTTTTATAACTTGTAAATAGAATTTGATATGAAAATAATTGTATTAAATGTTCAGATTAATTTTAAAATTTGGACCTTAATCCAGAAATGCTGCCAGGCTGAGATTGTTTGAATCGAGCAGAATTTGTTTGAATTTGTTCACATGGAAATAAGTAATGCACAAGAACTCTTGAAAATTTGTTTAAAGTCATACATATAAAAATGTTCTTGGCAAATTAAGGCAGTAGAGGTATTTTAACTCTTGTCACAACATGTTTTTGTTTCTTAACTGTTTACACATCTGGTTTCTTAGGCTTGACATGAAGTTAAATTTGATGGGCACATTGCAACTTGCAACAAGCATTTTGTCATAGTTTGAACCCTGCACAAAGGGGGTTTTACAAGATGGATGTAACGTTTGCATCACAGGTTTATGTTCCAGAATTACACCAATTTTATATAAATATCTTATGCTCACAATCATGTCTGATCTTGTGTAGAATATAAGTTTGTTTATCTAGTCATGAGACTAATCAGAAAAAAAATTACAATTAGAATTTTCTATTCAGTGTTCTGAAATTGTTTTTAATTGGTTTGGTGTCAGATTATTAAATTTTGGAATCTTTTTAAAATATTGACAGCATCTTTAATTAGTATTTATTTGACAACAGTAATACACTACCCATTTATGGTTGATTGACATCATATAAAGCACATCATTTAGTTGCCAGGCAGATGAAATTGATATTTTACTTTATTGTCAAAATGTGTTCATGGGTTTGATGATATTTTTTTTCTTTTTTGCCAAAATGTGTTAGTGGGTTTGATACCACATTTCATCCATAAAAAAAAGAAAATTGCAAATGACAAGTTTGCATCAGAGAACCAGTAAAATGAGACAGGGTACTTCCAGTGACCAAATGGAAAAGAAAAATCCTTGCTATGACTCTAAGAAAGGATGGATGCAGTTATTTAAATTACCCAAATCAAGAAAAATAAACCAGTAAAAGTTAAAAATCAAAGATGCTTAAAACTTCAGTCAACTTAAATGTTTAAAGCCGATTATTTATTTGGAGAGACATCTGACATGTTTCATGCTCATAAATGAAAAAGTGAAATAGGCATCTTCTTTACATCTAGCCAATTAATGATTACAGTTTTCGTAACTGATCTTAATGTTGAGATAAATAATGAAATTGCTTCTTTGGTGTCTCTGCTATTATACAGTTACGACATCAGCTAGCTATTTGCAGTGATATTGCTGAAATTGTAGGACAGATATCTCATTGGCACCTTCTTTCTTTTGCTGCACCATAAAAGCTTTTTCATTTTTACTCAGTAAAATTCATATGAAAATAAATAGTACCTGATTGGTATTTGAAACTTAAACAACATGAGCTAAATGTAAAATTAATTGTATGACATAAAATTCTGTGTCTTATAAAATTGTACTCACACATTTGCATTACTAAGTTTTAGAGCTTTAAATTTTTGTCTTTTTTATTCACTGGTTCAAATTTATCAAAATTATAAACTTGGCATTTCATCAATACATTTCACATTAACTTATGAAACAACATTTTTCTTGCTGAACATTATTACAGAAAAGATATAAAAATGTAACATTGAAACTGTGCAATGTTGTTTTCCTTTTTCCAGTAATTATATTTGTTTTCAGTATGTGAAGAAAAAAGTATGTTTTAATATAAATAGAACCTCACATGTATATGTATTTTTTATAATGCAAATAGAGGAGCTGGCCTAAGTATAAAGATCATATAATGTTTATGAAATATGAATACATTGAAGATATTAAATATGAGGTAATTATTTAATTGTTAAATTTATTTTTAGAAAAATGAAAACTGGAATATTGTTTTGAAGATCTTAAATGGAGTGAATTATTTTTTCTTTACATGCAGTACAACAGAGCTTAATACATTTTGATGTTATTTGTCATTGTTTCTGCACAATAACTTGAGTTGTCTGCAGTATACAATTAGCAAGATTTTGCAGATGGATTGTACATGGGGCAAGGAAGAACCATATTGATATCAGGGTCAAAAGCTCCGAGGTCAAACTCATTGTAACTGAGAAAAGAAAATGGTTTCAGCACCAGAAGCCAAGATCTCAACCAACTACATTTAAAAATTTTGCAGATACCTTGCACTTTAGGTAAGAAAAAAAAAAATCCTGTTGATTCAAGATCAAAAGGTCAGAGGTCAATGTCACTGAGTGAAAGAGGAAAATTCTGCAGTTACTCGAGTTATCCCCCTTTTACAGTTTCCCACCTTTGCAAATAACAGTTGGTGTAAGGAAAAACTCTGTTGACTTTTGGGGTAATAGGATAAAATATCAAGGCACTGAATAAAAAGGTTTCCATATATTAACCTTAGTTTTTCATCATGTATCTGAACTGGACTTTGTGGATGGCTTGCACTTGGGGTAACGGAGAATCTTATTGATATTGGTCTCAAAGGTCAATGGCCACTGTCAATGAAGGAAAAATTATTTTCACTTTATGTTATACATAACTGACCTGGACCAAGCTTTATTTCTGCTTGCAGTTGTAAGGAAGAAGAGTTTTGATTATGGTTGTCAATGTTGCTGACTGAAAGAAGAAATGTCACATTTACATAAACATTTTAATTATCTGCATTGAGGACTAATAAGTCATGAAGGCCAGAATCTTATTTTCATTTTCACTTAAGATGATAGTTGAAGTGAAAGTTATTTTTATTTGCCATTGAATCCAAGCACATTTGTATTAGACAGACTTTCTTATCATGTTTTTTGCTTATATGTGTAATAATAAATGTTTAAGACTGACTGTTAGGCTGGCATTTATGCAAATGGTGAAATTTGAACTTTTTTGCTTATTGGATCTATGATTTTTGCTTGCTTTTGCCTTTATATTCTAAATTCTAATGTTATCCTAAGATTTGTGAAGGTTCAGCTGTCTGTAAAGTCTGGCTAGGTCTGCTTTAGATCTGTCAGGAGGTATAAAATCCAGATAAAACCTTGGAAACTGCTAATTTCTTTACTAAAGAAAATCGGGTATCAAAATTATGTTTGGTGATTTTCTTCAGATTTATTTTTTGGAATGTTTATTGAATTTCTACATTGCTTGTCATCAGTATAAAAAAGCTATTTTGTCTGATTCCACCATTTTTGGCCCACCATTTTTGGCCTATCCTGAATCATGATGTCTCTGGCTGTAGAAGGGTACTGCTACCTGACACAAAATTAAATTGAAAGGAACACACACATGCGCGCACACAGAGCAATTCTAAGACTGTGTTTTATTCATCTTTTTAGGTGGCATGCAGCCCCCAATGCCTATGGGAATGGGACAGCCTCCAGTGGGTATGGGTCCCATGCCCACTCCTCCTAGACCCCAGGGGAGTATTCCAGGTGGCCCACCTCCTACGTCAGCTCCTCCTGGTATGATGCCTGCCCCAGGGGGCATGATGCAAGGACCACCAAGGCCTGGTATGCAGCAGATGATGCCTCCACAGTCTTCAGGTGGCAGTAATATGCCACCACAAATGATGCCAGCCATGCCATCTCCAGCACCAAGCCATCCCCATCCACCAGGACCTCCACCTCAAATGAGCCGGCCTCAACCTCCACCTCAGGCCCAGCCTCCTCATCAACAGCAGATGAGGCTGAGGGGTCCAGCACCACAAACACATGGGCCCAGACCAACAGCTCCTGGGGGACCACCAAGAAATCAGGCACCAGGCGGACCTCCTCAGAGCCCAGACGATGAGGATGAAGAACGGAAGGAAATTAGGCTTCCACATGCTCTGGAGAAAATCCTGGCTTTTAAGGATGTACGAGCTCAAGAAGTTGGCTTGACCAAAGAAGAACTGGAGGAGTTGGACAAACCAGAAGGTAAAGATAAATATTTTGTGTACGTTTCTTCTTCAGTCTACTGTAATGACAAAAATTAGTTAGAATTTGATATGAAAGGATTTAAATGAGCTGGGCAACAGAGAGCATAGTCTTCCTCTTGGTTTTGACTTCCCATGCTATTTTACCTCATGACAGATTTGTTATGTACATGCATATTTTTGAGCAAAATTGATCATATTTACCATATATGTTGTGACTATGTAGAAGTTGAGACACTCAAAATTATTATTAAAAATAATTTTAATGCATTATATGTTTTGGGATATTTATTTTCAGTAGTTGAGATCCATAACAGTATTTTTGGGACAGGTGTTCTTTGATCTTCTTACCTGTGTTTAGTGTTCAATTGGGATGAATATTAAATCATTAAGCAATGCCAGGTGTTTGCTGATATAGCATATGGGCAAATATCTGGGTTTTCTTTTTAAGTAATATTCATTCTAGCATCTAAAGTACAATTAGCAGTTTCAGAATCCAAGCTGGATTCAGATATAGGAATGAGACTTTTCTCCAGTGAAATCAAACAAAGTTTAAGGGAATGAATTAGGCATTTTGATCGGTCTTTGAGCCAATTAACAAAACAACTGAAAAAAACCTAAAGAAACACTCCCTAAACTTGATAAAAGTATTCAAGTTTGTAAGTTTAATTTCACATTATTGCTGCTTTCTGCAAAATATGGTAACCTGTAAAATGGGATGTTTACAGTGCTGACAGCATATCTAGCAGAATGATTACACATGATGACAATATCAATCATCTCCCTATGGACTGTTCATCCCTGAACTCAAGTATACAGAAGGAGGACAATTCCTCTAACAGTATCTTGACCAAAATCAAGCACTCATTTCTAGCTAGTGGTAGGAATACATTTACAAACCAAACAACTGGAAAAAACAATCTGTTCAGATGCCATTTTGTAGGTTTCAGACATACTTGCTACCAGACTCTGTAATACTCACTGGCAGGTGTATGCAGCAAGAGACAGATGTGCATATCAGCCTCTTGGAAATGAAGGCAGTTCTCAGCTTCCTGTGCTTGGGTGGAATGCATCCAAAAGACAGATAATATTGGAGAGTTTGGTTATAATTGTATACTTGTTCAGACATGGAGTAGGGGATGGGAGACAGAATCACTAGACCTTTGCATCATGCTGTGGGAATATTTGTATTGTTATTCTCAGTACCAGATATTTATTTAAGTCTAATACATACAGCGCAGGTATGCATGCAACAAATTTATGTCTTTTTGCAATATATAAGAAACATATTAGCTCTGTGGCAAAAACTGATCTGCAGCAAAAACTGGTCCCATGCCAGTATATTTTATCACAGTTGCAAAATGGGAAGGAATGACAATGATAGTTACAACTAGTTGTTTTGTATCCTGATTTTATTAGCAAGGTGGGTTTGCATGATGATCGATGATTATTAATAATTATTTTAAATAACACTAATACACCACTCCCTTGATAACTATCGGACATCAGGGTCCAAAAACATAGACCGCGATATAAGCGAGGGCGCGAGTTATCGAGGGACCTATAACAAACAACAAAACTAACAAAGGAATTGACGTACATGTATTTGCAAAAGATGGTGGGGGTGGCTTGGCATGTTACAGTGTTGAATGCTTGATTAATAATCGTGCTAAGATTAACAGTAAATAAATATCTCTTCATATCAGTGTACTTTGTTTAATTTTTTCATCACAGAGTAACATTAATTTCAGGATAACTTGCAATATATTGATCATCAAAACATTATTCAATATGGTTTCCATTCGCTTAGCATATGTACGACTTCATGTTGTGTACTACGTCACTAATATTTGCTGTGAATGGTATACATTCTAGTTTTATTGTTTGATCCAAAGTAGAAGTTATTTTTTAAATACGAAAGATCGACACATTTTGAAAAAAAACAATGTCGATCGAACGATGTGTAGATATTTATTGCGGTAGACATAAAATGGAGGTAAAAAATAAATTCACAAAGGTTAACCATTACCAACATGAAATCAATGGGTCTAAAAATTTAAAATGACCTAAATTAGAAGACGATAACACTTGCGGTTTGTGACACGTTGTGTGAACCATGCATACACAGCATCATCTAATTTGTTATCACTTGCAGTCCGTGCTCATTTTCGTTTCATCCCTTCATCTAAATCAACATCATGTGAGTAATTTCAAAGTTTTGGCTCATCCTTAAGCCAACCTCTAAATGTCGACTCAGCAATTTTTAGTCCATTGCAAATTTTTTATCTCGGTTCGTCATTATGAACACCATCTATGATGAACAGCTTTTCAGTCACTAAGTACGCCTTTCGCTTAATTCCTTTGCTGTCCATGATCACCTTTACAAATGATTAGGATACATTACTGATATTATATACTTTAATGATGTTAATACATAAAATGTGAAAATATTTTCGATTGGTCAAGTAAAATGAAATTTAATAATGGTAATGAATACAAGAATGTTTGCTCCTATTGGCTTGCCTTTGAACTTTCTTTTATTGTACTTACCTTGTTTGATTTGATACAAAAGAAATTCAGAGTGATAAAACAACATGTCTTTTTTAATTGATTCTATTATTGCAACAAATACTTCCCAAAGCTGTTGATCAAAACAAAGCCGCCATTCAATTATGTTCTAAGGAAGTACTCATGGGGTTTGATGTGATGGTCAACTGATTCCTTTCATGTTTTCATATAAGAGAATATGTATGTTGCGATTATAGTGTAGAGACGAAATTAAAGGATTATAATATGAATTTCACCTAGCAAGATATTTAATTGGCATTTCATTCCCTGTTGCCGCATGTTAGCATTTACCAGAATTTTTCTTTGAGTGCTGTTTATTTACAGTGTATTGACAACTATTTTTCTATTTAAAAAACCTAACATAATAGGTGATATCTTATTAGAAATTGCAAATTTCACAATTTGGAATCTATCTTTATGGGCAATAATCACCATTTTGGATGATAAAAATGAGCTATATATCAAGGTTTAATTTACCAATTTACCATTTCTTTTCACAACTGTTTTCACGTTCAACACTTTAAATATATTTTCTTTGAAAAAATCGGGAGCCATGCCGGACACCGCATTATAAGCGGGTTTGCGAGTTATCCGGGCGCGAGTTATCGAGGGAGTGGTGTATAAGTTTTATCATATTGATTCCATAACATGCCAATGTATTATAAATGAAATTTAAATTTGGTTACAATATGTTTTTCATACTGTAATATGTAAGTATTACTCACAGCTATATAATCCAGAAAGGAATCCTTTTATACGACCCATTTCTTGCTGTGGAAGGGGCAGCCTTACAAAAGTTGGAATGCTTTATTTATTTTATTGGTTAACAAGATAACTGGTGATAATGAAAAATAGAAGGCATCGTAGTCATCAGCAAAGTGATTTATGTTCTGCCCTTTCATAGTAAATAACCCACAAATACATCACGTTTAGTTCCAACTACATCTTCCTAGAAGGTTGTTTTCATAAATAACACGATTTATATCCCAAGTTACGATGTTAAAATTTGAATGTTATAATTGATATTGTGTAATGTACATTAATGGAGAAGCATGTATAACATGTATTCCATATAATTTCTTATGAAAGATGATGATGATGATGATATTTCAGTGGAGCCAACAAGGGAAGATGATGATGAAATAGAAATGGAAATGGATGATATAGAGGAAGACACAGAAAAAATGCCAGACCAGACAAAGGCAAAAGAGGTAATATGACCATAATAATATGGAGACCATTCCTTTCTTTGGAATCAGAAGGTTTTAGGTAGATGAATGTTGTGTTTGAAACAGAATTACTCAAAATAGTTACATTTGTCTGCAGACATATATATCCACTTCACTGTATTCAGATGTCAAGAAATCTGAGTTTGGTATAAGAGTGTACTGCAGTATCTTTTAGTCCTGACAAGTTGAGGCCAAGCATAAATGATCTCTACCTGGCCCTCATAGAGTCGAGACCTGTACATCACATTTTTGATTGACTGCTTAGCCTTATGAATGTTTTATAATCTTAATCGCTAAAAATATCTTATTGATTAACAGGTAAAGCAAAGCGAATGTTTTGCAAGGTATAGTTTGTTGACTGGCCATATTCAAGTGTTAGCTGGTCAACACTAAACCTTTTTGTTTTTAATATTGTAAAAATATCAATAAAGAAATATGTGGTTTACTTTTTTGTTGATATTGTTGTGAATTTCTTCACAGTTATTGACTTTTTTTCTGATCTTGTGCTCCAACAACTAGTGTTGGTGCCTGTTTTTGATCTTGTTTTTCACACACAGTATTAAGTATGTGAATATAGTCAACTTGTTATTTTGCTAAGTTTTGGCCATTTTCCAGAAAGTGTTTGGTGTTAGTGAGTAAATGCATTAAATGCAATGTAAAGCCACAGAGGACACAAAATGAGATATGCTTAGATTGTGTTCCTGAGGTTCAGCATGCAGTATATGTGTGTCATAGTCTAAAGCAGTATGATCCACAATACCAAGGAAAGGGCTCAAGAGCAAAGGGAGATGTATCAAGTCCAGAATGTCATTTTTAGCTAATGTGCTGGGAATGTCATGATGGTTGCCCCCTCGTCCTCATCCCCAAAGCATTGAAAGGATGCTAACAATGCTGAATGTGACCATTACATTGGGTTAGTTTGAGATAAAAGAACAAATTGGTTTGGAGTGTTCAGCCTCATGTTCTTCATAGGCACTGATGGAGTTGAAGATGGGGATTTTATTTTGAAAGGGGACAATACATTTATTGGTTTCCAGTAAATTTATCCTATTGTCCCACACTTCTTCAGTGATGGCTTAGAGTTAATGAGAGATTGCTCTCTCTTTACTAAGCAGCCCAATTTGCATAAGTACCCCCATCCCATCCCTCAGCATGTCTGAGCATAGCCTTTGGGCAGCAGTTATTTACTGTTTGGGCAGCAACACAGATTTGCAGATTTAGCCTTGCCACCCATCAAGTGCTAAAAAAACATGTGTAGCAAATTTCATACTATTAAAGGTTGGGCTTGGAAACCCATTTAAAATAGCAAACCATGAGTGAAGAACCACTGCCTTAGGGCTTGTAAGTCTGGTGCATGGGGTATATCTCTGACTGTGATGACCAACCAGCAAGCCCATCTGCTGCCTCGTCATACAGTCATGCAGTGTTTTGAAGATCTGATAACAGGGCTAGCCATTAAGCCAGTAGCTGAGCTGGCTAGCCAGCAAACTTTCCATCATTATGTACCATCAATGCCAGATATAGCCTTTTCTCAATGCAACCGCCAGGTTCTTACCAGCATACCCACTGAGAGTCCCAGATTTGTATAAGGAGAATCTTTTCTGTGTAAGATCAGTTTACATAGATGCAGCCAGTTCTTTAACAGTGTGGTTTAATAATTTTGGATTTTATTATTTGGTATCTCTGAATTCCAAATGAGATATTCACTTTTAAAAATGCATCAAGTAGAAGTCTATTTAGTTGATTAAGAGATCACCAGTACAGGACTGGCAATTGGCAGTAAGAAATATGGCATGACAAATGGGAGTATATTTGGAAGATGCAACTTTTATGATCACCTTCTAGGAATATCAATCACACCCTATCTGGGGCAGAGATCATTTTCTTTTTTCAAGTATATTTTGTGTTACTAACTAACATTATGGTCATACAAACATTAGTAGCAAAGTAGACATGAACTGAACTTTTATGAAAATTTATTTGTCAAGGGAGGCAACTTACGTTTAGGCAAATGATTATACATGATAGCAGTTATCTCCCTTAGATAATGTTCCGCTGATTGTAAAGCTTTAAACAATAGTAGGCAATGCTTTTATAAGGAAATAACATTAATGTTACAATGTTTCTTAAGGAGCTCTGAAGATACAAAAAGAAGAAAAAATTCTTTAAAACTTATATAAATTAGTATTAATTCAAATGTCCAAGCCATCAGTATTCTTAGTACCATCATTGCTTCAAATTATCATTATAGGTTATTAGTGTGCATGTGAATAGGTGGGAAATATTTCATATTAACATAAAATCAATTATTGAAGTATTTAATACACATTATACAATAAATACCATGAGATATCCTTCTCTTTGATGTACAGAGATATTCCTTTGAACCAATTTGATATTGGAATTTCAGATCTGTTACAAATTTCTTTAATTTTCAGTCCAAGAATAAGAAGCGCAAGAAGAAGAAAAAGAAGACCAAGAGAAATCACCAGCAGCAGGAACACCAAAAGAAGCCTGCACAGGAAAAAAATCCAGAAGAAGATGTCCAGATTGAGTGAGCCATAACTATAAAAGATTTTATATTTCATGTGACATTCTTCTAAAATCATTTTAGCACAAAATTATAGATCCAAAATTCAAATCAGATACAAGAGTTTAAGAAAATTTGTGTTCATAAACTTTAGCAAGCAAGAATATGCAAAGTTCAGGAAATTTTTAAGGTCTCTATTTTTAATTTTATTAGAAGAAAAAGGAATAAAAAGTTAAGAGTTTTATGAATGTCACTTTGAGTTAAGGACATTTCAGACAGAACTCAACATGGCGCACAATACTGCAGAAATGACAGTTGCCTATGTTGCAAACAGCTTCACTGTTGGCATGTGTGTATATATATATATATATATATATATATATATATATATATATATATATATATATATATATATTTCCTATTTGTACTGAACTGTTATCACTGGATGGATTATGTACGGTCTGCTTTGTAGTGTGCTTTTGATTGAAATAAGCAGGACGAGCTACCCAACCATAAGGCCAATGACTCTTTATGTGGTGATTTTATTGTTCTGATATCTGAGGCAAGGTCTTGCATATTAGTACACTTAATGCATATATGCCAGTCATTCTGGTTTTGGTTGAATAATTATTGTTTGTGGCCTCAGACGATGCATTTTTAATCACTTCTATCAGGTTTGGATTTACCTATCAGATACAATTTTATTTAGATGAACCACAACATTACCACCAGTATCATATCAATGAAATGCTTGTAATGTCAGGTGATGGCTCTTTAGTGAAAGCTTAACCTTTTGCTTGGATCACAATAGCAGTTGAATATTGTTCAGTCAGAAATCACATGAGCCTAACTTACCAGAGAAAGTCCAAGCTAGATTTAAAAATGAATGACCATTTTGGATTATACCTCCATGAGAAAACAGTAAATGCTACAGAAATTCCAAGCATTATACATGAGGCATCAACAATGGATGAAGACCATGCCTTTGTGGTCATTTCTTGACTCCTTTTTTTGCATCACATGATGGGAAAGATATCTCTAGGAAGTAAGTCTTAATGCTTAGACTAACATTTAGATAAAAATTGGAAGCTTTTTATTTTGATGTTAAGATTGCAAGTTATAAGGCAGACTTTTCTGTTTCATATCAGCAAGATTTGACATGTTCTTAAACACCTATGACAGATTAGTGATTTTACTTTTGCAGAGTGAAATGCTGCATTCATCATGAATTGGCTTATTCACAGTGCATATGATATTAGCAAAAGAGGGTGTCTCATTAACCATTTATCAGGTCGGATAAATCCACTTACCATGATGAATGGTTAGTGTTCAATAATGAGAGGAGTTTTCACCAAATATTCGGCACAGATTATAGTTGCTGAACAATTTTATTTTTTGAAGGACAAATATTGATTTGAAATTCTTTGAGGCTTGATATATATGTATATTCCAGCCATCATTCATTTAGTGTAATCACATTTTTTTTCTCTCACCTAATTACATTTTTATGTTCAACTATACATGAATTACTCTTTCTATCTACATTATAAAAAAATATTAAAGAAAAAGCTAAGTTTGTCACTATCATCTCTTTAGTACCACATATCATATTAATTTGAGATTATTTTAAAATATGTATAATACTGTTTGAATAGTGCAAGAGTATATTTGTCCATTGTAGACCTACAGTTACTTTCCTTCTTTTGGGGGGGGGGCTGTATATAAGACACATTTTCAATAAAATAGGTTTCTTCAGTTTGAAAACTTGTCTCACAGATTCATTATTGTTTCATATTTAGATAGCAGACCAGCCAGTACTTTAAATATCAGTCGCATGAGATGTTAAGTGAAACAGGCTGTATTGATGTGACTCACATGCGTTATATGGCTGAAAAATGTTAAGTGATGAGGGATTTGTTTAAATGTCAAAAATGTTGTATCAGAAAAATGGCAAATCATTAGTGCTATGCAGATTTAAAAAGAACATGAGAGTCATGCCATACAGCACTCAGATTGAGCACATCAGCATGCTGATTGCAGAATTTGCATACATGACTTATGATCATTCAGAAAAATTTAGATGTAGACTAGTTAAAGTGAATGTTGGGTATATATAATTTGTCGGTATGTTTTGTATTTATATTCTGGTACTAATCCACATAGAATTTGTCCATATTTGACAAAGATTTTTACCCACTACAGATCTTATAGCAAAAAATACATTTTATTATAGTTTCTGTAATTATGGCATGTAATATTTAGATTACACCTTTAATGCCCAGATTATGCTGTTTTTACCACTTGTATACAAATAATTATGCTTATATGTCACTATGAATTGGCAATGTATTCTTGGGGATTTAATATTTTTGTTTCTTTTCTTGCAGGTATATTCATGAACAATTGGACCTAGATCCCATGGATCCAAATTATTTCACTTTTGCAAGGATATTTGAGGCTTTTAAGGTATGATGGCAAATAGTTGTAACATTTAATTAATTTTTTTTGTATTAGGTTCCATGTTGCATCATCACAACCCTGTATGTTAAGGGTTTTAATGATATGTGTACACTTCTGGCTATAAAGCACTGCATAAGTAAAAAAGGCAAACATCAAGGTCACTATAACTGAAAGAAGAAAGTAGTTTCTGCATAATATTATTAGGTCCATATTTACTAAACCAATTAATTATAATCCATATATTTTTTTCTTTAAATATGTTACCCAATCATAATACATTAGAAGAACTACTACTACCTCACAAATCTATCCTTTCCAATTGCCAGAGTTTCCTCCGACCCTTGACACCCCATTTTTTATATTTGGTTTTTTTATGTTGGGGTGTAGGGTCAGAGTCCATTTCCAATGAAAAAGTTGGAATTTGTCGACACCATCAGTCTTACTCATGCCAGCATCCTCTGTCATTGCCAAGAACTGTCTTCCTTCCATTGGTAACTATTCTTTTTGTAATGATACCTCTGTCTTGTCTGCACACATCAGCTGAAGGCTACCTACAAGAACCAGTTTGGACATCAAAGTGATACCTTAATAAAACAGAGCTGTTGCCTTTTTCTACCTTTCCAGATAGAACTGGAGGATGTATCAACACAGACTATCTAATCATGGATTGAGTGGGTTATATGCTTGGCATAAAAATAAATGAACTCATATGAACTTATTACACATGAGGTTAAAGAAGTTGCCACTTGTGTAGCATTATTCCAGAACTGTTCACTAACCAACATTCAGGTTGTGGGATGGAGATTCGAGTCCACATTTTCTAGTTTATATCTCTAAAATCTGTTTTCTCAAATCGCTGAATTCAATCTGTTAAGACCCATGTCCACAGCTCAATAGGTTACTCTTCCAGGTTGATCGACAGCTTTTTAAGAAATGGCTTTATGACTCCCGTGGGATTTTGCCTGGGGTGGGGGGATTTTCGCTGTTTGGAGCTGCATCCCAACACAAGGAATCCCATCCAGTTGGGTTACCTAGAAGTTATCTCACATACCTTAGGGGACTGGAGTTGGTATCTTCGGGATAATGGAATGTACGTCCCCCACCTCTTACCTATTCTTCTAAGGTGTTATGATTGGGTAACATTTCAGAAAGAAACCAATCTTTTCTAGTAAATTGTTTCTTGAAGAATACTTACCCGATCATAATACACATACATCCTCCCAGCCATCCCACAACAATATCCATAGTTAGCATGCCTTCCATTCCAGTAGTAACTGAGAGGTTCATAGACTTTCCTTCAATTCTTATACATAAGGGAGATCACTCTGCTCGAGCACCACATAGGTCTGCAGACAACTTTTATCTTTATTTAGCCAACAGTAGTATCTGAGAGTGCTGGATTTGCAAGTTAATAGCAGTACTCCTAAGGTAATACTCTTGGGTAAGTATTCTCAAAGCAACATATTTTACTAGGAAAAATTGGTTTCATAAATTTGTCAGGAATTCTGTCAATAACATGATGTTATTAGGATCATAAAGTGAATCAGTGTATACACAAATTTTTCAGACATTTTTGGAAAAAAGTTCCCTTTTCTCATAATATACCTATAATATATCAGCCATAAAATCTATGAAAAAAATACCTTACCAGTAAGAAGAAAAAAATTATTTGATTTACTGTACATGACAAGCATTGCAACTACTCTAGCAGTGTTTTCAGATACTGTGGTAAATCTTTGCATGTTTTGTCATCTTTTCTTGAACACTTGCAGTCACTATAATTTTAGAGTTCTCACTGGCTTCCTTAGAAAGGACAGTTTCACAGAAGTTTTAAAGCCATATTCCCACAGCAGAGACCAATTGTATTATGACAACCATAGTTCGCATTTGATCTTATTTTATTACTGACCACCCATATGTTCATCCCAAAAAACTTGCTAACAAGAGTTAATAAAGTACTCAACACTGTCATGAGATTGGGCTGGCATTGTTGTGTGGAATGTTCCAATTTTCCCCTTTTTTTTATTTTCGGCCAACACTTGATTGATTTACAATGGCTATACATGTGTTTTGCAATCAAAAAATAAAAGAATTATTAAAATTGTAGAAAATTAACTTTTAAAATAATTCTATGACTTAATTGTTGAATTATATTTTGCATGCATTTGCAGATGGTGCGACAAAGTTTTAGCTTTTGCCATTGACAGAGGTACCATTAGTGGTTTCAACATTAACCTAATGTGTTTAATTTTGTATGAAAGGTTTTGCACCTTTGTGGGATACATGACAGGATGGTGCAGGAGCAGGAGATTACATATCAAAGAAACTTTGTCAATTAAAAAAAGAAACATTGACGAAATTTTCACCACAAAGGTAGAAGTTGGTACATAACTGACACATATGAAAGGAAAATAGATTAGGAGAAAAATGTACACCTGTCAATTGACAGCAGTAATCAAGACCAAAAATTACATTTGCTGGTATATCTGGTAATTAATAATATAATTGTGTTCTTTGTTTTATTTTATACCTCCTTGCAATATATTAATTTTAACAAATATCTGCTTGAAACATTAATTTTTAGAAAAAAAGTTAGAAAGACACTTTCAGAATCCCTGATCCATACACCAATGCACACCCTAGATTAAGCTGAGTGTTAAAATTTTGGATTGATGTCAATATTAAAGCTTTAAGTGAATAATATAATATTGTCTCATCAAAAGGCCAGTATATGTGGAGTACCAGTTTCATGATTTTGCTTGATTGTGCAATAAAGCCTCAGTAAAAATGCTTCCATATTAGAGACATATTGACAGATTTTGCAAATCAAGGTTTGCTTTGTGTGCAGTTGGAATTGACTTACAAGTGAGCATAGTCAGTAACCAGTTTCATATTAGTGCCTATCTTTATTTTACAGATGCATAGTCAGTAACCAGTTTCATATTAGCGCCTATCTTTATTTTACAGATGCATAGACAGTAACCAGTTTCATATTAGTACCTATCTTTATTTTACAGATGCATTGACAGTAACCAGTTTCATATTAATACCTATCTTTATTTTACAGATGCATTGACAGTAACCAGTTTCATATTAGTGCCTATCTTTATTTTACAGATGCATAGACAGCAACCAGTTTTATATTAGTACCTATCTTTATTTTACAGATGCATAGACAGTAACCAGTTTCATATTAGTGCCTATCTTTATTTTACAGATCTCTGAACCTGAGCTGTCAAAAGAGAATGAAAAGAAAGAAACAGAGAAGAAAGAAGAGGAGAAAAAAGGTACCACTATTCCAATAAAAGCCAGGGGACTTTATGAGGATGATGATGATGTTGAGGACGAGGATGATGACAATGTAAGTACACTTGTATCACTACCATGTTTATCCATGTACAGTGAAACAACCAAAAATTTAATGAGAGCAAATTCAATTTTTGGTTTTAAGGAGTTTTAGGTTACTGGGATTCACTGTTTTCCTCTAAGAAAAACATTTGATCATGTAGGCTCTTGGAGACAAGTAAATGTTTATGTTTTTCACAAAACTTTGATATTTTTTTAAAATCCCTACTTTATGTAGTAGGAGGAGGGAATATGATAGAACTATCACTATCCAGTGTCTGTTCATAATTTGTCTGTCTATCCATTCATGAACATGTTTATTTCTAGAACATAACTCTTGTATTACTTTAGCTATTTCAACCAAACATGGTACACATGTTAAGGAAGTTGTGTAGGAAATATCTCAATGACTTGGTCCACATATTAGATCATGGAGTGCCTTTTGCTATTTAGAGTTCTTCATTTTTGATACTAATTATCTGCTCTTTTGTTCTTCATCCTTTTAATTCATCATTCTGTCATTCACTGATTTGTTTCTGGAGCAAAACTCCAAAACCGAGCTGTATGTACATTTGGCATATATCCCACGCTTGTAATATAGATGTTCCTTTTTGCTACTGATAGATCAGATGCAGTATAATTTTGACAGTTTGGGGAATATGTATATATCACTGTCTTCTCGTTTCACTTGCAAGTTCTATTATAACTGATTGGACTAAATCATGAATCAGGCATGATCATTTTGGAATTCCATGATTTCAGTGATTTTTATGCAGATTAATGTTTTATGGCATTTCCCAATTAGTCCATGATCTTGTCATGGGTTTGATCCCTGGTCGAGTCATACCAAAGACTTACAAAAATGGTACTAACAGCTGCCTCGCTTGATGCTCAGCATTAAGGGGTTAGTATTAGGACTGGTCAGCCTGGTGTCAGAATAATGTGACTGGATGGGACATCATGCTACATCACTATAAACTGCCACATTGCAGACACATCGTAGCGATATACTGAAATTTTTTTAAAGCTACGTTAAAAATCATAATCACATCACATACTCACATCACAGTCCAAGATGATGAAAATGATTGATTTTCTAATTGGATATGGGGAAGTTTGTCATTCTCATGCCAGCATGCTGAAACTACAATAGAAATAAAGTTTATTAAGACAATTCATTGAAATATTTGCATTGATCAACCATGGTTAAAATAAACATTGAAAAGTTAGTGTCTTTCCGGTATGTAGTATGTCATACTTGGATAAATATGATATAATATCTGCTGTCTATGCTTTTAATAAAATTTTTGATCTAGATGTGGACTTAATGACTTGATACATTAGATCAATTTATCAGATTCAGAGTAAAAAAAGTTATACCTCCAATGTCACAGGGATGAGATGAGAACTTGAATATATTAATGTCTCTGATTTAAGTTGGGTGTTCTGTCACCTGAGCCATCTAAAACAAAAACCTCATTACCTGTGATATAGTCTGTCATTTTTTCAGAAATATGCCAGATATCTACAATTTCATAAGCACATAAACATTTGGAAACTAAATGTTACATATTTGATGAGTATGTCAGATTTACATGCTTGATATTACTGCTGCCACCAAATGTGATTTGTGAAAATATGTGCTCTTTGATAGAGGTACAGATCTGAAACCTAAGGCTAATTAGGAGCTGTAGTTTATCTCACATGCTATCTAATCCAACATGTACCTATTGTTGTTACCTCCAAGCCTATTGGACAAAGCATAACAAGGTGATCTTAATGTTATTGTCACTTTAGCCTCAGATGTTCTCATATTGACTAGAACTAAACTGGAGAGATTATTTATAAGAGGAAAGTGCTTTAATCTATATCTTGCTTTTTAATGCTTCCCTTATATGTATGCAAACTTTGGAACCTAGCAAATAGTAAATCCCATATAAATTATTACTTCAAATTTACCTTCATAATCAAATCCCTTTCTTATCCAAATCAATTTTTTTTCTTTGCAAGTTTATCCAGTTCCTTGAAGAATTCAATTTAGTGGCTTCAATTAAGTACAAAAGTTTCAGCATGGGACTTTGGACCAATTGGAGTGCCAGTATCTTAGCTTATTATTTCTTTTCTTTCATACAGTTTTGTAATATTGTTACATGGAAGGGTATAATGAAAATGAAGAAATTGGCTTTGCATATCAGTAAATACCCAAAACTTAAAATGAAGTGTTGATTTTTAGAGTTTTTTTTTCTTAAAAAAAATTTATTTTTGGAGTAAAATTTTATGATGTCCTTAATTTTCATCTGTTGTAATGTATTCCACATTATTGGTGTTATTATGTTTGTTACTCATTTAGGAGAAAAAACCAGAAGATGATACTGAAAAAATTTCAAAGAAAAAATTGAAGAAGTTAACAAGACTCAGTGTTGCACAGCTGAAACAACTAGTGTCTCGCCCAGATGTGGTGGAAATGCATGATGTGACAGCTCAAGATCCACGATTACTTGTTCATCTAAAAGCAACTAGGAACACAGTCCCCGTCCCTCGTCACTGGTGTTTCAAGAGGAAGTACCTACAGGGCAAGCGAGGTATTGAGAAACCGCCATTTGATCTGCCAGACTACATAAAAGATACTGGAATAATGGAGATGAGAGCAGCTTTACAAGAAAAGGTAGCATAGTATATGAGATTTTTAATCTTTGGCATTGCCATTCAAATCAGGTGCTACATCTGTATCGGTACACAGTCAGAAAAATAACTCTGGCAAAACTCTTATGGGTTTCCTTTTACCATTTTGTCCCTGCTATTTTGGATATTATGCATTCCATGCACCGTTAAAAGTTCAAGATTTTTGTAATGTTACCTTTTGCCACCAAAGAGCAGACAGAAGGTTGTATAACAATGCAAGGGTGACAACTCATGCATAATCACTAGATAGTTATCTCTTGAATTATTTGCAATTATAATTTTTTTAAATGTAATAAATATAGTATCTTTTTGAGAAAAGAAAAGATTTTGTGAGCTAAACAAATTGTTCAGGACAAATTACTGAAGCAATTATTGACCAGAAATCAACAACAAGGTTGGTAAATGCATGCCTCTATAAGGAAAATCCATTTGACATGTTGGCAGTCTTAACATTAAGAGAGCTGTAGCCCTTTGAAGGTCAGCTGAATGCATGTTGCACGCATTAACAATGAGACACTTATGTGAAATTATTACAGACCTTGTAAAAAAAAAAACTTATTTTGTTTCTTTGGGAAGCCGTTTGTGCTCCTATTTTTGTAGATGCTTCAAAAGATGCAATTTTCAATACTATATGAAACCATCTTTTGTTATATTGCTGATAACTGGACTTTGTCAATTACTTGATACATTGATTCAGGGTTCATTTGTCATGAATGGAATTTCATTCCAGATTATAACTGATGAATCTAAAATCTATTCTTTTCTTCAGGAGGATCAGAAGAATTTGAAGGCCAAAATGCGTGAGAAGGTGCGTCCCAAAATGGGAAAGATAGACATAGATTACCAGAAGCTGCATGATGCCTTCTTTAGGCACCAAAACAAACCCAAAATGACTGTACATGGAGACCTGTATTATGAGGTATGGAAAGTAATGTTTACTGCTGAAATAAAGTTGAGGCCTACAATAATTTGGCTGTACAAGTTTGCTTATCCAGCAGATGTATTTTTAATATGTCCAATGATGAGATGATTCAGACACTTGCAATATCCTGGACCTGATCATAACTCATGAAAACTGCCATAATAGCATTGTATTATCTTCTGTGTCTTTTATAACATACTTTTTGGCATTGTATTATCTTCTATGTCTTTTATAACATGCTTTTTTGGCATTGTATTATCTTCTATGTCTTTTATAACATGCTTTTTTTGCAAGAGAAAGTAAACTCTGGAAAGACTAAACTGGTCAAAATAGATCTTATATGTTTTGCTTTAGCTGATTATAAATGTAAGTTAAAATTTACATTTTATTGTGTTTATGCAGGTTAGTCTCCTATATATCTATATGTTTCACTCACAAGAGCAATGATCGAGTTCATTTCATTAAAATTTTATAAAATAAATGCAATAGCAGAGTCATTTCTTGGTAAGGTTTGTACTGACCTTTAAGGAAAATGTTTCTCTACCACCATCCTAATTTACTTTTGCAGTTATCCTGTTATGGTTTTACTTCACAATAATGGGTTTTTAGTGTAGTGGCACAAAAATTTGCACTTTTTATACTAGAAGGCATTGCAGGCCTAAGTATTCTAACTTTAATTTGGTTCTTGTATCTTTTTTATTTGGAATTGTATAACAGATTCATTACTTTAAATATGTTTTAAAACCTATTTGAACTTTTAGGTCATCATTTCATAAAATTTGTTCTGAAATGTAATATATTAAATTTTATGAAGAGGTGGAATACATACTGAATTTGAGAATTCTGTGCAAGTGGGACTTGGTCTCCTATCTATTTTATATACTTGCTACTTTGCAGAGCATAATATACTGTGACTTTATTCCTAAAGCACTTAACTGTTTTTCTGCACATGTACTTCAGTTCTTTGTCATCCAGAATTACCAAATCTTGTGGATGATTTGCACTTTGGTTAGAAAAGAAGCCACTTAATATTGGGGTGACAGGGACAAAAATCTAGGTCACTGACTCAGAAAAGAAATTTGGTTCCTGCACAGTCACCCACAAGTTGTACTTCACATATGAGAACCACATTTTTGGTGGAGCCTATACATGGAATAAGAAGAACCATTGTGTTTTGTTTTGGTAGGTAGGGGCAGGGGGAGGGTTGGGTCATACAGTCAAATGTCACAGTCATTAATTGAAAGCAAAATGTTTCCAAATAATATGATTTGACCTAAACAATATACCTGTAACACACTTTGGAGGTAACTTGCACTTTGGGTCAGAAATAAACCTGTTGATTTGGGGGTCAAAAGGTCAAAGGTTAAGGTTTTTCAAAGAAGTAAAATGTTTTATGTACAAAAACATTAGTTCTACATCAATTATCTGAACCAAACTTTGTGGATAGCTTACACTTTAGGTAAGGAAGAAGAGTTGTTTTGGGGGTTAAAAGGTCAAAGGTCCAAATCACTCTTACTTAAAGTAGCCACATGGTTTCAGCACAGTAACATTAGTTACAGACCTGGACCACACTTTGTGGATGGCAGCACTTGAAGTAATGAAGAAGCCTATCAGTTTTGGCATCAAAAGGTCAACAGTCAACTCTACTGTGACTGAAAGTTGAAAAATGGTTTCTGCACATATCTTTCAGTTCTTGACCATCCTACTGCACCAGAAGTTTTGGATGAGTTGCACATTGTCTAAAAAAATGAGCCAAATGATATTTGGCGGTCAGAGGTCAAGGTCACTTTGTCTAGAAGAAAACTATTTGCCTAATAACCTCAGTTTTAGACCAGATACCTTGATCAGAGTTTGTGGATGACTGCTATGTTCTCAAAGAGGCCTTTTAGTATGGGTGTCAAAAGGTCAAAGAAAAATGGGTGTTACAGAATGTTTACTCAAAAGCACGTTCCTTGTCCAGACATTTTGGATAGCTGCATTTAGGGTAATACATAAAGCATAGAATTTTGTGATCTGGTCTTCAGAGGTTGCAGCCAGGGTAAATCTCTTAAAAAAATAATGATTTATGCACAGTAATCTTAGTTAAAGTCTGCAAATATTATCAGTGTTTCAGGCCATTGAGACCCATCAGTCTTGAGTTAGCCATGTTTTTGTGTGCCAAGATAAAGGACTCAGACTCTGGGTGGACATATAATGTGCTGTTTGAAGTACTCTTGTTAAAGACATAAAATCTGATATCAGGCCATTATTGTTGCAAACATTTTTAATACCTTTTTTTGCATCTGTAAAAAATATTGTGTCATTGCTTTTTGCAGGGCAAAGAATTTGAAACCAAACTGAAGGAAAAAAAGCCTGGCAATTTGTCTGATGACCTTCGAACAGCACTTGGAATGCCTATAGGGCCGGTGAGTGCTAGACTAAATTTTGCTCATTAGAATTATGGCAAGGTGGTCTTGCACTTTTGTTCATTATGGTGGGTCAAATTAAGCCAACTAAATGTTATACAGTTAGTTGAGACCCCAAAAATACTGATTAAAAGTCAGCATTCTTACCAAGATGGCTAACAAGCACATAACTCAACCAGGAATATTTTCCCACATTTTTGTGATATTTTTCTTTTCCATTCATACATCATTTAAAAAACTGTTTTATTACCCTCTGTGGTACAACAGCCCAACTACTTCCTTATAACCTGATTAGTGGTTATAAATGTTTAGACAGATTAATGCATATGGCTGTATGAGGTGAAGTGACGTGTGTGCCAATATCGATATATTCATGACTATTGATAATTAAGATTACCTTTTATAAGATAAGTAATGTTCTGTATTGATTCTTTACTTTTAGTATCATTAGGTATATTGAAATAGCAAAATTATTGATGTATCGATACATCAGTAAATGTTTCACCCCCATAGCTGGTCTGCAAATGATAATTTTTTGTTCTGCAGTTAAAGGTGACGGGTCAGTATAGCTTGCCAGGTTGTTGCAACACATTTGTAATAAAGACAAAATTTATATATTGCAAGGTTATAAAATTATGATGTTTTTTAATTGATGAATGAAAAAAAAACGTTAGTGTAGAACAAAGAGCAACAACAATTCCCTGCTCAGTAGTATATTTGTTAGTTATACTTTTTGTAAGATTTCTATAATTTCTAACTTACCTGTCCAGAGGCCAGGTGAGCCTTATGCTGTTGCACTGCCTCATACCTTTAATTTCACATCCATTTTGATGAATAGTTTTATGAAATGTCCATACAAAATTATACATTATAACTTTAAATAAGGTTCCTTTTAAATGAAATATTAGAGAGATAGGAATTTTCTATTATACAAGTATGAATACTGCATATATTAAGAACAAAGAATGTCCCATGTCTGATACTCATGAACAACAGTGTGACAGTTACAATTACAGTTACAATTGTGAAGGTTTCCTCGACAGAAGTATTCAGATTTAAATTTTGTACCTTCGAAACATCTAGAGTTGTGAGAAAAGACAAGGTTTGGTACCTACTGTGAAGATCATGTATTTGATACTCTCTCTCTCTCTCTCTCTCTCTCACACACACACACACATACACACACACATGCACACCTTTGTACAGAATTAAACTGAGAACTTTTATTATGTTCCCATGGGTAATTAGAATGACACTGCCATTTCCACAAAATAAAGGTCAACATTGTACTGAATACTCTTTTGTTCTAAGAGAGTGTCTATAGTATTCTTTGTATTCTATAGGATTTTGTTGCCTAAGTCCTTGGTGGTCCTTGGTGGGAATGCTTTATAAGCACATTTTGTAGTAATCTGTGAACAAAGTCATTGGTTGGAAGGATTTATAGGCACATTTTGTTGGAATCTGGTAGCCAACTCCTTGGTTGGAAGGATTTATAGGCACATTTTGTAAGAATCTGTTACCTAAGTCCTTGGTATAAGGTTATGTAAACACATTTGCATATATATTAGCCTGATAAGGTTCATTTACTAAGGCCTGGCCAGCAACAAAATGCAAAAATACAAGGAAAGCTCTTCCATATTTTTTTTTTTACCTGAGGATGAAAGCAGAATTTTTATAATCACTTAAGGGATTCTGAGTTTATTATGTACACTAGAATATGGGGGGGGGCTAATTTTGCACCAAGTCAATGAGAAAGAAACCAAATATGAAATGTGTGTATTTCTTTCTAAATACCCTTTTACATACTTTCAGGGTGCAGAAAAAGTGCCACCTCCATGGCTGATTGCAATGCAACGTTATGGACCTCCACCTTCCTATCCCAATCTGAAAATACCTGGACTAAATGGAGCTATACCTGAGGTATAATAAAACTTGTTGAATTTTACCAGTTATCTCATAGAAAGCTTTACATATGGCAATAATAAAATTCTTGAGTAATTTGTATTACTGGCAACTAGATAATATATTTCTTAAAGATGTAGATGATTTTTAAAAAAAATTTGGGTTAAAATTGCACAAATGTAGACACTGGTTACTTACAAGTGAATCATTGCACAGTCTGCTGGCATTGCAAACACAAATGTGAAAAAAATGGCTGCATTCATGATTAAAATTGAGACAAAGAATGTAGCAAATTGATGATTTTAGGTAAATTTATGGTGGCAAATGCTAATTGAAGCCAGTGGTTTACAGATGTAACTTGCTCTGCAAAATAGTATGCAACAAGGGCTGCACTCTTTTCAGGACTATTTTTACATAGTTGGAATAAGTCCGATTGAATTCATCATTTTTTCTTTTAATAGAATTCCATAAATTATTCCAATCCTATTATTTAGGATTAGTCACTAAACTATTTTTAACTGTAAATTATCTTTATTTCTGAATTAGATACATGACATAAAAATGTTCATACACACTCTAGTAATGATCAGTCTTTGTTACACCATGTTTAAAATGCTAGCCAGAACAGACATGTAGTAGAACTTGTTTTCCATCCAGTTAATACTAAATATTCAATTGAATGCAAATCACGTAAGTTCTTCAGCTGCAATTACTCTTCATAAGGACTATTTTTATTTCAGATCAATGGAGTCTGTATAAATCTGACTGTTTCATTATGTCCTTGGTACTGTAAATGAAAAATGGTTCATGTAATGAAGTTAAAAAGTAGTTATTACATATTTTGATTGCTTAAAGACAGTGGCACAATAGTTAAAATATTTAGTTTTAGAAATATGTACATCATATCCTTTGTTTTATTTAAAATATTTTCTTTCTAATGAAACACGTGTTTTACTGACTTTTGCTTCAAATTTATTTAATCATATTGCTTTCAGGGTTGTTCATTTGGGTACCATGCTGGTGGGTGGGGAAAACCCCCTGTGGATGAGAATGGAAAACCCCTCTATGGTGATGTGTTTGGAACTCAGAGTGCAGAGTTCCAGGTATGTAATATAGTGATAATACAATTATTTGTGTGGGAACAAAGGAAGAATTTCCTCCTCTGTTCAGACCTGCCAACTCTTATGATTTTGCCATAAGTCTTACGAAAATTACCCTTAAAATACGCACTTATGGCATACAAGCAAAAACTATGGAAAAATGATCATTGCCAAAAAATCTGGATAATTGGTTCATCCGTGTTTGATATGGATCTAGGTTTCATATTAGAATTAGTAAAATTTGTCAGGGAAACAGACACTTTACTGCATCACCCCAGATGCTTTATACTGCACCTATTCAAGTAAAGCGTTTGTATGATCAAACTTGGTTTTGAAATTTTTTAAAATAGGGTCCAGAGAGTGATGCATGTTTAAGAAGAAAGGGAAAATAAGCTTCTAAAATGAGTGTTAATAATCAATGCAGAAGGATAAAGAGAAATATTCATATTCTTATAAATAAAAGCTGGAAAGGACACATTTACGCTTATCAGGCATTACATGCCAATTTGAGTATGCCTCATGGCGGGAGATATGATTGCAGTCTTCGTGTGAAATGTAAAAGCATTAACAAAGAATTATGTTAAGTTAAAAGATAGCAACAAGCTATTGAGTTGCATAGAGTTTGGAACAAAAGTTTGTGCAGCTGGACTAGTGGTAAATAAAGTCTACACATACTTTAAAACATTTCAGTCGAACATGTTTATCGTCGCTGCGTCAAACTTTTATTTACGTTTTCTAGTTTTACAATAGCAGTTATTGACATTTTGTTACACCTTACTGAAAACTGATCAATCTTATGGAGAAAAATCAACTGCCTTACTGAGAACGACTCATCATGGTTGGCAGGTCTGCAATTTGTTATCAGCATCTATCCCATTTGCTTTGGCAAACATTTGCATTTAGCAAACTATCTGATTGGTTTTTTTTTAAAATCAGTTACTATGTAAATAATTAAATACCAAATATGTACAAATAAAGGTGGTTAATATGAAATAGAGCTGTAATCAAACATCACATGAAAAATTCCAATTTAATTTTTTAATGTAAATTTATTTTGCATTGTTTTTTTATTTCATCATATGCTATGCTATGCTATGCTAAAATTGTATCTAATAGCTGACATTGTCCAAGTTCAGTGACAGTTTTGTAAACAACATTGGATAACTATTAGGCTGAGTCAACTATTAGGCTGAGTCAACTATTAGGCTGAGTCAAGGCTATTTGAATTTTATTTTATGTGCATGATGTGGATCACATGCTTCTTCTCAAACTCAAAGCTGCACCATCTTTGTTATCTTTCATGACACCTTGTAACACCAATCATTTTGCAGGCCACAGGAGTCGGCTTGGCAGACCACATTCAGTCTGCAGGCTGTGTGTTTGAGCCCCCAGCTTTATTGTAACAAATGTTCTAATTTTTTATGAACAATTAATATTTTTACCTCATCCAAGTTTTATTTGGATGTCTTAGTTTTTATTATATAAATCTTGTTTACTGGAAAATTAATCATTCATGCAATAACATCTGAGCAGAATCAAGTTGTATTATTGTTTTTCAGTATTTTAATTTGGGTGAAATTATTTCTTCAAATTATTATTATTTGGAAACACAAAGTGCTCAAAATAATACTGTTGGACATAGAAAATTGGATTTATAGTGAAATTCAAATAAGGATATATTCTTGGACCATATTATTGTGATCCATCAAAAGACTGTTAGTACATCGTCATGACAAAGGCACATCAACACTTCTAGCATTGGATTTATTTTGGAATACCATTAAAGTTTATTCAGAACTTTAATCATAAGACTTGTGTTAGAAATTATTGGATTATTTGAGATTTCATTTGCAATACCTTAAGTTACTTTTTGTTTTACATTTTCACTTTGTATTCTAGGGGAATAAATTATTTGTTGAATTGTATAAAACTTGATGGCTTTTGTTCTTTTGTGATACTTTAAGATTTAAAGCTGTAACATTATTAGAGTACATCTGATGTCATAAAAGCAGAAAGCACAAACCAACTGGATCTGACCCAATTATGTATCAACAGATGAAATGCATTGGCGCTGGTCTTAATTTGGCAGTAGAAATGTATAATTTACTCACAATGGAAACTACATATATTATTGTACCCATTTGAGATATATGAAGGATTGTTTACACTTTTTGACCTTATTTTATTCTTACCAATTAAGTTTCCAGGATACTCCAGACAGGCCATGATCTTAATAAAATCCCAGTTGTTCACCTTGTAAATGCTAAAACCAGTCGTTATATCAAAATCAGTGAAGTCTCACCATATTTTCTTTAAACCGATGTATGGATGTTCTTTAGTTTATTTGTGCAGTACTGTATTTTTTAAATGTCTTTTTGGTCGATTTAGTTGCATTTAATATCATTTTTAGATTGCTTGTGTAAAGTTTGGGAGATCTTCTCCTGATACTCCTTCATCAGCAGACTTATATAGCCAGTTGAAGTGTAGTGTTTTATTAGCTCTACCGGTCAAAGAGGAGAAAAGCTTATGAGATGACATGTTGGTCATCCATTTTAACTTTGTTAGATTGTCATGAAACTTCACATACATTCATCTCAAGGTCTAATTGATGCTAAATGAAATGCTAATGAAGTATTACTAATGCAGTGACCATGTTGTAAATCCTGTTGTTTGGAAAGGATGGTGGTATTAAAATTTGGGATTTTACAAAAAAACTTCTTATGATGTCTTGGTCCCAAACAAAAATGGTACTAGTTAAAGACCCAATTGTGCCTTCCTGATTGCTGTCTTTAAATCTTGTTGTATCCTCTCCAGAATGTATGGTCATTTTGACATGGTCATTTCAGTATGGTCATTTCAATATTTTATTTCATGTAAAGAATTTTATTACATGTGGTTGATCACAAATGAAAAGATGTTGATCAAAACTTTTCTTGGCCACCTTTATCTTGAAAGGCTGTCAGCAGGATTTTATGATACTAAACTCGTATTAGGAAATATGGTTAAAAGGTGATTGAGAAGATAGCTAGAACTTCTATTGAATTTGGACCACTTTGGCCTTCATCAAATTTCACTGATTGGCATTAGTGTACAGCGAGATATGCCATCTTCTGACAGCTGTTGTTTAAAGCAGCTCATACACATAATTAACTTTTAACTAACTTATAATTTTCTTTAAAAACTGAACTTTTATGCCTTCAAAATTAACTGAATTTGCAAAATTTAAATCGTTAATTTAATTTTTTTGGTCTCATTCAAGTAAAGAAAGCCTAATTACAAGAATGATGACAGTTTCCAACAAAGGTACATAAAAATGAGCATTTCATTGTGAGTAAATTTCATGTTCTATTAGCCAAACATGACATTCCGTTTATAAAAAGAAATTGATAATGCATGTCTAATGCCATAGGTCAAACCCATTATTCTGGCGTGAAAGCCAGGTATCCATTTTAGAGGGCTAAAAGGTCCCGGCTGGCTAAACTGATCTAAAATACCTTGACCATTAAACATTTTTACCTGAGGCTTTCAGAAAATGAAGATATACTGCATTCTATAAAGGTTAAGTCTTTCACCAAGCAAAGGTATTCACCCATCATAACTAAACAAAAGAAATTCCATCCATTTACTGTCTGCAAACTAGACTTGTAATTTTCTCATTTTCAGATGCCAGTACAAGAAGAGGAGATTGACCGAACACACTGGGGAGAGGTAGAGTCAGAATCAGAAGAGGAAGAGTCCTCAGAGGAGGAGTCAGAGGGTGAGGAGGATGAAATGGGACTCGTCACACCAGCAGAAGGGTCAGTATCACAAGAAAATTTACATCATTTACCAACAAATTTTCTGTCAACATTCATAGTGCATGTCAAAGCAATGTTTCAACTATAGTTTTCATAATTGTGGGAGTCTTGAGGGAACACTACATCTATAATGTTTTTGTTTTATAATGATCATAGGTTGCATTCTTCAAGCCATTCATAGTTTCTCCCTTAAAGCAAAACATTTTAAAAAATAACAAAATGTACACCCAGAATGAAAAACCTTGAAAACTATAAAAATCTAATAAAGAAGTATACACATCTCATAAGATATTTCAGTTATCTGCATATCGGGTTTGAATATCAGATTAAATATATTAGAGAGGATGCTACCATTTATTTTCATCTTGCTAGATTACTCTATATTTTTTTAATTACATAACATGACGGTGGTACATCAGGAGTTCTTCCACTACTTTCAAGTCCATTCATTCAAGGCTTAAAAAAGATATTTGACATGTTTAGTGGCTATTTTTAGCATTAAACATGCTAAAAAGTTCCCAGCTTGCCATGATGCAAGTCAGACAAGAGTAGTCTCCTCTTGAATAAAAAAATATTAGTGCCAATCCCTTCATTCATTAGTTCATTTGTCTGCTTGTGCTTGGTCAAGCATATCCTTACAATAGACCTTGCAAATACATTCCATTTCTACCTCTTCACCTATTTGACAAACTCCTGCTGAGTTTCTGCATTGATGGAAATAATGTACTATCTGTTTTGTTACTAAATTTCACTCGTCATCATAGACAATATTTTGCAATTCATCTGTCAAACATCATTGTATAAATAGCAGCCATCATCTCTGTACTCAACCATTTTATATGTCTGTATTAAGATGGGGAGCATATCATGCTATGATCTGTCCAGATCCAACTCTACTTCCACCCATCTATTCCGTTAGAAATTATAAATGTATGAATGAATGAAATGACAAAGTTTTATCCATTTTTTATATTTGTGATGCCATTCAATTTTTACCATTGGTAATGGGATACAAACTTTTTTCTGTAGGGGTAGGTGAATATTATAGTCTCATAGTTTTTAACCGATTGCCATAAAACTTTGAACATTTTGTGATGTCATTTGAAGATATGAACTTTAACAAATTTCTGCACTGTATGATAGTCTTGTGAGTGCAGTTTTTTTTTTATGAATCTTGTGAACTTGATATACTTTCTTTAAATGAAGATGCAAAGATCAACAAATCATTCTGTTTCTGTGATTTTTGGTTCTATTGGACAAAGACTAGAAGAGTATATATGATGGCCTTTTATCCAGCATCCGACAGCCATAATATAAAGTTTAGTATTGCTATTCCTCCTAAACTACTTGGCAGAATGACCTCAAAATATACAGATACATACATCCATAGGTTAAGTTATTCCTAAAAAACGAATTGGCCTTAAGACATTCAATATAACCACCATGACACCCATTTTAAAAATCATGTCATCACTACATCGCCAGAACAGATAGCCATATTAACATGGTCATTAATGAAAATAATGCTGATTGACATCCAATATGACCACTGACCATCTTGAAAATCTTGTTATTACTACTCACGGATGGATCATCATGTTGACCTGAAATTTTCAGCAAACATTAACTTGAATGTTTTGTTTGTATTAAATGAAAATGCTGCTAATCTGATGTCCAGTATTGGTCACCAATGACCCATCTCATTGCAAGCAAAATAAGAATCATTAAACAAGTACTCATGGAGTGTTGAGTTTGTCAGTCTTTGCAGTTTTAAAACTTTAGGAATTGATCTAAATAACATTTTTCAGCTTAAAAATGTATCATCCTTGCTGACATTAATTTTTTTCTAGCATACATTAGCAGAAAGTGTGACAACTAATTTTTCCAATGGTGGCTGTGGTGGCAACATTTTGTTAAGTCTTGTTTAAAGTTTTTGGTTTGCATGTTTCTTTCTTAAATCCCTTGACACATTTATATCATACCTGGCATAAAGCATTAACCTAAGACAGTTTTAAAAGATGCTTACTTGTCTCTTTTATCTTGGGGTCGTGGTCTTGGTCATAGAAAATTTGCATTAAGACTTTGGTCAAAGTTGTTGTTTTCTAAATTTCATGATAGATTTTCATCACACATGGTGCTTGTTCATTACAACACTATAACAATTCCTTCTTCAACAGTCTGCCTTGCCACCTTTGCCTTGGAGTAAAAGTCAGTTCGTAGAATATTATAATAAATTTTTTTTTTTTATTTCATCATGTTTTCTGTATTTATTCTTGCATTCATGAAGCTAAGATGATTCATTCAGCGACATGTACATTTGCCCATTTGACCTTGGGTTCAAGGTATTAGTCACTGAAATTTCCCTTATGGTTTTGATTAAAGTATTTTCTATGACCATGTACTCTTACCCATAATGAAAAGACAAGCCTATACTTAAAACTAAAAGTGGACCTTTGGGGTATTTTATCCCATCTAGATCTTGATAATAGATCCTATCAGGATGTGTGCTTTCCAACTCTGTGTTTGCAATGCTACACTAATAAATAAAATTCATTTATTATGGCTTAGGCTCTTCATCAAAGCTGATGACATGTATCTATGCTGTCTGTAACAATATCTTTTTTTTTGTGAACCTTAATAGCATGGTAACACCCAGTGGAATAACCTCAGTGCCTATTGGCATGGAAACACCAGACATGATCGAGTTACGAAAAAAGAGGATAGAAGATATAATGGACCAAGGTGGAGAGACACCAGCTTTATATACAATTTTACCAGAGAAGAAAACCACTGTGGGTGGAGCTATGATGGGTTCTGCTCATATTTATGATATATCTGCAGTAAGTATTTCTGTTGCAATTTTATAATTTTTACATGGTTAAGCATAATAAGTTAATGCACATGTTATTTGAATGTCAAAACATAGTTATCATTTTCCTAGCTGTGGCATTTAAGCTATTCTAACATGCATTGTTTACATTATTCATAGTTATATATCTTCATATCAGCAGAGATGCTTCCATGCAATGGGATTCTCACAAAAATGATAAAGTCACAAAACTTTTAAAATCCATTGAGGGAAAGATTCAAATTACATGCAGTTTTCTGCATTTTCTTCATCCCCAGCACAAGAGGTTTCGTTGGTTTTTTTCACCACATAATAAGGCCATGCATGGTGGCTGGTATATTTGCTAGAGGAAGAACCACCAACCCACCAACCACCAAGCTGCTGGAAAACTGTCTGACATAGTTGTGTTGGTCAGGCTTAAACTAAAACTTACATTTACTTATTATAATGAGTGTTAAACATATGAATTGATAATTTTTACATTTTAAGTGCCCTCTCTGTGGGTGTTATATAAATGACAGTCAAATAATTACTTGCCTGAGCAGTTAGTGTGGTCCTGAATACATGCAATTTGAATGACCTGTACCCAACTAGAATGATTTCTAAATTAAAGTCAACATTTTGTCACCTTTTAGTAAGAGTGCCCATTGTAGCATTTTGTACAGAAGTGTTCCTGCATTTGAAAGGGAAAAAATCATGTATGCCTTGATTCTTGATCAAAAGTAAATTACTTCAATTTATTGAACTCAGTGAAGATATATCATGACTCAATAAAAACATTTTTTAAAAACAATTGCAGGTGTTTTAAGCTTGATATATGAACTAAATGTTGACGAGAGAATTTGTAAAAAACCAAGATTAAAGATTATATTAAATTTAAATGGAAATGTTACCAGACTTGTTTACTGTATGCATTTTGATATTCTAACTTTGAAAAATATGCACTTATTGAATTTATGACAAGATGGAATTTATATATAAAGTTCACTCAGTATTCTCCAGCAATATTTGTTGAGTGACATAATAATGTCCATTGAGCATGTCATGTTATGTTTTATCACATCAATCACTCAGTAACTTTTGAAGTACTTTATGGATTAAAACCAGATTTGATATAAAACTAGACAAGTCCAGTTTTTACTATTTCAGAAAAATTACTTGACTTAAGGCCTTGACAAACTTGATACATTACCATTCAGTTACATTATATTGCCAGATACATGCATGTCATATAAACAGATTTGCGTTTCTCACTTGCAGCAGCCATGTCAGCTCATCTAGTGGATCATGAGATCATTAATTCAAAAGTTTTATGGCCTTGGACAAGTTTAAAATGGCATTCATAGAACAATTCAACCCACCCAAAAATGCATAATAGTGTCAATTGTATGTGTTAAACTGGGAAACAGTGGCATGCTTCAGACTGCACTCTAGCAAGTTGATTGTAGTGATATATAGCAGTAGGTTTGGTTGGGGGTAAATCAGGAATGGAAATTGTAATACTTAAATTTGTGAAATGATTATTGATTTAACTTTATTTTTTTCTACTAGTACAAATGCTAAAATGGGTAGTTGTATCGGTGAAACAAAACAGAATGAATGCAGGATGAAATGCAAACTGAATATAAATAAAATGATAAATGTTCTGTGGAGGGAATACAGGACAACATAAATTCATAATGCAAATGATGAATAAATCCTGAAAACTAAATGCATTTCATGAATGGATTTGAAAATCAGTTATCTATGATTTGGGCTGTTCTTCATTTTCTATGGTTAGAAGTCATCTTGTTCTTAATTTGGAATTCTGAATTCTTTACACTGATTATTTTTCACTATCTACAAGCTGTGAGATATTTAACAACTACCATTGAAGTGATGACATCATCACTGGTGGTTGTATCTACACAATTTTTATTTGCACAAAATTAAGTAAAATTTGCTGACAAATATTCTAGATGTAAATTTTTACATTGATTGCAGATGTGGTTATGTTTATATTTATAATAAATAGAGGGCTGCTTTTCATATTTTATATTTCCTTTTTAATTAAAATACATTGTAATAAGACAAGATAAATACATTCCAAATGAACAAAATGAAAGAAAACAATGAATGGATGCAAAAATAAAGTAAAATCCAATTCTACATATTAGACTGTAATCAAAACATAAGGAGATGCTAGATGAAATGCACACATGAATGGAATGCTGAATTAATGCAAATGCAGTGCACATGAATGAAATGCATACAGTTTTAACATTTAAGTGTATTTTTCAGGTAACTGGAGTTCCTCAAGCCAAAAAACCAGGAGAGAAGGTAACAGAAGGAATTGAGGTAGCCTTGAATCCAGAAGAGTTGGATTTGGACACAGCAGCAATGCAGGCCAAGTATGACCAGACCCTTCGAGAACAGCAGTCACAGCTGGAGAAGGAGGACCTGAGTGATATGGTGGCAGAACATGCTGCAAAACAAAAGGTACAGTTTTCTAATAATACTATATATACCATACATACTTGGTAAATGAATCAAGTCCAATGAGCAAATAAATGGACCCTGATCTACCATCACATAAGTGGCCAGCAGATCAGGGTCCATATTTTTTTGTTTGTTACTCCTAACAAATTACAAAGAGCAAAATTTGCTGGCACATTATGCAACAGCAGATCTAGGTCCTTGCAGTTCTTTGCAATAGGACTTGACTTACAAGTGACAATAAATATTTAATGGTGCATGATTTGTCCAATAAGTCATTTTTAAGAAGTTGTTTAAAATATTTGTACTGATTTTAGTAATGGTGAGCATATTTGATGACAGATTGGCATACATGCCAACCATTATGCTTTTGGCATAAACATTACGTTTTTTTTTTCTTCACTAAATTACGCCTTACACATAAATGTATTTGGATTACACTTTTTTGGTATATCCCTCTCCCCAAAAAATTAATAATTTGTTTTCTCATTTTTATTAACATCCAACTAATTGCACAGAACTTATTCAAGAAAAGACGGCTTCCTTATAACTATGACATAAAAGTTCACTTGTCTGTCGACTAGCGGTGACCTTCATATGTGTTCTATTTATAGCAGCTACTCTATTTCTAAGAAGACCTCTGTTTCTATTTATAGCAGCTGTCATGCTTAGGTCAGAACAAACTGGTTTTCTAATTTTTTATCTTTGCTCACATATTCTTTGTTAAAAATAATGTGAGGTACAGAACCATTCTCTAGGAATGTGATGGTAAAATTTTCCTAATTATTCTAGTCGATGTGTTGGTTACAGCAAAAATCTAAAACAAATGATTTAACAAAAGGATTAGAAAAAAAGAAAAAAACGACACGGAGATGAATACATGAATAACACAATACAGTAACATTCTAGGGTAGCTGCACGCCCAATTCGGGCTTCATGGAAAGGATTTTAATATTGGTCATAGTGTAAAACAGATGCCTTGAATTAGATATTTTACTAACTCCAGTACTAAGGCAACTTCTTTTTTACAGCAGAACTAAATTGTGGAAATGAGTTTTATAAATGCAGGGGCGTTATTTACCGAGCTCTTAGTAGAACACTGACTACAACTAGTGGTACAATACAACTTTGGTCCTTTGTTCAAACAGATGCTTCCTGATGGCAAAATATAAATGTTTTGTACATATGCACATTGAATGTTATTCTGTTATATGGGGATTACGCTTTTTCTGCTCAGATTACTCCTTTTGTCCACTTGGATTATGATTTTCCTTGCCAGAGGTTGGCATGTATGGATTGGCATCATTTGTACAATTTTAATAACTATTCATGCTAGAATGATCTGTGCCAAATGTGTTGAAAATTAGTTCAGTGGATTTTGAGAGTTTAAAATAGCAGTTGTTGACATAGGCTTGATGGTTTCTCTTGACCACACAGCTAGGTGAGCTAATAAATGAATTAACAGTAAATGTAATTTTCATGAATCATCAATCCATACATTTGTCCTCTGATGTTGTTTTTCACAGAAAACATTTTCATTTAGATTTGCAAATTTTAAGTATGTAGAAGTTTATAGTACTTTTTACCAGCAATTTTTTGTGCAGCTGAAAAGATAATAAATAAAGTGTTCATGAAAATTTGCAGCATTAACCATTTTAGTATTGGCAGCCTTTGATGTTAGGAGCACTCAGGAAGATCTTCTGCTCAGGATTAAAGTAAGAAAAAAAGGCATGAAGTTCTTAAATTAATTTTGAGGAAACTTCAGTTGAACATTAAATCCCCCTAGTATGAAGAAAATTTTCCATTTTTCCACATGGAAGTGGATTTTTCCCTGAAATTTGTGGTTCAAGAATAGACTCTGAAAAGGTGACTTTTGGATAATATATGAATTCTTTTATTATGGAAGAGATTTTCTTGTTGGTGTGGGGATTAATGTCATTTTTCAGCACAAGGTAGGCTATACATGGCGGCCAGTATTAATGATGGAGGAATAAACTAGAAATTCGCTGGAAAGAACCACCGACACTCAAGAAGCTACTGGCAAGCTTTCTCACATGTCCACATTCGCCGAAGAGATCTCGTCATCTCCACAAAAGGATAGTGTTTCAGTGTGGGTCTTTATATTGTTGGTTTGTAACAACCATAAACTCCATAAAAAATTAATACCTTCAAAAGCAGTGAATTCACACTATATTTTGTTATTTCTTTTTTTAACAGAAAAGGAAAAAACAGCTTCAAGACAGTGGGAAAGGAGCAAAGAAATACAGAGAATTCAAGTTTTAGTGATTGCCATCAGAAATGAACAAGAGACATTTGTACAGTTTTAATTTTCATCTCACAATTATGGTTGAATTTTCTGCTCACAACAGATCATTTGGTGTCATTATCTTTGGCTTAAAGAACCAGATAAATTTTCAGAGATTACACTTAATGGCATCATGAAAATATATCATCAGAAGCTTAGATAAGATATTCATTGCAACCATGAAATTGTTTCTTCTGGACAGAATCCTTCTTTAGATGTAGAACAGATAGAAAGAATAAAAATTTTATTATCTCCTTGCTTTGTCTTCATTATATCTGCTAAGGCTTTTGCTGATTTAAAAATATTGATAGTACATGTTTAATGCTGCATGTTTATCATTTCATAAAAACAATTAGAGATTGCAAATGTACAGATTTATGGTGCTTCTGTCATTGTAGCTTATACATGATACAATGGATCATAATCACTTGAATTAAACATGTTGCTGTTTATCCCACCATGATTTTTTTTATTAACTTCATGACAATTTTGCACTGGTGTAACATGCCACATACCAACATCTTTGAATAATGCAATGCCTGTAACATTATGTAACAAACAAAATGTAGAACTGGTTTCATTTCACATTAAAAACATAAAACTCCATAAATATCACAAATTGCTTGCAGCTTGTTACATTTAATGGTATTATGTTTCATAACATTTTATATAAATTTAATACTTGTTTAAATTACTATGCCTTTTATCATTGGTCTATAAAATTGATACCATTTGTTCCAAGTCCAAACTTTTTAATGAGATTGGTTTATAAATTAATGCCATTTTTATCATGCAAGACAATTTGGAACATTGTTTCTTTTTCTTTTTTGAATTGGCCCATTGCACTCCAATCATAACATCATAACTTTTAACTCCCAAGATATATATATATATATATATATATATATATATATATATATATATATATATATATATATATATATATATATATATATATATATATATATCTTGGGAGTTAAAAGTTATGTTTGGAGTGCATGTATGTATTAATGAAACAATATAATTGCCATAACAAAAAGGGAAACAAGTTATAAATTTATAAAAGTATATCCAATTTTTTTGAATGTGTATTTTTACAATATTTAGACAGAATTTTGTTAAAAAAATCTTACCATACCAGATCAACAAGTCAAAAATTGAATTGTATCTCATTTACAAATTGAACCTTACCCAATGATTAAAGTCTAATTAGCTCTTTATTGTTAAGTATTGATTAAATATAGATGGACATAAGGTACTTTAAAAAGACCTCAAAACTCTTAAATCGATAAACATAAGACCATAACAGTATATCTAATAAAGTTCATTATTAATCAAGCTCTTGATAATATTATCAAAATGCTTATTGTTTGAATGTATATGCTAGTTTAATATTTGATATCTTCATTACGAATGCAACCTCCTTTTTCTCATTTATAAAATCGTTGTCTTACTTTACATGTATGTTATTCAACTGTCTGAGTAGTATAATAATAATTAAAACGAGGACTTTATATAGCACCTCATCTTTAGAGGCTCTAAGCGCTTTACAACATTTGACAACACTTAAAAAAGAATATCATTCCAAGTTCCATGCTGGACTCAAATATTTGGGTAGAACTTCTTCCTCTGTCCAGAATAGGAGAAAGTTGACAAACAAAGGGAGAAGTGAATGTTTTTCAAATTAGTCCCAAAATTGACTTAGAGCATACAATTTCATTTTAGAACAATCCGATTTCCTTTTAGAGTAATAGATTGAAACAATGGTCAAGATTTTACCTCTATTATTAATGTGTTATGTTTATAATAAGTGGTTGGGGCGATGGCATGAAATCAAAGCAAGGCAAAGTGAACTGTGCTCTTTGAGCTTGTAAGGGTGAAAAGACAGACTGTAAGACAACTGTTTCACCCAAGCAGCATCCAGTGTTAGAGCCAAATGTGAATAGCATATTTAAAGTCTCCCAGAATGGCTGCAAAATTCATGTCAACACTCAGTGTGAGTTGTACAAAAACTTTAAACTTGGAGATTCTGTACCCAAGCACTCTTAGTAAGCTGTTGGCAGTGATCCATTTAAATGTTAATGGCATTAGATTCTATGGCTGACTGGGTCTGAAGGTGTTTCCTGAAGAAATGTGGAGGCATTTCCTCTGAACTTCTAAGATGGTGTAGTCACCAGTCCCTAATTGGATTTGTTATGATTTTAACTTGTCATAAGTACTGGTTGATACATGGGTTCCACTGAATTGTCTGTGTGCATTTTATACTCACTAGCAGCAAGCACAGCCTTTCTTTTGGCCATGTGACATATGCACAGTTGGTTGGCTGTAAGCAAACATGTTACAAACCAAGAAGTTGCAGCTCTGGTCATTACTGATTAGAAAATGCACAAAAATTATTCGTTTTTGGTAGGGTGAGGGTAAGAGGAGTCGGCTAAACAACTCTTTCAAATTATTTATTGAATAATAATACAGATTTATGTATTCTGTTGTGGCTTTTTTGTGTGATGCTATAATTACGATAATGGAATGACATCATGATAATCGATATTAGTATGGCCAAGTTATGGTATGGGATGGAAGAAGTATGGTTCTCCAAGAGGGTTAAAAATTCCTAGATGTAGGTTTTTATGGTATATATATATATATATATATATATATATATATATATATATATATATATATATATATATATATATATATATATATATATATATATCATAATACAGTTCAGAAATAAATGTTAACTATCTAAAAGCTACCGTGCAGTAAACACTTGAAGAGTTTTTAAGATGGCAATGCATAAATGAATCACATGCGAGATTAAATTATTCTCTTATTTCTGTCTTCACAAGGTTGATAGGATAGGCAGGAGAAAATGGGACACTAAATGGCTCAGTCAACATTGTTATCTTTATGTGATAGTGCAAATCAGTATCAATATATTCACTGACAGTCAGGTCCAACTGCAAAATATATAGACTTGATTGGCCACTACATAATGTGCCAGCATATCAAGGTCTATGTTGTTTCATTTACTTATTACCCCTAACAAATTGCAGTTACCCATAATGTGATGGAAGATTTGGATCTGTGCAGTTGGACTCGGAGAATAGATGTTTTCTTGGTCTGGTAGCAGAGATGCGTTTTGAAATAGTTGTGTTTCTTATGGATAATAAGTTGTGGCATATGTGTAATATTTTCAATTTTTCCTCTGCTAATTTTAATTCATCTTCAGTATATCTTTTCTGAAAATTCATCCCAAATGTCTTGTTTTTAAACAACTGGGGTGAATGATAGGGGAGACTCAACACACACAGTTTCTCATCTGCCACTTCTATTTTAAAAATTTCTTGGCACACGAAATGATCCATCAAGTGTGTCTAATGATAGGTCTCGGGCTGGCAAAATCTCTTGAAGTCTTGGCAGTTAAAGAATTTTTCATAGAGAGGAAATATGAAATTGGTTTAGATTAAAAATATATTGTGAATCACATTGTGGGAAGTTGTTTAAAAAGATTACGTTTTAAACGTGAGCAAAGTCTCTAGAGGTTGAATATGTTGGGTTATAACAGTACTTAGAGCAAATTATTGGCTATACATATGTCCAGGAAACTGAAGTGAAGTGCACACACCAAGACAGCTGACATAAATGTACTACATTGATGCAATGGTTCACTCAGTATATAGGTTTAATCATCGCATGAGCCGGAATTTATTTGTTTGGATTGGCCAGATATCAAAGATAAATACTGAATGGGACATTAAGTTACATCAATGTGTATACTGGGAAGAGGCTTTTGTTTCATGTGATCATAGAACCAAGTGAGCCCACGGTATTTTCATATATCCGTCATGCATCATTGGATATAAGGCTTGTGTGTCAGTATCAGCAGCCTCTGTGTGTGTACTTCACTTCAGTTTCCTGGTTAAAGGCAATAATTTGCAAAAAGTACTGTTATAACCCAACATATCAACCACTATTCTTCCTTCAACAATTGTATGTTACCACTCTGGGGACCATATTTCCGGTCAAACCTGGAAGATGGGTTTGCATCTTAAACTTTGTTATTGAAGTAATCTTGCACCTTTGCGGCTGAGTTTGTTACCACTCTGGAAGCCATATTTATGATCAAAGTTCGATCAAACTTGGAATGTTGCCCAGTATTACCAAAATCCCTGACAAGTTAAAATTGTTACCTGACAAGGGCTCATACTCGGTAACAAAGAAAGGAGTGAAAGAAAACAAGCTTTGCATATTTCAACAAAACAATTTATTTCCCTAGACAACAATGTATGTAAAAATTTTTAAATATACTTGCAATATGTGAATATAATCTAAATATGATTCTAAAAATAAAAAACAAGTCCTATCACTAAATAGTCCTATAAGAATCCAGGTTTGAGTCCCGACGATGTATGAATATGGAGGGCGATAACGTCAGATATAGACCAATATATGAATAACAATAATTTCTCTCTTGAATCACAGTCTTTGTTTCCGAATAATTCCAGAATTAATTTCCGTAAATATTTTTCAGAATTTTTATTATAAGAAAGTCAACTTGTTTAGTGTCCATGAAAATAAATTATTAAATCCAAAAATCAGACGGAGAATAAAATATTCTGGCAACAAATTTAAAATAAATACACTTTGTTTCTTCAAGGTTTTGAATGACTGGCCAAGCCGATATTAGGAAAGCGTATTTACACTCAAAACATTACTTCAAATCTCGCGAGATTGGTCATGTGGTCTCTTATTACACTATGTCACGTCCGTCAGTACAGACCGATTTAAAAACCAATAGATTGTTTACAGTGATCATGTGAAGAAAGTATGTATGTGATGCTAGAGCAGATAATCGTTTTAACTTCCTATTGATTTTCTTGCCAAGGAAAGACGAACTTAATGCCAATTCTCACGTATTACTATTTCGTCTTAAATAAACAAAGTTTGTGCTAATATTATATCCCACTACTAAAAATAGAATCCCGAATGCGAGAAAAATATTCATTGCATAATTCATTTCTCCGGAGATCTGCTCGTTAATATGCATGGACTTGGCTCAAATTATAATCATTTAGAATCTTTGTGACGAGAGTCTATTGGAAGAAAAATCAGAACAGAAATGCAGTGTCTACATTATCATCAATATCAACCTGTCTTATACAATATTACCTCATTAGCATGCATGGTTCTTGCTTAATATTGAAAGATTGTCATATATTTTTTATAAGACCCGTCTGTATTCTAAGTCTACTAAAAATCTGATCAGGAATATGACTTCTGTGTTAATGAGCTGATCTTGCAACTGATTAACAGCTTGTTGCCAACATGGAGACCACATTTCTGATCCAATTTTGTATCAAAATTGAAACGTGCTAATATCGTATAGATCTGTGGTGATTTTGATAACGAGCGAGTTTCAGAGATAATACTTAAGCGATCTTCCATCTGATTAACTGTACTTATTTCCACTTAAAATGTAAATATATTTCTGATCAGATTTTTGATCAAACTCGAGATTTTGGTCGAATTGTTTGATTATGAGTAAAATCTAGAACTATTAATTAGTTAATTTTTGTATTTGATATTCTGAGTCATCATTAACGCTGAATTTCGATAAGATCAGAATTTATTCCAACTTGACACACAAATTTATTAATTTTTTGGACATGTTCTTTAGGAAGTTAGATCTTCTCATATTGCATCTAACTGGCTGATCTTGTTACATTTCTAGATTAAAAAAAGACCACATTTCAGGTCCAGTTGCGATAAAACTTTGCAAATTGGGTTAAATCATCAAGAAATGGGATTAGCTCGATTAGCAAGAGACAATGTATAGTACCTGCAGACATTATCAGACTAAAATGGTTAGGTAGAGTGATACCATGCGTTTATAAATATATATTGAGGATCTGGCAACAGAAAGAACGTCTTGTGTACAACTATCTCACAACATAGTCCAGTACTGACAATGCAAGTAATTCATGAAAAAGATGGCTACATAAAAAAAACTGTTGATGCGAGTCCTAGATGATACAACAAATGCTTCATTCTTTCATCAGTGATATAATACACAAAAAAATTAAATGATATGAATTTTTATAAATATTACAAAAAGTCGAATTAAAATAGTTTACGTTTGTCACGCTCTTTTGAGTGATAACGTATGACTAGTATCGTGATTAGTAATTGATTAAAATTAGAGCACATTCATTTTGTTAAATATTTGTATAGTATTCAAATGCTACATAGGACATCTACTTTGTGACTGCATGGTCTGTAACAGTTTCGTCTTTTGGCATTTTTATGGGCATTCGAAGATGATCAAATACCCTTTTACAGAACTATAAGCAGGTTACAATACAACGACCTGACATGACGAAACCACTTGTTTCCCCAAAATTTTCAGAAACACAGCGTTATCTTCTTGCCTTTTAATTGTTGTCAAAACTTCTTCTTTCCAAGCGGCTAATTTGTTTTTCACCCATTCCCTATCTCCATCGGAATATCGCTTGAAGTACATTTCTTGAATGTCCATCCATTTTTCGACATCAACTTCTGCGTCCTCGCATAGACTGCGTTCGCCTCTAGAGGCTAGCATGTCCACAAGACTCTCTTCCATGTACAGCTTACCGTTTTGTTTTATCTCATGGATGATTAAATCTTTCACTCTTTCGCCACTTTCAGTTTTCTTTGGATAGAAGTATTCTGGATGATGAGGGTTGGATCTGTAGTGATGCTCAAGCGCTGACTCCCACTCAACTTTCTCGTCCCCCTGTAGAGTCTTGAAACCAAGCTGACCAGGCTTAAACATAGTTCCATAACCCAGAACTTCCTCAGGAGAAAATTTACTAAGGTCATGCTTCATAACCTGTTCCTCCATATCGCCAGAAAAAGTAATTCCGCACTCTCGCAAAAAGAAATATGTCCCGCGAATCCACTGCCTGTGGGAGTTTGCGATATGAACAGCGTTGAGAACGCCTTTTTGGATCAATAGCTCACTACAAAAATTCAACCTGTCATCTTTATCAAGTTCATCTAAAGATGTATCTACTGGCAGGATGCTCCTACTTGCTTCCAAAATTAGTCTCTTTTCTGTCTCATTCTCTGGTGCCCCTGATCCTACATTCCCTTTGAGCCATCTGTGAACTAGGAGATGAGATGCCAGTGTGTACTCTATTCTTGAGATGCCGTCAAGGAGGGCAACATCGTTTATTGTGTCCATATTACGATCTATAATAATAATAATAATAATAATAATAATAATAATAATAATAATAATAATAACAATTATATATATATATATATATATATATATATATATATATATATATATATATATATATATATATATATATATATATATATATATATATATATATGGAATTTCTTTTCACGTCTTTTTTGATTGTAGATCAGAAACTTCTAACACATTTCAAAAATTGTTTTATTACTTGTGTTTTGGCAATAAAATAGGTAAGGTTTTCTTACTCTTATTGAATTATTTACGTTGTTTCTCTTTCCATCAGAGTTACCGTCCCATGGTAGGTATTTTAAAAATAATGCGTAGTAAAAACATGGAAACTCTTTTAATTTAGCTGATAATAGTTGTAATAAAAATACAAATACAGTGCATGGTTCTTATTTGTATAAATACACTAATCTATCTGAATTCTTTAAAAACTAATTCTTTCTTATCCGGTACATTCAGCTGTATAATGGTGTATAAACTACCTACCACATAGACAATTCCTCCCTAGAAATGGGGTACCCAACTTAACACAATATACAAATAAGGAGTCTCTGAGGTTATGTCTGCAACAAGCGTTTCTCCTGCTGTAAACTTAAGAAACATGTGTGTGTGTGTGTGTGTGTGTGTGTGTGTGTGTGTGTCGCTGGAAACATTCCACGGAAGATATTCGCAATCAGTATCTACGATATAAAAACTGTAATTAGAAATAGTAATTTTGACACGTATAAAAAAGGAGAAAGCAAATAGAGTAGATGCAGATATACGTTTTTGTACAGATAGGTCAATGTTTCTCAAGTTTACAGCAGAAGAAACATATAACGATCACATAGCTCGTTCTCAATTAACCTACTCAATTTTGCCCGTAGCGAGTAAAAGAAAAATATTAAACTTACACTGGTACATCATTTTTGGCATATTCTAGCTACGTGCCTGGCACGTAAAGGTCAATATAAATCTGCTACTACTTTCCTGCAGTAGCTAAGAATTTCGCGACGAATGTTTTTCTAGTCTAGTCAGAAGTTCGAGATTCCATGTCTAAAGGAGCACATACTATTTCAAAAATTAAAATTAGTTCTGCAATTTGGAAACACTTAAATCACAGATGCAAACTAGTACGCCATCAGAATTATAGCCCTTATGGTTAAAGTGTATTTTTGCATTTGTGTATTATTATTATTATTATTATTATTATTATTATTATTATTATTATTATTATTATTATTATTATTATTATTATTATTTAATAAACAATAAATTAATACATATATAAACTTCATTAATTAATTTATTTTACTTAATTCAATTTAAAATCAAATTCCAAACAAATGTGGGTAATCTCATATGCCTTGATGAAAGCAATACAAAAAGAACTGAAACAAATTCAGTTTGTTGACATAATATAGGTTTTAATAAACAAAACTTCATTGGGAGAAAAGTACCTTTGAATCTCCATAAGTTCGGAACCTTAAGAATTTAACATTTCTATTATCTAGTTTGTAACATAAATACATAATGTCACGCTTACCATCAATTTTTAACTTTAGCACACTGTTGTATGGAATGTATGCTCAGATATTATCCCTTCCAAAAAAAAAAAAAACGGCTAAAAAAGCCCAAGAACATATGCACCATAATGAAGGGGGGGAATGTAATTCATTGTCACAGTTCAGACCCAAATTCGATAAGGTTTTAGTCACGAGAATGTGACGTATAAATTCAACTTCGTTTTGGTAAACATTTCAAACAGAATTTTCTGATTTTCTTATTCATTACCCGATGTTGATTTGCTTTCCAAAACAACAGATTAGTGATATTATTTCTAAATAATTATGACATGATATTTAGACAAATTTTTATCAGTTACACATTTTGATCTATTTCTTAACATACTTATGTCGAACAGTATATGCATCACAATTAAAAAGCAATCAATATCTCTGTTTTTGCTTCCCCACCTCCTCCACCAGCATGAAATATAGCCTGTGCTTTTCTTATAACACACAACTAACTGAACAAACACAAATTGTCAGAAAACATTACTAATCATCAACTCAGTCCACGTTAGAAACGTAAGAAACGTTCTGCAATCTACCCGATGGTGTAATTTGTAATTGAACTTGTGTATACCAACACCTAATGGAATATATATATATATATATATATATATATATATATATATATATATATATATATATATATATATATATATATATATATATATATATACACACACACACACACCAAACAGTGATCATGTCCTATTTATTTTTCCCTTTCTAATTTCCCCACATGAACCTCTTATTAGTTGATCAGCTGGACTTTGTACATGTCGACTGCAGGTGTTGAATTAAAACTTATGTGAGCTTTTTGCTATCACGATATGCAAAGTCATCTTAATGCTGTAACAATTGTGTTAAAAATATACTTCTTGGCGTTTACCGTATTCCAGCAATTGAATTAGTAATTAAAACAGCCAGGAATTCCCAACAAATACACGGTAGCTTCTCCAGGTGAATTGAGAGGACTTATTCGGAATATTGCAGTAAATTTAACGGTTAATGAAGGTAGGAATACAGTTGAGGTATGCCGAACATATGGGCTACCCTAATACGTCATCAACTTTCCAAGGTATAACTTGTGGGGTTTCTCTAGGAGATATCAGCTATGGCAATTTGAAGCTCGTAAACTAAATGCGTTGTCAGCTTGCACTATACAACATTTTCCGCATGACACTGATTTTATTTCACATTTCCTGACATGCGAACGATAAATCCAGAAGTACAGAAGTTATTAATAATAAAAATAATATTGGATAATATCAATATGTTAAGCAGAAGGCTGAATTGAAGTATATCGTACATGTGGCTCACTTAAGATTAGGCATATCATGTTGTTAAAACAAGCTTTGACATCTCCGTCACTTCTTTTATCTTGATCTAAGCTGTAGTTCAGAACATGGATATAACTAAACAAAGCTGAGAAGAAATAACAAACAAGCAATTAACTGTTTTTGCAATCTGAAAAAGAAAAAAATAAAGACAATGATGAGGGTGGGGTGATTCTTTAATTGGATTGACGATTGTATTCTTTTTCTTTTACGGCACAACATCCAACCAGCAAAAGTGATATAGCCTGTGTAATAATAATAATAATAATAATAATAATAATAATAATAATAATAATAATAATAATAATAATAATAATAATAATAATAATAATAATAATAATTTGTGATTATATCTTGAAATAACTATGATTTACCTGTCTTGATGTTCGCTTGGAAAGTGTATTATAAGACTTGCCAGATGCTCAGTAATAATGATCTGACAAGAGACTCATATTCGTATATGCGAACAAAAACGTCCATCCTTAAAGTGCTTAGTAATTATGAGGTACGACGTGATTTTTTTTTTCTGTTTTTGTTTCGATGTTACAATGGGATTTTCCATGATTCGTGGGAATAACACAGGCAGACCACAAAAATGCAGTGGGCTACAGATTAGTGGGATGGGTTGGGTTTGCTGTGCACTCCGCACTGTTTTGATGTTTAGCGTCACTTTTGTTAATATACTAACAGATAATTCACACGTGCGGATGTTATTAATGATAAAAATTACGTTGTTACACTTATGAAAATGACCAATAGTTTAAGTTGAAGAGTGAATGTCGATAAACAGCCATAAATACGCATTGCAGGTGGCTCGATTAAGAATGATATTTCTACAGCTTTCGGCAAGAATTTTGTGCAATTTGAATTTTCTTCTAAAACTACAGACTAAAACTCTTTTTTAAGCAAAAAGGAAAACAAAATCCATATAAAATGTGCATGCAGCTCGCCTTATATTATGGGCGACATATCAATCTTTTATTGATTCAGTTTTCAAAAGGTTATACTTTCCTGCTTTTCTCATAATCCCATTGTTTAGAGGTCTTACTTCACTGCTTTTCTCTTAATCCAAGATTTAGTTTAGAATTTCAGTTGTTAAAAGTTTGAAAAATAAAACAAAATCATTTATCTGTTTTTCAATCTGGAACAGTGGAGGATAGACTGTCTTTACGTGGTTGTTGAAGTGTTGGTGGGGAGGTGGTGATATATTACTTTTTCTTTTATGATACAAGTTTGGTAGCAAATCCGTAACAAAGTTAACACCATCCAAAACTTTTTAAAAAAATTGTACAGCCAGTGTACTACTACTACTACTACTACTACTACTACTACTACTACTACTACTACTACTACTACTACGACTACTACTACTACTACTTGTAATAATAATAATAATAATAATAATAATAATAATAATAATAATAATAATAATAATAATAATAATAATAATAATAATAAAAATATGTAGAGGTATTTCGCTCTTAATCTTAAGATTTAGTATTTAATTTTTCTGTGGGCTACTGATCAATCTGTTATTTCTTTGATTCTGTTTCTTATTTTAATAAATATTTAATGAAACCCGTAAATGTGTAGCTGTAGGTCGAGCTACCGTTTTACAAACTACCCTACAAAACTTTTCATGCACTCATATTTAAAAACGAATTTAATTGCATATTTGGATTATTGGTGTTATGTTCTGGTCGGTTTTTAAAACGAACCGTAAAAGTACAAGAAGAAGAAAATTGATATGGTTGATAACCAGCTTTTATCAACACTGAACACATTCCCTCACGCATTTTATATGATAATACACGGGCTGTGTTTTATGCATTAAAGTAACAAACTAATGAAACCTAAGAAAAATAATACATCAATTATACCGCTATAAACTTCACGTTGATTAAAAAAAATTCCAGGTCGCAATTTCTATAGACTGTATATTTTTCTAATTTGTACCGTACGATTTTTTTCTTAAATGTTCCTGAGTTTCGTATATGCGATTTAAATATAAAGTTCTTTTCAAAGAATACAAACAAATTTAAAATTCATCAGATCTGTTTTGTTTGTTCATAATGTTGCATACATTTACAAGGTGCATGCATTTATCTTTCTGTAACCTGATAATAGTTGTATCCAAAAATGGTTAACTATAGCACAATCGTACAATAAATGAAAAAGCGATTATCCTGTTTCACTGCAACCCCATAACCCTTAACCCCAAAATAATCTAAAACATAAATTGTCTTTTGTAATTCAAATCCGGTACGGAAATAACCCAACAAAAAAATAGAAAACATTATATCAAAATTTTAAAAGTTCAAACCATTTAATGGTAAGATAAAAGTCTCTCTTAAACTTATATGCTAATAAATATTTAGTATAATCTTCAGTCAAACCATCCATAATAATAATAATGCTTAATAATAAACAATAATAATAAACAATAATGATGCTTAATCTAAATTCATTTCAATGTCCTATTATATTCAGGATATGAATTATTGATTGGGCCATGCTTCTCCTACAATCCAAATCAATATCATAGCACTCTCTTAAATTTGGAATTTGGAGGGTTTGCCTTTCACTAACTTATAAATTGCAATATATTCTATACAAGTTACTGTTATCCTTTCTTTCTTTTAAAATTGATATCTTGATATATATATATATATATATATATATATATATATATATATATATATATATATATATATATATATATATATATATATATATATATATATATATATATATATATATATATATATATATATATATATATATATATATATATATATATATATATACTGCTTATTATACCTTTTGACTCAAAGAATCACCGTTGTAGGCAAATCATTGACTCAGCTGTCAACTGTTAGAAAGGTGTTTCGGTCTAATAAGACTTCTTCTAAAACTTAGCCTGGCACGAGTTTTAAAAACAAGCTTATAATAAGCTTGATTCTAAATCCTTGTCTCTACCTACGTTTACCTATTGCAAGAAAAAAGGACACGTTATTTCTGATCGCTTCAAATTGAAAGATAGGTATTATAATCAATATAGACCTATCCCATATGCTCTTATTTCTAAGAGGCCAATGCCGCAGTCATATTGCAAGCAATAAATTTGTTGGGTCTAATAAACCCTAGTCTGATTTTATTATGGAGAATTATAAACCATTCATGTCAACGGTTTCTATTTCATTCATGGTTGATTTAACCAAATCAATCCCTTTTGAAATTTTTACGGGATACATGAGCATCTTGGAATCTTTTATTATCAGGTATTTTGTCTTTTTTCTGAGAGATTCTGTTCTAATTAGTGTTCTCATTTAGGGAGTAGAGTGCGGCTTTTGTTAATGTTTCTCTCCATTCTGTAAATGTGTCATCAGACTGAGTTTCAGGACATGTGACAGTCGGTATAGTGTTTCCTTTACCCGTTGAGGACATTCATTTATTACTAGCCAAAGACATAGCTGGAGACAAGGTTGTTGTTAATTCACGTACAAATGATAAACTTTGTTTGGATCAGAAAGTTGATCCTATTGAAAAAAGAATACCGTGATTTATACCCAGCTTGTGACTTACCAGACCTATGGCAAAAAATTTCTTGAGAATGATTTTGATAAGGAAAATATTCCTTTAGCTGACACATGTATTGGTTAGGATTTTGATGACTTCACTATCCCTCTTAATTTCCCTCTTAAGTTAGGTCAGTCAAAAGGTATTAATCACACTGATGCTCTTTTAAATACTCGTTCTCTTTTATCTAATCAGGTTGATAAACAATACTCACTTATCGTCGAAAAGGAAAAGATCATCATCCGGTTTGTTTTAGAGGGCCATTAGTGAAAATGGAGCCTAAGATGTACCTGTCTGTTACTTCATTTATAATGGAATTTTTATCAGATCCTGGAGACCTTGCGAGATAACTGTTAATAACAAGTGGCTAGTGAACTATCAGATTGTAATTCCAATCTCTTACAGACAGAAAATACTAGTTCGGCCCATGAAATTCCTCTAGCTGGTCATGTAGGGATCAATATAACTTATTACAAGATCTTGACGCACTTTTATCAGCCATGTATACTTGATCCGAAACCGGATGAAACTTGCTGTATATAGCGTAATTATAGGAAGGTAAACAGTTTGAATTAAACAGATTCATTTCCATTACCAAGAATCGATGCCTATATTGTTAAAACTGGAAATGCCACGCAGTACGTCAATAATTTGGATCTTCTGAAAGGATTTTCCAAATTCCAATAACGGAAAGGGCAAAGGAAATCTTGGCATTTGTGACTCCAGATGGACTCGATCAATATATAGTAATGACATTCGGGATGAAGGGTTACCCAAGTACTTTTTAACGCTTGACGAATATAATTACTTTCGGCCTTTATAACTGTGATGCTTATATCGATGATGTCATCATCTACAACTACACCTGGAAAGAACATCTTGGAGCGATTTGGAAGTTATTCGACAGACTTACAGTTCTGTCATGCTTGTGTAATTTTTCTAGGACTTGTTGTGGGACATGGTCAAGTTAACCCTGTAGATGTCGTCTGCCATCTGTGGAACTTCCTCAAGATTCGAACCCGGATTCAATCAGAGAACTGTTTAGTAATTAGACTTCTATTTTTCAATTCTAGGATTATTTTTAAATTATGTTTACAAATCGTTTGTCCTAATTTCCATTTTACATTGTTTTCTAGGGAAAAAATATTTTGTCAAAATTTACAAAGCTTGTTGACTTTTGTTACATTTGTAGGAGACTACACGTAACATTATACAACTGCTGTACATTTTTCTGGGAGGGTAGGTAAATCCATGGTACAGACTTTGTATTCTATAGTGTCTTGCCACATTCAAGATCCAAACATCAGCCCCCACTAAAAGTGTAGCCAATGGATATTAATAAATGTGTAATTTATTCTTGCCATAAAACGTAGCTCATTTCTTTTTTCTGTCTTTTCTTCGTCTTCCCAAAATTATATCAGTTGTACAGTAAGAAGTTCATTAGCAGGTTTGCGCTTAAGTGAATAGGGTTATATACTGATAAAATACCTTAAGATGGTTTTGCCACTTTTATTAAATAAACAAGTGTCACAGTCTGATTATTTACAACATCCTTGTGCAGAAGCCACACACACACAAAAACACACACACAGAAACACACACACACACAAACACAGAGGCAGTGACATACATATGCAGGATTAATTTCAGAATCTCTACTCTTTAATACTCAAGGCAACTTTACTTTTTTCAAAGTTTCCAGGTGAATGTTGTTTGCTATTTCTGTTCTTAGTCTGTCCGGTAGCATCTGCAGAAGAGTTGGCTCATCTATCGCTTGTGTCCTGTAAGTCAAGGTGGATCTTACATGGGTAATCATTGCATATATATATATATATATATATATATATATATATATATATATATATATATATATATATATATATATATATATATATATATATATATATATTATGAAATGAGTCAAATACAATGCATGTAAACCTTGAAGAACCAAATATTTGAATCACGCAAAGAGTTCGTATTCATAAACACTCCTAATGTAAGCCTGTATTTATTACATGAAGAACCAAGACGGATTTTATTCTCAAAGTGGCAAATAGTGCAATGAGTTTATTGAAATACGTTCTGATTCCTAGCTTCTTATGCCCTTGGCGTTAATGACATAATTTGTAATGTCATAGATATTATGTGTGATGCGTATAAAAAATGACGAGTTGGGTTTATTTACCTAAATAACAAAATGCTAATGCGATAATGTTTTAAAGTTTATTAAAATACATTTTGATTCCTAGCTTGCTATACACTTGACCTTCATCATTTGTAATGTCATATGTATCATTATGTGTTTTGCATGTAGAACATTATGAATTTAGTATATTTACCACATGAAACAAATACTAATGAGCTACAATGATGCTAAATACACTTTGGCTCGAAAGTTACGTTCAAAATCTGAAATAATTTTCTTTTTTTTAGCATAAATTATCACAGTATATAATGAGCTGAGATGACACAGTCCTGTTATTAGTCATAATATTTCTCTTCATATGAAAGAGACTTCATCGGTATTTCTGAATGACAAGGAATGGATTCCAAGGCATATAATACTTTTATATGCCTAAATCAATGTCTCAAGCTAAATGTTATCACCAACGGGACCACTTGAAATGACCATAATAAACAGCTAGAAAGTCAAGGAGAAGATTAATACAGAACGCAAAAGTATGTGAACCCTACTGGCAGGCATACTGATGAATATATTTGACTAATAAAATAATGTTTACAATTTTATACTGAAATTTCATGTAAGAAATGAGCTTCATATTTTACAGTTATCAGCAATCTAAACACATGCATATCCGTTTTGTGTGTCTGGTTACACCTACGAAAACGTTCTGGTGAAGATTTCTTACCTACTCCAAGTGTGGTCTACCCATCGTTTTACTCTGTTCTGAAGAGATGTCGGCACTCTTCGATGATGCAAGTAAAATGTTATATGATCCATCCTAGTAGAATAAAATAAAATTAAGGTAAATTTACAACGAAGATTAGCACACATTACATGAATTAGTTATATCTGAACTCCCAAAATACTAAAGTGCATGCATTAAATTATTAAAGTTACAGATGGATTAAACATTATCTTGATTGATACACATCTTACAAGCTGAGAGCGAAAGAGAATTCAGATCACGACATGACCATTCCTCATGCATTACTTTATTTTAGTCACGGTAATTTGATTTATTATTTAAAACGTTTTTCGTTAGTATAACTATTGTCTATAATGCAATCATCAACTATTGTGTTTTCCAGCTAATGCATTTATTTTGTATTTCTTCCATCTATTAACCCAAGAAATGAATGGATTTCTTTGCGTCATACATCGAGTTAATAGATGATTAGTTTAATTGAGTTTCAATTCGTCCTAGCCTTTTCAGATGCAATACTGTTTTCAGTCAATGCAATTTTACCTTTTATCCAAAATGTTTATCAATTTAATGGCATTATGGGTATCTGTCTTCACTTAAAAAAACCCTGATTAAATTTCAAACCACTTTTGTCGGACATCTTTATTATTTATCATACCTTCTTTTTATGGAATTGTCTGATCCAAATAGCACGTGGCATTTGAAGACCCATTTCAGATTGGAATTAACACCTTAGGATCATATTACCATGTCCAGGCATTAAATATTAAAACACGTTTCAAAATATTGTTTTCTATAAACTATTTTCATTGAAATTAGTTAAATATTTTATGCAAGGAATAAAAGTCTCAGTAAGTAATGTGTGTGTGTGGTGATTTGGATTTTTAACGTAGATTTTACAATTTTTCGGTCATATCGCTACTATGTCTGCAGTGTGGCAAATTATAGTGATGTCTAGCACTTGGGTATCATGCTGCAGACGCGTAGCATGATGTCCCACTCAGTCACATTTTCATGACACCAGGTCGACCAGTCCTGACACTAATCTTTTAAGCTGAGCGCCAAGTGATGCAGCTGTTGAAACCATTTTTATAAGTCTCTGTTGTGACTCGGTCGGTGATAAAATCGGCGACCTCCCGCATCTGAGGCTGACGCTCTAACCACTCGCGGTCTTAACAAAAAATTATAGAGAATATCTGAAATCCCACGACTGAGACAGTGCATAATTTATGAAAGTAAGTATAACTTTTAAACGTTATACAAAATCGAAAATTAATTAATTGAACTTCCCAATCAACTAAACTACAAATTTTCAAATATTTTCTTTTCTTAAAGACGAATTTATGACACAAAAACAAAAGAGGATAAAATATTTACACAGATTTTCTGCATACTTGCGAAACCTGGCACATTCTAGATATATTGTTTAGTTGGCTTCCGTAAGTCTCGAGAGACGATGGAAATGCGCCCATGAAAGGTGTCCTAGTTTGTAATTGTGCAGCGTCTTCTGTGACTATAAAGTCCCACACGGGAGTGGTAATTCTTGCTACAGTTGCTACACTTGAAGTATGAGTCAGGTCTTGGTTGGAACTGCATCCTCTTTCTCTGAGATCTTTTCTCATCAGCAAGCTATCGTAACTTTTCCTCGCTGGCTTTCAGACCTGTGTACAGAGCATGTCGCCAGCTGGACTTGTCGAGGGCAAGCTCTTACCAGGTGTTGACCTCTATTCCAAGAGCTTTCTTATCCTGCTTGCAGACATCCTTGAAGCGAAGATGTGGCCGTCCTATTGATCTTCTGCCTGAGGCAAGCTTAGAGTAGAGAAGGTCTTTGGGGATCCGTCCATCATCCATTCGACACACATGGCCCAGCCATCTGATGTGACGTTGGTGGAGGAGTGTGACCATGCTGGGAATTTTGGCCTGTTGAAGCACCTCGTTGTTTGTCACACGATCGCTCCAGGTGATCCCGAGTATGCGACGGAGACAACGCATGTAAAAGGCACTCAGTCGTTTCTCCTGAGAGGCGAACATGGTCCAAGTTTCGCTGGCGTACAGGAGAGTGCTAAGCACGCAGGCACGGTACACGGAGATCTTAGTGTTTAATGTCAGCTTGCTGTTGTTCCACACTCTCAAGCATCGAGTGAGAGGTTGTTGGTGATGGTAGAACCAAGGTAAGTGAACTCACTGACTACTTCTAGTTTGTAGTTGTTAATGGTTATGCTGGGAGGGTCTGCGTCCTGAGCCATCACGTTGGTTTTCTTTAGGCTGATGGTCAACCCGAATTCATCACATGCTTTAGCAAAGCGGTCCATCAGGCGTTGGAGTTCAGCTTCTGTGTGAGTGCCTATAGCAGCATCATCTGCAAAGAGCATGTCCCTAATGGTTGCTTTCCTTACTTTGCTCATTGCCTTCAGTCGTGCCAGGTTGAACAGTCTGCCGTCTGAACGCGTGTGCAGGTAGATCCCTTCCGTGGACGTCCCAAAGGCATACTTAAGCAGGACAGCGAAGAAGATGCCAAAGAGCGTGGGGGCAAGGACACAGCCTTGTTTCACTCCGCTGTGGCTGTTGAATGGTTCGGACGATGAGCCATCATACTGCACTGTGCCTTTCATGTCTTCATGGAAGGACTGGACCATGCTTAACTGCTTTGGAGGGCATCCAATCTTCGTCAGGATTTTGAAGAGTCCGTCTCTGCTGACCAGATCGAATGCTTTGGTGAGGTCTATAAAAGCCAGGAAGAGGGGTCTGTGTTGTTCCCTGCGTTTCTCCTGCAGTTGCCTGATGGAGAAGATCATGTCGATTGTGGACCTTCATGTCGATTGTGGACCTCTCTGCGCGTAACTCACACTGAGACTCTGGATACACTCTGTCGGCAAGCGTCTGCAGTCTGTTCAGGATGACTCTATCGAAGACTTTACCCACGATGCTGCGAAGAGATATGCCCCTGTAGTCGTTGCAGTCACTTCTGTCCCCCTTGTTCTTATACAGGGTTATGATGTTGGCGTCTCTCATGTCCTGAGGCACTGCACCTTAATCCCAGCACTGGCAGAGAACATCATAAAGGTGTGTGAGCAGCACACTGCCGCCACACTTGATGACTTCTGCTGGGATGCCATCTTTTCCTGGGGCTTTACCTGTGGTCAGTTTCTCTAATGCTAGCTTTAGTTCAGTCTCAGTAGGTTTCTCATCCAGTTTGGTCAAACAAGGGAGGTTCTCAATGGCGTTGAGTGCATTGTTGGTCACGTTATTCTCTCTGGAATACATTCGGAGTAGTACTCCACCCAGCGCTCCATCTGTTTGCCCTTGTCATGAATGATATCTCCTGCAGAAGACTTCAGTGGAGCTATCACTTTCTTCGTTGGACCCATTGCTTTCTTTATGCCATTATACATGCCTCTGATGTTTCCGTTGTCTACTGCTGACTGGATGCTCTGACAGAGTAGAAGCCAGTATTCATTAGCGCATTGCCGTGCTAACCTCTGCACTTTGCTTCTGGTAGACCTATTTGCATGTAGTGTCCTCTGGCAGGGAGAACGCTTGAATTCCAGGTGGGCACTACGGCGCTCTTCTATTGCTGGCATGAGTGTGGCGGAATTGGCGTCAAACCAGTCATTGTTCTTTGTCTGCTTCTTACTAAAGATTCATGTGGCTGCACTGTACACAGTATCTCTGATGTTGTCCCATCTCTCTTTGGCACTGCCGTAGGGAGATTCTGAACTGAACGCCTTGGAGAGGGCGTAAGTGAATTCTTCAGCCTTGTCTGGATGACGTCTTGCTCACATCGATGTGTGATTTACCCACTTGCCTAGAGTGGTGGATCTTCTTTGGTTGAAGCTTAAATTTACAGCAGACTAGAGAGTGATAGGTGTCGCAGTCAGCGCTGTGGAATGTACGAGTAAGCTGCACACTCTTCATGGCTGAACGTCTTGTGATAATCAAGTCCAGCTGATGCCAGTGTTTGGATCGGGGATGCCTCAAAGACACTTTGTGATGTGGTTTTGTCTGAAAAAATGAATTGGTGATGCTAAAGAAGCCAAAAAAGGAATGGGAAATTTGGCGAGTAAATGGAATGGAAAATAAATCCTTTCGGTGAAAACAGTCGAGACATTTGTAACTAGCATCTCCTAGTGATAGAACTGATTAAATGTAGTTAAATAAAGACATCAAAGCTAAGAGCAAATTCTCTTGAGAGTGTCTTCCTAATGTTGAAGTGGCATATATTTTGACACATCTGAAAGAAAGCATTAAATTAAAGAAACTGAAATAAATTAAAGAAGACAGTCAGATCCTGCAGGTCAAGCTGACGATGCAAGTATTGAGGAGACAAACTTTAACCGAAACCTAAGCCTAAGTTTTTATTTAATTGATGCTGTTAACAAATTGGACATCAAAATTTCAGATGTGTTTTTATGCGTGATCAATTACCAAAACATCCAAATCTTGTTGAAACCGGTATCATTAATCTCACTGGATTACATATGTGGTTGACCATTGTGAAATTGTTTATTTTGATTCGTTTGAGTTCGCGCCACTAAAATAATTTTTAGTATGTCGGAGTACTCCAAAACACTCAGATTTGGCATTCAACATTACTAATACAGACAATAACCGATCCGCCAATATGTGACCGTGAAGTAATTGCTGTACTCGACGCTGTGTCAAAGTCGCTGACACCACCTCATAAAATCTTGCACTAGTATACCACGTCATCCAACGTTTTAAACAGGTCTTTGTAAATATAATGCTATATATTTATGGAATATCTACTCTTAGTAAGACTCAGGACTAGCTTCAAGATGACTTATCCAAATATGCAACCCATGACCAGGTCAAGAATGGACTCGCTGATCTTTTGAGTCTCGCAAATGTGGACCAAAATGAAGTCGTTGCTTTCAGGATAAAAAAAGGACGATTAAAGGCAAGGACTATCCATTTGAATGATATTATTCTGCAGGTTCCAGTCACAAGATAATTGAGCCGTATTTACTAAAAACGGTAAACTTAAAAATTCAAATTAATCAGTCGTAATACTCATATGAGAAATTGCTGGACATAGCCGAAGTATTGGAGATATTATGTAGGGCGATCTCAATGTGAGTAAAAATACAACTATCAATGTGAGAAAACCAAAATCAGACCATTTAGTGCTAACAAAAATATATGTAGACAGCAATAACGCCACTATCAGAATTGAGACCAATGATCATTTACTATCTGCCGGTGATAAAATGACTGGATCACTCAACATGAATAATAATAAAATTACAGGCCTTAGAGAACCAGAATCAAACATTGATGCTGCATCAAAGAAATTTGTCCGCAATAGGAACATCCCGATGTTAACATCGTTAATGATAATCAATGATGGCACGACCACAATTAGATCTGGTGATAATACTCACGTAAAAACAGTTTACAAATTTCGCAAAAAGTAAATGGAATCGTTGAAGATTTCTTTGGATAGCCAATAGATATATAATATACTATGCGTCATCTATGCATTGTCAGCGTCATATGTGATAGCACCAAAGATAGGAATTGATGTTTCGGTTGCAACAAAAATTGCTAGTATTCCTAATATCATCGCAAAAAATAACCACGTGGGCGGTACACGAGAATGCAATAAAGTTACACATAGCTATGCTAGCATATTCCAAATTATCTTTGTTGATATCATCCGGTCTCATTACCAGATCAAGAATTCATAGAAATGATTCAAATGTACCATGATGCAATGACTGTGTCAGAATTTACGAAAAATGACATAGAACACCGGTTTAAAAAAAAAATCGGAATCAGAATCAGGGTTTAACAAATAATGTCAAACAGTCAAAGATAGTCACAATTACTACAAGAGATGATCGTCGATAATGCAAGAACGTTAAACACATCAAGCTTAACTAATTCCAACTGTGATTACAGGAAAGGAAATAGCAATAGCACATTAGATCAAAATCATTCGGTGGGTTGCATGCAAATGTATTTGCCCAAAAAATAAACCATATGGAACACCGGACTGGAATGTTATGAGTTTACCTAATGACAGTTATCAAATCTAACAGATCACCGACGAGTTTCAACGCAGAATCAGCTCTATCACAGGAAAGGAGTGCAAAATAGCTATTACTATTCAAGAACTTACATTATCAGCGATGATAGAAATATCAAATCTAGATTATACCATCGATATATATCAGTCGTCGATTCGAACTGTGCTAGGATGGACAGAAGTACAAACACTAGCACCTGCAGCAATACCGTTGCAGAAACGATATGGTTACAGATAGACAAATTTTTTTAAACCTTCTAGAGTTTTCGAAATATTTTGCATGTTTGTAAAGAGTTCACTGGTAAACGATGAAATATCTTATTTTATTGCGTTTGATGGTGAATGGATTCGCAAGAAGATAAGACCATTATATACTTATGACGATGATAAAAAGCCGATAGTCGATAATAAACTTATTAAATCATTTTACCACGCAATTAATTCTGAACATCAACGGGTATTAGGTGATCTGCAACCTTTTTCCTTAATAACACAATGCTTAACGATGCTACGCATCAGCAGATTATTGAAATGATACAGCATATAATTCAAGTTGCATCAGCCGGTGATAGATTCGTTGATTTTCATGCCCCATACACAACATTTAGGCAATTATCTGCAGCACATTATAAAATAACCGAAGCAAAAATAAAAATATTTTTTTAACGCGGATATACGTTCCCGAGCTAAAAAATTACTCAACTACGCCATCGATGAATATTTTCCAGCGATATTAGAATCATGGAGGTAAATATCCCCACCGGCAAATATTCCCAAACACAACAATGATCCATACGGTGAAGGTCGTCATATATTACCAGGTGTTGTCAATATAACATCAGTAATCGCAGTTAACTTTGTATGTAATGCAATTAATGGATGTTATCGAGTACAGCTTGAAAATCCAGTCAGACCTAACAGGGATATATTTTATATACATTTACACCTTAAGCACCCCCTTGATTTTTGATTACATTAAAACAAGTTAATCCAGTTTATCTGCGATGTAATAATCCGCTATTGTCACGGATACATTTCAAACTTACTAACCAGGCCGGACACCTTGATTTAAAATAAGACATTTAATCATCAATCTGTATGTGCTGTTCGTGAGTTCATAGAACATCAACGTCATCGTAGGATCTTGACGTTCATAGAGAATTATGTAAAATCTGTTTCTGAGTCGAAGTTCTACGAAAGCTATGAACACACAATCAGTTATTTATGTGGTGTTATATATGTACCAACAGGTGAGCTTTCGTATACAACAAAGAGGTACTCGATAGTGCCGTTAGAACAATATTGACACTTCGACTCAAAGAACAATTTATTTTTAACATAATTATTGATGAATACGCGATAATAGCTGTTGATAACGCAGTCACAGTTAAAAAATCTACAGCGAGATCATATTGTTTCGACTATGTGATAGAGATCAAGTTATGAATTATGAACATTCTTGCCTTAAATCTGATTCAAAATAAAAATAAATGTCATGATCTGATTCTGAATAAATAGTTTGCTTCAGAATAAAAAAATATTATAATATGACTCTGAGCAGCAGGGAGGGCGAACCCTACAAAATTTTGCGACAAAATCGATTAAAGCCTCAGAATGCCAAATGAAGCCTTCCTACGAAATCTCATATTTTAACCAAAAAAAAAATAAAGACCCCATTTTACAAATGGAGCCTTAGCGATTTTGTCGTAAATACATTGTCATAACCACCCTCAAAATTGCTGCCATCTACGTCGCAAATATGTTGTCATCTCGCCCTCCCTGCTGCTGATTAATACAAATTATTTGTTAGCTTTTCACAAACAGACTAATCGATAATACTTCACCACGTAAATCAATTAAATTATTTGACTGATCGGTGAGTGTAAAATTAATTCTAGTTAGCAAATCATTTTGACATTGCATATAGACTGGATTAGTCGGATTCTCAACAATTAAAAATCCTGGGGGGGGGCTGTTGGCGCAAATGAATGTAACCTTGTCGGGCTTGATTTGATTGTTCCATATTAATTTGATAACTTCCTTCGATTACATCACACGTTAAATTAAGTGCGATCACCGATGAAATATCCACATTGTTCGGTGCGATATGTCTACCGTCGCCGTCGGGAGAATTATTATGAGTGAGGATAATAGGATTTGGCTGGCTATCTTTCCATGATTGATAAATTTTATTAAATCCTTCGTCGATGGCAGTTCTGAGTTTTTTCTTTAACTCGGGAACGTTATATCCTGGTAATTTATAATTTGGATTTTCATTTATATTTTTTTATAATCTTGGGCTGAACTAGTTTTTGAAATCGGGTTATTTTCATCAGTGAAGAGATTAGTAATCCTCGAATTAAATATTTCCATGTCATCGATGATTTTATTACCCGCAGCGACTACACTAGTAAACTCAGCATGTGTAAGAAGGCCAGATCTTAACGAGGGTAATAACAACAAAAAATCATTATTCATTCTATCAAGGATGTGATCTTTAATATCTACAAATGTTGGACTTGTATCATGCATTTCCAAAATTTCGTCCTCTCGTATAATATAATCATTAAAAAGTGGAATTATCCATGCATCTTCACCATATTGATTCTTATATCGATATCTTTTTGTGAAGTTTATATCCTCGAATTTTTTATAAGTTTTTGATGGATTTTCAGGTCCTATTTCATCAGTGACGTAATCAGATTTTACAGGCTCGGGCGTGGAATTACCAGCATTTCTAGGTGGATCTTCGGGCCATCCTAATACTGTTCTTATTGAACTGTTATAAATATCTACAACATACCCAGGAGAGCTTATTTCAATTGTAGATGATAATGTAGGTTCATGAACTGTTATCGCAATTTTTGATTCCCGTCTAGTAATGGATTTTATTCTACGTTGTAATTCATTATAAATTTGCTCAATTTGATAGGACCCAGTTGGTATTGAAACAACTTTCCAATCTGGAGTGTCATCTTTTTTATTTCTATATGCAAATACCAGAGAATTATTAGGTCTCTGACCACCAAATGGAACCGATCTGATATTAGGCCAACTATGATACACTCGTAATTTTGCCAACGCGATTTCTTTTACTGAAACAGGGGAAGGAAAATTCACACTGAATTTAGGGTTTGTTGACGATATTGATATCATGCTTGTTTTCCGCGGAGTGGTATTTTCTGCTATCCGCTGATGTAGTTGAATCTCTTGCGACATTATTATTATTATTTACAATGTCTAATTTTGCAATAGATGAAAAAACGCTAGCGTTTTTAATCGTATACGTATCATCGCGGAGAATTCGTCTTCGGTAATTATCGTATCATCAATCGATGATGACATCAACGAGGATAATTGTGAGTAACCGTTAGATACTGCTTGATGTTTTACTATATAGTCGTTAAGTTTTTCTTGAGAACAGGATGATATTTTTTTAGTAATAGCATTTGCAATTCCAGCAAATGTTGTCACCGCGGAAATAGCAATTGGGACAGCAATCGGAGCTACCATTGTTACTGAAGATAGTATAATACCAGCACCGGCCATTATACCAGATACTGAGTATACTGTAACATTAATCGCGGTAATTCTCCTGCGATACTTTTTAATTTTTATTTCATGCTCATCAATGAGTGTTTTGAGTTTCGTTAAAAACTCTTTGACGGTATCATAGCGATATTGCGATGACGGAATCATATTATTTTAAAATCTCAAGTGGTTTCTAATTGTTAAAAATTCTAATTTAGATCAGCTACAAACTCCATGTACCATACAAATGATGTCTTATTTAAATTAGGATCAGTGCTTGTTATTGTAAACCGTTTGTATTCACCCACGTCAATAGTCGATGAAATCACGTTGTTGTATCCATATGAAGTCGATGATGATATATTAAACTGGTTCAGTGACATTTTTGTTAATCGATAAATACCCTTGTTTGACACAGTGAGGGTTTTTGTATTCTTTTTAGGTTCCCAATCTAATGATCCAGAGAGAACTGTGTATACCATATTTATGATATCCTTCTCATGAGGCATCTTTATTTTTTCAAGTAGCGGAAGATTGTCTGTTTTAAACTTTGTAATATCCTCGATAGATTTTTAATATTACTAATGTTATCTCTAATAATATTAAATCCAGCATCATTAATATTTTTAATATTGGATTTAATTTCATCAAAATTGGATTTAATTTCAGCGAGAGATGGAGAGGTTACCGCTGGTGTTCCAAAAAATCTATTAATCCTGTTAATTTCATCAAAATTGGATTTAATTTCAGCGAGAGATGGAGAGGTTACCGCTGATGTTCCAAAAAAATTATTGATAATATTTCTACGAAGGGAAGTATACGTTGTTATATGTTTTTCAAGTTCTTCATCTAAATTTTTTAATGCATCTGTGATTGTAGAAACAAGTACACCTGGTTTGAGTTTTCCATCATTTGAATATAACACTATTGTATCTTCAACGATGTCGCGTCTTCGTATTAAGACATCATCCAATGAAACATTACTAGATTTCAATTTGCCCTGTCGATCTTGAAATACAACTATTTCCCCAGGATCTACACTTGACAAATTTAATGTCTCGGCGATTTCATCTTCGATTATTTTTTTTACATTTTCGACAGCGAATTTACTATCGGTTTCTGTTTTTTTTTACTCTGATAAAGGTCGTCCCCAAATATCAATCATTATACGAAAACTCTAACGTTTTTCTAAATCATAACGCTATCGTTTTTGCCATTGCCCACTAGTATATTCATTAACAACAACTTGTGGTGGTTTCCTTGGAAATCTAGATATCTCTGCAAGGTCGTTTAATACTTCACGACCGCATATCGGTGGATCATTTAACCGTTGTGTTGGTAGCGTAGAATAAAAAATTGAAGATGATTTTGTTATTGTGGATATATATCGCATGAATTCTTTTGGTGGAGCTAAACCATATGAATCAAAATATACAATTCCACGTGGATCAATTGCATATGCGACCCAATGAGTTCCTTTTCCGCTGCTGTTATCAAGATTGATAATACCCGTTTCATTTTTCATTGGTTTTGACGGTAATTGATCTCATGAAAACTCCTCTAAAGTTTTTTTTTATTGATAACGATTTTACAGCATCAATTAAATCAAAATTGGACATTGGTGAAAATCCAAGGAATGTTTCCACTAATAAGCCGTTCCTGGTATTCTTAGGTTCGTGCCCTTGTACCAATTGTATGGGGTTCCTGGTAGTCATAGACCCTTTTTCTTTTTTTATAGCCATTCCCAGTAGCTTTTTTCAGGGCCATTCCTGCAGCAGTACCAACGGCTCCTAACGCTGCCGCCTTCGCAACCGCTGGGGCAGCCGCTGCAATCAATGCTGGAATAGCATCTAACAGCGGGAATATACCACCCGATTTTATCATATTGGCGATTGCTGCTTTCGAAAAATCAATTTGAACTCCTCGTTTGTTCTTTAGCGCATCATTTAAATGTTTTATTTGACGATCTCTCAATGATAATTTATGTGCACCACCGGACATTTGAGTGGGTTTCTGGGTTATTGTGGTTCCACATTCTTTAGCTGACTTTGATTTCAATTTCTTGACCTGACCATCCGTAAACTGGACATTAACAATACTATATGTCATTCTATTCTACAACGTAATTTACACATTTAATTGATCTTATTGTGAAAATCCTAACTACATGTTTGGAAAATCAAAGATTTTCTACTGGTGCATCAATAAGTCTCATTCGTCCGCCAATTCCTTCTAACAACATTGATTTGTCACTGAGAATGACAGCAACTGCTCTATAATCAGCTATACCAGCAGGGCGTTGTACCCGAGCTTGGAAGTATATATCAACAACAGTTTGTCTCATCATGTCAAGATGTTCCAATGAAAAGTAATAAATCAGATAGTGTTTTTCAAAATCAATTTGCGATATTTGCAAACCAGTATCAACATTTTGATCACGACCCATAAACGACAATATTCTATGATATACACGTGCTACGTTGTTGTTTTCATTATTAAGCTGTATAATCTCTGCTGGCTTTTGTTGTCCGTTTATTCTCAACGAAACTTCACTTACTCCTAATTTATCAAATATCATATGACTAGATAATTGACGACCCACTCGATTTGCATCCTGTAACGCTATAAAGATATGACGTGGAGCTGAAACACCTTGTTGTGATGCTAAGTGCCATGTAAATGTGCCATTTACATTATCCTGCTTCGTATCAGTCGTTGTTGTTAGCCAACTTAGCAATGATTTTCCACCTGTGTCCATAAACGATAGTAATTGTTGCTCTATTGTAACTGCTGGTGTCAAGACGGGTATCCATAGAACCAATTTATTTAAAATGACTTTACAATCAGCAACACCATTAGCACGCCAGATTGCATCATTGTCATTTTCCTTTCGCACTAACACAACCGTATGCTTTGCTCCATAGATGACTTTTCTGACATTTCTACAGAATCCGAATATGTGATGTAACGGAATTGCACATGAAAACCGTCGACGCTGTCCTTTTATTGATCCTTTTCGTGTTGCAAATCCTAGATTGAAATTATCATTGACCTTTTTTAAAATGTCGAATGGATCAGCTGATCTAACTTCACGGTCTAGATTAGCATCGAGTTGTTGATCAGCTTCTGCAGTAGCTGCCGCAGTTAGTACTTTAATAAACTGAATATGGTCAGCATGATCAGAAGTATCCTTAGCAAACATCATAGACGGACCAGCCGATCTTGTATAATCATCAGAATATCTCGCAAGTCCGATTATTGTTGTTGCAATATCAACATTTTGTTCTATTGATTCAATTTCTTTTCCATCAATGATATATCTTGCACTGTTAAATAGCGCCATAATGCCATTATTTACGAAACCAACTCGGATATTTGGGTTATTCCCATATGGTGTATCAGCTGCAACATTTGTTACAAGCTCTCCTTCTACTTCAATAAATGCCTCACACGGCAAAAAGTATCTACTTGTATCTTGAACTTGAAGTTCAACTCTTCCCCGTTGATTAGGCTCTCTTGCAGGATAGGCATAATACTGATAGTTAATTTTAGAATCATCTTTATTTACCGGTGCTGCCATATCAAACGCTGGATCAGCAATTTTTTTAAATGCCATTTATACTAAAACGTTATCGTTTTTTCTAAATGTAGTAATGCTATCATTTTCTTTTTCATCTGAAATTTTTACGATTTTCTCCAAGACCACTTCCCGCTATCATACTTGCAATATTACTACTATCTGGTGAAGTCATTGCTAATGATGCTAGTTTTTGTTCCACTGCGTTATTTATCACTTTACTGACATTTGCAGGCATCACTGTTGTTGAAGGTAGCGGTGTTGAAACCATTTGTGGTGGTTTTCGTCCGAATCTAGATTTCACCAATGACGTTATTCTATTTTTTGCGGTAGAAAAGGCCGTTCCTGCAAGATCTCCAACAGCGTTAATTCCCTTATTACGAATAACATCAATGGCTTTCATCGCTAATTGTTTAGCAATTGGTGCTACTTTTGGGGCTATTCTTGTGAATAAACCCGCTATGGTATTTCCAAGGCCGTCTCCATAGTATGCCCTATAAACGGGCAATCTTGAGTTTACCACATACACGTTTGTTGGTTTATTGTGATTATAGTGTACTATCATCTTATTTGAAATGACTTTGTAATTTCTAAATGCAGGCATTTCAGAAATTTCAATCGCTATAATAACCACTAAATTTCCCTGAAATTCCGTCCATTAACTCATCCAAGAGTTCTCGATACGTATGAATATCAATTATCCCAACTTGGAATAATTGTCTGCAAATATCAAATGCTTCATTAGTTATTTCGATTGAGTTATTCCCAGCTCGCTTACCGCCCATAATAACCTCAAGTCGTGATATATCATTAATGATATCACCAGGACATATATGAGAATCATGATGAGAACTTCCATAACCCTCTCCTGAAGAACTTGCTAGTTCGGAAACGTTTTGAGTTTCTGGAGCTGGTTCGGAAACGTTTTGAATTTCTGGAGATTGTCGACCTTGACCTTGACCTCGACCTCGTCCTCGACCTCGACATCTACCTCGTCCTCGACTTTTTTGTTGTTCTTTTGTTCTTTTCGTTGTTGTTGTTGTTGTTTTTTTAGTTCTTGTTGTTCTAAACCATACCTATTAACTCCCATTTGAAAAGCTCTGTACTCCAATGTATCCTTATTTAAATTGCCGGGGATATTTTTATTAATTTTATATATCCAATCCACCCATTCATTTCTTTTTATTGTGGTTTTTTTTATACTCGTCTTTTAAAAATTCCCCCCTGTTATAATAACTTCTTACAGCGAATTCACCAAATGGTATATAGTCTTCATTTTTCAGCAATTGAATTCGTCTGATTTTTTCTATAGCTTCATCAGTGAATTTCTCGTTAAAAGGAACACTTTTTTAACGGGGTCATCATCAATATTAATATTACCCATTTGTTGTATTTCTCGCTGAGTTTGTAACTCATCTGAAAGTTGTTTTATTTCCTCCTTGGTTTTTTCACTTTCTGTAGCAATCTTTCCCAGTACATCAATAATAGGTACTGTTCCTTCTTTAGGGATGTCGCCGTATATAGCACGTTTTGTTGCAAGTTTTACATCTTTAGTGGCTTTAGTTACAGGGGCAAAAAGCTGTTCACTCCCAATAGAAAAGTCAGTCTGCGCTTGCTGTCTAAGTTGTAGTTTATCTCGCACGTCATCTCGAATTGGTATAAACTTTTTCAGTAATGCTAACCTCTCACGGGCTAGTCTGGTAGTTAATGCTTCTGATGTCATTATTGGAAATGCTAACGTTTTTTCAATTGTGGGTTTCAATGCTTACATTTCCAGACTCATCAATCAAACGTCTTATAGATTTCACTTTCAAAGCAATCTCTGACCGAACTTGGTATTGTTCCCCGAGTTTCTTTCTAATTGCTTCAACTATACTAAATAGCCGAATGAATAAATTAATATCATTGTTATACAAAGAAACATTAACCGCTTTTTGGATTCTTTTTATCAGTGAATACATTTTAGGTAGGACATATCTTCCATGTTTCAATTGTATATTAATTTGTTCAAATTCATTCAAAAGTCTGTCTTCATTTAAAAATTCAGAAAGTACAATTCCTTGATTTCTTAAATTTGATATTTCTGTGATGATAGATGTAATATCATGAAATTCCATTTATTGAATATTATTAATAATGTATTTTCTTATCTTTAAAATATTTTTATCGATTCCCAATATACACCCCCCCCCCAAAAAAAACATATACAATGCCTGTCTCTTCCTCATTCGAGTTCCGAGGCAAGGGAGGGCACATACATTAAAGACTTATACAATACCCTAACCCCCCAATCGAGTTCAAGGGCGGGTTATATGGGTATTAGACGTGAAATCCAAGTGATTTCTTTACAAACATTGAACATATAACATGAAGCCTCATTTGGAAACCTCTTTCGCGCCAAACGACGTCAAAGAGGCCCAGAGGGGGGACAGCACATTCTTGGAACTCATTTAGTGCCTTCGCATTAAATAAGCCCAAGGGGCCACAAACATAGATCTCCCAATTGGAAGCTCTAACGTAACAAATGCTATATTAGGTCTTCCGGAAGATATGTTGTGGGGGGGACAGTACATTACATATAGGATGATTATATATACAATGCGATTATATAGGATGATTATATATACAATGCGATTATATAGGATGATATATATACAATGCGATTATATAGGATGATATATATACAATGAGATGATAGGATGGTATATATACAATGCGATTATATAGGATGATATATATACAATGAGATGATAGGATGGTATATATACAATGCGATTTTATAGGATGATATATATACAATGAGATGATAGGATGATATATATACAATGAGATTATATAGTATGATATATATACAATGCGATTATATAGGATGATATATATATACAATGAGATTATATATATACTAGGGACAACACATTACATATAGGATGGTATATATACAATGAGATGATAGGATGGTATGATAGGGACAGTACAGGACGATACAAACATGAAACGACGGGGCGGACCTACACCCAATCTACCAATCAAAAGCAACCCAAGAAATTAACCATTGTTGCAGTTGAAAAAATTCAACCACACCATGTCAATGGCGTGGGAGTTTTGATTGGCATATATTGGGCTTCGCTTAAAGCCCCAAACTTTTACGGCTCATATTATATATAAGGTGATAATAAGACCAGTATCGATAAGCGAGTGTGTATTTATTTTCCTAGCATTTCATAGTGAAAATTGTGTAGTAATTTCAATGGAAACTAAATATTTAAATAAAACATTAAAACAAGAAATACAACTGTTAAATAATAGCAATTTTTTTATTATTTTCTATAATATTACGATTAAATAATCGTAATAATAATGTATTTACATGACGAGATAACTCTGTCATGGGGATCCCTGTCAATTCAGGACCTGCTATTTCTTGAATGGTTCGAGAATTATATTTTCTGCGTCATCGATAATTTTATTACATACCACACTAAAAAAACTAAATTACATGTAATGCGCTTTACTATTTTGACCTCACATACAATCTATTTTAATTTGTAATTACAAAGTAATTTCATTTTCATACAAAATCTAAACAGCGCTGTTAACGTACGTAATTGGGATTTTTAAAAAATCTATTAATAGAACCTTGACCCAGTGTCTTGTGTTACACACGCGCGTTTCGGTACAATAACCATATTTACTATTTGTTTATGTGGCTGTTCCGGCTGTTCCAGCTACTGTCATTTACTTTTTTAATACATGTATGCGTGGATATTGCGAATAAGTATTGACAAAAAAATATATGTACATAATTATATTAACGTGAAACGTTTTTAGCGTTTTGCCCTATGGAAAATCGACTACTTTACCCCATGGTAATTGGTCTGAATTGTAAAATCATGCAAATATGACTAAAATAGCATAACTCACTATTGAGAGTTATCTTGTAAATAGGAAAACTTTATTCTATGTCCATTTTTCTTTGAGATAGCTGTTTGATAAATCCCTTCAGCAACTTTTCGTACTGAAGGCATACATATTCCAAAATATTTTCCCGCAGCATTCATTGAATGAAAAACTCTTTCTTCATTCGTCGTTGTATCAAATGATTTAACTCCCTTGCGTCGTTTTGAGTATTTTCCTGTCTTTCCTCTTTTTGTATTCTCTCTTTGAGAAATGCATTGTAAATTGGAAATCGCGTTGTTTAAAGGATTAGTCAATATGATCAATAACATTACCATCTTTAATCAATCCATAAAATGCTTCATATACAATTCTGTGAACGTAATAGTTCTTTCTTACAGCAGTAAATTGGAAGTATCCTTGATTATTAACAAAACCAATTGGCTTTTTCAGTCTACAGTGTCTAAGATCACCATCAGCAGATATTTCATAATTAACGAATATTGGATGTGGTCTGAATTCTTGCTCCATTTATATATAATAATACTATTTGTCTAATTCATTATTTGCTTTAATTATAAATCTATTAATGTAGTCTTGAGGGGTTTTTATGATTTTGTCTTCGACAGAGTCATGGTTAGGGTCAATGATAGCGTTTTCTATTTGTTTATCATAATAACTTATTAATTCTCTAAACCGCTTACCCCCACAATTGATACATAATTGTGATTTTCCTCTCACACCCACTCCACAATTTATGCATGGTGCCGGGCCTGTCGAATTATTTCTGACACTCTGTAAGTGATATCCACAGAATTCACCTCTACATGATTTATTACATGGGGTTACTGATCCAATCATAAGCCATTTGCAGTGATTCATTATATATAAACGAAATTTTCTATTCAAATACTTGTCTTATTTAAATGAATGAAGAATTCAAGAGATTATCGGCAATCAAGACTTGGAAAAATATTAAATTCAATCTTGATAGAACCCTCGAAGACGTACCAAAAGAGAGAATAAATAATAGAAGTCTGATTAGAAAAATACGAGATTGTGTTAATGAGTTTAAACAGGACGGCGCATCACACACCTGGTCAACATTTAACATTGATGGTGTTGTTGATGCTAGAATGAATGATGAAACAGCAGCTATGATACTATCACAACTTGACAATAAACGGTATTTTCTCAGAGTGAAATTCATTATCAATTTAGAATCGGGCGATTGGGTTATAAGAGACAAATTTGAGCCAATTCTCAAAGATAAGACAACAGTCATTGTTAGCTGTGATTCCAGACCAGAGCTGTTAACTGGAATTGATGAAACATACTATGAAAAAGCGTATCCAGAAACAGCAATTGTTTATGGGATGTATCCGTTAAATAAGAAACCTGACATTGGAAAACTAGCACCAATGAAACAGTCAATGTCATTGGAAAATCCACTTAATTGTGTGGCACAACGTTTCATAGAACACTTTACAAATGCACTCCGTGGGAATAAATTAACCGATCTAAGACGTAAAAAAATAGATCAATGGGAGCTAACAGTGAAAGAGAACGGAGCAACTATTTCCGATATAGCTAGATTGGAAAAGTCGTTGAGATTTCCGATAACCGTTTCAACGATAACTGGCGAAGTATTATACGAATCGAAATACAATAAAAACGGAGCTCCAATCAAAATTATTGATCATAACAAACACGCATGGACATCCGCAGTTACAATATTCCCTCGAGACAGAACAGTAAAATATATCCCAGAAGAATTCACCAAGGATGGCATTCTCACTGAAGAAAGATTATTCGATGCTATTGCTAGTTAGTGTAAAAACGACCCTGTATCAGTATGGCTACTTCATAGTTTTGAAGATGAAGAATGTCAATTCAATCAATTTGTGAGACCTAACGGTGAAATATCGTACTGAAAGTCTACATAATAGGATGAAAAATCTAGCAATAAGTCTCAGTGAAAACGCTAGCGTTTTTAATGGAAAATCCGACGATTACGAACAGTTACTTACAAATTGTTTTACAATTCCATCGGTTTCAGCTCATTTTGCAAGAAAGAAAAATAATTGGAAACCAACACGAAAAGAGTTTTTACAGGATGTTCAATCCAGCTGTCTGGAATATTATCATGGCGGTCTATGGAACGTTAAGTACAATCGTGAAAGTATGATATCAGTTGATATCATTGCCTGTTATCCAGGAAGTTTTCTAGGATATGGATTCGCTGGTGAGTATTTTAAACGGTTTGGACATCCCACACATGAAATGACTCGCGTTGCTATTAATGGACCACTGCCTGATTTTGATTTGACCGGTTTTGCTCGCGTAGTATCATTTGAATTCGCTGAGGACTTCATCCGTGTTGTTATGTTTGGATTGGTAGTCACATGGCTGAAAGGATGTGGTTACCAATAGTGTTATTGCGATATATGATTGATTGTAAAATGTTAGTTTCGTTGATTGTCAGCGAAGCGATTATCTCATATCGAAAACATACCAATGTCTGGTTACCAGAACCAGAATGTCTTGATAGTATAATCGATTAGTCTAGAAAATATATTGATGCTGACGAGGAGTACATCATTGAATGGTCAAAAAAGATATTTAATCAACAAAATAGTGAAGCAAAGGATCTTGGCCGAAGGATAATCGGTAAATTTACACAAGGTGGAAAACAATTCAACTTTAAAAGACAATCCTCACGATTGATTATAGATGATGCCGAATACGACTTCGTTATTAAAGATGCAGTAGAGAAAAATAGATACGCAAATTGTAAAACAGCCTTCTTGTCCAATAAAACAAAGTTAGGTAGAATTGTTACTTACAGTGATGGAGAAAGCTCTGCATATCTACATTTAAGGGCTTCTATGCTGGGTTATGCATCTATCAATTTATTTGCAATGATAAATAGATTTCCTAGTATAGCAGTTAGAGGTGCAATTGATTCAATGTATGTCGATAAAAAATATATCAGAGGTAACTAAATTTACTAATAGCGAAGAGACTTTGGGAACATGGCGAATTAAACGTGAAATACAATGCGATTATTCTAAATCAGCAGACGTTGAGATTAAAAGCAGATACCTGAAAAACGATAATTCTATCAGTGAAAAATCCGAAGGATTTTCTATGTCTAAAGCACCACCGATATCAGATCCAATTTGTAGATATAAAACAGTTTGTTTAAACGGTTGTGGTGGATCTGGAAAGACAACACGTGTGATAGAATTATATCGAGAGAGAACGTCCATGATTGTACTCACACCAACCCATAAACTAGCGAGAGAGAAAAAACAACGCCAAAAATCCAAAGGATTTTCCGTTGAAGATTGCACGTATCATAGTTTTTTTCGATACAAGGGCGATACTTGGACTCCTGAGCGAATGGGTGAAAACTTTATTCATGCGGTTATTATTTGGGATGAAGCATGTACTGTTTCAGAAGATGTATTAAAAATGTTTCTTGATTGGTTATTGCAAAATAATACAAAAGTTATATTGTGCGGCGATCATGGTCAACCACCACCATTTGTTGGTAGAAGTCCACATAATTGGTTAAAAGGATTTGTTGATTATTACGAAGAAATTGATACTGACTTTAGAGCACTCGATGAGCAGTTACGTGAGTTTAAAAAACTAATTAGATTACAACCCGATAGAATTCAATGTGAAGTAGCGCGTGAAATAATTTCTGAAACGCCTATGAATGATTTTTGGGAAACATAGAGACCAAATGATTTTGTAGTAGCAAGTAGAAAGATAGTCAGAGACGCACTTCAGAAAAAGTTGTTTGAGCTACACAAGAAAAAATTCCCAACGTTTACAGTACCGTTGTGTTATAGACCATTGGATACACGAAAGCAGAATATTGAAGTTGAAATTCCAGGCCAGACGGAGAAACAGATTCTAGTGTTAAATGATATTGTGCTAGTTGATATCAATACTGTAGAAGATGCATTATGCGCTGATAAATCACCATGGACGCTTGGTTATGTAACAACAATACACTCGTCACAAAGATTGACCATCACGGATACAACTGTTTAGATAGTTGATAATCGCATTGAATGGTCAAATTTAGTCTATCTCGCAGTGTCCAGAGTACGACGAATAAATCAACTACGAAGGATTGTTTTCGATGATGATTTTAATGCAAACAATGATAGCACTGATATTAGCATAATTAATAAAAACTCTCTGGTTACAAACAACAGGACAAAAAAAAAAACAACGAGAATTTGATATTGATGCTGAAGTAATAATCGCATTAAAAGAACAACAGAATAATTACTGCGCCAGTTGCAATTGTATAATGCACTGGCAGTATTCGGATAAAGACCCTCGACAATTCACCGTAGACAGAAAAAAAAACAGTCTTGGTCATGTCAGAAACAATGTGATGTTGACCTGTCTTGAGTGCAATAGACGTAACGGAGCTAGTTAAGACCAAGTGGCGGTAATTGAGTATCGTCCGGTATGACTTGTAGTTGTTCGCGTGTAAAACCACGCTGAGGTGCAGTTGAATCCAATCTGTAGATTGGAGTTCTACCAGTTGATCGCGTTATGGTTGAAATTTTATGCGTAGTAACACTCCATATAGGATCAGTAGCTCTTCTTTTACCGCCTTCAAGTTCTCCTGGTTCGTATAAATATCTCACAGAAACATCACCGAGAAGTGGCTGAGTGCTAACCCGCTGTGGTTGTTCGGGAATATACTCTTTTTTATTGCAATATTTGGTTTCATATTAATAGTTCGAGTAATCTCGTTATTTAACGCTACAACTACACTCGGTAACCTTTGGACCCATTCACGAGATCGTTTTTCTTGGATGAATTCTTTTGCATATTGATATCCAAATAACCGTTCTGCAAGAGTTCGATTAAATCGTTCTACAATTGCCTGATCACGATGTAACGCAGTATGTCCCCGTCGTATTGTAACATTATGAGTTTTCATTGTTGATAGAACAGCACCTTGAAACTCTTTGCCAGGATCAACTTGTAATAGATTTGGCCATCTTAGAGGACCTCGTCGATAAATCCTTTCAAATCCAGAAGCGACTTCAGAAGCTGACTTTGTTTTCAATGGGTCTGCCTGTTTAAATCGACTCGCAATATCAACTTCAGTTAGCGCGTATTTGTAACCATGGTCATGTGGTAAAAACAATAAATCAGCCTGATGAACTTCATTGGGTACTGTAACATCAAAATGAGAATAATTAATTTGTTTAGGCGGTGGTAGATAAATTTGCCATATAGCTTGTTTGGATAACCAATCTTCCGCAGTGGACTTTTTCACTTTTGCAACGTTAGCGAGTTTACTAATTGCTGCTTTACCCTTCCATTATCCTTTCGGAGAATAATAAATAGATTCCATACTATAAAAACACTGGTGTTTTTAATTACCAGCACCTAACACCAATTTGCCTTTCATAGCTGAAGCCAATTTTTCTTTAAAGGATTTATCGGGAATAGCATTTAACGCATGAATTAATTTTACATCCGCGAGATGTCTTTGTTGCAAATTATTGCTTTTATATGCAACATCATGAGCATGACATGCCTTATCAATAGCATTTATCGGATACTCACCAGGCCGGGGCTGATTTTGATCATCAAGTCTGATATCTAATCTCGTTCCGGGACCACAGTAACTATATCCTGGAAGGTGTTTTTCTCCGGGGTATTTTGCCCATGGGGTTCCGGGGAGTTTTCCAAGTTTTGCGGCAATATCACCTCCGAGTTGCTTTTTTTTTTTAAAATCTAAATTTTTTTGTACCACATGTTACACACTTACCAGTAAGCGCTAGTCTATTGTTTTTAGTTGTAATGGTTGTCTGATCGGTTGTATCAGTACGCTGTTTACATTTAAAACAATATAAATCCATAATTTATATATAGAGTTATGAATATAATTGATTTTTCAGCGACTAAAAGAAGAGAACCGGTGAAACACCACGCAGCGCTTCCGAATTCTGTCCGTGCCATTATAATCGGACCATCTGGATCGGGTAAAACACAATTGCTGCTTAATTTGATAATGCGATTTATGAAGTGGGATAAATTATATTTAGTTGCACCATCCGTAGATTTATCAACTGTGCTATGAAGTGCTAAAAGATTATAACGAAAATGCATCAGAAATTAAAGGTGAAAGTGTAATTGACTTTATTACTGATATTAATGATGCACCATCAGTAGAAGATCTCGATGGAGACATAAACAATCTTGTAGTGTACGATGATGTAATGTTAGATAATCAAAAGAACCCTGCTAGAATATTTTCCCGAGGTAGGCATAAAAACACTGATGTGATATATGTCACTCAACGATACACTCAAATTCCAAAAGTGATTCGCGATAACTGCAATATTCTTGCTGTATTCAATGGCGTTGATACACATACTCTACGAAATATTTGGCAGACATGGTGTTCCGATATGGACTTCAATGGATTTAAAAATTATTTTAGTCATGCTCAGTCAGTCCCATATGGATTTATAACAATAAATTTACACGACCCTCGGTCACGATATCGTATTGGACTTGATCAAATATTTGGCTAAATAATTTGTATTAATCAGCAGCAGGGAGGGCGAGATGACAACATATTTGCGACGTAGATGGCAGCAATTTTGAGGGTGGTTATGACAATGTATTTACGACAAAATCGCTAAGGCTCCATTTGTAAAATGAGGTCTTTATTTTTTTTGGTTAAAATATGAGATTTCGTAGGAAGGCTCCATTTGGCATTCTGAGGCTTTAATCGATTTTGTCGCAAAATTTTGTAGGGTTCGCCCTCCCTGCTGCTCTCTGAATAGATGAATAAAAAATGTTTATAAGATAGTCAGAAATGAATTTATTCCTCTGTGACAGAGTCAAAGGTTTTATGCTTTCACTTTGTTTAGCTGTTACCAGTGACGTTGTAGTTACCTTTTACTTTCACCAGTGACTTCGTCCCTGACATAATTATTGACATTCATTGTGTTTACAACTGATAGTTTCACGATCAGATTTAATAGTTCTCAATAATTGTTAACACGCGCATTCATACTTATTGTTTCTTACTCGTGAGATACTTTAGATCAAATTTTCTAAATCACGTGTGGAAGTGGAACGAATTGATCAAATTGTATGTCATCGACGGTCGCCAAGGATTGTATCATTGACTGCTGAATTAATTTAATTAACCGGTATTTAGCTGGCAATGCATATTCTCCCTTGTATCTTTGTTTCTGCAGTGATTAAAAACACTAATATTTTTTTCAGGATTAAGTTGGTCAGAAATTTTATACCGTCATGCAGCAATTTTCAATTGCAGAAATAATTTTTTTCTCTAATTGTCAGAATGTAATACACTTTAATTTTGATTTACTTAGTTCTGAAGTTTTAATTGGGCAATCTTTGTCAGAACAGCGCCGCCGCTTTATTATTTCACCCCGATGTGTGAAATTATCTCTTTATCTCTTTATTTACACTTATACATATTTACATGTATTGAAATCTAATTCCTGTTTATTTACGTATATTTACATCTAAATATATTCCATGTATACATATCTATATACATGTCTATTTACTTAAATGTACATCTATTTGAATGTTTATTTACTATTTGCATATCTACATATGTTTACATCTACATAGATTACATGTATTTACATCAATATCGATATATGTACATGTAAACATGTGTAATTAAGTTAGTTAAGATTGTTGGGACGTCCTAAATACAATTTTCGTTGAGGAATATATTACATACACGCACAAATGATAGCATTCTCTACGTTCAACAGATTTCTACACATACTCCTCATAATCATCCTCTGGTAGTGCAAAAGAACATCCACCAAGTAGTGACATGGTGTGAGGGTGTACTTTTTCTGTTGAGTTTCGAGTAAATAGTGCCGACCACCAATAATGATGTGGTCATATACTATATAAGCTGGTCAAAACTTGGAAACCCAAAATTAACTTGCAAGACGAGCGGGGCTTATTCGCTGTTTGTATTTTTCTTTTTTTTAATTATTATCCCTGATAAAATATAGAGAAAGAAGAAACCTGACAAAGTTAGAAAAACAAGGATAATATTTATTTGAAAAACCCAGCAAAAACCTAATTATTCATTAGTAAATAAAATTGTTTATAAGATACAAGCTCTACCTTTACTTGAGAACTATTTCCCCAATGACTTCGTCATCCACTTTGGCAATGACTAAGTCATTGGAGTTTGAATTTCTCTGTCTTACAATTGAGTAATAATATACTTTTGCTTGGAGTTTTTTTTTTTTTGTTGAAAATACCATCCTTGTTATATTATTTAAGACTTGATGGGGAAAATTTAACCCTCCAAAACAATTCGTAATGAAGCGAATACGATTTAAAATGCAAGCGAGATAATACTTTAATACTTCCATTTTTTAGCTGACAGTTATAGCGTTTCGTCATGAGTGGTTTTTCAAGACAACTGAAACTAAATTTGAAAGAACTTTTATATTTTCTTGTTCTATTCAGGAGTGGCAACGTACTGAAAAATTATTCGCTGTTCTTATTTCTTTGAAAATGTCGATCTGTATATTTTATTTGCGACATGTTGTACATAGGGTGGGAAAATGTCAGATCATTTGCCAGCTGCACGTATCGATATAAATTCTATTTATTCGCCTGTCTCCATATTCACAGATATAACCAGTCTTGAATTTTTTATTTGTATTACTGCGAGTACCACGAAATTTACAATTCTCACTCTGTGTAATGGATCACAAATTATTCAAAGAATTATTAAGTTTTTAGAAGTTGATATGATCTATCACAGGACCACTTTCGATTTATCCGTGAAAACATTCAAAGCAAGATTGTTAGCAATGAATGAAGAGGAAGGAAAACACACACACAAGGAATGAAAATCAAAAATGTACACTAACCCTACATTTCAGATAGGTCTCCCGTATCTAGACGTGCTATAAGGACAAACGCCCCAGTGATTTTTGTGACCAGACCACACATTCGAGCTTACACATGTAAACCATGTCGATGCACCTGGGCCCAAAAAAAATGAATTTTGTGGGCACCACTTGCCACAAGATAGTTGGTTAGCGTAATGGAAAAATGCTGCTTAAACTTGGCCAAGCTGACCTATAAACATTATGTAAACTCAAGCATTAGAAAATATTTATGATGGAAACTAACACAAAATACTGCTCCAGACACAAAGGCTATACATATAAATGCCAAAACATTCCTCTCTCAACAACTACCGGAAATTTGGCAACAATCAGAAATGTGTTATGTCAAACCTACTTTCTTCAATTTTGTTAAACGTGTGTACTTGGTGTCAACAGGTCACCCAACTGTCTTCATTAGAATATTCGTATTAACGCACGGTGTTTACAAACAATATCATGTGGCTTGAGACGCTCAAAGTGCCACACTTCCAGCACATAACAGCTAAAACGGGGTTTATTTCTTGTTTTCTTTTTCCATTCTAAGAGGGGCACATATGGATAGATTTATACTTAGACGATTATTTTGATATCTAAAAAACCAGTATCAGGTCTTTTGACCTATATAATAAAAGGTGTAAAATGATAACAGTACCTGATGAATACTAAATGCTTTGAATCTGCCAACTATATTACAAAAGTGCAGTGTTATTATAATTAGAATGGAAACTAATTTGGTGAGAAAAATAATATACATTGTTGCTTGTACCGAGAAAGGAAATACATGTCCTAGATTCTCATGCTGAGGCAAATGCATGCAAACCCTTGACTGGAATTTCCTTGTCTCGGTAGAAACTACAACATAGATTAATTCAGTTCCAAGCATAAGGAATGCAACATATAGAGTAAAATCAACGGTAAACAAAAAAAAAATTTTGCATGAAAGTCATCTAAAATATGCCATTGGTGTAACGTGTTGAAAAATCACTTCAATAAAATTTAATTAAAACTATTCTAATAGTTTTCTACGAAGTTACTAGGAAAGATTACAGAAACGCGAATATGGTTGTACATCTGCAACGTTTCGTCCCCATAAAGTCTGTTCAAATTTGGCTAAGCAGTTTTAGAATGTCAAATACTGATGGACTCATGATTATCAGTGCAAACTGCGCTCCAGGTTAAGGACCAAAGAATATTTATTACTATTACACGGCTTTTAAGAAGGAGAGATAAATATATGTATTGTTTGATTTCTTTACTTAGAATTTTGCATTCTGATTTAGCTTTCCTGTACTCATTTTTGCCTTCCTTCATTACTAATCAATGCAGACATGTAATATGAGAGAACAAAAATATTACCAAACTCTGCAGCTATATATTTTGACTGTACTGAAATATACCAAACAATACAGACATGTAATTAGACAGTACTGGAATATTATCAAAAATGAAGACATATTTTGACAGTACTGGAATAATACCAAACAATGCAGGTATTTTACTGTTTAAATTGACAGTAGTGGAATATTACCAAGAAAATGAAAATACTTGATGTGCAAAACCTCCGCTACAAACCACACTTTTGTTTCCAAATAATGGACATGGACAAAAGCTTCTATGAATATTCATGTCAAACTCCAGGGATCTAAATAACCAAGAGTTGTCCACATGTTCCGAACGCTCATGTCAAATTCCAGGGTCTATATATAACAGAAAATGAATAGCCAGCATACCCACGGACTAACCTAGAGACCAACAACACCATCTCTGTGTAGCTTATTCACCTTCCGTCAGGGGACGGTGTATCGTAAAACGTAACGGAATATGAGTTCGATTACAAAGAAAAGAAAGTTCTAGGCGGAAGGTCTTACCTCTTATATATAATCTTTGACAACATTTGGGTGTGTGTCTGTCTGTGTGTGCTTGTGTGTGTGTGTGAGAGAGAGAGGATGTAATTAAGAGATCGTACTTATCTCTGTGAGTGTAAGAGTTACATAATATTTGAGAAAACTGTTTACTTTATTTTGCGTCATTTTTGTTTCATGAAAACTAGCTAACGATAAATGTTCCTGCCTGAAATGTACAATCCTGACCTGTTACATTAATAAATGCAATACAATTGAACATTTGAGGAACAAAAATACTTGTATTACTTTGCTATCAGGCCATTAAAATTATGTTGTGCATGCATACTACTATACCGATGTTTGATGAACAAGTAGCTATTCCCACACGGGGTGAAACAAATCGAAAGGCCATATTAATAAAACTACGATGTCAATTAGGCTTGAGATACATTAGAAGTAAGTAAAAAAAAATTGGTCACAAAAATTCAAATTACTAAGAAAATGCGTATTTTGTTCCCGTTAATAACTGACAGTTTACAAGTAACTGAACGTTTAGAAACTAGCGTACAAACAAAAACAAATGGTTATGCGAACAAGGCGACAATTACAAGTCGAGCATTATTTCCCGGGTAAGTTGTGTCTCTCACGCAATGCATATTTATCGAGTCAGTCAACGTATCGCTTCTTTCGGGGGTATATCCATTCGGTTAGATATAAATATTTACTATGCCGATGAGAAATTATATCCTTGGAACCTGTGAGCGTAGCAAACATGAATATTTTTATGAGTCAAAGAAAGTATCAAAAAGTCTTTAATCCGTTTATTTAAACTCTGGTTAGTTCACTTTCATCTTTTACGTTTTTAATCATTAACAGATTATTTTTTTACTCAATGATATATTAAGGACTGATAATTCTTTTTTGTGGAACCATTCCTGCCTATGGATTAAAAATAACATTAAGTCACTATTTGAACATATTATACATAAGTGACCTATTCTATTGAGTCCAACTATCATTTATCTCGACAGGAAAATATAAAACACAATAAAGTTTGAGCTAAATCCTAAAAAATAGCATTGATCATGATCTATGGTGAAGTCGTGCGGAAGGACAGTCCTTCATCCGGGGAGGGTGTATAATAAAAAGTAATCGTAAATACGTTCGGTTATAAAGAAAAGATAGTTCTAGCAAGAAGGTCTTAATTCTCATTTATAATCTTAACGCGCGCGCGTGTGTGTATGAGAGAGAGAGAGAGAGAGAGAGAGAGAGAGAGAGAGAGAGAGAGAGAGAGAGAGAGAGAGAGAGAGAGAGAGAGAGATTTACTTCCAATGTTGAGGAACGGCGAATGCCAAGTACCCACGGGGGGGGGTAAGTTCTATGTCTGTCATAGCAGTGTTCCGCAATTTCGCTTTCACTTCCATCAGCAAAGGCATTTTCCTCGTCTCCATCAACACTGTCTGAAGCGTTTTTGCGTACAAAGCTGCCATGTTCTCTGCCGAAACAATATTAATTTATAAGATTTAGTTTTCTGAGAGGAAACAGTGAGTATTTCATGATGATTAGTAAATATGCATCAGATTGTCTCATCTGTACATACAAATTTAATATTTGTTCAAGGATCGGTAATATGAAAAGCATATAAACAGTATCTTATGTGATATGTAACATCTAGGGACTTCATGACATTGTCAATATTGTCATGTGACTCATCCTTTCAGACATGTACATTATGGTATGAGAAACTTTCATCAACAAAACCTGAATTAGTTTCTTGAGAACTCTTAAAATTTAATTTAAAATAGAAACAATGCCGTTATCTAAATGAACTTTGAGAAAGATGTACAATATACATACTCTTAAATACCATTACTCCTAGAATAATGTAGACCGGTAATGTACCCATTACATAAGTTAACCTGTGTTTAATTTCTCCTACTTACAAATAATGAATAACACGTAATTTGATTTGCTATCAAGTGATAACAAATTATAGTTTCGTTAGACATCGTTAATATCTTGCTTAGTGTATTTGTATGCCACTACATTATATAATAACAGATTTATTGAGAGTATTTACCAAACAATAAACATAATACTGAAGGAATATATATATATATATATATATATATATATATATATATATATATATATGTATGTATGTGTGTGTGTGTGTTTGTTTGTGTGTTTGTTTGTGTGTCAGTGTGTGTATATATATTATTATTTAATACGATATTGTTTCCTAAAGATCCAGAAGCAGTCACATTGCATGTATTTCATTCAATATTGCAAATCCTTTGCCAATTTTGCCAGGTAGAAGTAATATGTAAATTTTATATTTTCAATTTAGACCACAGACTAACTCTGACAAAATCAACATTTAGCAGCAATTTAGCGTGATGCAATTCATGTCTGCCATAGCTTATCATATTTCCAGGGGGATATGAATGAAAAAGAAAGGATCGAATTGCTTGCTGAGGAATCATTTTAAAATTCCATACGAAACAACAACGACTCTATCATGAGAATTAACTTTTCAAAAAATCTACACTTTTCCTTAGAGAATAATAAAGAAGATTAGTATTGAACGTAATGAAAAAGGTTCATATATAGCGGTATCAATCACGCAACAAAAATGTTAAAACTAAGTAGCATATTTCCTTAGGGAACAGGATCAGAAAACAGCGTATCACATTGTTCCCAATAAGATCTTAGCAAAGAGAAATGTGAATCTAAAACCATGCAAATTATCAAGGCTAACTATGCTGAAACTTCCTACTCGTCCTGTTTAGACTGTCACGTGTACACTGAACCGCTGAAATACAATCTATTCCGTGTAAACGTGATTAATCGCCTTGCGTTCCAAGAATTTCTACGTTGTGCGACATGAGAATTGTTTTTGTTAAATATAATGATAACAAATATAAAACCCCGTTAAGTTCGAAATTTAGTATTTTCCATATTTCAGATTACTTCATTAAACAAAAATTACATTTACCTCAGGTTCCGCAGGAAATATGACAGAATGAAGACCGCTACATGCATCAAGAAGCACAATTTATTCCAGAACATGTGCTGATATATTCATGCCGTAATGAATACTAATATTTTCAAGAATAAAACAATTAAACTTTCCCTTCCACATGCAGCTAAGTTTAATCTATTATCGTACTTAAATTTCCTTAAAGAGCAGCTGTACATGACACCAACAGTTATAAAATGTGTATTTGAAAAATGTTGACTATTATCTGACGGACTAAATGAAGAAACGAGCGAAGTCAGTCATATATAAATTACAAGAGAACAATTATAGCCATTTTCTTTATTTTCAGATTCACAATTCATAAACAGTTCTGATACATGAAAATAAAATTATCACTTAATGTCCATACAAAAACAACACGTAGCTTTAACACCACCAATATAGTCAGTGACGTCGCTCTTGTGCCAAGTAGATGGGTCATCTCTAACGTTATTTTAATAAAATGGCACAGCAGAAAGGAACTTGTTTGGAAATTATGGTATTTTTTGTCATATTGTGCATAGTGTAATCCGGAACAAACGTTTTTGAATCCGTCCCACTGAACTACTCTTTGTGGTCAGAGGTCACACACATTCATTAATTCTAGCTTTTAAATACATCAGTGCCACTTCACTTTATTGTATGTATGTATTTTATTATCAGATCTTTCCCGTCTTCTAGAAAGTGGGATACCAGTGATTGGTATTTAACGGACGAGTGTCACCAATTGGAAATTGATTAAGGATGTCAGACGTCAGCTTTATCCACAAACTGTGCTATCCCTGGATTCTGTAGTAGAATCTTGATAATAGTGGGCAGAAATAATAGTTTAATACAAACAATACTATCATAGAGGTTAGAGAAATTAAATTCGTACTCTACGGAGTTTCGAACCCAGGTCCGCGAGTAAATGGAACTCATCGCCTTGCCTGCACGCACCAACCCAGTATTGCAGAAATAATAGTTTCATAGAAACAATACTATCATACAGGTTAGACAAATTAAATTCGTATTCTACGGAGTTTTGAACCCAGGAACGCGAGTAAATGGCACCCATCGCCTTTCCTGCACGCACCAACCCAGTATTTTTGTGGTCACTACGCGTATGTAGTTCAGCCTCTCTGCTGCTATGAATTAAACAGCCATTATAAATATTATCAATAATGACTATTGGAGAACCAAACTCAGCTAAATTAGCTCGAGAGCGACTAGAGGCAATTAAAAAATATCTACCTGTTCGTGATTCTGTTAAGCAACAACTACAATCGCGTCAGGAATCTCAAGTTGTATTTGTAGAGGATACAAAACAATTATCTAAACCTATCACTGAGACCACTAAAGGTATTCAACCTATGTTAGTGAAAACCGCTGAAGGAACTGAAAAAAATAGCAAAAAGAACTAAGAAAACAAAAAAGATTTTTGAAAAACTTCCAGCCGAAATAGCTACTGCAATGCCAGTCCCGGAAATACCTGAGGATGCAGACCAAGCTCGTGCTGAAATAGGTGATATAATGGAACGTCTACCAGAACAAGTTAACATAAGTGACAAATGTATAGAAGATGCTATTGCTGAAATTAAAAGCGCTAAAATTTTAGCAGAGTTAGCTGCGATTGCTGTGAAAAGTTTCAGTGATCGAAAACATATTTTAAAATCTGAATATGCTGATAAACCTGTAGGTCATGATAATTGGTACAAATGGATATTTCGCATACACCATGACGTTGATCAGGCTGGAAATGATCCTAATTATATACAGTATCTTAATGCAATAGATAGTTATATTACCTTCCTGCAATTGCCAAAAAGACAACAACAACAAGTACTACAACAATCGCTAAAACAACGAAAACAACAACGACAAGAAACAATGAAACGGTTGAAATCACAGTGATTATCCAGGATGACCAAAATCACGAATACCAATTCTATCTACACCAAGTAAAACAACACCACCGAAACCAAGTGAATAGGAAGAAGAAGTATTTCAAGACCCTCTTGGTGAAACTGGAAATGACCAAGGGAGTGGTCTTATTACTTGTCCCAAAAATGTTCTCGCTGATGTTGATCGACTAGAAATTCTCATCGGAAGAAAACGAGCTGGTAATAATTCATCAAAAATTATTAATGAAGCAGCTAACATTTGCAAATGATTATTTAGTGGCGGCTTCATGGATATTGATGGGTATCGGTCCCTCATTAATGAAATCGCCGATGATTACCATAGTGACTAAGTCACAGTGATTAGATATAATTAGTGATAATGATAATTAATAATAAAATGATCGTGCTTGATGCTCAACGTATACCTACCTACCATGGTCAGGGTAATAAACTCTCGATTACCGGTATACAGAGTAATCTACGGAGATGGACTAGGCGATATCGTTCAGGGTCTGTTTAGAAGAATAGCCCCCAAATCAATAAATGTTGCAAAGCAGCTAGGAATGAAAGCTATTGATGTTGTTCGTGAAAAAGGTGTAAGCGTTGTTGGTAACCTTGCTAGCAAAGCATATTTAGCAATCAAATTAATAATTAATAATCAAAATTAATACGCAACCCACAACCCGTCCGACCTCAACCTGTGAAATTATCTAGCACTGAAGTGATGCCCGCAAGGGTAAGTAAAATAATAAATCAAGCCGCTAATCAAAAACTAGCGGAGTTAGTTTATGTTCCAATGTGGGAAAAAGGAAAAATATAACCGCTAGTCTGATAGCAGGAAGTGGTCTTTGTGTTAGACGAAGATGATAATAATAAAGATGTTCAAGCGCACATCTGACCCCGCATTTGACATGGACACACCAGTTCTCAAAGATGAGTCTGTGAGCGATTATCAGTATTATTCTTATGACGCCCGAATTTCAGATCAGCTTGGACGAATTGAACGACAGGTTCAGGATACAAGTAAATATTTCTTACCCGCTTAATCATTTATTGAAGTCGAAGGTGAAATTTTAAATAACGCTAATCCTGCAGCACCAGTAGCATATGCAGCCAATGTTAGTGTTGGTTTCGTTAATAATGGCATTATGGCGTTGTTTGATAGCGCTACATACATGATCGACGGAAAAAATATTGAATCAATTCAGAAAGACGTTGACGTTGACGTTGCTGCAACAATAATTGGTCTTGCAAGCAAGATACAGCGATGATTATTCAAGATCAGCTGGTCCATCAATGATGTTTGCAAAGGATATAACTGAATTTCCAGAAAGTAGAAACGTGACTATTAGTGATGTGAGAGCTGCAGGAGAAGCTGCTGATACCCCTGCAGTATTATCGATGAATGCAAATTTTAACTTACGATTTTGCGGTGCGTAAATCTATGTTAAAAGGTGATAGAAAAACATTTTTGTGTGCAATTCCAATGTTACATATCTTTGAATTCTGTAGAAATGTCAGAAAAGTCATTTTTGGAGCTAAACATACAGTTATACGCAAGCGAAAAAGCACTGATGATGTTGCAATCTGGCGACCTAGTCCATTAATATCTGAAGAAGACCGGTTGTTATCTTTCATGAATCAAGGTGGTAAATCAATGTTATCATGGTTAACAATGACCACGGATTCTATCCAAAGTGCAATTAATTGTATATTCACATGTCAACTAGCTTCTTAGCAAGGTATTTATGCACCAAGACATGTATTTATTGCATTACAAAATACTGCACGAATAAACGATCAAGATGAAAGTATTATGATTTTTGATAAGCTCGGTGTTTCTGAGGTTTCGTTAAGGATAAATGGACATCAAGAACCATCCGAGGATATTTTGTTAGATTTCGATCAAATTCATGGAGCACGTGCGTATTATCGTCTTCTGTCGTTTATGGGAGGTGATCAAAACGTTGATACTGGTTTACAAATATCTCAGCTAGATTTTACAACGCTGTATCCGATTTATTACTTTTCGCTGAAACATTTAGATTTAACCAGACAATCTGTTGTAGATATACATTTTCTAGCTCGTGTTAATAGAGATGTTGGAGCTATTCCTAATTATAGAGCAATCGCAGCTATGCTCAACGAAAAATCAATGTTACTCAAAGGTGTTGGTGTGTGAATGAGAGTCATTGATGCCCCAGTGGAAAACATGTAATTAGATCACTCTTAATATTAATAATGTCATATCATCACGTTAATGTGAGTCTGACTCCTGGTCAGATTAAAAAGCTACAATCATCATCAATAAATAATCGTGGAGTAAAAATATCATTAAAAAAACAACTCGCAGGTGGTCCGAATAAGCTATTGTTTACCGATCATCAGTATAATCACTTTAAGGAAACCAACGATCAAAGACTGGGGTACAACTTAATTTTTCTGCAGCGGTTATTAAAGACATTGCTAAATCTGGTGGTATATTTCCACTTCTCGCAGCTATACCAGCATTAATAGCCGCTGCAGCCCTAGCTGTTGAAAAGCTGCTGCGTTAGGCGCTGCTGGAACTGTTGCTGGAATGGCGTTAAAGAAAGCAACCGGACAGGGAATCAAAAAAAGGGAAAAGGTCTAAGACTTCCGTGAACCCCGCCTTCTTGGTACGGAAAGGGTCTAAGACTAGGAACAGTTCAATGATAGTTCCACTATCGAATTTTGATTTACTTGATGCAGCTAAGCAACTTAAAATAAAACATTTCAGAGGAGTTTTTATGCGCGATCAATTAGCAAAACATCCTAACAATGCCGAAACCCGTATTATTAATCTCGATAAAAACTCTGGACCTGACACGCATTGGGTAGCATATGCAATTGATCCAAGTGGAATTATTTAATTCGATTCGTATGGGTTGGCACCACCAAAAGAATTTCTTCATTATGTCAGTAATAAATTTGCTTTTTTTTCTGGTATTCAACTGAACCAACACAAACAATAACGGACTCCCCCAATATGTGGTCGAGTACTTAATCTACTTGATGCTATATCAAAATCAACAAAAACATCTCATAAAGTCGTGCATGAGTATACCACGATGTCTCATTTGAACAGACACTAATGACATAATGGTTGATATTTATGGAAGATCTCGGACGAAAAAGATAAGACCGAAGAATTATTTAGAAACGCAACTCTTGATGAACTTAGAAATGAACTCGATGATTTATTAAATATCACGAGTGTGGATCAAAATGAAGTCGTCGTTTTTCAAGATAAACAAGGACGATTAAAAACGAGTAACATTCAACTACCAGATGTACTTATACGAAATCCCACCGCAGTTACTAATAATATCGTTACTTTTGCTGTTTAAGGTAAAATACAGGATACCGGTAAGTCGGTTAACGATTATGTTAAGAAATCTGGCGACGTATTATCTGGTGACATAATAATGTCAGGGAAAATTATTTTCTATTTGGAAACCCAACCTCAGATAACGACGCAAAAGCAAACAAATACGTGGACGATCAAGAATCAAAATATGTACTATTCAACGGTGGTATAATGCTTGTATTTCTTTCCATGAATAATAATGGTATTATTAATCTTCGAGCACTAGAATCTGATTTTGAAGCTGCTACGAAACAATACATCAACGATAAGGAAATTCCAATAACGACTTCGTTAGCTACAATCAATGATGGAGTTGCCGCATTTAGAACTAAGTATTCTAATCACATACAAACGTTTCTAAATTTTCGTAGAAACATAACCAAAACTAATAATGATTTTTTGGAACTCACCAACCGTTGATATAAAACTCGCTGACATTACCACGAAACTAAACGATATTATTAGTGGAATTCTTGATATCATTGAAAAAAAACGAATCGTATTAAAATTCATCACACACATATCATCAACACCGTGTACGTTGTTTCATCAGGCTCAGCTACATGGACACCACGAAATAAAACCATCAAACACAACGCGGAGGTCGCTGGTATATATAGGTGGTATGTGTTCAGTGTTGTATAATTTAACATATTTACCACATCTCCATTAGCTAATAAATTGTCAAAAACTATCTGTAATGTTGGATAAAGATTCTGAAGAAACGTTCACGTTGGAATCATCGGATAAAAGTTTGGCATCGGCTAATTATTGGTGGTGTCTAAAATTTGTAACTAAAGCTCCCATTTTAATTAATTAATTAAATGACAATGTCATTAAGTATAATGAATCAAATGACAGAGTCACTTATTGACGTTCAACGTCACAGATATAATCAAGTGTGTAAGTGTTAGACTGAACTAAAAATATATTGACGAATACACATTGAAAGTAAAAAAAGTATCGAAGACGTCGTATGGTTGTTATTGACTTAGTCGTTTATTCGGTTTCTGCTGTTGTTGCTGGAACCGTATTATTATTATCAACGATAACCATGACTGCACCTGCGGTTTCAACGATTATCGTTTCTACGACAAAAACATGTGAAGGAATTCTCAGTATTATCGCTAAGAAAATATTTACATGCGTGAGCGATAAATTATGCGAGTACATGATGAAATTACACACAGCAACACATAACATATACACAAGACAACACCTAAGGCGAGAGAACCTTGTCTACGTCCAATAAACGCACCATACTCCTACTATGGCGACAATTTAGGAGCGCCAAATAGGGTTCACTATGTGATCTACATAGCGAAGAGTATGATTTGTTTGTTAAATTTCGAGGAACTTCTCTGGGTCCCCCAACCAAATAGATCATTTTTCGTGGGCATAAAATCGCTCCCCCCATAGAGAAATTGCTTTTCATATGATTCAAATGCCAATCGCAAATACCGCAGCTTTTCCACGTTAACAATCGAGCTACGGACGCACTTATGTGTTTAAGAAAAATTAGTTAATATATACTTACTTAAACCACATTAATCCTAAAAGTAACAAAAAACCAGTTTCTGGTATTTAATTTTCCAGTTTCCAGAATATATATATATATATATATATATATATATATATATATATATATATATATATATATATATATATATATATATATATATATATATATATATAAAGAATACAAATCATATGGCGAATAACAACCCTCTCAAGCGTACTGGATCCACCAAGGGATCATGTTTGTCAGGGATTAATTAAAATGGATGCAATAAACTGACGACGAACAGTACGAAACTAGTAACTAACTAGCCTAAGCGCTTTCGACTCTTAATGAGTCTTTTTCAAAGGCAAATATAAAACATAGTTACGACAAACAAATAAACACAAAAACGTTGCGTTTGTAAACCTCTACATTTTTATCTTCACATGTGCTAAAACTATAAATACAACCAGCTTGTATAGACTAGTTGCGGAAACTGAAAACGTTGTATAATTCCCTAAAAGTCTACAAGCCAAAGCGACATCTATTTTTACTTTGTGTACATATGTAACGCAGATTATATCCCGGATATTTGATTCTATACCGGTTATTCTTATAGTAAAAATTGAAGGATAAGAAGATTTAGAAAATGTTAAATGGGAACTGCAATGGGTACTAAAATGGCCCCTTCGTATGCTAACATTTTCATGGGAAAACTTGAGGGAAAGCTCTTAGCATCGGTTGAGCGTACACCATACCAGTGGGTACGCTTTATCGATGATATTGAAATGAAGTGGCAGTATGGAAGAGAAAGTCTGGATGACTTCATATCAAAGGCAAACAACTTCCATCCTTCAATAAAATTCACGGCAGAAATTTCCAACTCAAACCATGTTTTCCTGGACACAACAACCAGACTGGTGGAAAACAAATTACACACAGACATCTACTCGAAACCAACCGACAAACACCAGTATCTTCTCCCAACCAGCTGTCATCCAAAACACTGCATTAAGAACATTCCATATAGCCAGGCACTGAGGATACGCAGAATTTGCTCCGACGATGAAAGATTCCTAGAAAGGTCTGAAGAGCTGGCTAAACATTTAATTTACCGAGGCTACGACAAAGACCTGATTGCGGAGGCAATCCAAAGGGCGAAACAAACAAACCGTGATGACCTACTCAGATATGGACAGAAAGAAAAGGTTGATAGGATACCATTTATTCTGACCTATCACCCAGACAATCCCAAAGTAGGTAAAATCATCGCAAACCACTGGCCAACCGTGCAATCGTCAGACATACTAAACCTAATACTTCCGAACAAACCTGTAGTAGCTTACCGGAGACCAAAAAACCTAAAGGACATCCTAGTCAGGGCCAAGCTAACAACAATCGCTAGTCAAAACCAACCTAGTCAATCTGGACCCTGTGGCGATAAAAGATGCAAAACCTGTCAACATATGATAGAGACCAAGACATTCACTAGCACAGTGACTAAATAAAAACTAAACATACATGGTCCAAACAAAACGTGCAAAACAGAGAATGTGATTTATCTCATCACATGTAAGATCTGTGGCCTTCAGTACGTGGGAGAAACTGAAAAGCTACACATAAAGATAAACCTTCATAGATCTGATTGGATGACAAAAAAGCTGTACAGAAGCCCGGTCGCAGAACACTTCTCCTCCCCTGGCCACACTTTCAGTGATATAATACTTATCGCTATTGCCAACAACCACAGCTGGAGTTCCGAAACCAGGAAGGAAAAGGAATCATACTGGATACGCCGCCTTAGAACATTGAAACCAAGCGGTCTGAACCAAGAAGACTAGAAAATGAAAACTATGCACTAGTAGAATTTAACATTTTCTAAATCTTCTTATCCTTCAATTTTTACTATAAGAATAACCGGTATAGAATCAAATATCCGGGATATAATCTGCGTTACATATGTACACAAAGTAAAAATAGATGTCGCTTTGGCTTGTAGACTTTTAGGGAATTATACAACGTTTTCAGTTTCCGCAACTAGTCTATACAAGCTGGTTGTATTTATAGTTTTAGCACATGTGAAGATAGAAATGTAGAGGTTTACAAACGCAACGTTTTTGTGTTTATTTGTTTGTCGTAACTATGTTTTGTATTTGCCTTTAAAAAAGACTCATTAAGAGTCGAAAGCGCTTAGGCTAGTTAGTTACTAGTTTCGTACTGTTCGTCGTCAGTTTATTGCATCTATATATATATATATATATATATATATATATATATATATATATATATATATATATATATATATATATATACATGCGTATTTAGGCCGTTTGACAAAGCGGATGTCATGTGTTCTTAAAATAGTTTTACACATGCGCAATTTGCTACAAGGTTTGCGTAGTACAGACTGCTGCCGCTTATAATTTTTGCTGTCACTTATCTAAGTCTAAGTCTACGTAGTACAATCACATAGATATGCAATATACAGCCCTCTCCACATGATATACGAATTGACAGGCATTATATATTTATCATGATAGAGTCGCATATAATGCTTGTTGTATAACCAATTTCTCTTAAACAGAAGCCACAGTCTCATTGCGAACACGATGAATTCTCTGTTGGAAAATCAATACAGACCGACGGCTAATCACTAAACGATGAATTATGAATTGCCTGTAATATACTTTGTAAAACCTGTGCGAGTAGTTTATGTAAGCGATGAATATAGTACAGGATGTACGCGGAGTTCATCTAAATGATAAAATACAGTATTTTTCTCAGTTGCTCTAATCGCCACATGGGGAAAGTTGCCTATTATCATTGAATAAGACCACTAGCAGGGTTATCAAGTTGTAAAAGGTTACTTTGTTAATGCGCTATCAATCATATATGTATATAGTGATTCTCCTTCGAAGAATTATGATACACGTAAAGTGAACAAAGATTTTCGTTGAGTTTGATCGTTTTCGTTGGGTCAAAACTCCAGGGATGTTAACGGAAATTAACCTTAAGTTTTAAATTTTTTGAGAAAATACTGGTTCTTTCCAGTTCTTTTGTTCGTATTGTGTATATTTTGATGAGCGAATTACGATAAAAAAAACCCAGAAAAACTAGTATTTGGTCAACAAATTTAAAACTTAATGTAAATTCCCGTTAAGATCATGGGGTTTTGACCCAACGAAAACGAGCGAACTCAATACAAAACAATTATAAAATCGACTAAAATGCCTGAAAAATAGTGTAAAAAACGACAAATTTGATAAAAATTGAACAAAATAAAAACTTAATAAAAAATAATTAAATCTGATCAAGTAGAGAATGTTTCATGATATCGAATGCAGCTTATTGTATCTTTATGGAGAACCAACTTATAATATTTTCTGAATTGATTGCAGATTAATAATATTCTGTTCCTAATAATAAGCGCAATACTGAAAAGTTTTATGTTTGTTATTTCTGTCGCGCTTAATCATCTAGGTACTAAAACATAACAGTTTGCTCAAATTTAAAAGAAAAAGCAGACTTTGTAATTCCATATGCAACTGATTTATTGAGGGTGGTGCAATGTTAAAATATTTACTAGCGGAATAAATTTACTTGAACATAATTTCTTCTCCAAATACTTTATTCACCGATTTAATAGCTTTTTCAAATCGTGCGCCGCCAGTTTTTCCAGATCTGCAGTTTTCACTTTGCGTGATAATACGTAAATTTCCAAGTGAGATGTCAAGTTTATTGTTGTTGATGTGGTCAACTACATACCAGTTTTTGATCGGTCCCAAAAACCACTCGATCACAAATCTATAAGATCGATAATTTTTATTTCCTTTGACAGTAAACGTGAGATAACCATATTTGGTAACATTATTTATTTTTTCAATCTACAATTCCTAATGATACCATTACGATTCGCTTCATAATTGGTTAAGATTGGATGAGGCAAAAACTCATTTTGCTCCATTAATATAGTATATTCTATTTGTTTAAATCATTGTTTTGAAAATCTAGCTAGATAATCTTCTTCGCGCTTTATAATAGATTCAGAGTTATATTTTTATCGTAATATCTTTTCAACTGCCTGTATCTTTTACCACCAAACTTGCGCACAAAGGTGTGTCTTTCCTTGCACACCAACATCACACCGTATACAAGGTTTAGGTCAAAGATTCCTATTTCTAACGCATTGCATGTGATAACTACAGAACTCATTTACGCAATTTTTGTTACACGGAGATGTATAACCAATCTCAAGCCAGCGGCAATTGTGATTTGGTTGAATCTATATAAATGATTAATGCTTCAATTTAGATACATATTTGCCTTAATTATAATATGCAGGAATTATCCGCAATTGAGCCTGCTGAAGCTAGATTTAATCTTGATAGACTAAATGAATTTAGTTTCTCAATGCAAGATCTAGCTTTAACGAATGCGGATATAACCAAACTCATTAAAGAATCTAAGAAGGAATTTCGCAACGATGGTGCAGTTCATGTGTGGTCCACATTCAGGATTGGAAATGCTATCTATGTGATAAATGACAAACGAGCAAGAGAAATCATTGACTACTCCGATGTTCGGAAATATATTATTTTAGTAAAATTTATTGTAAATACGGAGGATGATATTTGGATTATACGAGACAAAGGCGAATCCATCCAGAAGTCAGGGAATGATATTATACTTGGTGCAAATTCCAAACCGGGGATGCCGACTGGAATAGACAAGCCGTATTATGAGCGATCTTATCCAGTAACTGCTGTTGTGTACGCGCTATATCCGTTAAATGATAAAGCTGACGTAAAGGATCTCAAGAAAATGAAATTGTCGAGGATAAACTGTGTAGCAGAGCGAGTTATAGGACACTTCACAAACGTGATACTGGGAAACGGTTTAACAGATTTAAGGCGTAAACAAAAAATATGTGGCTGAAAAAGTTAGACACTGGCGAGTTCATCAGCGACGTTGCTGAGCTAGAAAAGTTATTAAGATTTACAGTAGCAGAGAAGACATTAACAGGAGAGATTTTGTACAAACTAAAATATATAAAAATGGAATCCCTATAACAATAATTGATCATAACTCACATACATGGACTAATGCTGTAGCTGTATTTCCACGAGAAAGAATGGCGAAATTTTACCACGATGATGTATTCGATGCCATCGGTGATATTAGCAAATGTGGCCCTGTTTCTATGTGGTTGTTTCAGAGTTCTGAATGTGATCATTACGATCAGTTTGTACGGTCTAACGGTGATATTTATCGTACAGAATCTCTTTATAAAGAAATGTGAAAACTTGCGCTGAAATATACTTCTGACGATGTCAAAGCTAGACAATTACTAAGTAATTGTTTTACTGTACCATCGGTTGTTGCTCATTTCGCTCAGGAGAAAAACTCTTGGAAACCGACATGATTAGAATTTCTTGAAGATGTCGTGAGAAGTTGTATCGAATGCGGACACAGTGGATTGTGGAATACTAAATATAATTACAACGACGTTATCTCCGTTGATATGGTAGCGTGTTATCCTGGGAGTTTTCTTGGATATGGAGTGTTCTAAATACTTCAATAGATTTGGACATCCTACACATGACATGACCAGAGTTGCGATAAACGGACCCTTACCAGATTTTGACCTAACAGGATTTGCTCATGTAGAATCATTCGAGTTTAGAGAAGGTCTCCATCCGATTGTTTATGCGTGGTTTGGAAGACATTTTTCTGAAAAATGTTGGGCTCCAATATTTCTGCTAAGATATATGCTCGATGTTGAAATTTTACTATCGTTGAAAGTAACTGAAGCTATTATATCATATCGCGTGCAGAAACAAGTTTGGTTGCCAGAACCTGCTAAACACGATGAGAAACTTGCAAAAGATCTCGGCAGAAAAATAATCGGTAAATTTACGCAAGGAGGATCACTTGATCATAAACGAACTTGCACAAGATTCATCATGGACGATGCTGAACTCGATTTCATAATCGCTGATACCATGGAGAAAAACACATTTATAAGTCAATGTAATGCTTGTTTATCAGACAAAACAAAACTAGGTACCATTGTGAGCTATGCTGATGGCGAGTTACCGCAGTTTACTCATCTAAGATCTTCGATGCTAGCTTATGTTTCGATAAATTTATTATCGATGATAAACAGATTTCCTCGTTACGCTGTTAGAGTTGCGACAGATTCATATTATGTACACAAAAATATAAATATTCGTTAAATCTCGGTAATGGTGAATGGGAAAGTGGAGGATAAAACAAGAAAATATACTTAGTTGTTGTGAATCTACCGATGTTGAAATTGAGGAAACATATTACAGAAATAATCAAGTATCAAAATCATCTGCGCCATCCGTGAATGATCCTGTATCTAGACATAAGACCGTTTACCTAAATGGGGATGGAAGTTCAGTTAAAACAACAATCGCGATTAACTTATTCATCAGATTAGATATGATTGTTTTGGCACCAACACACAAGCTCGCCAGGGAAATAAAGCAAAGAGGTGTACATCGTGTAGGTATCATAGTTTCTTTAGACGGTGCGGAGATACATGGACCTCATCACGAATAGGTGAAAAATATATATCTAAAATCATCCTATGGGACGAGATATGCACAGTGCCTCTAGATGTATTACAAATATTTCTTGATTGGCTGTTATTAAAGAATACTGCTGTGATTATGTGTGGCGATCATGGTCAACCACCAACCTTTGTTGGGCAGTCTCCACATGAGTGGCTGATAACATTTGCAGATTATTACGAAGAAATATCTTATGATCAAAGAGCTGTTGATGAGTCGCTGTAAGAATTTAAAAGATTAATACGACTACAACCAGATAAAATACAATCTGAAATAATGCGTGGGATAATTCCAGAAACATTCATGAATGATTTTTGGACCTTATGGAAACCTGCTGATTTGATAGCTGCCAGTAGAAAAATAGTTCGTGACCAACTGCAGAAAAAATTATTAGCGTTACAAAAAGAAAAATTCCCAACGTTACCTGTACCGTTGTGTTATACTAGACAACAAAATGTTAATGTTGAGATTCCTGGTGGAGGAATACAAAATCTTGTGTTGAATGATATTATCCTTGTCGCTGTTGATGTTGTCAAGAGCACGTTAAACATGGATAAATCGCCATGGACTTTAGGGTACGCTATAACGATTCATTGGTCGCAGGGATTAACTATCACTGATACTAAAGTTTGGATCGTCGATGATCGTATTGAGTGGTCAAATTTAGTTTATCACGCAGTATCTCGAGTTAGCAGAATATCACAACTGAAACGAGTTATGGATTGCGTAATAACCGAAGAAATCACTAACAGTGTCGATATCAATAAAAAAATAGTCAGCTATAAGCAGGGGGACAAAATAATTGCGAGTTTGATATAGATGTGGATATCATTATGATATTAAATAACGACAAAATAATCATTGCGCAAATTGCAACGCAATAATGTTGTGGCAGTATTCGAGCAATAACCCAAGACAATTTACCCTTGATAGAATTAATAGTAGTCTTGGTCACACGCGTGAAAATGTGATACTGACCTGTTTGGAGTGTAATCGACGTCAAGGGGCTGCGAGTTTATAAAAGTGTACTCGGTGGTAATTGCGTATCATCAGGAATTATTTGTAATTGTTTGCGTACAAATCCACACCGAGGAGCAGTTGAATCTAATCTATAGATTGCAGGTCTACCTGTGGACCTTACCACGCTGGATATTTTGTGTGTTGTCACTCTCCAAATTGAATCAGTTGCCCTTTTTCTGCCTCCTTCGAGATCGCCGGGTTCGTATAAATATCTAACCGTAACATTGCCTAGTACTGGTTGAGAAATAGATTTACGTTTTATCGGTATATATTTTTGTGATCGCATCAGACGGTTTCATATTAGTTGTACGAGTAATTTCCTTATTCATCGCAGCTATCACACTCGGTAACCTCGCAACCCATTCACGAGATCTTGTATCTACCTGAACAAAGTTCAGGGATATTTCCTTTGCATAATGATATCCGAATAACCGCCCAGCATTTGTTCGATTAAATCGTTCAAAAATTGCCTGATCACGATGAATCTCCGTATGTATTTGTCTTATTTTAACGTTGTGCTTGTTCATCAACGATGATACTGCACCAAGAAATTCTTTGCCAGGATCAACCTGTAGTAGTTTTGGCCAATATAATGGTCCTCGCTGATGAATTTGTTTAAACGCAGAAGCAACTTCAGATACTGTCTTTGTTGATAGCGGCTCCGATTCTTTATATCTGCTCGTAACGTCAACAACGGTTAAAGAGTATCTGTATGTGTTGACGTCTACCTGTTTTAATGGTATCGTGTGGCAAAAACAAGATATCCGCTTGATGAACTTTATTAGGAACATTTACATCGGAATGTTCGTATTAAATTTTTTAGGTGAATTTAGAAAGATTTGCCATATTGCCTGTCGTGCTAACCACGCTGCAGCAACATCACGTGAAACTTTTGCTGAAGCGGCAAGTTTGCTTATCGCTGCCTTACCTCGCCAATAACCTCTCGGGGAATAATAAACAGATTCGATTATAATAATCAAATAATTAATTACCAGCCGCTATTATTATTTTACCTTTCATAGCAGATTCTACTAAAAAGCAAGCGAGAGATTCTCTGAAAGATTTATTAGGTATATAATTTAACGCGTGAATCAATTTCACATCTGCGAGATGCCGTTGTTGCAAATCTGGATTTGTATACTGTACATCATGAGTGTGAAATGCTTGATGATTTTATTTACTGGATACTCTCCAGGTTTTGATCGATCTTGTTTATCGAGTCTGATATCAAGATGAGTTCCAGGACCACAATAATTATATCCGTGAAGATGTTTCTCACCGGGGTATTTAGCCCATGGAGTTCCTGGCAATTTCCCTAACGAAGCGGCTATATCACCATCACGCGACGCGGAATACGAATTTATATTTGCTTGTACCACATTTTGTAAACTTGCCTGTGAGTGCGCATCTCTTACTTTTTGTTGTTATCGTTGTCAATCCATCTGTGGGGGTTGTTGCTCTACATCGAACACAATATAAACTCATATCATTATTATATGGATATAATTGACTTTTCTGCTACACAAAAACAAGAGCCAGTAAGGCATCATCCCGCATTACCAAATTCTTTCAGAGTGATTATAATAGGCCCATCTGGATCTGGTAAGACACAATTATTGCTTAATCTGATAATGCGATGGCTCAAGTAAAATAAATTGTATTTAGTAGCGCCATCTGAAAATGATCAACGATGTTACGAAGTACTTAAAGAGTTTAATCAAAATGCGAAATTACTGGACAAAAATGATATTGATTTTTTACCGATATTGATGAAGCTCCAACCGTAGATGACTTAGATGGATTCATTAATAACCTCGTAGTGTACAATGATGTGATGCTGATCAATCCAATCCAGCTAGAATATTTTCTAGAGGAAGACATAAAAATACTGACGTGATTTATGTTACTCCAAGATACATGCAAATACCTAAGGTGATCAGAGATAACTGTAATATTTTGGTTGTGTTTAATGGCATAGATAATTAAACGTTGCAAAATATTTATTATACTTGGTGTTCAGGTGACATGGATATGATTAAGTTTAAAAATTTCTTTTCTAAAGCACAAGCTGTTCCTTTCGGATTTATAACGATAAATTTACATGATCCTTGATCAAGGTATTGTGTAGGCTTAGATAAAATATTTGGTTAATTTATAGCAGCAAAGAGGCTGAAGGACATACGCATAGTGACCACATCGTAAATTAATCTAGCAAAAAATCTGTTCAATTAGAGTAGTTCTTACTATTAAGGAAAAAACGTTTTTTTCTCAGCCTTTGTAAGAACCCTTAGATTTAAAAAAATAATGTCTCCAGAAAGTTGTAGTGTTCAGCCTCTCTGCTGCTAGGTATGCAAAGGTCATTATAATATACCATGAATTTGTTACAGAAATAAAAGCAATTTAATATTTCGAGGTATTGTTATGTTGCACTCTTAGAAATGTTTGCACTCAATTTTCCTTCCGCAGATGTAAAAACCATCTTTTTCAATGCCACAAAACATGTGCAAATTATGAATGCTGGTGATTTTAAAAATAAAACAGGAACATAATCACGTAAACAGTCAAAAATGATTGGTGACATATTTTTGAGGTGCAATACCAAGAGAGAAAAGAGCCACATAAGAATAAAATGGCACGTCGGTGAACAAAGAGTATAATGAAATAAAAATAGGAAAGAAAGCCAAAATCATGGAATAAAACTGTTAGACAATATTTTTTCTTAAGACACCTGTTATGTTATAGGGTGCTTGAATCAAAGTGTATTCCCAAAGAATACTCGAACTCTCAATGGCCTTCAATTTCTCAGCCAATATTCCATTTGGTTGCCCCACTGTATAATATCATTGGTTGTCCATTCGAGCATAAGTGTAACTTATACGTAGACATAAAACTGCTGACTTAAATGTGGAACTTGATTGTTTTATGAGGACCTTTTTTTCAAAGACCGCGTACTTCCTTTTAGGAGATTTGTGTATATGCTTCAAGTGGTTGCAATCGCACTGGTGCTACCTTCAGTGTCAGAAACCTCTCTCTTCCAATCAGATTCTATTTTGCTTCTTTTTGCTGCCTGCATAAACGATATTGAGGTGCTTTCCACTTGCATGTTTATTTTCATGGGTTTCAAAAATGTCATGGAACCATGTTGCATCATTTGTCCATGTAATTTATATATTGTTTAAATGGATGACATGCTTTCATTCTTTCTCCTGTCATGAGCTTGATATTGACGGCAATGAATAGTTATTATAGTTATTATATATGGTTTTGATGTGCCATTGACATGGTAGTATTCTTCCTGATGGTAGTTGTTGTAATTGTTGATATTATAGTTTACGCTGCAAGGGATGGCTGTAAATAATATTTCCTGTGTAAATATGAATGCATATTATTGTATTGTAGGACAAACAGGTTGTCGTTTCTATGATTACAAATTTCCTATAAATATTATTTGTACTTTATATAATGCATTATTATATGTAGGTAAAAAAATTGTTTAGAAATAAATTTAGAAGTGAATTTAGAAGTGAATCATTCATGAATTGTATTTCTTGCACAATCTCATATGTACCATCCATGTATTTCAGGAGTGAGCTTCATTCACGTCAGAATATTGAAGACTGTACCAACCTATATGTATATTAGTATATCTATATACAAGACGTATAAACAGATACTTCGTATAAACAGATACCTCACAAGAAAAGTGTATTTAATACATGTACAAACTTATCCTTACTTAGAAAATTAATTCTCCTCTGTCAGTCAGATATATTTTGGAAATCAAATATGTATTTAGCACTCAGGCAGTTAAAACATCAACAGAGTTAAAGGAATTGATGACTTTAATTTAGTTCATTGATTACAAAGTTAAGGTTGAACAAAGTTTCTCATCTGTATTTCCTATAAAGCAAATTACTGAAGCAAAATATTTCTTTCAGAGGTGAGACTTATATTACAAATAATAATGCATTTAAAATTTAATTATTTTCATATTATTAACAATAATTGGCATATTTGCGTTATGTACTTTTTAAGATAACAGTTATCATTCTTTTTAAGGGAGACTTAACCGAGACATGACAATTAACAGAGACATGACAATTAACAGAGACATGACAATTAAAATTACAGCACAATACAATGCTGGCAAGTCATTTTTGCATAATAAAATAAAGTACACACATTCAATGTCAATGCTTCATCTGGTCCAAGCACAATGTCGAACAGATTCTGTTATATGAAAGACTTCTGTAATACAAAAAGAATGGATTTGTGTTCAGTTCTGTTTATTCACTATAAGTGATATAATATCCACAGGCATTTTTTGTTTACCTCGCTATGTCAATGTTCAGGGTTCTGGTAACGACATGACCAAGTCCACACAGTTCCTTTGCTTGGCACAGTTTTGAATTCCTGAAAGACTTTTATAGCAAACTTACACGTTCTAAGCAAATTTCAGTTTTCTAATATTCTATTCCATGTCACTTGAATCATATTCACTGGTTTCACTTGTCTCTGAATTGTATGTTGACCTATTTGATTCAATTTCCAATAGACTTCTGACTATGTCTATTGAATCTAGATTGTCTAAATCCAATGTGTTGCCGGTTTGCTCCTCATGGTCGGGCTTTGAAATACATATATCTGGAATTGTTCGTTCCAGATGTGGAACAGTCACTGGTAATGTTCTAAGTTCTTTTTTTGAATCTGAATATGTTTGTACTTGTCGTTTTAATTTTCGTCTGTTACTCAATGAGTGAGAAGGTTTCAGACAGTTGCTACTAGAAGAAACTTCATTAGCTGATAACTTGGTATCTAATGGAATGCCACTGCCAATATCAGGAGAATGGAAAGTCTGATTGAGTCTGCAATATCCATTCTCATGGCAAGATCTTTCACTTTGACGAGAATCATCTGCATGCAGACTGTTATGTGGAGATGAGGCTTGCCTTATTCTGGACTCCAATGCATTGAGTTTCGCTTTAGTGCACTCGTGTTCTGCTCTTTCAGCATCTAGTTTGCATTGTAGTTCATCACACTAAAATCAAAAAAAAATTTCAAAAAAAATCTTAGAAAGTGTTTTTTATTTTAACAAGCTGTAAATATGAAATGTCATCTGAAGTGTCTCTCAGGATGAAAGCAGTTTCATTGAACAACTAAATCAAAACTTATGCTTGCAAGTCATAGAATCAAAATTAAAATGACAAAAACAAAAAAGATATGTCTCAAAGTGTTACTACCGGTTATTGTCCAATATTAGCAACTTGTAAACAAAGGAATTCAGCTTAAATCGAACATATGAAATGACTATTTTTAGATTATGAAAACTGATTTTTTTTTTGCACACTGACATTTTACATACTGTCCATGTTTTAAAAGAAACACTAAAATAAGGAAACAATATTAAACATTAAAGATCAATACTAAGCCAATTAATACTTAACATAAAAGATTTATTGATTAAAATCGTTTAACTGAGTCAGTCATTGAAAAGGACTTTGGTTAGCCTTGTTGTGGATGAATGGATGGAAGGATTACACAGACATAAAACTGTAATGCAAAGTTAATCTGTATGTCTAGATTGTGCTTATCTAACGATTTCATTGTATTTACCTTTGAGGTCAACTGATCATAGCTTCGCTTCATTACCTGCAATGAAATTCACTAAACAGTGTAATTTTTCTTTTGGTTCCCTATTTGCACTGGGCATGTTAAAATATGGTGCAAACAAACCGTTCATGTTATTACTCAGACAAATTTTTATATATTTTAGTGACATTTTGATATAATATAGGTCTAAAATCCAATAAGTGTAACAAAAGTTGTCTTGCTACATTATATGAATCAGCACTATTTTTCCAACTCTATGACACACACGATAATGAAACAAATTGTCTTCAGCATAATAAATACATCATTTAATATAGTGCTTTCTAAATTTTCACCAAACTTCATCTTCCATTATGAATTTTACTGGAGTAAAATCATGTTATTAAAATATAAGTGCTATATTTAAAGTCTTAATAAACAGAACATAAGAATATTATTTAGAAAAACATATTTTATGAAATTGAAAACGAAGTCCAAATAGTTTAATGATTCTAAAGGAAAAACTATATGTATGGATGACTAACATCAAATTAAAGAATGAAACATTTAATTTGCGAAATAGCTGTTAATGTTGATCTTCACTACTTTCAAACTAAGCATGAATTAATTTCAGATACTCAATTGTGCAAACAAATGATATTATTTCAAATAAAAAACAGCTTTGTGTTGGTGCTATGGATACCTACTTGGCTATCAAATGACTTGAGTTCATCTAGTGCTAGGCGTAATTCTGTTACTTCATTATCTGCAAACACAGAAAAAATACTTACATTTTTATCTCATTAAGAAATCTGATGACTTAATTGTTGCGGAGCAAACATACAGATAGGAAGGTAATTATAGATACAATGTCTTCAAGTATGTTTGCTAAGTTGTATCACTGGAATAATTCCATTCAATAATATACATACACAGAGTTTGTAAGCGTTAACCTTTATGAAATTATACATTTTAGCAATTTTCAGTTTGGATTAGAGATCTGAACTCTTTAATTAAATAATTAATTTAGCCTATTTATGTTTTTAGGGAATATATAAAACAACACAAGTCAATATTGAAAGAATGATAAAGAAACGTATCTTCTCAATTATCTCGATTACTTGGATAGCAATGGAAGAATATGTGATGATGATAGTATATGTTAGTGACAGCAGTGATGTTAATTCGATATCAAGATTTTCTCGTTGGATATATTCAATAGTTTGTCAAATGTTAATTGTTTGTCAAATGTTTATTATTCAAAAAGGCGAGAAATAGTGTCTCGCAGCAATCTCCAACATATTACGCTTTTATAAATGTAAACGAGTTTAAAGTTTGAATCCTGTCTTTTATGAAAGGAAAGTCTTTTAGATTGAATTATAAAACAATATAAAGCCATACTCACCATTAACAGTTCAATGATCTTCAGTGAATAATGTGCACTCATATCGCACAATTAGCAAGTAGTAGTGATTGGACTTATATCCCATACTCACCATTAACAGTTCAATGATCTTCAGTGAATAATGTGCACTCATATCGCACAATTAGCAAGTAGTAGTGATTGGACTTATATCCCATACTCACCATTAACAGTTCAATGATCTTCAGTGAATAATGTGCACTCATATCGCACAATTAGCAAGTAGTAGTGATTGGACTTATAGACAAAAATGCAAATATCTTAATCAAAATTTTCCTACATACAAACTCATAACTAGATAAAAAATAAAATAAAAAAGTGACATAGAAATAAATCTAATCATGCTGATAATTGTATTAATGTGTATGTATGTATGTATGTATGTATGTATGTATGTATGTATGTATGTATGTATGTATGTATGTATGTATGTATGTATGTATGTATGTATGTATGTATGTATGTATGTATGTATGTATGCATGCATGCATGCATGCATGCATGCATGCATGTATGTATGTATGTATGTACGTACTTTTAGAAGACAGAAGCTTCCTGAAGCTATCTGATTTTACTAACTGCTGCAGAATATCCTTCTTTCTATGTGGTGGATCATTTGCACTCTGGTCCAGTGATGATGATTCATCAACCGTTGCTGTGCGCACTTGCTTTGTTTTATTCATTCTGGAATAAAATACATAACCCAATAGATACATTCTTGCCGTCCTATGTCAAATAGATCAGCAAATATTTTGCGTTATTACGTCGCCACATGTAGTAAGAATATAGATTATACTTTTACGATAAATAAGAATAACAGTTTGAGTAATTTCACTTTCATGTAAAACCACCTACCTTCCTCTGACATCTATTGACGATGCTAGCTATTTCCTGGTTGTGTGCGTGTTCATGTGTGTATTGTGTTTGTGTGATTTGGATTTTTCACGTAGCTTTTAATAATGTTTCAGTAATATCGCTACGATGTCTGCAGCGTGGAATTTGATAGTGATATCTTGCACTGGGGAATGATGCCGAAGCTATGTAGCATGTCCAACTCAGTCATATTATCATAACACCAGGCCTATCATTCATAACACTTAACTCTCAATAATGAGCGCCTTGTGAGGCAGCTGTTAATATTATTTTCAGGTCTTTGGTGTCCCTCGATTCCATGATTTAAATCTATATCCTGAATTAAAGAGTTGTAAAGCATTCTAAATGCACGCATCGGTATGAAGGATCACAGGATTATTGCCCTTCTTCCAAACAAAAAAGAACATAAGAAGAACCAATATGGCCTATTTCAGCAAAACACAAATATAAATAGTAATATCCGGCTTAAGATAACTTTCAGGTGAGAGAAATATTAATAACAATTACTTTTACTCCTGAGAATCTAAATCAGTGTTGCAAACATTTCTCATGATAACCAAACAAAGCTGGGCTTTTTAGTAATTTTAAAATAGTAAATGGTACTTAGCCATTGCTAAAAGAGCATTAGAACGAAGTTACCTTTCTTTTGCCTGTGCTTCAAGTATCTTCTTGGCTTGTGGATATTCAACGAGTGCCTAGCAGAAAATATCTAACACTATACAAGTGTTCAAAAAAAATGCTTCAGTATTGATGCTTTGCAAAATATGAATTTCTGAACCTAAACGTAAGGTTTAGCCATGTATCTATGTTAATATGTAAGGGGGGCATTGCATATAAATTGGGTAATTATCTTTAGAACCAACCTTCATTCATCAAAATTAAAATCCAACTTTATCTACAGCTAAAACGTCTAACAATCTGTGTTCATTTTATGTAACTTAATAAAAACAGAATAAGTTTTAATCAAAGCAATAAATGAAAAGATTGAAAGACAGCTTATTAGCATATGAAAATAGATTCTTAACCTAATTGTTACAAAGCATTTAAAACAGTTCCACATTAAATGATAAATAGTTTTAGGTGCCAATATTAAATGCTGTATAGTTAGATTGCCTGGCTAACAAAAATGGTAAGTATTAAGTCTATGCAAGTCTTCAAGAAGTAAAGGTCAAAGCAGTTATAATCAACTGTACAGAATACTGTGGACAAAAGTGTTCTTGTGAAAATTGTTGAATCTAGAAAATTAAAACAATAAGTTCAGAAACATAAAACTTATTGTATAACATATTTTATATGTTTCCTAGTTTTTGATCTTCTAATTAAGTCATATATTTTGAACTAACAGATTTTGGACTTAAAATAAAGACGTATACTTTACATAATTCACAAGTTTTGGACTTCTAATTAATAAATATACAGTACATAACTTCAAGTGTTTAGACTCCTTATTATAAGCTTTGGTTCTTGCCAAAACAAAAAATGCATTAAATACGAGATCTTTTGAATGAATGGACAGGACATAACATTGTGGCATTTATTGGGATGCATAACATGTTTAAACGAACATGCTAAAATCGATACCTTCATGCCAATCTTTAATAAAATAACTTTTTTTACAAAGAAAAAACATGTTTGCAAGAACTCATGAAGGTTATATTTAGTTTCTCTGACCATATCATATTGATTGAATGGAAGCTACATTCTGCACTGAAATACAGCCAGTCATATACTTACAGACATAAGGTCCCTCCTTGACAAGCGAAGCAATTCAGAAAATCCAACTGATCGTACATCTGCAGTCCGCCTGTTACAGCAGCATAAATATTTACAGTTTATATATAACAGTAATAAAATTTTAAATAATGTCAGACTTTATTCTCAATAAAAATTAGGAAGGGAATTCAAATGCAAAAAAATAATATCATTGCCCATATGTGGAGTTCATGATAAAAGCATAGCTTAAGAACATGCTAATCTTGATACCAGGTCCAATGGTTATATCATTGTAGCTTTATAATGATGTATCCATAGTGTAAAGCGAATACATCAATGTATTAGGAAATATAAGCTAACTCAAAGAAATGAATTAGACAACCAATTGGTTTGAATGTAATCTTAATCACATGGTTTAAAGGGACATGCTAGCTTACAGCAGAATTAAGTTTCTTATCTTCATAATTCTTGAATACAAATATGAAAAAATACTTTGAGAATTGTGATCTTTTGTTATTTGTATTTGCATTTTTTCTCTGAACCTATCTACTTTGGTTTAAATATGGTGGGGATTAATAATTATTCATACTGAATCTAATGATTAATAGATTCCATCTCATCCCATAAGATACATACCAGTGACATGTAAATCAGATATCAACCTTTTTATCTCAGCAATAATTTATTTGGATAGTTCTAATGATTATGGCTTAAGTTATATACTAACCGATTTTGGCCTTCATCTAGTTTAAGAAGACTTATTTCCCCAAAGTAATTTCCTGGAGTGAGTGTCGCCACAACCATTCGTTTCCTTGTTTTTGCATTTGGCACAAGAATCTAAAAGGAAATAAGATATTTCAGTTTACAGTATCAATACACATTGATAAGGACCAATAATAAAACTCTAGACATCAATATATCACCTAAATATAAATTAATTTACGAGATGATTTAATTGCCTGAAAATATAACAGGTATGGGCTTTTAATAGTTCAGAAAAAATTAGCATATCATGACGTGTCACTCAGACATAATTTCCAAGCATAATGCCAGCATGATGATGTTTAGACCTTATCTTTCTCACCCATCCATCTGACATAATATATCATTCACAAATTCGAGTCATCACCATGTCTACATGTTCGAACCATTTCTCATAAAATTTTCTGTATACACTATATTATTAACACTGAATCACAATGGGTAATGACAGTATAAAATACTTTGATTTTATTTATTGCACAATGCTAATGAATTGTAAGTGTTTATGCTTGTTTAGTGATACATCGACTTCAGATTTGTATCCCTAGCAAATTATTCATACAACCCTTGATATACAAGTTCAGACATAAGCTAATGTTATATATGTAGTGGTAGATCTTTTGTGATATGAAAGGAAAAATCCTGAGTACAACATATTAATGTTCATTCAAAGTAATTATTTCTGAATTTGACATTTGTTTCAAAAGCCATTTAAATAAAATGTACAAAAATATGGATGGAAGTTGTAACCAGCAACTATAACAAATATGTAGTTTCAATCTTTATTTGTAAGTCATTACTGTGACATTAATATAGTTAAACGTTAGCATACTTACTTTTTCAGTTATCTGATAATCGATGAATAACATCACCAATCTTTTAGTTTTATTTTGCGGACAAAATATTACATAATAAATATTTTTCCATGATTTTAGATTATATATTAAAATCATGAATTAGAGATAAATTACAAATGTCGAATCCTATGTCTAGTTTTATTTAGAAATTAAGAATGTTTCAGATGCAACTTGCTTAAGGATTTGATGGGAACCATTATGCTAGTTCTGATATTATGCCTAAGTCTTTTAAATAAATATTTTGTAATTCAAAATTACTCATTCCTACCTTAACACAAAGTGGAATTGGTATTACTGCTGTGTTCAGTTTCTATTGAGAGTATTGATTTATTGAAAATATTGAATGGAATTACAAAGTTCCTATTAATACTGCTTTTTGGACTATATTACTACTTTTGAATTATTGTGACCACATTTAAAGACATTTATGGATTATATCATTGTGATACATCATGACTGTTAATAAGTGTCGCTATATTCTAGGATAACGAAACATCTGCACATTCAAAACTTAAATTCATTTGGATCACTACTTGAATTCCAATGGAAAATTTGCATGTTTGAAATGCCTTTTATGACTACTTGGGTTTAATTCATAATACTGTAAGTTCTTTTAAATGTTCATTTTGTATTCTATAGAAACCATTTTTTCTTAGAAAATGTGTTTCTTCGAAAATACTTACCCAATTATAATACTTTAGAACTACCACTACGTTACAAATCCAGCCCTCCCAGATATTACTTTTAGCTTGTCTGTGATCCATGCGGTCGGGGAGAGTGATCTAAATTATAAGACTTGGCGGCAATAAGTAAGGTTATTTTAGTTATTAATAGAGCGAAAGGCAGGCCCCTAATGGATGTAACTACGTTTATTCTGGGAGGGTGTATGTGTATTATTATTGGATGAGTACTTATGAAGATACATATTTTACTAAGTAAAAATTGTTTTTTCCTTCGAATACATTATCTAATCATAATACCTTAGGAGAATAGGCAAGAGGTGGAGGGATGTTCTAATCGGAACTGCAGGCAATTGGGGTCTGCGAAACAGGGTATGCAATGAACTAAATCTGACTACCTTACTAAGGACACGAGGAAGCAGGTATTATGGGAAAGGTGCCTAAGAAATCCTCGTGCTATTGGTTCAAAGGGATCTTGTTCAGCCAGGTTAATACAGAAGTGCGGTTCCACTTCGGGCAGAGAATTAAAGTATTAGGCCACGAATAGATATAGGTCCTTATTTTGTCAGATATTTTGTGCACATGATGACGCAATGTGTCATCGCTTTCGTGGTGCCTTCGACTTTGATCATACTCAGAGCAAATTTTCTTTCTTCGAAGTGTCAGAGTAAGAAATTAGCTATCTGTGGTATCGACGTCTAGAGAGGCAAAATACGTTCGATTGCGCAACGCTGAATGAAACTGCCATTTTTATTAATACGCTTTTAGAGTGGACGACTGTCGAAACTAAGTGATTTTCTCCATGATCGGTTGCGATAGTTGTTTAAGTCTGAGGGCCTCTTTGATATTATACAGACGTGCAGAATCAGGATCTCAGTGCAGGAATAAAACAACTGCCGTCTTGGTTGTTTGAGTATATGAGAGAACCCCCTAATATTTTGAAGAGTTTCTGATGCAAAATCGATGAGGTCGTTCATGTACGACTTCTATCGGAGCGTTGCAATGACAATGAGGTGAGAGGCTGATTTCTTTTCTTTCTTATCACCCTCAGAATCCGGGGTGTTGAAAGGCAGGCATATGCATTCAGGTTGTTTCAGTCCAACAATAGGGCGTCGACTGTCCATGCTTTTTGTTCTGGGTTGGAAGAGACACAGTTTGGAGGTTTGGAATTCCACCCTGTGGCAAATAGGTTGAATCGGTTTCAGATCCAGGTGAAAACCGAGGGTTGATGAGACAAGTCCATCTGAATCAGTTGATTATTTCGTGACAATGAGTCGGCTAGAACGTTGAGGCATCCCAGTATATCGAGAACATGTATGTTGATTCACTGTTGATAACACCAGTTCATAAAAGGCCCACACTACGATGTAAAGATCTGGGGACTTAGTTCTTCCCTGTCATTTGAACTAGGTCCATACTGCAGAGTTGTCGCACAGAATCAGAACTATCTTGTCAGAGATGTGCTCCTAGCAACAATGTGAAAGGCTTTCAAAATGGCCATCATTTCTAGAAGACTGATGTGCATAAGTCGTTTTGGGGGAGACCATGCATCGCTGCTTTCCCAAATGATTGTAGGAGGTGGACTCAGCAGCCTGGTGTATTGACGTCGGTATAGACAGTAATCTGAAGTGGTGGTAAGTTGCAGAGGTATAACCGGCCATGTCCAAGAAATGTTGCTCCAAGGCTGCAGATGGTAACTCAGTTGTGAACAGACGGCATGGGGTTGGTCCAGTGGACAAATGTTCAGTCTCCATCGAGACAGAAGAAGCATTTGTAATGAGCACAAGAAATGGCGACTTATGAAGATGAGGTCAGCTGCAGGATTGAGCAAACCTTGGAGACGAAGGAATTCTCATAATGATAGGGTTCTCATCAAGAGTAAAGAAGCTACCATGTTACGGATTTTCTATGCGTGATCCAGCGGAAAATAAATAATGTTTTCTTGTGTATAGAACTCAATACCTAGATGAACAAAATGTTGGGAGGGTACTGGATCGGAAATGTTCCCGTTGACGAGAAAGCCCAGATTAGTAAGTGATGTGACAAAAGTCATCATATGATTCAAAAGAGAAATCACCTCTTGTTTTTTTAAGGATATAGTACTAGAAACTTGATGTTCTCACCGTAAATATGGTCCAGAAATGTGACATGCCTTGACTCATGAGACGAGTGAATATCCCGAAGCTAATAATGAGACCGAATGGTTCAGCCATTAATTGGTATACCACGTCATTGTAGGCGGGCTGCAGAAGCTTCTTGGAAGCCTGGAGAACACGGAAATGGAGGTAAGAGTCTTTCAAGTATACACAGATGGCAAAGGCCCACTCTTGGATGGCATTTAGACAAAACCTGGAACAGAATCCCAGTGTGTGAGTATTTCAAACGTGTTCTGTCGTCATTTTCCTAAGAAGGTTGTCATTTCCTGCTGTGGTGCCATGGGTTCGGGTGGATCCGATGATACGTTGGTTAACTTTGGACAGCGGTGAGCGAGTGAAAAATGTGACACCGAATCACAGGTGAACCATCTGCCGAGTCCAAATATCGCTGAGACAAATATTGTCGTATTCAACAACAAAGAAATGAAGCCTTCCTCTTACAAGGATGTCTAGAAAAACGGATTGGACACGGCGTCTTGGGGGGGGGGGAGACAGAGGCGCTAGAATTAAGATATGCCGAGTCAAACCAAAAGCTTGACTTTGTGTTTTATTAGCTTTGGTTTGCGATGACTGCATTACGCTGAGTGAATCTCTATGAGTGAATCTGAACGTTTTCTAGAGGTTTGTGTCCTACTGGTGGATTTTGGATCCTTTTCTTGATGAACGCAGTAACGACGCTCTGGTGGCAAGTTACGGAAATATTTTTTGGTGGGGGTTCAAACTGGCCAATAAACAAAAAGTTGGATAATAAAGTTGTGTACGCAAATGTGTCTTTATTGTGGACCTTTAGGAAAGTGGATCTTGCTATTACAGACTTTCATTCAGTCAACTGTAGATTAGTAGAGGCAGTAATGTCATTGGGCAAGATGTGTTGTGCTGTCCCATTTAAACACAGGCCATGCGTGATACAAACTTCCATGCATATCCTGTAGAAGACAAGGAAGGAGAGAGAGGCCGAGTTTCGCTTGTTGTAAATTGCCATGAAAACAAAGTCCAGTTGAAAGCCCACGACGACGATATTGTGCACTAATTCTTGAGTTAGTGGTTTGGTTATCCCGAAGGTGGTAATATAACAGCATTTGAAGGAATTTCCATGTGAAAGGCTGGCGTGTGACAACATTAGAAACGCCAACGGAAGTGGGATGGGAGGCGTTTTGTACTGGGATCCTACAATTGTTGGTGAAGACAGTTCAGAGTGTCTGTAACTCTGCATGACTTCGAACTTGACTGCAGGCTCTTCATTCTTTGTCATAAGACCAACAAAACCTGGAGCTTGCGTCTAGTTTGGCATTGGTGTATTGCAAGGTGGGAAAGACATCGTGGGCAAAAGGAGGAATACTTCCTAAATGGAGGCCCAGATTACAGAATCCTCACGTGAAATCATATAGTCCAAAATCGATGATATTTCTTGAAAACAAGCAATATCGTCTTTAGGGTCACGAGGCAATCTGAAGTGATGAGACATGCCGCCCATAAAACTCGCAGTATGTCCCAAATTAGAAATTGTGAATACCAAAATGATCACTGAGTAGGGAGGCATGTTCCGTTGTATGGTGTCAGGAAGCATGTATGCTTCCAAGATGAAAATGGATGGCGAGGTCTCTTGGGAAATGATTGTGCTGTGTCACTCGAGAGGAAGTAATAACTGAAATATCCTTACACGTTGCTGTCAAGTTTTGCAGGTACGCTGACCGACCGCCATATGGGATGGCAAACAACATTGAGCTATATATTACTAAAGGTAGTATTTGGGAGAGCTGGATTTGACATGTAGTGGTAGTTCCATTAAGATATTATGATAGATTAATGCATTCATATAAGAAATAAATTATTTGCTCAATCTGTCAAATTTGATGGTGTTCGCTTTTTTCTGTTGCTTAGTTCAAGACCCTCAAATCATAACAGTATAATACTCACAATCTTTGATGTTGATAGGTCTCCAGAAATGTATAATTACTAATTATTTTAGCATGACTTTTCTAACACAGTTCTTTGATAGTTTGTAAGAGTAAAATTAATTGAGCAAAAACTGAATAATGACAACTTCAGTCAAAACAACTTACACAGAAATGAGAGTTCAAAATATCGTCTTAAGTTATTAAGTTTAAATTTAGCAAAAATATGTAAAACTATCTCATATACCTCTACTTTTCCATGGTTTACAATAAACATTTCCCTTCCTGAAATAAGAAAAGGTATGAGAACTGAAATTATCATCAACTCATTATATTGTACTATCACCGCATTTAAATCAATATTCCTTAAACAGGTCTATGAATACAAATTACCTTATTCTTAACTGGTGTTACTGAGTAAATACCAACCTACATGCAAACCTACATACCTATATAGATACATTCAGCTGCTAATCAAGTGGTTGAAATCCTTGGTACAGTATTGCTGGAGGAACCAAAGTGATAGGATATATTTCTAAGTGGTGATGGTCATAACTCCTAAATGATACCGTGGAACACTGACAAACTTAATTTCTTAAGGTGTATTCAATATAAATATGCATGCCACATATGCTTAAACATTGCTTGTATTGCCTTAGTAAGCTAATACTGTAGAAACCAAACTCAAGACAGCAGAGAGGCAGACCAATTCAAGGACAAATCAATACAAAGAACCATGTAAAACTTGGATAAAAACCAGCATTCCTTAGTAAAGCTGCGACTAAAAAACAGACATAACTCTTCCAATTCATGATACGGAACATCAGAATCATAGACATTCAATGTGGCATCAACATAAAACTATACATAAACTGCAGTTTCAATCAAACTATCCTTATTGAAGTCAAAATGCAAATATTAAACTTAGGAAGATGGCTATTGAGGATGTTTAACGCCATTTCTCAGCACACGATAGGCTATACATGGCGGCCAGTATTAATTGTGGAGGAAGAAACCGGGAAATCCGCAGAAAGAACCAAGCTTTCTCACATATCTTCATTAGCCGAATCTTAGACTCGTACCCACGCAGACAGAGGTGAAATGGTAGTGATCCTTAAGGGAGAGCGCTTTAGACCACTCGGCCACACGCCCCCCCCCCCCAGCCGAGGTAATATGCCATAGACACAGTGGCTGGAGATCTTGCAATAATATGGATGGTGTGGAAAAAAATCACTTGTCCAAGAATGCATCAATATACAGTAGAATTCTCAACTTGCTTAAAATTCAATAAACATTGTTAAATCATATGAATCACAAACAAAAGTTCAGAGTAAGGGCAATATGGACCCAAACGTCTTCAATTTGATAAGATAACATGTCAGGCTGGAAACTGGACACTTTTTCCCAATGTAAATCTGCATAATTTCTTGACACGGATGGATGCATGGAAAATGTGACTGCTATAAGACTAAGACGACTTAATTGAACAGGTCCGTTATTGCTAGTTTAAATAGAATTAAATCAGAGATTTTATATAAAAAACTTCGATATGAAACAAGTAATACATTATTTGTGGAAGTACTTAATATGTTTGTGTACATTATTTGAAGAGGTAATAAGAAAACAGCACCTATCTCTCCAATTCTGCAAATGTAGTCTCCTGGTGAATAGATCTGTGCTCTCAACTTCAGGACCAATTCATGGAGAAGACTTTCTTCACATTCTTCAAATATTTTCACCTACACGATAAAAAGGAAGACAATATTTTATTGGTGTCACGGAATTGTATAAATTATTACTCTATTACGTAAATGTACTCGTGTTTCGTTTTTCGTTTACAACGATACCCGAGGGTGATCGATGTATATTCTACATTATTTCGTAAGAGTGAGTTCGGTTTATTTCGTGTCGCATGCGAGAGGTGCTTCAGATGGGAAACCCCGAATACATGAATTGCACAGACGATGTTTAGCTACAATTCATTGGGATAAATGCATTACATTACATCAAATCCTCACATTACGGACCGTTTTGTCAATTTAAGATCTACCAGCTGTTGAGGTACGCAATTTATTTTTGTTTATATCCATTGTAAGTTATAGCTATTGTATCATCATGTCTAATTTCGTATTTCTGTGGCATCGACTAGCTTAGTATAATGCTAATATTTTCTATCATTTTCTGTGATTTAGCAAAACCTCTACAAGATTGCATTTAGTGAATAACCGTTTAGTGCATTATGAATCGTATAATTCACCAATATACTTCTGAACCTATATATTGTTTTATAATGCAAGACTGATAATGTATATAACTTACCGTATATACCGTCGTTACGTATTACCCTATATACCAGTGTCATGCGTGGTACAGGGTGTTGGATGTATTTGTAGCTGTGCGTATGCTGTGTGCAATGCTGTGTAGAGTTGCGTAAGCTGTGTGTACAGTTGTGTAGAGTTGCGTATGCTGCATGTGCAGTGCTGCGTTGCACTGTGCCTATATGTTTTCGAGTGCTTCGAATATTCCAATGTTTGTAGAGATCTATGCTGATCGTTACTAGTCTTGTTGAGGGTGATCAGGCGTTGCAGACAAAAAGTGGTGGGCGCTAATTGTCTAACCCGGAATCAATGGTGGTTATGTGATTATGAATATTTGCTTGTTTGGCCAGCGGAACTGGTAGCAGAGAGTTAATAAAGGGGGTATATACATTTCTCCATTCATATCATATTTTGGCCGTGGGCCATTACAGGGGTTTTGTAATTACCAGTGTTTTACTATTGTGAGTAAACTATCAAATCGCAATTTTGAGCGGAAACAATATTTGTTTTGATATTGTGAGCATATTGTCAATTCGTTATTTTGAGTGAAACATTTGTTTTATTATTGTGAATAAAATTATTAATTCGTTATTTTGAGCGAAACATAGTTGTTTTGCTATTGTGAAGATCATATTTTCATTTTGTGATATGCCATGAATCGTTCTTTCTTTATTTGTGCTGGTACCATATATGTCAATGTGTTTGCATTTGTATTTATTGCATTAGTAGTATCGTGCTAATTATGCTACTTCGTCCAATATTTTGACTCGTATAAGCACGTATCTAATCATACATAGTTTATTTTCATATAACATTAAATATTGTATTGCATTCCCATCAATAGTGTTTTTGTTTCTTAATCTGGGGAGGGGCCCCGAGTGGCCTAGTGGTCTAAAGCGCTGTCCGTTACGGATCACTGCCATCTCACCTCTGTCTGCGTGGGTTCGAGTCTAGGATTCGGCGAATGTGGATATGTGAGAAAGCTTGCCAGTAGCTTCTCGTGGGTCGGTGGTTCTTTCCGGTGATTTCACGGTTTCTTCCTCCACCATTAATACTGGCCGCCAAAAATGTGCTGAAAAATGGCGTTAAGCACAACAACAACAACATCTTAATCTGGAAAATCCCAAACTCAGTTATCTTGTTACAATCAGCTAAAATTGATATAAAATATGATACAGTGGCCTAATATTCTGAAAAGAGTGTTGTCCTATACTATTACTTAAACTTGGGGGCTAATCACTGAAACGTGAGATCACTGAATAACGTCAATGTGACGTCAATAAATTCAGGTTATTTGGCATTATGTATGGAAAATCCCAAACTCAGTTATCTTTAGTTATCTTATTACAATCAGTTAAAATAGATCTGAGATATATGATACAAAATTATGCCTTTTTCATCCTGTAGTGTCTTGTCATATTAAAAACCCACTTAAAATGGTGCCAATGTATATCAATGAATGTGCAATTTATTCTTGCCAAAAGAGTCATTCATTTTGTTTTTCTTTTTTTTTCTTCTTCTGCTTAAAAATATCACCTATATAGTAAGAAGTCCATTACCATTTTTGTGCATGAGAGTAAAAAGATAAACATACTGATAAAATACGTTAATGTTATTGCCCTTTTATGTAATCAGAAAGTATTAGTATGACGATTTCTAAAATCCTTTTACAATAGTGACAACCTTTATGATCCATGCATATAATATGCTTTGTCATATATTCATATAACATGCGGTAGGTGCAAATATCAACAAACTTGTGGCAATTGTCCCTTTATACTCTATGAACGCTAACTTGCATAGCTAAACAGCAACGTTACTAAAACTTCGATAAGGGTCGCTTTAAATGTTAAAATAATTTGGTGACAGCTGTGTCACACTTCCAGTTCTCGTGTGACTGAAAATTCCAGACATCCTCTATCTTAGCAAAAGCACATAATCTCTGAATCTTTTCTCATGATGGGCTGTGCCCATTAGTCTGGATTCCTGCTTCATTTCCTCCCTGCTTCATATATTCCTGCTTCATTCGCTCTCTGCTTCATGACTAACTAGTTCTGAGGCACATAGTTTGCCAATTCATTCCGGGTACCACCTACTAGAACTGATTGTATATAATAGGCCCAGCTCTATGATGTGCAGGGTCCAAGGCAGCTAGCGATGAGTGCGAGACCCAAGCGACAACATTGCATTGTATTGAAGGCGGTTGCCTCGTTCGACTTGCTCTAGGGTTGGGTTTGGAGACTAACTTGTCCTGCCAAACGACTGTTGTTGGTTTCGGTCTCATTGGAAAAGGATGAAATCTTGTGTACGCTGAAACACTACTACAAATAATATTCAGTTTGTATCTCGATATCTGAGCAAATGCAGTACATGCACAGAGTTAAAATGTGAGATCTAAAGGGAAGCACCTGGACCACTCTGTCACCCCAGTTAGTAACAGTGTTTGACGTTAAATTAAATTTGAAGGAAATAAATTATTCTATTATATTCAAAGAAATATAAATTGAGAAAAAGACCTTGCACAATAATAACACATTTGTTCATCTTTTATGAACATATTCACCAAAGGTGAATAAATCTTAAAAAAAGTATTTATAAGAACTTTTTTTATCAAAAGAATACTAATAAAGGACCATACAGGTACAAAACTCAGTAATAGTTTTGTTAGGCCTGCAAAACACGAGATCTGTATTGTCTAGTCTATAGTATAATATATTAACAATATTCATCAAGACTGTAGTCTGAAGGTAATATTTTCAAGGTTGATTATGAAAAATTAAGTAACTTTAATATTGTTTCTGTATAATACTCAATAGTAGTAACAACTATCACAGACTTCTATTTAATGACCCTAGAGTTATCTTGTTCACAGGCAGAATCACATACATATGCAGGATTAATTTCAGAATCTCTACACTTTAATACTCAAGGCAACGAAGCTTACTTTTTTCAAAGTTTCCAGGTGAACGTTGATTGCTATTTCTGTTCTTAGTCTGTCCGGTAGCATCTGCAGAAGAGTTGGCTCATCTATCGCTTGTGTCCTGTAAGTCAACATGGGTTCTCATTGCAAATATATATTATGAAATGAGTCAAATACAATAAATAAGTGGCAAATAATTTGCAATGTCATAGGTATTATGTGTGATGCGTATAGAAAAATGATTTGGGTTTATTTACCGAAATAACAAAATGCTAATGCGATCAAATTTTTGATAAATGCACTTTGGCTCGAGAGTTATATTAGAAGTCTGAAAACAAATGACTTGGTTATCATAATATAACACAATATATAATGAAATCAGATGACACAGTCCGGTGTTTGGTCAAAATAATTCTCTGCATAGGAAAGAAACTTCATCGGCATTTCTGAATAACAATGAAAGGATTCGAAGGCATATAATATAATACTTTTGCTTAAATCAATGTCTCAAGCTAAATGTCATTAAATTTATCACCAACTGTACGACTTGAAATGAACATAATAAACAGCTAGAAAGTCAACCAGAAGATCAATACAGAACGCACAATAATGTTAACCCAATTGGATTGCATTTTGATGAAATTATTTGACTGATAAAATACTATTTACAATTTTATACCTTTGATCTAAAAACTGAACACAATTTTACATGTATTAATAATCTAAACAAAGAAGTATCCGTTTTGTATGTCTGGTTGCACCTGTGCCGACGGACGAGCAATGAGGTGGCAGGTGTAAGTAAACTGGTAGTCCTAGCCGCTAATCTGCACACAGGCCTGTCAGGTCGTATGATCGTTTATTATTGACACATAGCAGCAGTGGAGTTCAGCATCCCCATGAGCGACTGAGCAGTCCGTTTTAGAATTCGCACTGTACACCTTCATGGCATGAGGAAGGGGCTTTAGAAGGTTCCTTAAAATTTGTCTGCTCCAGCCTTCGCTAGCCAGCTAAATGCGGCGGTTGAAGGGGACCTTATATAAACGGTGGGAATACTACAAGGAAAAAGTTGAAAATCGATACTCTTAGTCTCGGTGCATGGAACATTCACACACTTTTGGACAGAAGTGATGCTGACAGACCTCAGAGGAGAACTGCCCTGATTGGCAGGCAGATAGTCAGAAATAATATCATATTTGCAGCCTTGAGTAAAATCCGCCTTGCAGGAAAGGGCGAATTTTGTGCAAGAAGCGCTTGCTACACCTTTTGGTGCGGAAGAGCAAGTGAGGAGCGACGTGAGGCTAGAGTAGGCTTTGCATTGAAGAGTGAGTTTGTTGTTGTTGTTGTTGGGCTTAACGCCATTTTTCAGCACACGATAGGCTATACATGGCGGTCAATATTATTGGTGGAGGAAGAAACCGGAAAATAACCGGAAAGAACCGCTAGACTTCCAAAGGGTATGAAAGACAAGCTTATGAACATGAAACTCACTGTCGAATGGAAGATTGTTATTGTTGGGCTTAACGCCATTTTTCAGCACACGATAGGCTATTCATAGCGGCCAGTATTAATGGTGGAGGAAGAAACCGGAAAATCACCGGAAAGAACCACCGACCCACGAGAAGCAACTGGCTAGCTTTCTCACATATCCACATTCGCCGAATCCTAGGCTCGAACTCACGCAGACAGAGGTGAGATGGTAGTGATCCGTAACGGACAGCGCTTTAGACCACTCGGCCACTCGGGGCCCCCTCGAATGGAAGAAAGCATATCACTATAATCAGTGTATATGCTATAACCATGGCCAATACAGCTGAAAGAAAGGACAAATGTTATGAATAACTCCACGCAATCATAACCTCTGTTCCCAAATCTGACAAGCTCATCATTTTTGGTGTACTCAATGCAAGAGTCGGCTATATTCAATCCACTCCTCTGGGCAACCTGAATGTGGAAGTCAGCCTCGGCAACCCTTAGAGAACTGGTCAACAACACTGCCATATATTTAAGGCCTTTCCCCAGAAAGTACAAGGACTGGTTTGATGAGAATTGCGAAAACATCAGGCAGGTGTTGGATGAAAAACTTCGCCTCCATAAAGCATGCCTATATGATCTAAAGTCTACTTCAAAAGAAGATGCCTTCAATAACATCCACAAGACTTTCAACAGAAATTTATGCAGATGCAGGACTCCTGACTGGGTAACAAAGCTGATGAGATCCAATGTTACATATCAAGAGGTTTTAGGAATGCCGTCAATGACCCATCATCATCAGGAGCATTCCCTCTTCTCAGTGCGCATGGGAACACACTGATGACCGAGAAAAAGATCTTTTAAAGGTGGACTGAACACTTCAAATGTGTCCTGAACCGCCCAACATCCACCACTGATGAAGCCATTGATTGGCTGCCCCAAGGGCCAGTCAATGTATCACTTGATGACCCACCAACCATGTTAGAGATCTAGAAAGCAATACTCTGCTCTCTAGTGGCAAGGCTACTGGCTCAGATTCAATCCCAACTGAGATATACAGGGACGGCTGTGCTGCTCTTGACTGAAAATCTCCATCAATCGTTTTGTCTCATGTGGCAAAAAGAACAACGTTCCCACAGGAATTTAAGGATGATACTATTATATGCCTGTATAAGTGCAAAGGAATTCTTCAGACTTATGACAACTACTAATGTATGTGCATCGCAGGCAAGATACTCGTCAGGATTCTCTTTAACCGTCTAACATCACATCTTGACCATGGACTCTGACCAGAAAGCCAGTGTAGATTCCGAAAGGAGCGTGGAATAATGCCGATGGTATTTGGTGATAAAACAAATTGTAAGAGATAAACCAAAGCAGAATACTAGCCTTTCCTCTACCTATGTTGACCTGGTCAAGATCTAAAACACTGTTAGCAGTGAGGGTCTGTGAAATATCATGGCCAAGTACAGATGCCAAAGGAAATGTATCACCATGGTGCAGCACTCCCACGGTGCTATGGAATCTAGAGTGGGAGACCAGATCCCTTTCCTGTTTCAATCGGAGTGAAGCAGGGCTGTGTACTAGGGCGACACTTTTCGGTCTCATGTTCTCAGCCATGCTCACTGATGCCATCAGAGATGGTGACGTATGAATCAGCATCAGAAGCCGAATTCATGGCAAACTGTTCAACCTCAGGAGACTCCAAGCAAAAGCGAAAGTCACAACAGACTGTGCCTCCAACGTTGGCTCTGAACTGACATGCAAAGCAGTGTGGACAAGTTATCGGATGCATGCACAAATTTCGGCCTTACAATCAACACAAACAAGAGTGAAACAATATATCAGCCAGCTCCAGGAAAACCATATGCTGAATCAAAAATTTCAGCGGCTACAAACTGAGCACATTGAACAGGTTCACCTATCTTGTCCGCACTCTGTCCCAGAATGTCTTAATAGATGATAAAGTTAATGCCAGGATGGGAAAGGCCAGCGTAGTATTTGGCATTCTACATGCCAGGGTCTGGAACAGAAGAGGCATTAGTCTTCAAAATTAAAGGTGTGCAGAGCTATAGTACTATCTGTTATTATACGCCTGCAAAACCAGGACAGTGTAGCAGCTTCATGCAAAGAAGTTAAAGTTTTTCACACTACCTGCCTCAGAAGACTCCTGAACACCAAGGAGCAAGACAATATTCCGGATACTGAGGTCCTTACAAGCAAGCTTTCTTAGTATCTACATAATCTTGATGCAATCACAGTTGCAATGAGCAAATCATATAGCTTGCATGCCTGATCACTGGCTTCCAAAAACAACTTTTATCGCGAGCTTGAAAATGGAAAACGCAACAAAGGAGGCCAGAGAAAACGTTACAAGGACACCCTGAAGACGTCATTGGAAAACTTTGGTATTAGCTATGACACTTTGGAGTAAAGTGTCCAGGTCAGGGTCGTGCGACGCTCTTCCGTCATTAAAGGTGCCCAAGTTTGCAAGACTAACAGGACAGCTGCGGTAGAACAGCGGGGGCAGACCAGAAAAATCAGAGCCATTAACCCCACATTCAGCGTTGCTACCATCCCATGTCCATAATGCCACAGACCATTCAGGGCTCCCATTGGCCTCAACTCACCCATAGACTATTTGATCCCAATAAAACACTGGATAACTAAATTGGTCATCATTGACTTGTTTGACGAACTATATATATATACTTAGGTCAACTTTCTTATGAAGATTTCTTACCTACTCCAGGTGTAGTCGGCCCATCGTTTTACTCTGTTCTGAAGAGATGTTGGCACTCTTCGATGATGCAAGTAAAATTTTATATGATCCATCCTAGTAGAATAAAAAACAAGGAAAATTTACAACGAAGACTACAGCTGAATTCTCAAATAATAAAGTGCATGCATTTAATTATCAAACGTTACAGATGGATTGAAACATTATCTTGATTGATACACATCCAAATAGCTGAGAGAGAGAGAGAGAGAGAGAGAGAGAGAGAGAGAGAGAGAGAGAGAGAGAGAGATTTCAGTTGCCGACTTTTATGTTATGGCAATTTGAATTATTATTCAAATGTTTATCGATAGTATTATTATTTACTGGCTATAATGTAATCATAAACTCTATTTTAATTTCCAGCTAATGCATTTCTTTATATTACATATGGTCTATTAGCAAACAAAAGTTGAATTCTTTGCATATTACACTGAGTTAATAGATAATTGTTTTGTTCGAGTGCAAATTCGTCCTCGCCTTTTTAGATTCAACACCTTATTTTAGTCAATGCAATTTGAACAAATATCCCAAGCATTTATAAATTTAATAGTGTATTACTAATTATAATGCAGTCATACACTGTAATGTTTTCCAGCCAATTTATTTACTTTTTTCATTTGATCTATTAGCTCAGGAAATAACTATAATTCTTTTGCATTATATACTTAGTTAATCTATGATCATTTTGTTTGTAATTATGTTTTAGCAGGAAACAGCAATTTTGTATTACTTGTGTATTACTCGGCTAAACTAGTGTGTAAAATATTGTCAATTTGTACTTTCTCAATCTGGTCATGTGTAACACGGAAATTTCATGTATGCCATCAATGTTTTAATTCAACTTAAATGACAACACAAGTCATGAAACCAGGTTCTAAATCAATTTTAACAAAGGCATCCTTATGTTTTTGTGTAAAACCTAGACAAAGATGACAACAGTGATGTAATGGCACCCAACAAATTATTCAAAGCTGACAGTAGTTGTGCCTGCACTCTGTAAAGCAAAGTGGCATGCATATATTGTTGATATACATTTTTAGAATGTGTACTACCAATATTATTGGTAGGGACTCCAGTGTCTGACAGGTAATGAATGTACAAAGCTCTCTGGTACATAGAAAGTCATCGATCGATAAAATGTAATGCTTTATAGACTAAAACAAGGTAATATAGCAAGGAAGTTTTGCTTTTTCAATAAGTATACACAACATTTATTTTCGTTTAAAATATTTTAAAACTGATATCAGAATGAAAGGCCAGCCACATACTAGTTAATAATATGACTACATTTCCATTTTTCTTGAAAAATCGTATTCTGAATAAAACAAATTCATTCAGCTGTGTTAAATATGTTTCATCCAAATGATTTCAATGGAATATTAATTAAATATTTTACAATGTCAAGAACATGTTGCCATTCTAGTAAGACCCATTTATGCAGCAGAAAGTGTTGCACACTTTCAAGCAATTTGAAGCAACTGAAGGTATATGATCGGTATCTGTCATCATTCTACAAATAAAACCTGATTAAGTTTCAAACCATTTTTGTTGGACATCATTATTATTCATTAACCCTCATTTGTATGGAATTGCCTGATCCAATTTGCATGTGGCAACTGAAGACCCATTTCAGATTGGAATTAGCACTTTGGGATCATAATATCATGTCCAGGCATTAAATATTAAACCACAGTTCAAAGCATTATATCATATGACCTATTTTCATTGATATTCATTAAATACATTTTATGCCTCAAGGAATAAATGTTTTAACAAGTAATTATAGAGAGTATCTAAAATCCTATATTAACTAAGACAATGCATGATTTATAAAAGTAAGTATATATTTTAAACATACAAAAATGGCAACTAATTAAATAAACTTTTCAATCGACTAAACAGCAAATTTATAAATATTTTCTTTTCTTAAAGACAAATGCAAGACATGGAAACGAAAAAGGATAAATAAAATAATTTACACAAGGTTTTTTTTGCTTATTATCGAATCTTTATATATATATATATATATATATATATATATATATATATATATATATATATATATATATATATATATACAGAAAAAGAAGCTAAAAAGGAAATGAAAATATTACAAGTAAATATAAGAGGAAATTAAATCCTTTCGATGAAATAAGTTGAGACTTTTATGAACTGGCATCTCCTAATGATATAAATAATAAAATGTGGTTAAATAACACACAGTAAAACTTCAAGCAAATTCTCTGTGAAAGTTTTTTCTAATGTTGAATTGACCTATACTTAGACACATCTGAAAGAAAGCATTAAACTGAAGAAACTAGAATAAATTAAAGACGACAGTCAGATCATGCAGGTCAAGCTGACAATAAAAGTATTGAGGAGACAAAACTTTAACCGATACCTAAACCTAAGTATTTTACAACCTCCTGCAGTCAGTGGAAAAATATCTACTTTATCGTACAAATGTGGTCTTGACAAACACTACTGAAATTCATATTTGCACTTTACTTGCCTTGATTGGTATTCCTGTCGAGCGGCGTTTATATTACTGATGACATCGCCTACATTTCCGACAACAGCAGCAAATAGGAACACACCAATGAGAAACGTCAGGCCTGTGAAAACAAACTCCTATAACAGAAATTTAATTGTGATTAAAATCGACATCATTATGTTAACTGAATCATAAGAATGTGAATATGAGCTAATAACTATTGTATTGTTGTATCACCGGTTATGTCTGGAGCTCTCTAAATATGATCATACCTAGTTAAACAGCCAGTCTTAAATCCTCTTGTTCGATTTACGCATATCCCGTCAAAAATAGTGTCAGCTTTCTGCACATTTATTGTTAGAATATAGTCAATGCAACATGTAAAATGAGGTACAAAAACATAAGAATATAGACGATGTAAAAGGCATATAATACCGATCACGTGAAAGTCACATAACAATACAGACTGTGTGAAAGTCATATATACATATAGACTATGTGAAAGTCATAAGAATACAGAATATGATAAATCCATATAAGAAAACATACTATGTGAAAGTCATATAATAATACAGACTATGTGAAAGTCACATAAGAATACAGACTATGTGAAAGTCATATATACATATAAATTATGTGAAAGTCATAAGAATACAGAATATGATAAATCCATATAAGAAAACATACTATGTGAAAGTCATATAATAATACAGACTATGTGAAAGTCATATAATAATACAGACTATGTGAAAGTCACATAAGAATACAGACTATGTGAAAGTCATATATACATATAAATTATGTGAAAGTCATAAGAATACAGAATATGATAAATCCATATAAGAAAACATACTATGTGAAAGTCATATACAAATACAGACTATGAGAAAGTCATATAATAATACAGACTATGTGAAAGTCACATAAGAATACAGACTATGTGAAAGTCATATAAGAATACAGACGATGTAAATGTCATATAAGAATACAGACGATGTAAATGTCATATAAGAATACAGATGATGAAAATGTCATAAGAATACAGACTATGTGAAAGTCACATAAGAATACAGACAATGTAAATGTCATATAAGAATACAGACAATGTAAATGTCATATAAGAATACAGACGATGAAAATGTCATATAAGAATACAGACGATGTAAATGTCATATAAGAATACAGACGATGTAAATGTCATATAAGAATACAGACGATGAAAATGTCATATAAGAATACAGACGATGAAAATGTCATATAAGAATACAGACGATGAAAATGTCATATAAGAATACAGACGATGAAAATGTCATAAGAATACAGACTATGTGAAAGTCACATAAGAATACAGACAATGTAAATGTCATATAAGAATACAGACGATGAAAATGTCATATAAGAATACAGACGATGTAAATGTCATATAAGAATACAGACGATGAAAATGTCATATAAGAATACAGACGATGAAAATGTCATATAAGAATACAGACGATGAAAATGTCATAAGAATACAGACGATGAAAATGTCATATAAGAATACAAACGATGTGAAAGACATATGCAGTGTAGTCAAGCTATGCTATATCAAGGCTTACCAGATCTGTTTCAGGAGAAGGTCGTTCACCAATTGTTGTCAAAGTCATAAGCGACCAATACGTGACTCGAATATACTTTCTGAAAACGATTAAAGCCTATAATTGCCAAGAAAATAATTCATAATACACAACACACGAATACAAGTCTTTACACTTCTTGGTTACCTTTTGAACCATACAATTTGTATGATAAAATGCGTCGCACAAATTGAATAAATCTGAACAAATCGTCTACATACATATGATAGATCATAAAATGAATAGGGTTTTCAAATTACATTTTAAGTTTTAAACGTAGCATTCATATAGTAAAATAATTGATGATGATTCTATCATAATCAATCGTTCGGACGCCTTTACTACTACTAATACATACACATTAAATCTTACATGACTCATCTGACCTTTGACATTGATTTTCAAACATTGTAATATCTATTCCTACGAACATGCACTCAACAATTTTCTTAGATTTTCTGAATCGAACTTCAAAAACTCATAATATGTTTACAATTCCACTATAGTCCGTAAAATTTTTGAAATGTTTAAAAGACTGCATATAATTAAAAGCAAAACTGCAATCTTGCTTGTTTATTCTGGATTGGGTTCCATATATTCACCATTCAGTATCAAGTACACCACATCTAGACATTATTCTTTTTTTCTGAATTTGAGCTTTGTTGAGATTTATAGTTTTAGCTTAACCAAAAATATCAACTTCAGGGAAAACATATTTTTTTAGTAAAATGTTTCTTCGATAATTCTTTACCTGACCATAAAATAAATAGGAGAACTACTAATGCCTGGCATATTCAGGCTAAAAATGTTTAGCTAAAATGTTGAACATTATCTGCCTATCCAGGAGGCAGTTAGAGTTATCTCCACATGCCACTGAGATTGGCGTCAAATCCTATGAATTCTGTAGTTACTATAGGAGCAGAAGGCACACATTATATATTAATGTAATTAATGGAAGGCTTGAGGTTGTAAGTGTATTATTATCATCAGGTTAGGTATTATTGACGAAATGCAATTTACTAGAAAAAAATCGTTTCTTCTTCAAAATACATTTCCTAATTATAATAACTTTGGATAAAAGGTACGAGGTATGGAAATACAAACAAGTACACCATATTTTAATTTCTACTTCATATAACCGATTATATTTAATCAAACTTTTATATATTTAATTGTACAACATAGAAATTCATATGATCAAAATATAGCATAGGTTAACATTCAAATATCAGCTAGTCAATAATATTTTTATTGCAATTATTGCATCATGTCCTTGTAAAAATATGGGCAAAATCCAAATACTCGCTCTATTACAAATCTGAAATTATTCATATAGGGACATAAAAAATCTCAGATCCTCTGAATAAATGTATAGGCAATTGCCTAACCCATGAAAATGTAACTAATTAAATTGCCAACTGAGACCATAGTTTCAGAAAATTATTTCTACTAAGGCCAGGAATTCACTGCTGCTTGTGAATGTACATGTTTAATTAATATTCTTGGAGGCAATCGGTGTTTCTGAAATATGATATATGATAAAAAGAAATTAACACAACAGTTTTGACGCATTTTGTCATAATTTTCCAAATTGCAAATCTGCTTTAAATTGTTCACTATTCATGACATTCACAGAAGTTTTTGATAAAACACATCACGGTTTATACCAACTTTCAGACAGCATAATTAGACAAATATTTTATCTTCTGTTGGAAATCAAGCAGGCAATAAAAAAAATCTGACATGGAACCATATTTACAGAATGATTTGTTCGAGTCAGTTTAACACGCTAGATGCTAGATGGCGAATGCATAAAGCAATAGCTTATTATCCAACAGTTTGTAACGCCATGACATCATCCCCATGATTTTAAAAATGGAAAACTACGGTTAAATTTTTAAAAATGTACAAACTTTATCAATTTAATTCAACAATTTATAAGTTATAAGACGATTTTCACCAGGGCTTACTAAATCTTTCCTTTTTTGCATTTAAATCTTTATTAAAATTGCATCCATGATCAGGTGGAGAGTCTATTTGTTCAGGAAACAAAAGTGATTCATTTCATTATGTTCAATAAGCTCTGAATAATTTGTTAGTTTTCTGTAACTATGCAACTTTGCTTTCTTTCGAACTCATGCACACATGAATTAAACCGCTTAGTGATTTGATTTTGATAATTTGCATTGAAAATATTAAAACTATAAATTGCAAATATTGTATGCAGATGATACATGTATAGTCATACCAATACCACCCCTTTACTAAAAATAAAGTTATTGTTTACTGTGAAAACTCCAACTTGATCTAAAATGCAATCAAGAGGACCCCCGTGTGACAAATTAAGTAATTAAATGCCTACCTTTGGTGCACTTGTTCTATGTCCTTGATGTGTTTTGTTTTTAAAATCGAAAGTAGTAAGACACTGCAGGGGTAGTTGAATACTGCGACAAAGCTTAAATACAACTAGGACAAGGTAAGTTTTATAATTTACCTCAAGAAGGGACTATAATCTTCTGTTCCAGGATACACCCATGCATTGACACCAAGGCCTTCGTGCTGCAAAATTAAGGTTTATTTTCTGAAATCAAGAGTGAATTTACGAAAAATATAGAACATCACTTAGTGTAATGCGGTTGATAATGGTAGCTGCATTATTACTAAAAGAATAAGAAATTACAGACCGATTAGACCTGCCTTCAAAATGGACATTATAAGAGTTGAATCCTGTACCTTTTATACTAGTAGGTGAAGGAAATATATAGCGACTAATGGTTTTAGAGGCTCAGACTTGTTTGTTTATGTAATTTTCAAATTAACTACAAGAGCATTTCGACATTAATGCAACTCAAAAATATAACAGGTTTCAATTCCATAGTTAATGACCTAATCGAGTCAAGTTTATTTTACTATAATTTTACTTAACAAAAAACAATTTTACTTGCTGAAGATAATACTGCATCAAATGTATCGTTACATACCAGTGATACCATGTAGTATATACAGCCAATCCAGTGTATAACAGTCCACAAGTACAGTGACAGTTTAAGAGCTCGGACAAGGTATGGGTTATTTGTGCGACTAAAAATAAAAGCAATGAACAATTAAAATGGTTTTCAACATTCAAGCTTATCTATCTATATATGGCCTAACGTACTTCCGACGGATTATCCTATACCGAAATTTAGAAGTCTGTTATATTAAAATAACTCAGTAAAATCCAAAGCGAACACTGTGGACGCTCATGAGTTGTCTTTTTTAAATTTAAATTTAAATACGCGTTTCAATTAATCACCCACAATTTATTTACTTGGGCGCCACTAATATTAAGCACCGAGATTTGTCCCTATTATTTTCTCCACCTTTATTTTCCGTTAATTTAGATTAAAACCAAAAACCGTGCGATACTAGTCGCAGTTCACACACAGATAAATAGTTACATAGATAATGGCTTGTAAATTTTTTTTTCATTTTTTTTCTTGGACACATTGTGGCAGCAGACCCAGCCTGGCATCGGTGATGACTGTACAGGAGCCGACTTATTGCGTTTATCTTCGGAAATAAACTAAATTTGCCAATACGCAAATGCACAAATGTTATATATATATATATATATATATATATATATATATATATATATATATATATATATATATATATATATTGGATGGCAAATCTTCTGAATCAGCATCTATTAACTATCTTCAGTGAAATTAATGAAACTGATCTGAAAATATACGAAACATTCTAAATGTTATCCTAAGCTGCTGAATGTAATTGAACACCCCATCCTTACCTGTCGGTGGCATCAAAAAATCTCGCCATGGCTGGGTATTTTAGAAGACGTGGCAAACGGGCCAGTACAGGCAGGATATCTACAAAACAATCATATCTTATGGAATTTTGCATTAATATTTCTCACTAAAGACTAAATGGTATCTATATACTATATCATGTTCCATTACGGTAAATACACATCTAGAATGTTGGTTCATAAAACAATTTTCTATCTTGTATAGTTTATCCATGGCAGTAAATAAAAAATTTTGATGTTACTCAAGCTTTTGCACAGTGCACTTTTATGCAATTTGCAGCTTAAGATTGATTTTCGTAAATTAAAATTTTAGAATCTCTAACAAAATTTTTTAATTCCTTTCGTAATATATGAAGATTCACATATTTCCTCTTAAGTGTTAATTATGTCCGTTCAGGTTGTTTTAATATGAAACATCAACTGACACTCAGAATTGCATGCGAACACCTAGCGACTTTCTTGTACCAGTCATTTGTTCTATTTATTAGATTCCTTTCTGTTTGGAATTTACAAATTATTTATTCATGCATAAGTCTTCATGTAAGGATAATGACAGCCCCTGCATTGCTAACTTCAAACATTTGCCAGATCGATCAGAAAATCACAGAAACTCTATGCCAAGATGTTCTACCCTCCGTCTCAAACTTTTCCATCATGCTGCTACCAATGATTTGACATGGACACAGCTATCCTTGTCTCTTTTGTCAACACATTCAACCTCATTTAACTGTAGGTTACAAGAGTAATATTTTGTGATATATATATATATATATATATATATATATATATATATATATATATATATATATATATATATATATATATATATATATATACGAATGCAAATATTTTAGCGTAAACTTACCAAGGAAACTACTAGATATACATATGTACAGAAACGTGCTGACGGCTGAAAAAAAAAACAATGAGCAAAATAAAAATTAAAAAAACAGAATATAAAGTTAGTGACTCTACGATTAAAACCACAGCTACTACTAGTACAAATGAAAGTACTATGTTTGAAGCAAAACGTTTCTTTATTTGGTACAGAAAGAGTGGGAAAGATTTATAACTACACAAATGACCAGTAATCATATATCAATGGCTCTAAAATTGAACGTTTGGTTATCACACAGACGACAGACCAGATAAATGGCATAGCAAGGTACCTGAACCTCCTAAATGGCATGGCTAGGTACATAAACCAGATATACGACATAGACAGGCACCCAGACCTTGTAAATGACATATCGAAACATCCAGATCTGGCAATAATATAGCCAGACACCTGGATATACTAGACGGAATAGCTAGGCACCCATACGTAGAAACTACATATCCAGACACTCAGACCTGGAAATCACATAGCCAGAAATAGACCTGGAACTCACATAGCCAGGCAAACAGACAGATCTGAAGTCACAGAGCCAGGATACATACATGGAAAAGGACATAAGATAATTCGAGAATGCATCATTGTGTAATGCACTAAATATTTACCTTTAAATCATTCAAAGGTCACCATGTGAACACGAAGATAGTTAATAAATCAAGCAGAACCTACGACTTACAAGAGCAAGAGTGCAATTCAAAATCTAGTAGAGGCCAAACCAAGTACCAATTATGTAAGCTTCGGCAATATTTTATAAAGATATTAATTTGGAAGTTAGATTTAAAAGAAGTCAATGACTATTGCAATGAAACAGATAGTTGACGATACACCAGACGTAACATATCTAAGAAAACAATAGAACAACAGGCATATTAAGAAATTGATATCCAATACCAATGCATATCCAATCATCATCAGTCTTGTGTATCATGTGTAGACTACATCTTAAAGCAGCTGCATTGCATCTGTCTTTTCTTGATAGTATAGTCTTTCTCTACAAGACTGGATCAAACAATGGTACAAACAACCATACACAAATATAAATCCTCCGTTTTTTTCTAAATTACTTTTATAAACTACTTTCACAGTAACTCTGTACTTCACCAAAATCGATATAGGTTTCGAAAATTTTTAAAAGGTCATTTATGTAAAATTGAAGTTGCATTTAATGAAACTGATACAAATCAGGATCCTACTTAATAAACTTTAGATTAACAATGCAAGTCTTCGTTTTGGCTAATGCACCAATATAGCATTGAAGTAGCTGTAAATGTGGTGTTATTAGTATTAGCATTTGTGGGTTTAGTTTCAATATTTTCCAGTTTCAGATAATGGGAGGTAAATTACCGTAAACAATTTACTAAAAAGCCAAATACTCTTTACAAAAAGAATTTTCTCTTATTATCAATAACATTTTATAGTTGCTTTTCTTAGCTTTAATTTTATACGTTGCAATATTTGTCATTTACATTCGGACGTACATGACCTTCAATTTTTCTTTCATTATTCTTCTGATGAGTGAAAGGTTTGTAATACAAAGTAGAAAGTCACATTAATTTGATTTAATTATATTTTGTATTTAAATGATGTTGTCGAATCTTCTTTCTAGATATATCTAACAAATTTTCATTTTCTAGTTTCTTATTGTTAAATGTCGCACACTGGAAGGAATAAGATTTCAGTCCTTCAAGTCATTACTCGTAAGCTAGTTTGTACTTTCTGTAATGCCAGGCATGATATATATATATATATATATATATATATATATATATATATATATATATATATATATATATATATATATATATATATATATATATATATATATCGTAGAGTCGACATTGGCGCCAAAAGTCTCGATTCAGATGATCGTGTGCAATATAATTTTATCAACCTGTAAGAGTGCACTTGCCACTTAACAGTCCTAGAACAAACTGGATAAGGAATACATTAAGATGGTAATCTGTTTTAACTGAAGATATTATATGCTGTAAATAAATGATAATCTTGTATTTTTCAGAAATTTGCGACAAAAATAGTACCAACATAAAAACACAAAATTAATCGTGTGTGTAATTTAGATTTTTTTAAAAGTAACTTTAACAATTTTTCAGTCATATCGCTACGATGTCTGCAATGTTGCAATTGATAGCGATGTCTAGAATGGGGCATTATTCCGCAGAATGTAGCATCCTGTCCCAACCAGTCACATTATCCTGACACAAGGCCGACCAGTCCTAACACTAACCTCTTAATACTGAACCACCAGTGATGCAGCTAGTATGAATCTGACAGGGATCAAACCAGCGAACTCCCGCAGACAAATTAATCAATATACTAACAATAGCAATTTGATAAGAATATACCAATATGAAATTAACCTGTATTATAATATGTGATATAACATTTCACCACTGTTTTTTTTGGAAAGTGATTACAATGTTTAACGGAATAGTAAGCCGTCTATCCGCCATTGCTTATTATCACAATAGCAAGCATCTATACTACTACTACTACTACTACTACCACTGCCGTACAAAATCTAAAGTAAGAACAGCAGCCAACAACAACTACTACTGCTACTACTACTATAAATAATAAGGTGTATGATTTTCATTTTTAACGTAGCTTTAACAATTTTCCAGTCATATCGCTACGATGTCTGCAGTTTGGTAGTTTTTGCTTAAGTCTAGCAATGGGTAATCATGCCACAGACATGTAGCATGGTATTCTACAAAGTCACATTATCCTGACACCAGGCCGACCAGTCCTAACACTATCCTCTTAATGCTGAGCGCCAAGTGAGGCAGCTGTTGGAACCACTTTTGCTTTTGGTATGACTCGGCTAAGGATCGAACCAACGACCTCCAGCATCAAATGCTGACGCTTTAACAACTAGGCCACCGGAGCAGTCTTTGTTGCAAATAATAATAATAATAATAATAATAATAATAATAATAATAATAATAATAGACAATACTAATATTACTACTAAAACAATACTAATAAAACAATAATAATAAAAGTGACATTATTATTATTATTATCATTATTATTATTAGTAGTAGTAGTAGTAGTAGTAGTAGTAGTATTAAAACAATAATACTGTTACTACTAACAACAATGCGATTACTTATAAAAATAACAATAATAACAACATTATTATTATTATTATTATTATTATTATTATTATTATTATTATTATTATTATTATTATTATTATTAATTATTATTATTGGGATTGTGTTACTGTTTTAAGACAATCTCTGTTTTGACACGGTAACTTCAAAGTTTTGTTTCTCTTTGTGGCTCTCCATCCTCACAACATTGTTATCATGGAGGATCAAAACTCCATTTAATTAGACTGGGATTTAGTGTGAATATAAATGCTGATGATACCTATATTCATACAGCGATATTAAAAACGTGTCCCGGACAAATATTAAAGTATGAATCAAGTTGCAAATAAAGGATGCTGACCTATTTTTATTTTCTTGAAACATCACTAGTGAAAATAGAACGGTTTTCGCTATATAACTAAAATTCTGGCTGATTATTCTTAAGACATGCCAACAGGAACAGATATTTCGTTATGGAAATTTTTTCTGGGCATAATGCATTAAAAGATTTATGAAATATATCACTTTTGATATTATGGATCCAAAAGGATGCACAGGTATATGAACATAGTCATTACACTTTGGTTAGTAGCAAGAATGTACCCATTGTAATAATCCGTACTTGCAGAATACAATAGGTATATAAAAGTATAACTGATGCAGATGTATGTATAGGTTCCAACAGTACGACAATTCTGGTTATATAGCGCCGATTGCGTTTAGACAACCGAAAGAAAGTATATTAAAACACTATAAAACTAAAGTGTACAATCCTTAAAATAAATGGTATTTAGAACCTATATCATAGGCCACACACCAGCCATTGCTCTACAAAAACAAGGCCGCCATGTTCTATCCATAATATTATTTTGCTAAACCACTATAACTATCCTATTTCCCATTACATTTTAGAAAAATGGAAAAAAATCCAAATGGACTACATATCCCACTATCCACCATTGTTTTCTTTTTCTTTCTAAAATACCCAAGGACCACTCACATTTATCCACCATTTTTTAACCCTAGGTCATCCACTTTCCCGTCCACCAATTTAAAAAGATCAAAAGCCAACAACACTTTTATCCAACAAGTTTTATTTTTTTTTAAATCATAGACTCTAATCTGCCTATCCTTTTTCTCGAATACCCAAACCTTACACGATAACAGATAAAAAATAATATTGGTCATCCATAAAAATACGTATTTTGTTGCACCTGTAACCTGTCCATTTATTTTATATCAATGTGAATAAGACATTATTGGCAATCCTTCGAAAGTAAAGACTAAAACATAATACTTCTCTGGATCAATTTCTAAGTATTTTTCAAATATTATCAAAACTCCATTTATTCATGGTGAAATAAAAAAAAAACAGTTGTTATCATCTATATCAAAATGTATGTGCTGAAAAAGTCATAAAAGAAAGAAATTAGATTTCATTAATTTCAATTCAAAGAATTAGCCACAGTATCAAATGTAGCCACAGTATCAAATATAACTATTTCATACCGGAAAAGATTCTCCAAATGTATTACCTTGCATTATATAGAAGTCTAACGGCCATCATCATGTAATTTAGAGATGTAGTTGGCTATATACTCTGGTTCGTTATTATTCGGAATTCCTAAAATATTGGAAATGTTTCTTGCAGCACTCAGTATAATGCTGTTTTCATTGTCGTTATTTCCAGTAATTTTCTCTTTAAAAAGTGTTCATGCACTGTTATGACATCTCCATCTGATACTTAAAAATGTTTCTTTCATTTTTGTCGTTAACATAATATAATATTTTTTTACATCTTGATTTATCGTATAAGATTCAACAAATTAAGATATATTTATTTGCTATCTTTGTTATTAATCGAATTTTAAAAAATAGATTTAATTTAGGTGGTCTTTCCATATTAATACAGCTTTTCCATTTAAGTAATTAAACTTACAAGTAAAATAATATTTCGAACAAAAAAAAGCAGACAGTTTTCTTTCTATTATTTTGTTTTCAAATCAAGATTATTAACTTTCTATTTGAATTAACACTCAGAAATCTAATTATCTGCATGAGTAATGTTACTTACTATATGACAATGATAGCATCTATTTAAGGGAAGAGTTCTTCTGAGACAAAAGTTGCCTGAGAATGCCTTTCACAGAAAATAGATTTTTGATATCAAATAATGATAGTGAGGGATTTTATACAAAACTTAAATGGATCAAACTTTTTCCAAATATTTTAAGATGATAACTTATTATAACTAAAGCAAACTTTGCAGTTCCAAAACATTAAATGTGCAGTATTGTAGAATGGGGTAGGGTTGTCGTTGAAATCAAACTAAGGGCATATGGGTTAAGTATTTTTTTTCTTCTAAACTTAGTACATCGTACATTGTGTGGCAATGACCTTTGTGAACAAGAACTGCAGCAAATGGAGGCCTTTCTAAACTAAATTGTGAACGGTAACATGGTGACCTAAAGTTTGTATTATTACCTGGAAGAAAGCTGGATGGGGTTCTTAGATACAGGTTCTATATACTAGATAGTTTTTTATATAGCTCGAATTGACTTGAAAAATCCATGATCTGTACAGCTTCATCATCTTCTCTTCACGCATCTAAGGTCAAAAAGGTTTCTTCCGTTAGTCATCATTTTAAAGTGAAAAGGACCCATTATACCCTAAATCATAAAATTCCCACCTGTCAGTATGGAGATCAGTGTGCCGATTGGCAGTATTGCTGCTATGTCAAAAATAAACCTGGACTGTGACATGTACCTCTGACTAATTTTGTCTGGGTGAAGAACCTAGATTTAAAAGAGAAACGTTATTATATATATATATATATATATATATATATATATATATATATATATATATATATATATCTATATATATATATATATATATATATATATATATATATATATATATATATAATACAACTAAATGACCAGACCAAATTACTAAAAATGAACTTTATTTTACCATAAGCCAATTAGTCTGAGCTTCTGGTATAGAGAAATAATTTACGTGAAATTTCGCCAACATATTGTGGTTGGAAGTAAACTGTTATTTACATATTAGGATCCAAATGGTATCGACGTTATTAACTGTTATTCATGTTATTACTATATCCTGATTATATCAATTTTGTACCAGGGTTAAATGTTATCCATGCCCTTGACAAATTAGGGTTAAATGTAATGCATATGCTTCCGACATGTCAGTGTTAAATCATTTCCATTTTGTTGGCATATTATGATTAAATCTTGTCCAAGTCATTGACACGTGAGTATTAAATCTTCTCCATCTCATTGACATGCTGGTATGACATATTATCCTTTTCACTTATATAGCAGCGATAACTGTTATCAATTCCAATTTGCATTCCACGAAAATGGAAACATGTACATTCATTTCTATAACAGCATTAAATAATATCCATGTTATTTACATAACTGTCAAATGGTACTCCAACTTAGTAAATATAACGAATATTTTGACACTGTATATATATATATATATATATATATATATATATATATATATATATATATAGACACACACATTATTATTGTCACCATTTGATGTTGTCATTGCATCTGTACCCACTGCTAGACGTAGATACAACAAAGTGTTTTTTCTGTAAGCTTATCATTCTCACCTAATTTATATCGCTATTATCAACTGAGACAATTCACCACAAAAAGTGGGCAATAATTGTCGATTTTTTATTTCTTCTTTATGATCCAATATGTTAGAAAAATAGGTTCTCGCGTTTTTTCAGAGTACAGTGCTGGGCAAGCCTTATTATGGTCAATAAACATTTATATTTAATATTTGTCAATGAAACCACACTGATAAAACAATATATTTATGCAGGGCCCAAGTCAGTGCCACTGACTGTATCCGAGATATAAGTACAATATGGTAGAAGCGTATGAATTTAGAACGGCAGAACTTTCTGTATGATTATCCTCCCACCTCCATTCCATCCTTTCCCACAATCATCTGTCGAAACCTTAAACAAGGTTGACGATGGCGTAACCGATCACTAGCGTAACCGATATCTATCTTACAGATATTAATTAAGGAAAAAAAAATCAAAAGATAGACCTGGATTCATCCAGAGACAGAATGGCAACAAAGAAACAATTATATTACATGTTTCAAAACTATACTCCGATTGCAAAAAAATAAACTACAGTGGTTTTTTATATTGTTATGAACAAAAAGTTCGGGTTTGCTTGCCAGCATCAGATCAGAATGGATTGACTAGCACGGTGTGATCATGGACATGTCACTATACTCTTTAATCTTAAAACAAAATGTTTTGCCGTAACACACTAAACCATTCAAACCATTCAGTACGTCTAATTTCTTCCTCTACTTGTTTTACTTAACCAGGCATCCGTCCTCGTAAAACGATATCCTGAACTGAATAGCCACATCCATCATGTAGATAATGTCCCCGATTGAGTCCAGAACGTAGAACAGTTGATTCTGCAGAGCATAAAAATAACTGAAGACTTAATGTCAGGTTTCTTATTTATTGTTTTTTATAAGCACAGATTAATATTCCCCGTTTTTAACGCTTATATTTGATATATAACCACACAGATTTATATAGACATTTAGTCTTCGGCTTATCTAGCACCTAAATTATCAATACTATAGATCAACATAATGTCTAGGTTAAAGTCTTTGTGTCAATTAAATATGCTATCGAAACACTTTTCTGAAATTTATATACATGGATGTTGTTGTTTCTTTTTTTAATGCATTTCTTCGAGCAAGATAATCTATATATGTCAGCCAATTTAACTGATGGAGGAAGAACTCTGGAAAATCCGGGTAATAATCACCTACCCACGGGAAGCTACTGGCAAGCTTCCTCACAAACACACAATGGAAAAGCCAGAGATTCTAACACTTGAGGACAGAGGTGAGATGGTAATGGCTAGTGCTTTAGATCACACGGCAAACTGTAGCCCTTGGGCCCTGAGACCCCTATAGATGTAGAAGGTAAAACAATATAGGTGTATAACGGCAATGTATGTATCTTAGCCATTTAATTCTGACCGATGATAAATCGCCGGAGCATGACTGTTGTCATATTTATGTAGACTTAAGGAATCCAGATGGGTGTACAGGATTGGAATTAAATCCCATCTCGGGTAATTCTGAAAGCAACTAACCTATTGAAAACGTTTATATTGTTTAGTTTGTCAAAAATTTATATTTATTTAAACACCTGCACACATATTTTAAGGGCACTTTGAAATTACAATTGAATACATTTAACAATTTAGTCGCTAAATTGCTACATTATAACAAGAATGTTTTGCAGCTGCAATAAAAAGCATAAGAAACCAAACTTTGTTAAGTTTAAAATGCAAGAGTAACTTGCATCCAATGAAGTGATGGTTCAAACATTTCACTTTACATAAAGTATTAAGTTTAATATTTATTTCATTTATTGAAAAAAATATACCATGAAAAATGTATAAAGTGTACTGAATACTTATAATGAAATAAAAACATAGGAACTTGTAAACAATAAATTATTTTCGGGCCTTTTTCCATTGCGCAAAATATAAAATATTACACAATGCAGACATAATGTATTTAGAAAATGCAAATATAATAGCTATAAATTTAAACAATACAGGCATAATGGTTTAAATTTAGACAATACATACAGAATTAGTTTTGAAGTTACAAAGCAGATTATGTCATTCAATACAAACATACTGGCTTTAAATTTAGATAATGTATACATAATGACTTTAAATTTTCTCTATCAGGTCACGAACAATAATATCGTGATAATAGTTTCTCCTCAATTCCCATGTACAAAAAATTGCGAATAGTAGATTAATAGTACGCACATTAGTGATAGGACTCCATATACGTGTTTTGCGCACAGATCACTGTCTAATCAGTAAATTATTGACAGCTGCAAGCTAGGTTTTATCTAACGTACCTATTTATTACTTGATGTTTTGCGAAATTCGCTTGTTTAATATTCAGTATTACATGGCCTGAAACTTAATATATCTGATGTAGTCCGTCATATCTGCCTCTAAATTCTCAACCAGATTCGTTAAGAAGTATCGGGCATTGTTTTAAAATCACACCTAAACAAATAAAATACCGTTATTAATTATTCCAAAATATTCGGAATCCTCACCAGTTAGACAAAACAAAAAAGGGACGAATCAGTACAGGGAAGAAATGTACTTCGAAAGAAGGATTGTGAGAAAGGCGTGATCGGCTTTTAAGACGAGTTATACACGTACCAGAGAAACCTGAACCAGAATTATGTGCCTTAACATAATGCGAATCAGTTACGGCCAAGATTATCCAAGGTAATTAAGTATAACCTTCATTTTTGAGAATTTCACTTGTCAAAGATTTCAAAATGTTAATTGTTATTACAATATCGAAACTGTTAATGTCATCGAGTACCTGTTTAGAAAAGCAATATGTATGTATGAAGAATGTAATTTATATAGAAGTGGGAAAAATTGCAAGAAATTCATCAAAATGAAACTTTTCAATCGAATCTGTTACTTTATCGGTTATAACCTAATCTTACCGCATTTCTCATTTCAATGAAGGCCAGACGAAGAATCACTACGGCGATGTTATATACAACTGCTACAGTTACTATACTCTGAAAACAAGAATCAGGTCGATGTTTACCATTATAATCAGTAAGAGAATGTAAAGTAACTGACAAAATTCGTAATGGTCCTAAAATAAAAGAAATATTTGTGACATTACATAATATGTTGAACTAAGACTGACCTAATGAAGGCTGCTAATATTTGGAACATATGTAATGTAATATACAATTAGACATTTCGTTTACCGACCTACCTACATATCAATCTGTCTGAAGACTTGCATGCAAACTCTAATCAGCTTGATATTGTTAAAAAAGACTCAAATTTAATGTACGCAAAAACAATCGGTATTACATTTGTTGCACAAGAAAAGTTTTGAAATATAGTATCTGGATCGTGCTTCAAGTACTTACGAGCCAGTAATATGCAACGTTTCCATCTGGGTCCAGAATGACGTCAGAAAGTGTCAGGTCATTTTCGTTTGAATTCTACAAAATATTACATACGTGTATTTATATATTTATGTGTTTACCATGCAGCAAGGCGTGGCTTTATACACCTTTCCTAGTGCATATGTGGATTTTGTCTATATAATATTTACAATAACATTGTTTATGTAAATAAGTTTATCCTTGCAAGAGATATTACTACTTCTACTACTACTACTACTACTACTACTACTACTACTACTACTACTAATGGTCCGTTACAAGATTAGTCCTATCCCTATGCATTTTGCTGAGATCATCTTTATCCTTGACTGAACGTGACTGGAGCGATTGTATGATCAGTAGGGCACGTCAAGAAGAAGCTAAGAGGAAATCCAGGGTCGTAATAATGATTTACGGGTAATAAAACTTTAACGTGGTGTTTTGCAGCTGATGACGTGATTCACTGTGTTGATGACTGACAAGTTTGTTATGTAAAATCCATGTATGAAAAGGATGTGTAAAGATGGATTAGGATAACTTTCAATAAAAAAAATATACGGGACTAAAAAATGTAGCTATATTTGATGTTTTACGCTGTAAGAATTTGTACATGATGTACTGTACATGGATTTAAACCCGGTAATGTACTGAACATACATTTGTTTGATAATGTACTGAATATGAATTTATATCTAGTAATGTATTGTACAATCATTTATACCTGATTGTGTATTGTATATGACTTTATAATTTAATATTCTTTCTCAAAAAGCATTAAGACTGAATGACATAAAAAGAGCATAATATAAACCTAAATAGATTGTATATGTATGCAATTATTATAAAAAGTAATTTCGCATCAGCAGCCTAAAACATTGTTTATTATCACGTGTGTGTGTGTGTGTGTGTGTGTGTGATTTGGATTTTTAACGTAGCTTTAACAATTGTTCAGTTATATCGATGCGATGTATTTAGTGTATAACTGGGACATCATGCCGCAGACATGTAGCATGATGTCCCACCTAGTCACATTATCCTGACACCACGCAGACCAGTCCTAACACTAACCTCTTAATCCTTAGCGCCGATTGAGGCAGCTGTTAGTGCCATTTATATAAGTTTTTGGTATAAATAAGCCGGGGTTCAAACCCGCAACCTCCCGCATCTGAGGCGGATACTCTAACCAATAAGCCATCGGAGCAGTCTAAATTGGATGAAGAAGGAATTCTCAGATTAAAGGAGTGATAATGTTGACCCTGTTGCCAGGAACGGATAGAATGGGTGTGAACAGTGCGTGCAGAAAGTGGACATTCGAGAAGACAATGTTTATTATCCTTCATTAATCCTATACCATGTTCCATGGGCGTGATCCTGGAAGATATCATCAGCGTGGTTGCTTTATAAGTATCAGTCTGACGGTATATAATTACAAATCTGATAGTACATTGTCATTTTCTTTTTCCACTCCCATGAAAGTATCTCTAAGGGTAAAGTGCAAATGTAGCTTTAGGGTATGCCTCTCATAAAGAGCATTCTAAAGTTCAGTTATTGATGCAAATGAGCTATTTTAGACGACACAATCCTTGCCATCCAATTACTGAAATTGGTACTGGTAAGAAAATACGAATTTTGATGCCAATTAAAGGATAACAATATCTCATCCAATTGACTAGGCACTTCTCCATTAAATATTTCTTTTATAAAGAGACAATTTTTATAAATTATTTCCTCGATTAAAGAGTGTTTGACAACTAAATTCACCATAAAATATTGCGTCTGGAGTATTCCATCTTAGACGAGTTATAATTTTATGATTATCAAATTGTAGACTTTTAAGCATGTTGACCAATCAACTTTTGCGAAGTTTAAGATGGGTTCAATAAAGACTAATCACGAGTTTACAACTTTTTCCTTAAGTCTGTATTGACGGTTGCAAATAATGCTTAATAACAGATATCACATTTTTATCTGATATATTACATCAGAGCTAAATATAATGGCAAGATGTGTATTTCATCCTTGGTTGCCAATGGTAACTACATTAAAACTTAAGAAATTCTCTTTTTCTGGAAAAAGGACACTTTTGGTTTTTGTAGAACTCATTGGTTTAAAACCTAGGAGTTACCCAAATAGAATACATTTTGTAAGTTTTACTGGGATTCTCAGCACGTAATTTTAGTAAATCATACAATATTGCATGAAATGTTTTCTGTCTTGTCAAAATGCAGAGAAGGAATATATATTAGATAAGAACAAACTTCTGCAAGAAATGTTTTCTAGGTTTTTGAAGCAAACTTTGTATTTAATTCTTCGCTGTTTATTATCTATATACATTTAGAATAAGTCATGAAATATACCAGAAATTCTATATTTTGCAAAACTGAAACAAAGTACACAGTGACATAATTTTTCAAATACCTTCCTTCCATCCCAAAACTAGACAAAAAGTTGAACAGCAATGTCCGTTTCTACGCTGTCTAGTATTACACTTTGAAACATGATGCCATTTTCTACGCTGTCTACTACACCAATGTCTTTTTCGTCGCTTTCTACTACTATACATTGAACATCAATGTCCTTTCCTACGCTGTCTACTATTATACATTGAACAGATTAGTCCTTTTCGTCGCTTTCTATTATTATACATTGAACAGCATAGTCCTTTTCTACGCTGTCTACTGTTATGCAATGAACATCAATGCCTTTTTCTACGCTGTCTACTATTATACATTGAAAGGGAATGCCCTTTTATACACTCTCTACTATTATATATTGAGCATCAATGTGAACATACGGTGAACTATTAAATTATATATTTCTACAACCTGGATTACTGCTGATTCATTTGATCTGAATGCTGACCTGACTGAAATCATGTCAAATTCCTGTAATCAATAACGATGTAGATCAGCATAGTTTGACTCTGGTGTATCACGCTTACCTTTGTATACTGATGTGGAACTGACAAGTTTCTAGTTATTTGAAAAATATTCCAACTAAATTATATGCTAGTCTAGGTGTGAGAAAATGAATCTCATTTATTGATCTTTTGTTTGTATTTCTTGGGGGTTTGGAGTTGCTTTGACTTAAAATTTATTTCAATTTTCAATTTACAATACAAAAGGAAAGATGAATACAAAGCTAGTCTCTTGTTGAATGTTCGCTGCCTAGTTGCCAGTGGGTTTGTTTCTGTGATCGCTAAATTCGTATTTATTTGACGAATAATATCCCATTGTAAAAAAAAACAATGAGCATTACGAGAAAAACGAATATAAAGCATTGCAACTTATAGTGTGCTCTAGAAAGCCCAGGTCTAGCCTCGATTTCATAAAATCCCCAAATTTCCGCTTAAGTTAAAATTTTATATTACATTACTTATGATACTTTCTCAATAATTTTGTTAAAGGTAGACATAATGGAAATTATAAAAATGATTTTAATTTTCAAATTTAATGCATAAAAAAATAAACAGTTGAAGAATTCCTCTGAGGAAAAGTCACATGTCCATAGAGATAAGGCAAAAATATCCGTTATGGAAAATTGTCAAAAGCCCTGATACATATTCAAAACTCTGTGGGAAAACAGCAAATATAAAAACGATATACCCAAATCTCAGTTTGAGTAAGGAATGTTTAGATGCTCAGTGAAATGGGGTTCTAACAATTAATAAACTCCTGAACTAGAGGTTGATATTGAGGTGTTGTGTTCATACTGTCCCTTCTTTTCAAGTCTTTTCTGATTGGCTTGTAGTTGTAACTTATTCTGTTATTCAAGCAAGAAGATGACTTAAAACGTTTGAACCTACACTGTCACGTATCACTGTATAAACAACGTCAAATAAAATGACTAACCAGAATATTTCGCTTGGTTTGAAGACATGAAATTATTTTGTGGTTAAGGCTTCGGAGAACCGATCCATACTTTCTTGCATGTCAGACTGAGTACCAGCATTCAAAGCGCTGTCGTCAGCAAAGAGGGAAATATATCAAATTTACACGATTGTAGATTGCAAGCTCATCTAAAAACATTCAATGTATATAGAAACGAACATGATAGTGATTTTTGTTTCGCAGTCACATTGACACAAATATTCAACTCGCTTCAGTTTTCAAGAAAAGAAAGCCAAAGCGGCTGGTTTACATCAGGTCTCGTATAATTTTCATTGTCTTTTTTAACTTTTTGCTACAGGAGTGTTATTCCAATGTATAACCTTGCTGGTAAGGTCGGTCTGTAACCAAATGGCTCAATAATAAAACCTCAGCGCGAGCGTCATTAAACTTTCTTAAAACTGTCGTAGCGGTCTATCGGAAAATATGGATTACGCTTTCATTAAAAGGTCTTCCAATACAATCACTTAATTCTTGAATAGACATTTTCCTTATTCAGCAGATCTACGTCACGAAGGACTGATCCCTAAACTTATTTAACAATGATCACAAAGAATATTACACTCCAAGACTTATTACAGTCTAGCACACAATATCGTACCCACATAATTATGAGTGGCATAGAGAACTATCGTATCACAGAATCATGACAGTGTTACACACGTTACTTAAGACTTACGATAGTGTTGGACACAATTTCGTATCCCCAGACTTTTAATAGTGTTACACAGATTAATCTATCCCCAGATTTATTACAGTTTTATGACTTAAATGTTTTGAAAGCCACACGATAATGACACTCTCTCATACACCTCTAAAAAAAAAACCAGTAGTTGACTTGCATCGAGTGTCAGGATCGTCAAAAGAATGTAGCAATTAATAAATCAATAGGCCTAATTCACTCAGTTTGAATCAAGTCTTTTTGTCACTTTCTTCGGTAACTATTAAGAGGTTTAATTTTGGGTTTTTTTTCTTTCCCTTTCTAAGAGTGGCACATATGGCCTGATTTGTACTTAGATAATTATTTAGATTTTTAAACCAGTATAAGACCGAGTGACCTATATAAAAGTGAGACAATAATAGTACCTGAAAATACCGTATGTGTTGAATCTGCTAGCTATACTGCCAATGTGCAGTGTTATTTTAATTTGAATGAAAACTAACTGGGTAAGAAAAATAATACATATGTTGGTGTTTTTACTGAAAAAGGAAATGCCTGTTCTAGATCATCGTGCTAAGGCAAATAAATGCACGCCCTTGACTGGAATTTCCTTGTCTCTGTAGAAACCACGACATATATTGTATTAGTCACAGGTTTAAGGAATGCAACAAACAGAGTAAAATCACCGGTAAACAACACATTCTTAGACATATTATTAATTTTATTTTATAAGAGAGAAGAGTTGGTAATAATAATAATAATAAAAAGAAGAACAACAAAGACAACGACAATAATACGCATTGAATGGATGGCGATTTCTGCCAGCTTGACTGATTCAAGCATTGATAGCTTGCACTATTTCGACTTTAACTTAACATCTTAAAAAGTTATGTAAAATATTTCTACAAAGTTTTTTTAAAACTTTGTCAGAAAGCGTTTGCAAAGATGAAGCAATACCATGTTCCACTGGGTTTCTGAAAAAAAAAACTTACATGCATAGTGAGATCACCATTATAATCGTAATAGTATGTATTCTAAGATACGAGATTAATATACAATTTGGTCAAATATGACCCAGTGTGTTTAAAACAGACATCACAATTATATTGTTCATATATTGCTCTGGAAGATAAACATTTAATTGGATATACATAAAACAAAAAATTGGTACAACATGCTCTGAGCAAAGGTCCAACAACGCTGGATCAAAAGGTGCCTAATAGGTTTTGGAGATACCAACAATACATTGTTTCTCATTGCTATGGAAACCTAATACTTGGCATGAAAGTCATCCAAAACATGCTTCTAATGGAACATGTTGCAAAATCACTTCAACAAAATTTAATTAAAACTGTTCTAGTGGTTTTCTACGAAGTTACTAGGATAGACTACAGAAACGCGGAACTGGTAGAACATCTGGAACGCAAAATTTCCGTAAAGTCTGACAAAATTGGCTGAGCAGTTTTAGATATGTCAAGTACAGATGAACTCAAGATTGTCAGTGCAAACTGGGCTCCAGATACAGGACCAAATAATATTCATCACACCGCCTTTAACTATGAGAGATAAATAAATGTATTTTGTATTTCTTAACTCAGAATTCTGCGTTATGATTTAGATTTCCTTTGCTCATTTTTGCATTTCTTCTATCTTCATTCTCTTATAAAGTTCAATTAGGGAGCCCCTGGTATAATGGTCACCTGTGTATTGAAGAAATGTGTCAAAAGAAGTGATAAAGCTTGACGATATTGGAATATTACCAAACAATGTTTACATTTGACCGCACTGAAATATATCAATCAATACCGACATGTAATCTGACAGTACTGAAATATACCAAACAATGCAAACATGCAAACATGTAATTTGACAGTACTGAAATATACCAAACAATACCGTCATGTAAATTGACCGTACAGAAATACACCAAACAATGCAAACATGTAATTTGACAGTACTGAGATATACCAAACAATGCAGTCATGTAATTTGGCTGTACTAGAATATTACCAAATAATGTAAACATGTAATTTGACAGTAGTGAAATATACCAAACAATGCAGACATGTAATTTGACCGTACTAGAATATTACCAAACAACGCAGACATGAAATTTGACAGTGCTGAAATATACTAAACAATGCAAACGTGTAATTTGAGAGTACCGAAATATACCAAACAATGCAAACATGTAATTTGACCGTACTAGAATATTACCAAACAATGCAGGCAAGTAATTTGACAGTACTGAAATATACCAAACAATGCAAACATGTAATTTTGACCGTACTAGAATATTACCAAACAATGCAGACATGTAATTTGACAGTACTGAAATATACCAAGCAATGCAAAAATGTAATTTGACCGTACTAGAATATTATTAAACAAGGCAGACATGTAATTTGACCGTACTAGAATATTACCAAACAATGCAGACATATAATTTGATAGTACTGTAATATTACCAAACAATACAGTCATGTAAATTGACAGAAATAGAATATTACCAAACAATGCAGACATTAAACTGTTTAACTTGACAGTAGTTGAATATTTCCAGATAATGAAGGCATTATATTTGACAGTACTTGAATGTTACCAGATAATGCAGGCATTGTATTTGACAGTACTTAATTGTTACTAGATAATGCAGGCATTTTATTTTATAGTGCTTGAATGTTACCAGATAATGCAGGCATTATATTTGACAGTACATGAATGTTACCAGATAATGCAGGCATTATATTTAACAGTACTTGAATGTTACCAGATAATGCAGGAATTGTATTTGACAGTACTTGAATGTTACCAGATAATGCAGGCATTGTATTTGACAGTACATGAATGTTTCCAGATAATGCATGCATTGTATTTGACAGTACTTAATTGTTACTAGATAATGCAGGCATTTTATTTGATAGTACTTAAATGTTACCAGAAAATGCAGATATTTAACGTGCAAAATCTCCGCCACTAGCCACACTTTTGTTTGAAAAGAATGGACATGGACAAAAGCCACTGTCAATGATCACGTCAAACTCCAGAGTCCTAAAAAACCAAGAATTGTCTGAATGCCCAGATTGTCTGAAAGCTAAGTCAAACTCCATAGTCATATATAAATGGCAATGAAATGCCATCATGCTCACAGACTAACAGGGAGACCGGCACCACTATCCCTGTATATCCCATGCACCTTTAGTCGGGGAGGGTGAATAGCAAAAGGTAAGGGTAAATAATTTCGGTTACAAATAAAGGAATGTTCTAGCCATAAGTTTTTATTTATTTTTTTATAATCTTTGACAAAATGTGTGTGTATGTGTGTGTGTGTGTGTGTGTGTGTGTGTGTGTGTGTGTGAGAGAGAGAGAGAGAGAGAGAGAGAGATTCAATTAGGACAGAAGGTATTTGTCTCTGCGAGTGTAATAGTTATACTTGCGAAAAAAAAGTTTACTTAGTTTTGCGTCGTTTCTGTTTCATGAAAACTAGCCAACAACAAATTCATCTGCCTGAAAATGTACAATCCTGTCTTGTCACATGATTAAATACAACAAAATCACACATTTTTGAGGATCAAAATATTTTTATAACTTTGCTAAAAGTCCATTACAATTTCACAGTGCATTCATACTGCTATACCGATATTTGTTGAACTAGTAACCATTCCCACACAAGGTGAAAATACAGAAAGGTCATGTTAGTAAATCTATGATGCCAGTCAAATATTGAGACAGGCGTGGAGTAGGTAAATAAACAAGTTGCAAAACATTCCAATTACTAAGATAATGTGCATTTTGTTCCCGTTAATAACTGAGAGTTTACAAATAACTGAACGTTTAGGAACTAAAGCCCAAATAAAAGCAAATGGTTATGCGAACAAGGTAACTCCAAATCGATTAAGTTTCTCCACTTCACTCCTCTATTCGGTCAGTCCCGCTATTCTCTTTTAGAGACTTCAAAGGATGAAGCTTCTCCACCAAATATATTGCATGCTTTCCTATTTCCCGGCATTATTTCCTGAAAACAAAATTGCTTGTCTCATGCGATGCAGATGCGAAATTGAATCCTTGTAAGCTGTGAGCGGATTAAAAGTTGGGGGATACGAAATTGTGTCCAACACCTGGAGAAATGTAATTTGTGTAATTTTATGAGACGAAGAAAGCATCGAAAACTCTTTAATTCGTTTATTTCAGCCAAAATGTTCTATTTGATTATTTGTTTTAATATTCTTTTATAATCATTGAAAGTTCAGTTATATCACTTACTCGATGATACATTAAGGACTGATAATTCCTTTTTTGTGGAGCCATTCCTGCTATGTGCCTTAAAAACAACATTATGTCACTGTTTGAAAATATAATACATAAGGGACCTATTTTATTGAGTCCAACTATAATTGACCCAGACAGAAAAATATAAAACACAATAAACTTTGAGCTAAATTCTTTTTAAAAAAATGGCTCTCACCCTTATCTATGTACACCATACAGATTACAAGTCAGGCGTACAGATGGACCTTCAGCCAGCGGGGAGAGAGTATAATAAAAGGTAGCGGTAAATAAGTTCGGTTATAAAGAAAAGAAAGTACTAGCCAGTAGGTCTTATTTCTCATTTATATCCTTTAACTCGCGCGCGCGCGTGTGTGTGTGTGTGTGTGTGTGTGTGTGTGTGTGTGTGTGTGTGTGACTTAGATATGTAACGTAGCTTTAACAATTTTGCACTCATTTCGCAACAATGTCTGCAATGTGGCAGTTCATACTCATGTCCAGCACTGGGACATCATGCCCACAAATATGTAACATCATCAACCACCTAAAACAACAGGCCTACCAATCCTAAAAGTAACATTTTAATGCTGAACGCCAAATCAGGTACCCTGCTAGTTATATTTTTAGATGTTTATGATATGACTCGGACTGAGTTCGAAGCCGAGATCTTCAGATACCGAGGCGGACGCTCTATCCACTTAGTCCACCAGAGGTGGACATACATACATACATACATACATACATACATACATACATACATACATACATACATACATACATACATACATACATACATACATACATACATACATACATACATACATACATACATACATACATACATACATACATACATAGGACTTGTCGCCAAATGTAGTTGCTGCGTACAGTGGTTAGGGAATATTGTGTTTTATATCTGTTTTGCACGAATTATAATTTATGTCAAAGTGTGCGAACAGGAGTGATAGAATATGGATCATTTTAAACACTTCAGATTTGACGTATCTTACAATTGACCCCCCCCACATATTTCGCTTATATGCGTAACTTCCGACATTGATGTGTTGTGATGTGATTATGATTTTTAACGTAACTTTAACAATTTTTCAGTCATCTCGCTACGATGTCTGTATTGTGGCAGTTTATAGTGACGTCTAGCAATGAGATATCATGCGGCAGACATGTAGCATGATGTCTTACCCAGTCACATTATCTTGTCACCAGGCCGACCAGTCCTAACACTAACATTTAAAAGCTGGGCGTCAAGCAAGGCAGCAGTTAGTACCATTTTTTAAGTCTTTGGTATGAATCGACCGTAAAGCAGTGTAATTTAATCTGCTTACGATGGCATATATATATATATATATATATATATATATATATATATATATATATATATATATATATATATATATATATATATATATTAGAGAGAGAGAGAGAGAGAGAGAGAGAGAGAGAGAGAGAGAGAGAGAGAGAGAGAGAGAGAGAGAGAGAGAGAGAGAGAGAGAGAGAGAGAGAGATTTACTTCTGATTTTGAGGAACGGCGAATGCCAAGTTCCCACTCCGGAGGGTCAATTTCTATGTCTGTGTCATAGCAGGTTTCCGCAATTTCGCTTACACTTCTATCAGCAAAGGCATTTTCGTGGTCTCCATCAACACTGTCTGAAGGTTTTCTGCGCACAAAGTTATATCCCCTATTTAAAAAGATGAAAAAAATTACCAATTTTTTGTGTGTGTGTGTGTGTGTGTGTGTGAGAGAGAGAGAGAGAGACATACACACATTCATGCATGAATACATGCATGCATGCATGCATGAATACATGCATGCATGCATGCATGCATGCATGCATACATACATACATACATACATACATACATACATACATACATACATACATACATACATACATACATACATACATACATACATACATACATACATACATACATACATACATACATACATACATACATACATACATACATACATACATACATACATACATACATACATACATACTTACATACATGTCGTTTTTTATTTTCTTAAGGTCGAGTTTACACAAATGTGAAAATTAGGTAAGATCAGATCGAACTTAAACTCTTTTGTATGTATCCTAACAATTAGTTTTCCGTGATCGTATTAGTTATATAGTTTTATTTATTTGGCTTGTTCTTGCTCTTGTTGTAGTTTTTTTCGCCATTTTCAGCACAAGATATTTTATACATGGCAGCCAGTATTAATGGTGGAGGAAGAACCCTGGAAAACCCAGGGAAGAACCACCGACCCACGAGAAGCTACAGGCAGTCTTTCTCACTTGCTCACGTTAGCCGAGTCTGGACTCGAACTCACGCAGACTGAGGTGAGATGGCAGTGAGCCGTAACGGCTAGAGATTTAGACCACTCGGAAACTCTGGGCCCCATATTTATTTGTAATGTAATGATAGAGCTGCATCGTGGGAACGAGTTTTCTAAAACCTTAGGACGCCCTAACATAAAATATCTCTCTCTCTCTCTCTCTCTCTCTCTCTCTCTCTCTCTCTCTCTCTCTCTCTCTCTCTCTCTCTCTCTCTCTCTCTCTCTCTCTCTCTCTCTCTCTCTCTCTCTCCCCCCCCTCTCTCTCTCTCCCCCCCCTCTCTCTCTCTCTCTCTCTCTCTCTCTCTCTCTCTCTCTCTCTCTCTCTCTCTCTCTCTCTCACACACACACACACACACACATTTATATACACACGGGCAGACTCGCACACACACACATACACACACAAACAAACACAAGTCTTATCCCATCAAGCAATAGAATCGACGAACAGTTTATAATCTGGTAGCATTTAAGAACACCATATAAGCATAGATAATATACTGTTATTGTTGTGGTAGGGTTTAACGCCATTTTTCAGCACAGGATATGCCATACATGGCGATCAGTATAAATGGTGGAAGAAGAACTCCGGAAAACCCCAGAGAGAACCACTGACCCACGAGAAGCTACTGTCAATATGTAAAAATGTTTTTGACATAATTAAAATGTCCTGGAGTCATCTGAGAATAAAGCAAATACTGGCAATATTTTGCAGAATCTTGAGAATCATGCTGGAAGTCAATATGGATCGGCCAAAAAAATAGTGTTTAAAGCCTGATTACTAAATTGCTAATTACATGGAAAAATGGGAACCTGTCTGGAAGTGATTAATATAAAATATTAAGGAATTTGACGTCACTGGAAAACTCATTACTAAAATTATCATGCGATTCTTTATATGCGAACTTTAAATAACATATTTCTAATGAATGTAGATAAACATGCCGTTGGGCATACATTCTGCAAATAGAAGCTTGCATCATGGAAGGGCCTATACTTAGAAAGACGGATTTTTTCTAGGGCATTCAAGTTTAAAGCGACTGAATTTTTAATATGTCGTTTTCGTAGGTTTGCCGTGAAAGTTAAATTGTTACCTTGACTCTCTAACTTGTAAAGAATAATGACCATAATAATGCGTTATAATTTACAATATTCCTCATTTTCTTAGCATTTAAGTGTTTTTATCTAATGAACATATGTACCTAATGCAACAAAAGTCTTCAAAATTCTCTTTAACTTGTACGCGTATTTAATTAACCATAATGAATGCATTCATTCCGTAGAACAATTCAGCTGTATTAGCAGTAGGAAGTAAAAAGTACCTTTGTAAGATAAAGTAGATATAATGTTCGATAATCGTACCTTTTTAACTAATTTGTAGATATGACATTATTTTACTCATGAAATATTGCTAATTAAATCATACAAAAGCGAAATATGAATTCATTGAATATATTGATATCAGAAAACGTTCAGTAATACAAGAACTAATTCTTAAATACTTTGTTTAATGTTAAAAATAACTTCTGGTTTACTCTTGGGTCTAACAAGTTCTTTAAGTCAACCTTTTCAATTTAAAAATGTAGAACTATTTCAAAGGCATTTCAGTAATATTTACAACTCTGGTATAAACTGTGTCGGCCTCGTTTATAGCATTTATTAATTTAAAATCAAAATGGGTTCATTTGCAAGAAAATAGCAATTCTAGGTTACCAAACAGTCAACCATCTGTATCACGACATATTTGGATAGGAACTTGTGAATATTTTACCTCTACATTGTAGAACCAAGCAGCAGAGTAAAATATATTTTTGACTTAATTTATCAAAGCATGCAAAATTATTCAGCCAGATGCATTATGATGTGCAAACAGGCAGACAGATGGAAGGACAAACATTTTCAAAATTTTCCTATAGCCATCTTAGAACGAATCCATAATCATGTTAAGATACGTGTTCCGTTCTTTCTGAAAAGTATCCGAATATCCTATGGAATCTATTCCGTTCTTTCTAAAAAGTATCAGAATATCATACGGAATCTATTCCGTTCTTTCTGAAAAGTATCCGAATAACCTATGGAATCTAGTCCGTTCTTTCTAAAAAGTATCCGAATATCCTATGGAATCTATTCCGTTCTTTCTGAAAAGTATCTGAATATCCTATGGAATCTATTCATTAATAAGATATAATTGCATATTTTCTAAAAACCTTTCCATAAACATACCGTGACAATGCATTTTAGTCGGCAAAAGGAAATACGCAATTAGTGATTAAACCACCATACTCGCTGCCTATATATTGACCAAGATGTCTTTCTAATTTGGTTCATGGATTTACTTTCCTAGACATTTCCAGTCGTATATAAGTCTTAAAATAGTCCCGACCCCCAACCAATGAAGTCCTAACAAAATAAAAGCAATACATTTTGGCACCAACCAAGCAAGCACCTGACAATTACGTCAGTGAACTTTGACTATAGGGTTAAATGTAAACAACCAGCGTATATTTATTACCTGTGCTTGCTATTTAATTTATAGTTATTTAAAATTTAAACTAAAACATGAATTGGAGAATCTAAACCCGAAAAGTATATATTTCAAAAGTGCAATAAAGTGAAGGATTTTTTAAAGATATAAACCACTAAATATCATGGTAACCGACATTCCAATATATTTTGTTAATATTTGGATAACAATACAACGACGAGGCATGTGTATGCTTCCGATTCACATTGATTATAGGGTGTGTCTCTGCACTGTCCAGGCAGAATATCAAAAGCACGACAATGAAACAAGGTTATTTATCCGAGTTCCATTTTCATGTGAGTCTTCTTAGCCCTAACGCTACGAACCTTGTTGGAGAACATTCAAGAACCTGGTTTTAGGACTGAGAACAACACTATCTCGGAGGACGAAATAAAACAAGAAAAAAGATGCTAGAACATGCCTAGCGGTGGGCCGCCATATATTATTGTTCTGAGATCATTTCAGGTTGTTATAGCAAGCAAACTTAGAAAATTCTTAGAACGTGATTCTCAGTGTATTTAAGCGAGAATCTCAAAACGGTCGCCCAAATATGGCTGTACGTTTCTATATAGCATCCAAAATGCACCTGTATAATATTACCGTTAACAAAAAAAGCTAAAACAAATCTGCTAAACCGAAAGTCGCCTTCTACTGTAGTAAAGATCTCGTGTTATTGCTCAGTTCATTCAAAATCACAAGATAAAAAAGCTGTAAACATATTTCCATACAGTGATCGCCTAACAGAAACACACTATAAAAATGTGCTGGTTCTTCACTTGTATTAAATATAAACATATCACTTGTTAGGATCGGTCGTAGGCTTTGAAACATACACAGTGATTTCATTATGGATTTGTTAGTGTTGTAAACGGCTGTCTCTCTTATACTTCTATCCATCAAGAGAGTACTACAAGGCATGTTTAGATAATAAATAAAACAGTCTAAGACACAGTCCTCAAAATATAGTATATCACCAAAACTATATATATTTACATGCTGTTCATTTAGTGCTTTTCGACCAACGATACCCACGAGCAAGCAATTCATATAAGCCTGTTTGCCTTGATATATATATATATATATATATATATATATATATATATATATATATATATATATATATATATATATATATATATATATATATTCAAATGGATTGAATATATCTTGTTGTGTCTGACGCAATCAAACAAGATGAAAGTCTTTCTGACTGCTATTTTTGTCTGTTTTATTCAGTCTTATCTAAGTAAGTGTCTCATGCAAAAAAAGTCAAGTGGGTTTGATTTGTGTCGTTTACTCCTTGAAGAGTGCGGTTAGTCAGGCTAACATTACAACGGCTTTTCAGAGTTTTAGTCAGAATATCGATTTAAACATCATCGAAGGAAATAAGAACTTTAAGAAAGGGTCTGTGGAGTGAAATTTCATCATTTAAATGCAAAGTTGTTTCTCTTCCTTTTTTCTATTGAAAATAATTTTATATCAGTGATGCGATTTCCAAAGTTATGTTTCGTCGGTGAAGGATTAAAATCACATCTGTGAATTTACTTCAGTTTTGATAACGTTCACTATGAAAATTTATGCCGACTGGTTTGTGTAAAAATATTTGTTACATTTACAAATATTGATTTATCTTTGGTAGCAATATGACATCAACACATTCCCATTAAAGTACTGAATATTCTCTCCTTCTCTCCTTTTGTATTGATAAATCTGTAATGCTTGTCTTTCAAAAGCTGACAACCAGTAGCAAAAACACTAACAATAGTTGTACACAAAGTCGACGTTTGAAAAAATTACAATAATATTTTTTTTCAGAATGATGGTGATGATGAAAACTTTCTAGAAGGTAGATCAAGTTCTAAGAATACTCCAACGTCCAGACATTGATGCTGGCTGGTTTACTTGAGGTTTTAATTGCACCTTTAGCAAACCATTGACACTGTGATGCCCAGATATATGCCTTTCTCAAAAGCACAAACAGGCAGTTGATCTGGACTGGTATATGTAGGTACCGAACCTATGACCGTGGATTAGGTGTCAGACGCTCTACCAACTAAGTTGACGCAGCTACCAAAATACAAACCAGAGACATTAAAAGAACCGTTTCAAAAGCTAAGTCTAGGGTCCCGAGTAACAACGTGCTCTAAAGCGCTTACAGTTACAGATCACTGCCATCTCAACTGTCTGTGTGTTCGAGTCTCGGGTTCGGATAACGTGGGTAAGCGAGAAAACTTGCTAATAGCTTCTCGTGGGTTGCAAGTTCTTCTCGGGGTTTTCCGGGTTCTTCCTCCGCCAATTATACTGACCGCCACGCATAGCCTATCTGATGCTTCAAAATAGAATTACCCCCCCCCCAAAAGCAAAAAACTTTATCTCATGGTGCTAACGTAGCCTCCATTTACTACACAGACAAAGCAAAGTCTCATTATTTTTCATACATCGACTTGGTTTGGAAAACCAGTGAATTTCTTCTTCAGCTTTAGTTTCAGAAAGCAACAATGTTCATTAGGAAATATCTCCAGAGACGATGTGAGGGTAAATTCCTTCAGTAAAATTCAAATGAACTTTTTCTGTGGCTTCGTGTCAGCCAAAAGGGTTTGATATCGATACTGCGATTTTACATGCTCTGCATAACTTGTAATGGATTCATAGCACATTTATTGGCTTGCATTATTTTCAATGATGTTTAACAAAAAGTAATTTAGATAAATTGGGGGGCCCCTAGTGGCCGAGTGGTCCAAAGCGCTGTCCGTTACGGATCACTGCCATCTCACCTCTGTCTGCGTAGGTTCGAGTCTAGGATTCGGCGAATGTGAATATGTGAGAAAGCTTGCCAGTAGCTTCTCGTGGGTCGGTGGTTCTTTCCGGTGATTTCCCGGTTTCTTCCTCCACCATTAATACTGGCCGCCATGAATAGCCTATCTTGTGCTGAAAAATGGCGTTAAGCTCAACAACAACAGATAAATTAGTTAGTTTTTGGACCTTATACAGTGAACTGCTAATCATACACTGGCCTCTTATCATATACGGGGCTCCGAGTGGCCTAGTGGTCTAAAGAGCTGTCCGTTATGGATCACTGCCATCTCACCTCAGTCTGCGTGAGTTCGAGTCTAGGACTCGGCGAATGTGGATATGTGAGAAAGCTTGCCAGTAGCTTCTCGTGGGTCGGCGGTTCTTTCCCGGTTTCTTCCTCCACCATTAATACTGGCCGCTATGAATAGCCTATCGTGTGCTGAAAAATGGCGTTAAATCCAACAACAACATATCATATATTGTGCCTCTTATCACACATTTGCAAACATTTAGATATTGAGGATAACAACATATAAAAAATGCTCCTCCTTTGAGAATTCTAAACCACTAAGCTGAGAGAGTATATCAAATATATCAATATACTTGTAAATTGATATTAATTCATAGTAAACTGGATACTCGTTTATTCATCGTTACAATATTTGCTTTAAGATTTTAACCATAAAAAGAGATAATGAGACTCAATTTAGATATACAAAGATACAAAGATACAATGAAGACATTACCGACCTTCATAAGTATATATATATATATATATATATATATATATATATATATATATATATATATATATATATATATATATATATATATGGATTGGCTGGAAACCAAACCACGGAGATTAATTTCTTTATAGGGATGGAGCATTTCTGGACTCCAAAGACTTTAAAAATAATGATCTTTTGCCCATTTATGCAAGGAAAAGGGTGCTTAAAGCCGTTATATTGGTTGAAAAAAGTATTTATCTTGAAACGAAAGAAGAAAAAAAACAACAGTCCTAGTTCAAACTAATATTCCAAGTCCTGCGTCCCGAAGATCACATGAACAGTCATTAAAAGATCATAATAAATTATGCCACAATAAAAAGAGCATATTCAATCACAGAAAAGGGAAACAATTATTCAGAAGGTGTGGGGGGGAGGGACGACGGCTAAGACAATTATGAAGGGAAATAAAACGACACTTTGACAAGAATATAGAAATCCATTGGATGTATTTGGTAGGTTTGTAAAAAAAAAATCATCCAGGATTAAAAATGCTCTAGTTATGTAAAGTTGCTTACATTGACCGAAAAATGGAGTATGAAACAATTCAAATTGAATGGATGGAATCAATATCTGGACTGTCTCGTCTGTGTGAAAACAGTGACGATCATAATCTGCACCTTACAATTAATTGAACTGCAGAAACCATAGGATGATTAATCTATTTTCATTTATGCCTCCAGAGATTTACGGTGATTTCTGTTGATCAGTTAGATGATGACATGCTGATTACGCTACTTGGTGGTTTAAATGACATTTCGGAACAAATTGAAATCGAGCCATGGTTGAATGTGACACGACTATCTATTAAGAATTTAATTATGGTAAATGATGTATACTCGACTGATTAGTGAACTTTCTATTAATTTAATACAAGAAAAATTGGACTGAACTGCAAAGGAAATTAACTACTTTTGTTGTATTGTATTTTAAAGGTTATAGCTTTATAAATTAAATATTATTTTTAATTTGAGAGTTTAGAACTAAATACAGACATGCATTAGCCTGACGGATATTACGTGACTCAAATGAAAACATGATCTCAGTTGATAGAAACTCGATGCAAGTGACTGTATATAATTCCTTGCCTAATGCATATGCTACATTGATAACATTTAAAAGCATATTTTAAACCTAGTGTTGGTATTTATTTATAATTTTGCTAACTCTTCAGTTATAATTAATTTATTTGTCGTCATAACACTTGAACTGCATATTGTCTTGCATTGCATTTCTATAAATTAGTTATATTCTTCAGAAAATGGAGGAATACATACATACATCACACACACACACACACACACACACACATATATATATATATATATATATATATATATATATATATATATATATATATATATATATATATATATATATATATATATATATATATATATATATATATATATATATATATATATATACTGTACTGTACTGTACTGTGCTGTGTTGCACTGTACTGTACTGTACTGTACTGTGCGTTTTGATCCAGATGCTGTATTGTTTACAAATTCATGCACTGGACGTACTAATGTTAGCTTGTGAACTCTTATCATCTATTTCAGTGTACATCTTTAAGGTGAATTAATAATGAAGCGATCACGGTTTAAGTGTAATGGCTTATTTCCATGTTGTATTCACTTAGCTTTGTCAACAATGATATTTTTGTCTAATATTTGATCATATTTATTCTCAAGGTCCTGATAACGTTTTGGCTTTTCATTGTTTTCAATGTTTGTGTATCTTTGATACCTAAACAATTCAAAGTTTGCACTAAACAGTATTCGGATAAAGGAAAAATGAAGTAAACATTCTATTCAACATGACGATTATAAAATATATTGTAATTAAATATTCTGAGTGGATTTAACAACATAACAAAATAAAATTAAGTCTATAATCCAGTAATCGGATTGGCTGAAATTTAAATTTATCCAGAAATTGACCAAGCAAATGTCTAAAGTCTAGACTTAATTCAATTGTTATGTTAGTGAAATCGAGTCATGGTGTAATAGAAAAAGAAGTTATTACAAGTTATTTTCTTTTCTTGCAGAAACATAATTGACATGGTAAAACTAATGTGTTACTACTTGTATTTGGCGAGAAAATATTTGTTGTTTAAATTATTCATAGCAAGATAAATTTTCAATCAGGACACGATTAAAGACCATCGAGACAGATGGGTTGGAAGAATTCGTGTATCAAAATGCAAATTTGGGTTCAATTGTGTCATCAATACTGATTAATGTTTTGCATTAGCAGTTTGAGATTTGCATACTATTTTGTAAAGGATTCTGAGCACATTCAGATCACAATTGTACATTCATTGAAACTCAACACAACTATCAAGCAGAATGGTTTGTATTGAAAAATGTGACTCATTTTCAAATTGTGATCTGCCAAGGCTTAGAACAGGGACTGCTTTTTGAAGATGGAAAATATACGCGCCAGTCAAATCTCTAATGCAATCAAATCCCTTTCCGAAAAAAAAGACAAAAAAGACGATATTTGATTCGAACAATATAAACGCTTTTATTAAATAAGATTTAATACCATATTCAATTACTATGACAATAGTGAAGACTTAATAAACAGAAAAACAATAATGGAAAAAAAACACCAATCAGGAATTGCAATATTACTGAAAATTAAAATTTAAAAAATCAAAATTTTTATATGATCCTTGTTTCTAACATTAATTTTAGAATTTTATGCATGCTATAACAATTATTATTTTGGCAAAAGATTATAAAATTTCTTTTTGTCAAACATTTTGACTTAGTTTTTATCTCAGAGTATGTTGTGGTTTTTTTAATTGTTTTTGTTGTGGGGCTTAACGCCATTTTCAGCACACGATAGGCTATACATGACGGCCAGTATTAATGGTGGAGGAAGAAACCGGGAAATCCGCGGAAAGAACCACCGACCCACGAGAAGCTACTGGCAAGCTCTCTCACATATCCACATTCGCATAATCCTAGACTCGAACGCACGAAGACAGAGGTGAGATGGTAGTGATTCGTAACGGGCAACGCGTTAGACCACTCGGACAATCGGGGCCCCTTTGTGTTTTTTAAAGTCTAGTTTAAAGTCGATTAACAGTTTAGCTTGATTTTATGCTAATAGCTAAATTATTCGTTTTGAGAGAAATAGATATTGTTTAGATGGAGATGGGAGACCTTTATGTGCTCCATACATTATTAAATGATAACAGTTTGAATTAACCGGTCAGCTTAAACAAAATCAAATTTAGAAAATTTAGAAAAACTCAAATCTTGCAACACGTTACAATATAGGATACGTGGTGTCTAACTTCGCTAAATGAACCAGGGCTTTGTATCTTTTACTTATTGGCTTCATTTTATTGTAGTGTTTGCAGATTAAAAACTACATCATGGTTATATTTGAGAGTTTATACCCTTCATCTTAATGGTGTAAACCAATGGGTTGAATTTGCTTAATAGTTCTTAAATATTCGCCTTGTAATCACCATCAAACCAAATGAAAATCTATGCCTGACTTCCACACGTTCGTTCATCAACTTAAACAATCGTATGGCTGAAAAGTATAATAAATAAATAAATAAATAAATAAATAAATAAATAAATAAATAAATAAATAAATAAATAAATAAATAAAAAAAAGCTAGTCTGCTCGTGCCAAGTTTTATAGAAAAAATATCTAACTTGTAAACAAAAAAGGAACAGTTTTGAGATTTCGAACACAGTTGTGTTGGTTTATTTTCAGTGTACACTTGCTCATTGCTTTGGTCTTAGAGGCTAGAAAAGAGCTATGAGGAAGCAACATAATTTATTTGGACACGTAATGTCAGCCGTTTTTCTTGATATAATGCACCATTCTTCTGCAGCTTTTCTAAAAATTTTGTTTTGTTTTGTTTTGGGGTGGGGTGGGGATCTGAGTTGCATATGGATTGTGCAGTGACATCCATATTGAGAATGACATCATACTGTACCTTCTAAAAATGAATTGATCATAAAAGTGTGGAAGAAATTAATTTAATGATAAAGATAAAAACAGTGTAGGCAACATTTAAATTAGGAATCAAATGAACATGGACTTTGCCGATATTGCTCTAAGTCCAATCTACGCTCATTTGTACAAGAAATTATTTTCTAATGCACTCAAAACTTTCCAGACTTTCCAATTTAATGTAGCATGATAAATATAGCCCGACCTTTTAATGGTAATATATATTAAGATTAGATGTCACGAATGACTGGACGCTTGTCAAAAAGGTACGTATCCTGTCAAATTTTGACTTAACCTACCATTCTCTTCCCCTTATTAAGATTTACAAATATATTTATCGATAATAGATTATGGTGGGTGTTTAGTTTACAAACTGATGTAAACACAGGTGGGATGGAGTCATCTCATAGTCAAGCTAGTTCTGCCAGTTTCTCACAGCTTGATGTATGGATTACGTACGCACGCACGCACACGAACTATTTCTGACTCAATAGCTCAGTCAAGGATTACAATACTTATAATATCATGGATTAATCCTTAAAGAAATTGTGATTTCTCCAAATTCTAATTCTTATTTTTCAAAATGTAAGGAATTTCAGGTATAAAGCTTTTAATAAATATTTACATCTTACTCTGACAAAATGTGCAAATATTTTCTAAGGGAAGCGCAAGCAAGATAATTTGAAATTTCATTTCATGCTAATATTTGTCGGAGGGTTTGTGGTTCTGCGATAAATTAACAGTAACAATTGTTGTCTACACATTTTTAAACAGTCCCACACTATTTTAACTTATGTGTTGACAGCAGTTTTACAGCATCATTTGTGCATTTGATGACCTCTGACATAAACATATTGTGACATTTAATATTTTTCAAACAATACTACAAAAATAACTACTGTATCAATACTTTTGAGAGCCATGAATATAAAACTTATGGAAACTTATTGATGTCTATTATTGAATAGAAAACAATTGTTCTTAACTTTATGTTCTGTTATTCGTAATAGACATAAATGTATTCAAGGATTTGAAAAAATGCCACTCTACATTTGGTTAAAATACTGAAAAAACTCGCTTATATATTAGAATGGAATGTAAACTTTATAGATCCATATCTGCCATCGCCTTATGCGCAGGGAAGTCCGAGTCTATGCAGTTTGTAAAAAGTAATCAGTAGAAAAAATCGCATAGATCCTAATCTGTCGGCACATTACGTAGCTGCAGACTAGGGTCTATATTGTTTGCAGTTTGATAAGAATTATAAGCGAGTACATACGGTACAGAATAATGCATTTCTGACTTGAATACTGACCATGTGGCAGTGAGTTACAGCCAATCTACATGTGACTACTTTTTTGTGCATTTTGCTGTGATCGGCACCAATCTGCAATTACTATAATCAACTGACAATTGCTATATTTTATTAACATAGTGTAGTAATACTTTTGTGTAAAGCTGTTAGTAACACAGTCACAAACTATTTATTATTAAATTTTCCATTCAATAATGTCGTATATACTTTACAAACATCCCCATGACTTTAGTGACTAATCTTTTCATATTTCGTTGCATTTCTTTGGCCACATGACATTCTAGCCTGTTAAAAAACTGTTGCGTTCACTGCTGAGTGAGAATTACCCCTTTTAACGCATGCTTGCATAGTTTTAAAGTAGCTTGTATTACTGAACGGTGTTCAGTTTTATAAATTAAATAAACGACCTAAAAATGTTCAAGAAAATGATTAAATATTTTTGTTTCAATAGTATTATTCCTATAATATAGGATAATTATCAATGTTTTTTTCAAAAAAAAAATTTATAAGAAAAAGGCTATTGACCATGTATTTCAAAATAATGGGCTTATTCACGTGGCTTAGAATGCCATCGCAAATGCTCAGGAATCCAGTGCCACATGCGTTCGGACCCAATAATTTCCGATCATTACCAGCATGTACTGTAAATAATTGTTTACAATTTGGAGCGAACTGCAAAACATTGACCCTGATTTGCCTTTCCATAATACACCGATATATCAAGGACTATGCTACATAGCAATCTTAACAACATTACTTAGACCCAGATCTGCAGGTGCGTTATACAGGATATGTAAAACAGGGCTGGATGTACTTACTAATATGACTTCTGTGTATTCAAAATGACAAATTCCACTCAAAGTTCACTACAGATCAACAAATATAACGATTTCTCTTTAAATTGTTTTAATTTTATTAGATTGTTTTCATTATACTACCATTAGGGTTTTAAATTCTATTGACCTTACATCAGGTAATTTATGCAAAGAAGCAGAAGGGAGAATAGTTACATCATGACTAGATACAGTTTTAAAAGTGGAAGGACAGCTATGCTTTACGGCAAGTTGGGGGTATTGGTTAAGATTGCAGGGTTTTTTTTTTACTTTTAGAAGCAAATTTTATTTCCAGTTTAGAAACTTCTTCAGTTTACTGAGAATATTTCAGATATTTATTTTTCAAAAAAAAGGTCTCTTTATATACAAGTAGATATCTAACCAGATTACTGTCGAAACCAGCATTAATTTTTCAGACCAAAAATTCAGTTAAGTTTTGAAACCAGAAAACGTTAAGTTTTTTAAAATCATCTAAGTAAGAGACTAATTCTGTCCTTTGAGTGTATGAAATAGAGACAGCGCTTACTTGTAGAGAGAGAGAGAGAGAGAGAGAGAGAGAGAGAGAGAGAGAGAGAGAGAGAGAGAGAGAGAGAGAGAGAGAGAGAGAGAGAGAGAGAGAGAGAGTACTTGTCTTTGAGAGTGTATTGGTTACATAGTATTTGAAAAGACTGTTTACTTTGTTTTGCGTCGTTTCTGTTTCACGAGAGTTAGCTAACAACTAACGTTCCTGCCTGAAATTTATAATCCTGTCCAGTTACATGAATAAATACAACAAAATCAATCAGGAACAAAATACATTTCTAACTTTGCGATAAATCATTTAGAATTCCACAGTGCATGAATAGCGATAAATCAATGATTGCTGAACCAGTAACCATTCCACCACAAGGTGAAAACGAAATGATAAGTTACAGAAACTATGATGTCAATCATATTTGGTTGACACGTGTAGTAGGTAAATCAAATAGTTGCCAAAATATCAATTATTAAGCAAATGCGTAGTTCGTTCCCATTAATAACTAACACTTTACAACTAATTGTACGTATAGCAACTACCATACAAACAAAAGCAAATGGTTATGAGATAACTAAACAATTACAACTCGAGCAAGTATTTCACCACATTAATCCTATGTTCGATCCCGCTATTCTATTTTTGGATATTTCTCGAGTCTACGTATCACTTCTTTCGGAGACATATTCATGTGGTTGGATAGAAATGTTTACTATTTGGATGGGAAATTATATCCTTGAAACCTGTGAGCGGATCAAACAAGAATATTTTATGAGCCGAGGAAAGCATCTAAAACTCTTTAACCGTTTATTTCAACTAAAATGTTGAATTTTATCATTTGTATTTTTAATCGTTAAAATGTTATCTTTTACTCAATAATGCGTTACGGACTGATCATTCTTTTTTTTGGATCCATTGCTACGTATGTCTTAAAAAGAACTTTTATGTAACTATGTTTGAAAATATTATACATCAAAGACCTATTTGCTCGAGCCCAACAAAGTTTACCCAGATACTAAATTATAAAGGCCCCCAAAAACTCAAAGAACAATTTTAGAAATGAAATTTGCTTGTATCTATCTTGTAGTCAGGCAGAAGGATGGACGTTCGGGCGGACAGACGAACGGACGACTAGGTGATCGTTCGAGAGGACACACGCACAGACGCTTAAGTGATCGCTTATGTCGAATTCCGCTAAGGCGAGCTAAACAACATTAGCACTGTTATTAAAACAGACTGCGAATGTTTCATATGACAATTTCCCTTTATTGTGTCTCTTGGTTGCAAAAGGAATTTATCACATGTAGTTCAAAGAAGGCAAGCTAGTTGACTAGCTTGGGAGCTACTCATGATATTTTTAACATAATCCTCATTCGGATTCTTCAGGTGATTTACTATCACATCAATTCATAGTTTGCTCGTTGGAAGTGAAATATTAATAGCATACAACTTCTTTGCTCTTTATTTATGTTCATTATTAAATTCGGCAACTCTAAATAAGCACTCGTACTGACGGCAACCTATGTCTTGTAAGTTGTGAACACGCTTCACTAAGGAATCGATATACATCGAGACTGAGAGCAAAAATAAAATGCTTGTTAAGGTAAATAACATGAAATCTGGGGTTCGCAAATGTCTATAATGTTAACCGAATTATCCTACAAATAAAAATTGTATACACTGCCACCATTACCTTTGTATTTGCCTTTGCAACCGCCACCTTCGGAAAATGACCGGTAAGTATGACTTGTCCATTAAAGAAGACAGAACAAAGTTCACATAATGTTAGTCCATATGCATTAATTACAGATCTTGTTATTGTACAAAATAATTTTAGAAAATTAGGATCAGCATTTTAGAAGAACAAAAACAAGTAACAATGATAATGATAACCATGCAATTATAGATTGTTATGTGGTATCTAAACCGTAGTCAACACTCAAATAATGTCTGCACAATTGGATTAGGGTGCTGAAATAAAGATTTAAAGGATCTTAATCGTTACCTCCAGCTTGGTCTAGGAGCTTGATGATAATGGCATAGAAATCGTTTGCTATTTAAAAGAGAAAATAAAGTCATCTTAGATACAACAGTCGTAAAAGGTTATATACGTATGCCCCTACAAATTTGTCACTTATCGTTTTAATATTTGCTTACGTATTTCTTGCCATCGAAGCATTGTGTTATCTACCAAGTGTCTCAACTTCATATCTAAATGTTCAAAGCATTTGTTTGAAACGATGTAGCATGGCTGGAGCAAACGAGACGGGGAAAAGTCTCTAAACATGATACATTATTGCTAATGTAGAAGAGTCACCTCGCAATCAATTGAAGAAATTATAGAACATGGCTATTAAGTTTGAACTTTTAATGTTTCCAAAATCATCAAGTTATATTACCAATTACTCTAAAGATTTCCGTCAGTGCAAGATAAAAATGCACACATCAGTTAATACGTATTTTATTGTTTCACTTCATTTTATTGCTTTTGTAATATCTAAACTTCAGACAAATACACTAGAACGTATGTGCTGTAATATCCTTGGAAGCCTGGTGTAATCAACGCATGCATTGATAAATTAGTCTCGCATTCAGTCTGAAAGAATTTTAAAAAAATAATGAGAAACAAAATGTCTGATTCAGTATTAATGCAAACCATAAAACTATTAGCGAATAGATTCCAGTATTCTTGGAGAAAGAAAATGGTCTACTGAACATAGGCATAGGTATAGATAGCTGATTTTTAGTCCGTCTTGATTTGATGTTGAATGTAAATGTAAGCGAAGAAAATTTGATAATGTCTAAATGTACACATAAAGATTTGACAGAAAAAAATGTTTGGATCGATGCCCTTAAACAATATGGCATCTATTAAAAAGATGTTGCTGAGGATTTATTGGTAGTCGAGTGAAAGCACTTAAGCAGAATGTCAAGGATCATCGGAAATTTATGAGAGGATGTATTTTTAAATAAAATACTTGCTATATCAATAAATGTATTTGAAGCTTTTAAAAAGTACGCCAGTATGCCCGATGACCCAAGCCATTATGCCCAATGACCCATTTCAGTATGCTCGATGACCCACGCCAGTATGCCCGATGACCCACGCTACGATGACCCACGCCAGTATGCCCGATAACTCGCGCCTGTATGCTCGATGACCCACGCCAGTATGCCCGATGACCCACGCCAGTATGCCCGATAACTCACGTCTGTATGCCCGATGACCCAAGCCATTATGCCCGATGACCCATTTCAGTATGCTCGATGACCCACGCCAGTATGCCCGATGACCCACGCCAGTATGCCCGATGACCCACGCTACGATGACCCACGCCAGTATGCCCGATAACTCGCGCCTGTATGCTCGATGACCCACGCCAGTATGCCCGATGACCCACGCCAGTATGCCCGATAACTCACGCCTGTATGCCCGATGACCCACACGCCAGTATGCCCAACAACTCGCGCCTGTATGCCCGATGACCCACGCCAGTATGCCCGATGACCCACGCCAGTATGCCCGATAACTCACGCCTGTATGCCCGATGACCCACGTTTTAGTGCAGATGATAAAAAGATTATTTTTAAAATGATTATATATAAGGTGACTTTAAAATGACGTTTGATGAAGGAGATATTGCTATTTCGATAGAAGAATTTAAAGGAGCAAATAAGAAGTTCAAGAATTGTTACAGCAGTGACTTTAATAATTAGTTTTATGAATTTCTCGAAAACGGAAAGTGCTTCGAGTCATATCTGCTCTTTTATTTCAATGTGATTTTCAATATGGGTCATTTTCAATATGCGTCATTTTTAATATGGTTCATTTTCAAAATGGGTCACTTTTAAATCAATTGATCAAATTGTATTGTTATGCCTATTCATATGACGGCATCACTCTATGATTGTCACGAATAACTTGTTAGCATGTTAAACAACAAAATCGTTAACTGAGCGTAAGATAATAAATTATATATCAAAAGTCAAGCTGGTTTGAACAAAAGTTGCCCACAACTGATAACATTTTAAAACTACATAGTTTAAAAACTCTATTAATACAGGTATAAAAACAGTTTCTGTTGATTTTGTTAAACCTTTTGTTTATATAGCAAGGGATACTTAAATAAATTACACATACTTGTAATAACATGTGAAATATTAAATACTTAGCGTTCAAAATAAAAAAATGACGTAAGCAGAATGAGGTCAAAATAACTATGTAGAAATAATTTGTATGTGTAATTGGCGTGCGTCAAAGTAAGTCCATGCAGTCATTTTTTTTCAGTGTTTTTTAATAACATTGTAGAAGAATGTACATTTAGCAGCGGTGTTGAGGACGCGAACATTGGTATGCATCAGCTGTCAATGATGACATACATAGATGAACTATAAATATTTACTAAGTGAAAACTTGGTCTGCTAAAAGGCTTAAGTACTTGGAGTAAAAACTTGGTCTGCAAAAAGGCCTAAATACTCTGAGTAAACACTTGGTCTGCAAAAAGGCCTAAATACTCTGAGTAAACACTTGGTCTGCAAAAAGGCCTAAGTACTCTGATGTAAAAACATGATCTACAAAAAGACCTAAGTGCTCTAAATAAAAACATGGTCTGCAAAAAAGCCAAAGTACTCTGAGTAAAAACGTGGTCTGCAAAAAGACCTAAGTACTTTGAGTAAAAATATGGTCTGTAAAAAGGACTTAGTACTCTGAGCATATATTGTCACATAAGGTATCTTAAAGGGGGTAGAATAGCAGTTAAATTATTCCTCAGGAAAGATTTAGACCAAGAGAATGCTAATGAATTTGTTTGATTTGGTTTGTTTTTACGGCACAGGAACACAAGTAGGTCAGTAAGTGGCAAGGCAATCGGCGTCAAGTGCAATGCGGAAGAACACGCCACGGTAGCTGACCCATGCTGGTCCAATGAAAGAATTCGAATTCGCCAATTTTTCGGTCGTGAGTCCGGTACGCTAGCTAATTAGCTACCGGGACTCCGCCAATGAATATATTTCTTTTCTGGACTTTTCTTTGCATGAGCCGATATGTTCACACGTGCTCAACAAATTACAGGTGAACAAGCTTCAAAGGCATTGGTTGAAAGGGATAAATAATTATACAAGTTTGAAATCGTGCTCGGAAACATAAACTTTGACAATTTTTACATACTAATGTCACCAAGTCTCAGCTATGGATCAGAAGTATTGGAATTTATTGAAGGAAATGCTGTTTAAAAATATATTCAAACTAATTTTGGAAACAGATTATTGGGAAGGACACCTTTACATAACCAATAAATAACGCAATATTAAATAATTGTTCTAAGTGTATCACCGCAGATTATAGAAAATAAATGCCTTTAATATATAACTAAATGCTTGGTGATACAGAAAATCGTTTTGGAAATAAATATTAGTCATCACAAGTCTGATTTATTAAACAGTTTTGGTCTGGGGGAAAATGTGGATAACTCAAACTATTGGGAACATACGTTTTCTTATGTTTGATCACAAAAGTCTAGATGACCAATTTATTATATACTGATATTCTCGGATCAGAGAATCACCAAGAGATGGATTGTATAACATGACGACATCCCATTTTGGCTAAAATCTATCCCCTCCTTTATCAACGGACTTGTATTTTTTCCAATGTGTCGGAAGAACAATATCATCTTGTACTGGAATGCCATTGTTATATGCCGTAAGTACTGACTTATTTAAAATCCCAACTTGCGCAATTCCACGAAAATGTTGAAATATATGCAAGCATGAAATTCCATATCTTCTGAGGTTACAAATCTGTGAAATAATATTCATAGGACAAAATCTGGGTGTAATAATAGAGTCAACGCTATACACTGACACAAAAATGGCTGAGTAACAATTATTATTATTATTATTATTATTATTATTATTATTATTATTATTATTATTATTATTATTATTATTATTATTATTATTATTATTGTTGTTGTTGTTGTTGCTGTTGTTATCGCTATTACTTTAATCTCATTTCCATTTAATTGTTTAAAGCATACATCATATTACTATGTGTTACATTTCATGTATAATGTTTTTATAATACTACTAGGAAACGAAATATTATTCGACACCTGCTTAATATATTGATGTCACTTTCTGTATATTCTCACAGAATAGTTAGCACATATATATATATATATATATATATATATATATATATATATATATATAGATATATATATATATATATATATATATATATATATATATATATATATGCTTGTGTGTGCGATTTTTTTGGATATTTGTACATGAGATAGATTTATAAATCACATGTACAAATAGATACCTGATGTGATGACCAATAGACAGAAAGCAAAAGCGTCTAATTGCTATGTAAAAATATACAATGAAAGAGAAGAAATATGCTCATGAAAATAGCCATCTTATCTAAGGATAGTGCTTTTAAAAATGACATGAATAAAAGAGACTAAAATGAAATGAATTTACTTTTCTAAATTCTGCAATGATTGATTATTAATCGATACAATGCAGTTTCGAAAGTTTACGATGCAAGTGTTTACTGTACTTTTTCTGGTAAATAAATGAATTAATGCTTTAAAATTTAGTGAAATGTAAAATAAAATAAACCAAAATAATAAATACTTAATTCAAGCAAAATGATGTGTGCGTATTAGCATTTGTGTACCTTATCTACTTTACAGAGCGGGATGCGAAAGAACTTGAAATACAAAGTACGTGAAAAGTTTGAAAACATTGCTATGTTATGAAACGACAATTACTGGGCAGTGAAAAGTTGCAAAATTGTACAGGGCGTTTTATGACCATGTTGTAGTTGCAAAATGTCCCAATGCAGTCCTTGAACCAGGCCAGAATCGCTACACGGAAATGCCATTTCGTCACCATCACGTGCTCGCGAAGTGGTCTACTGCCATTTAGAATCGACACGTCCTTTTCGAAACTGGCCGTGCAGTAACGGCCCCAAGCCATACTTCAAAGACGCTACAACGGTTTACTCATCGGTAGCAGGTGCCATTACACCATTTAACGTTTAAATCTTGATATATTTAACGGTTTTTCAAAGGACCGAAATCCTTTGCATTTACATGGACATATTTTATTCATTTTTTTATCTACGTATTTAATTGATTCCTCCAAGTAATAGAAAGATAATGACGTTATGTGTTTTATTCCGTAAATCAATACTGTATCTAACTGAAGTAGGCAAATAAATGCTAACAGACTACATAATACTATTAACTCGTCAATGTTCGCTATTCATTGCACGATGAAATTTCAATGTTATCTGCTATATAGACCACGCTTTAATCTCTTCTTCTCCACTAAGAACATGTAATTTGCAAAGAACTGTAAATTAACAGTGTGCATTCTGGATGTGGACTGCCATATTGTGAATTGTTCAGACAATTTCATGCAATATATTTCAAGATAGATGTAAGGTATCTGGTTCTTTACCATAGGTGCCATTTAATGTTTTCCACTTTTACTACGTCATAGTCAATCTGGTAGTTTTAATCCAACAAAGTAGATTTATTTGGGAATTTAGAGGGATAGACCAAAGTCTCCCTCATAATTATGACCCAAGAAAGTGAAAATTAAACTGTTACGTACCTTGCAACGCGTGACATTATCCAGCACTTGAAAACAAAACTGCGAAATTAATGGTGGAACTTTGACTTCCTCTCATGTGCACTGGTACATGTTTAGCTATAAACTGTTCGATTTATTTAGGGTTTGTCAACATGATCGTCATTCCCATTCGCAGCATTTTACGACAGGCAAAGGGCATGCAGTTGTTCTCACAGTGTTGTAAAGACTCAAATAACATGGCCTACTGCAGATGACATCTCTTCGACAATACTTTTATTAGCTCGAACAACAACTAGTACAACATCGAGAGTAATAACAATGTTTAAACAACAACAGCAACAACAGTTGCATTCCACCACAACAGCTGCAATGTCAAAAGCCGTGACAACGACGTAAACGACTACTACGATAGCCACTAACACCATCACAGCAATCAATACGATGAATTGTAATCGTTATCTCCACCACTATTGTTTCATCAACAACTGGAATATGTTCATAGAACATAAGCTCTTTCACAGCACCAGCAATGACCTAAACGCCAATCATAAGCAAAGTCTGATTTAATTGGTTGACTCTTTAACATCTATCCTGTTCCCATTGTAGGTGATTAAGAGAATGCATTAAAGAACGTTCGTTTTACTCGAGTTGCTTTTATTATTTATATTAAAAAATGGTTCGGGAATAATAAGAATTATACTGACACAAAACTTAACTTCTTTACGTAGTCCCCCATTGCTGCTGTAAATCATGATCTAGTTAGAGTACTAAACCTTGATCTTATCATTATCAAAGGAATATAACACACTGAATATATTACATTCTGTTGACCTCTGACATCCAGTTATAATTTGTTTTCACGACTCACCATTAGTGCGAGTAGTTGTATATGAATTCTACCTAGGCAAAGGATTTAGTTCGAAAAACATACAAAATACACAAGTTTTTCTTCCCAAACTTATCGTTCTTTCATCTTTCGCTACCAAAAATATGTTACAAGGAAACCTGGAAACCTGAATTTCGTCACGGAATAGATTAGTTTTAATATATTGAATTTTCCTTGAATGAGTCTTGCTTTATCGCTGAAGAAAATTTATTTTCTCAGATTTGAAAAATTTCTCCACTTCTTCTGTTTTATTATTGTACTATCTCCAATATTGTCAGGATTATCAACAAATAATAACAACAGTAGAATCCAGATCTCATTAAATAAAGTGCATTGACGGCAGTACTACTTTAGCTCTGAGCAAATAACGACTATCCACAAAGTACATGTATTTATGATTATCATTGAGAACCCGGGATCAATAATACCACGGGTTTACATATTACAATTCAATTAATAAATGGCTTCTGTGTGCTGAATAAAGACAACTTTCATTAAGTTCAATTAACCAGTCATTACCGGTAAAATGGAAGTGAATATCATAACTAATCTTGCACGCAACTATTTTACTAAATAAATTTACAATTATACTTCCAATTGCTGACTCAATTGGTGTACTTCAGATATTTCAGCTACACTTTCTTTACAACAGTTTGAGGTTTCAAAAATCTTTGATATTTAGCGTATCACCGTGGTTGAGGCGATGGACTTGTAACTAGAAGGCCAGGAATACTATTACTGCCAAATTAGCTAAGACCTCTAACAGGGCATAATCCAAAATGACGTCAGCTTGGCAATTAACATTAAATCCACTCTTTTAGTTTAAGGATCTGTGCATCCACCACTGTGTGTGTGTGTGCGTACGTGTGTGTGGGTAAGTACATTAATGTAAAGCGACGGCTTGGGCCACAGGAAAAATGCAAGCACAGTATTATGGGTAGCGTAAACTGAGTGCACTTTACAAGAACTAATACTGTGCCAAATTGATAAATATATAATAATATGAAACTATATTTATCGAATGGATCATATTTCACAAAGGCTTTGGTCTACGGGGTGTGTCTGTTTTGTGTGTGTATATATTGGTTTCACATCAAATCAGACTGGACAAAACCTAATTTAACTTCAAATACCAAGATGGAGAAACACGAACGAAAATAATCTTTTGTTATTCAACATTCCTATTCAATATGATACTGAGATATCATTAAAAGGGAACATTTTTCGAATGATAAAGTATCAATTTATTGAGTCTCGGAGAGAGAGAGAGAGAGAGAGAGAGAGAGAGAGAGAGAGAGAGAGAGAGAGAGAGAGGATCTCAAATGGGTAACGATTTAAAATTGAATTTATGAATCAAGTTGAATAATGTCCAGCTTTTGCGAGCCTTGGGATTATTCAACGAGTTTCATAAATTTAATATTAAATCGTTACTCATTTGAGATTTTTTTATTACATAGTTTTTATTTCAGTGGAAATTATTTAGATTGATAGAAGAACGAATAGTTTCGTTCATTCTGACCGACGGTGTACCTTTCATTTGTTGTGCATAAAATATAGTCCCAAAGAAAGTTGAACTAGTAAAAGTAGATTGTACTGTTTTATAAAATATAAATCAAAGAAAACACTTCCATCCGAATAAACAGAACATTTTGTAACCACAAAATCATTTTCAAAACAGAATTATAAATGCGACGTGATGCTGCCACATTGTTTTACGATAAGATGTCACAGTACAGCAGGCTGACAGTACGTGGACCCTAAAATGTGTGTTTAAAAACGTTACATTGTTGCGATTTTCATGTGAAATGGATTACGATATACAAAAAGTCCCACATTTACTACAATACATTTGTGACCTAATATTTGTAGTGCTTGATTTGAAAAATAGACTTACAGAAGACGTCAACAAATTTATTTTTTATATCCCATATATGCTACGTAAAGATGCTGTGGTTCGATAAAGATCTGTCAGTTAGGAGACCCATTCATGTCCAGATTATTCTCTGAACAGAGGTGAGTTTGTTTACTTCGTTTATCTAACATTTAAATCACGCTTGCATATACGGTGGATTCTATATCTATGTTACTAATATACGCACCACACCCACCCAACCCGCTATCCCTTAGTTTTATTCGTTATTATCGTTCTTGTCTTGTAGTTTTATGCCTTTTTTTTCTTATGATGATATTGTTAAACATGATATATGAACCCCTGTGGGAGTAGCATATCCATATTGAGACAGCAGATATGATATTTCCTCAATTTCCATTTGCGAGTCGAGTTAAAAAATGGCCGCCAAAAAATGCCGATTCAGATCGAACCTTCCAGAAGGCGGGGTTAAAAACGTTTTCCCACGGTCGCAGCCAATCATTAACGACACTAATGCAGAATAATTTCATGTTCTCATATGGACCAATTAGAATCACATAAAGTGATATTCACACGTATAATATCAAAAATATGAACCTGCACGCACTGTAGGAAAACAATACCGACTATATATATATATATATATATATATATATATATATATATATATATATATATATATATATATATATATATATATATATATATATATATAACAAGTATAAAAAGGCATGGTAACAAGTCTTTACCAAGTTAAAATTACAGTCAAGACGTGTATTGAGCTTGTCAAGTCAGAACTAAATATTAAAAAGGCCAAGCATTTTCTTTGACTCTTAACATACGTAGGATCCTATGTCTGCGTAGGGATACTTGATATCACCAGATAGAGGCGCTTACATGACGATAGGACATAGTGTTATCACACATGTATGTATGTATGTATGTATGTATGTATGTATGTATGTATGTATGTATGTATGTATGTATGTATGTATGTATGTATGTATGTATGTATGTATGTAGGTAGGTAGGTAGGTAGGTAGGTAGGTAGGTAGGTAGGTAGGTAGGTAGGTAGGTAGGTAGGTATATATATATATATATATATATATATATATATATATATATATATATATATATATATATATATGTATATATATATAGTTATCTCCATCTTGTTAGTATACTAGTATAAACAGGTGTCCCTTTTGAAAATTCATCTAAGCTCATTGCATATAGCTGCAATTTTACTTTTTTTGAACAAAGTACCTGTTTGTCTCTCTGCGCCATAGTCGCTCAAAGGGCGACTCCGTAATCAGGCGATGAACTATACAAGTTTAAATATTATAATGCGCTATGTTAAAAACAACAAATTAGTTCCAAAACACATTGCCATATTACGTTGTCAATTTTCTTGACTTAGTGAAGTCAGTCTAATAAATCTCTTGGATGTAATTTTAAAGTAAGCTCAGTTCTTTTCAAAACAAAGTGTTAATATGTGTTGTTGTTTTTTGTTTTTCAAAGTGTAAATTTGATTATGCTTACTGAAGCACTTCCGTTGTGAAATCTTTATTGTTGGAGGTGCACAGTTGTATACATTATTAAGCTATACAAATTCGAAGGTATGGTTATCTGATTTGTAGTTTGCGATCCCATAAAGCCTAAATAGAAGTGATCGGTTTACAAAATATACCGGAACTTGTAAAGTTTGCCGGTTTCTATGAAAATAGGGATAACAAAAAACTTTTTATTGATATCTTGTTATACATGTATGTATCCCAATAATACCTGAAAATTATCATGACATTACTTAAATTAAACTATGTAAAAGTCAGTGTGTGGATTTCGGGCTTCAACATCTTATTTTCCAAAACTTTTAGGGTCTAGACGGGGTAATATATATATATATATATATATATATATATATTCTTTGAGTAATCTCCCTTTGACTAATTTGCTCAATTTGTGTAAGTTTTTGGCAATTCGTTTTATTTTGCGATCGAAAGATTTGTATATAAATATTGTTAAAGCAAAATAGTTTATTTTCCATTATCTCTAATTTGTATCATGGTAACTAATTTTTATACACGACAATACATATATATGTCAGCAGATAATTCAAACTGTTCTCCGCATCAGTATTAATGCTCTGAGATACACATTTCCTAATGCATTTTAGTTATTTATATTTAGTTTTTTATATTCATATTTAGTTATATATTTCATGCTTATCTCCTTTTTGCATATAAGTAGATAGTATTAATATTTTTATATTTAGCTTACCTGGCTTGTGTAAGGTTTTAGGCGTATATTTTCATCCGTGTGTTTATGTGCATATGTTCCTATATTTTTACTTAATACATATTTTACACATTTACGCGGAAGGGTGTTGTATTGCTATGCATATTTTGTTATGTATATTATGTGTTTAATTTTCTTTGTAACTAAGGGTTAGAGTTTTGCATATGCGTTACGGGTGTTTACATTGGGAAACTTGCGTGGTAGGTCCATGGGCATTTGTATGTATGTATGTATGTATGTATGTATGTATGTATGTATGTATGTATGTATGTATGTATGTATGTATGTATGTATGTATGTATGTATGTATGTATGTATGTATGTATGTATGTATGTATGTATGTATGTATGTGTGTGTGTGTGTGTGTGTGTGTGTGTGTGTGTGTGTGTGTGAGAGAGAGAGAGAGAGAGAGAGAGAGAGAGAGAGAGAGAGAGAGAGAGAGAGAGAGAGAGAGAGAGAGAGAGAGAGAGAGAGAGAGAGAGAGAGAGATATTTGCTAATCAATTATTTGCTTCTGTTATATATTAAACTTTGGGAATCTATGATCAAAGTTTAGTGTTGTGTTCAGATGTACTTTGAACGTAATTAAATTATTAAATGCGCACTGACATTTGGACTAACACACTAATTTGATGTTATTGAGAATTGATTCCAAGACATTCTGGATTGCATTATTGTACCAGGATTCAGAAGTAACGGTACATCAGGACATTCAAGAAATTTGGAATTCATTCAGAACATTTTATACTTTTGGATTTGTAGTAGGACATTTAAAGATCTGTGTGTCTTAAATATGTGTCTTACAGATTTTGTTTCTTTCATTAACGTTTTAACAATGAATATTCGTCCCTGTGTGTATGCGAAATGAAAAGTCTGTGCGTATGTAATGTTTTGGTTTCATATGGTGTGTAAATAGTTTATATTCCAGTATAGGTAATGGAACGTATATATATATATATATATATATATATATATATATATATATATATATATATATATATATATATATATATATATATATATATATATATATTACAAGAATGTGCATACAAGTTACATTCACTGCTTTTGGGGGGTAGGGACTTGTTACTAATGGTAAAAGAACCTTAAGTTTTATAAACAATTCAACAATTCATGTAATTGTGTAAGGCATCAGAACAGTTATCATTGTGAAATTTGTCTGTTCTTTGCACTTTTGTCGCATTTAACGGGTTTAGGTCATTTTTATATTCTCTATTTTATTCAATTTGTTTCATCTTCTGATTCTTTACAGCGGGTCCCTCCAGTCACATGTACGGAACTGACCCAGCTAATAAATGCAGTCCATCAAAGCAAGGAAAGCAGAACTTACTTGGATGGACAGTAAAAAAGATACTCCCTCTATTCTAGTCCAACTAGAGAAACTGTTTAAAAGCGCATTCATCCACAGTATGACTCTAAATTTCTTTTTATTAAGATTGAAGCGAAATTTATTTTTAAAATGAATAATTGAGCACGATATATGCACATGAATACTGTTATTGTGTATTGTTGAACCTACGGTTGTGTACTTAATTTAGAATCCATCATAAATGCAATTACTTTATTTCTTGTAGTGTGTTTTTTTATTATTCAGCCTTAGGCAGGAAAGTAAAATGAGCATATAATAAAAAGGTTACTTCTTTTGTATGGGAAAATATGAAGGAAATTTTTCTTAGTAATTTCTTCGTTCAGGACGTTGTGTAGTGTTGCTCATAAAAACTCGTTCATATTTTCCCATGCAAATGCAGTAACCTATAAATCTCAACAATGAGATTTCGAACTCGAATGAAACAATTATAGTGAGCACTCTGAGTAGACATTCTACATAATAGTAAAAAAGGGATGTTTTATGTTTCCGTAATAAAAAGAGACTGAAAATAGTACAAGGTACTAATTTGGTTCAATATACGGCGGAAACTTTGCAAACATTATATATCAATGCTTCTTTACTAATTACAGAAGTCAGTAAAGAGGTATTGCAATTCGTTCATCTAACAGTCTTGAGTTCAACTTAAGAGAAAATTGGATCAGTTAAAATTGGAAACAAAATAATAATAGCTGTTACAAGCTACAAAAAATGACATTCATGAGTATGCATCGACAGCACAAAGATTTACTAGAAAAGTTTTAGGCTAAATTAATGATCAAATTACAAATTATATAATAATAGTAGACAACTGTAACTTCTTCATAGATTATGAACTATATCTACAACACTGTGTGTGGCTGAAAATACAAATGAGAGAGAATTATTATTCGATCATTTTATTACATGTACTCTTATTGATGTGTGGAGGCTTTAAATATGAACAAATATCTTGTATTTAGAAAAGAGCTTACCTATACCTAATCCAGTAAATATGATTCGAACTTTCTTCATCAGAAAATGCATTTCTTTTACACAATTTCATCTGATATAGAACCTGACAACGTAGAGATCATTAGAATAAATTGTTATTTATAATTAAATGAATCGTAGATTCACTTTATTTTGAGACAAAATCAAAATCTACGAACCAAATACCACCACTACAAACCTCTAATGCTAGTAAGTCTGACTTATTTGCAATAAATGAAACAGCTAAATTTGTGCAACCTCTATATGCGCCAATATCAACAACCGGCGATCCAAGCCAGACCCTTCCAGATCTCAATGTTAGGACATATCATGAACTATAAATTATCGAGGTTTTTGAAAAGGACTTCTTGCCTAAATAGAGAGAAATGTCAATAAAACTAGCACTGCCAGCACCATTTGCCATAAGATGTTGAAATTTGTTTCTTAGCTACTACCAGATGTCCCCTGATGTTCAAGAAATGTCTAAATAAAAACGCTTTCCAATATTCCTGTAAACTAGCTAATGCTGTACCCATCTGTGATGAAAGTGATATCCAACTACAGAACTTTTTCATCCATACGTTGCATTGGAAAATTGAAAGGATTGTGCATACAGGTATGTCATAAATTCCTTCACGTAAATAATTGCTTAAGGGATGAATCTGGCTTCTTGATGTCTAGATGTCAAACTCCATTGTGCTTAACAGATTCAGTTTTACAATAAATTTGAGTCTATTAAGCAAATAAAAAATAATTGTAGTTGGGTTGTGTCCTATGACTTGTAGGAAGCATTCGACATAGGTTAGTATTAAAGACTTCGTTTCAAACTTAGGGAACATGGAAATAATAATAATAATATATGCATGTCTGCTTTAAAACCAAAATAATTATTATAGTACCTCATTATTAGGTATTAGTAACTTGATTGTTCTTGCTTAGTGTAACAAATCATGCTATATCAACAAATTCTCTTATTCTTCTTTTGTAGATAACTCTTCGCCTATCAGTGCTGAACTAAAACAAGCAATTGACCATGATTTTGAAAACTTAAATAATTGGTCGAAACAGTAGTTAATAAGTATAAGTCAGTATTAAGAAAAGGGTTCAGGTCAGATACTAGACAGTTTAAAACCACCTGAACTATTTCTAGTTGGTAAATCACCGTACTTTGTAATTTTGAGTCACCTTGATTTGCGATTCTTAGAGATTTAACTCGAATCAAAATTAGTGACGATATGACCAAAATAGGACGTCAAAAATTGACGTTGTTGAGTATAAAATGGCAGGACCCACGATGCAAGTGGAAAAGTGTAAAATCTGGAGGGTTTGGGCTGGGATAGTAGACCATGTTTATCTGATTAGGTGGTAATTATTGTCTGTACTGGCACTAAACTGAGATACTCTTTCAGCTTGGCACCTCTTCAATCACTATGGAATTGTTTGTACTGAAACTGGCACCCAGCAAGTCATAACGTTTACACCTTCAACTACTGTCTCTACTTGTATAAAATAGAGCAGACAACGAATTCACCTTGTTACTATAAAGAGAATTTTATTTTATACACTCTCAAAACCTTGTGCACACAGCCATTTTGCATTCAGACCCGACAAGTTTGGATGGTACCCCACGTGATGCTCGTGCTAAAAGATGTATACTGTAAACTGTATTGCTCTGCTCTGGTCATATCAACAAAATAACACTCAAAGATAAAATATAAACTAAATTTACTACATAAAAAATGTGGACTTATTTTATGGTAAACAAGTCCTATAGTTGGGAGAATAGTGATTTTACGGCTAAGAAGATAATTGCTATATTGTTCGGTCTAATAAAAACCTCCCATTCAATAGTAACCTCCTCTCATTGTCATCATTTTCATCCTTTATGTTCATTCCTGGTTTCATTACATTTATATTGTACGTTTTGAGAAATGTTATGATCCTCTATTATCTTGTTTATTCTCTTTCGTGTGAGAATTCAAATAGTTCGCAGTCCTATTTGTTATTTTCTTCGTTCATTTTGTTCCTAGGCCTACTATTTATTTAGCAATTTATATGCACCTACCCGTGTGTTCGTCTTTTTATTATGTTACTTATTTTCAAAGTCTATCGATTCTGGCGTACAATATGTCGAGTTGACATTTGTGAACTCTAATAAGAATGTGAATCTAATACGAATGAGAACAAACAATAGGCTTTTACTTATAAGAGAAGCTGGTGAAATCGAAAATAATATGAGTTAGATTATAATAATAATTATTTAGCAGAAACGATTATCAGAAAAATATGTATGGAATGAAATGGTAAATCAATGAACAAAATTATATACTATAAAGAAAACATGCCGCTTCAAAATATTGATACATATCGATGTAAAGTAATATCTTTCTGATAGTCCTTTAAACTTTTCTATATTGACGTGGTGTCACGTTTGCTAAGCCCCATCTATATTGTCTTGTATAAGGTATAATCATCCTGTCTTGGAAATATTACCGCGGCCTTGTGTTTGACCTCTAAAGATTGCCATGGGGTGAGTGTTTGACTCTTACGTAAGGTTACCATGATCAACCAGAGGCCGAAAACTTTAAGTCTGCAAAGGCGACCGGTCGCGTCACTTAACAAAAGTTTGCCGTTCTCACACCTTAAAGTTTAGTTCAAGGATTAAAAAAATAGTCCACCGGATGAACGGGGCGTGTTCTTGTACGTTCCAACGTTGACAGACGAGAGGGATATTGACCGCTATGCTTGATTCGATCAGTTCACATCGATATTCAATCAAAATTGAGACAGGGGGCATATTACAATTCAGATCCGATAGATACCTTCCGAAATTGAAAAGAATTAATTTAGCATTCTCCTTGAAGGATTTTAGATCAGTAGGGTTTACTCCGAGAAAGGAGCCACTCAAAACTCTGGCGACAGAACTTGGAGGTAGATTCTAAGGAAAAACAAAGGTTCGAAGAGGAAGCTTTTAATGGGACAGAGAACGTACGGTTTCATTGGGTCCCAAGTTTTCAAGAGTTGGAGACGGAATAGAGACTGTAACCGAGACAGTCGAAGCCGACAGATGTGTAGTGGGGGTGAAATTGGAGGAGGAGAATGAGTCTTGAAAATGTCGAGAAGGAGGATAAGAAATCTGGAGAAAGGTCGGGTAGGAAGAGGAGGAGGAATTGAGAGAAATATAAGAGAGAAAGGATACAACAGAGGAGCAGAAATATAAGGACAGTTGGAAATCGATCTCACACTGCAAATCATGTAATGCAAAAGGCTTATTAAAGGTTCAAGTGGAAGGAGTGTAATTGGAAATCTGAGTCATTCGATCTCTGAATTGTTAATAAATTGATATTCATTTAATTTCAACCTTTTTGTATATTTAATCATCTAACAGTCGGTATTGCTTACGGGGAGGGGAATCAGACATTTATAGCTATCATTCACTAAATTTAGCTTCCAACAACATATAGCCTGGGTGGGACTCCTATAATAGTTTAAATAAATTATTTGAAGCACCCCACCCCCAATTATATAGTTCGTCGTAGATGTTCAAGCAAAAATTTTAATATAGAGGTAGACATATATGAAGGGCACATTGTTTCTGACAGATTTTTGTAAAAATTGTTTTAAAAATGATTTTCTGTTTTTAAGACATGAAGATACACGATGATGTGTTCCTCCATCTTTATAATTCCTATAGCTTGATGTCATCTCGAAGTTCAGTGTATGTACCATCTATTAGCTCGACAAAAGCTTTCACTTAATAATCTTTACATGACCATGGAGTGGCCCCTTTTACTCCATAATTTTCCCATTAGACAGCTATATTTAAGTCCAAACATATTTGCTGTCTTCAGGAGGATGCTAATTCAACGCTGCCATCTTGAAATGTCACCACTGATAAACGTTATACGACAATGCCATTCAGTACAGTATAAACTCGTTTATAAGTCGATTCAAACAGCAAACAATAAAGATCCTGAGCTGCCGTAGCATAATGTGGCCTGCATTTCATGATCTATTTGGTTGGTTCTACTGATTACTACTAAGAAAATGAACAGACTCGGATCTGCTTGGGCATTGTGCGCCGGAAGATCTGGGTTTGTGCATTTTGCAACTGGACTTGTTGTTTAAGTGAGTGACGGTATAGGTTTGGACCTATGAACATTTATAAAACCTATTTTAGGCTAAGAAATGTCAATAAGATAGACATATTATTCTTTGTTGATCGGTATACAAATGTCAACAGGACATGTTTACGCCAGAATTGAAAGATTTAGGAAATAAATTTACTCCGAGAAAGAATAACAACCATTATTTATTTTCTTCCAGACATAATGCAGCCGACGTGTCAAAATGGAAATCAATAACTCTAAAACCAGAGACATAGTGTCAATTAGTCAATATTCCTAAAGACGCTAGCAATTGGATTGGAGTCGGATTCGTCTTCGAATATTACTTTGACAGTTCTATTTTGGCTAGATCTGGAACTTAAATTATTAAATGGATTTCAGGTTCTGAATTTTTGGAATCAGTTTCGAATATTGAGAAAAAAAACAGCAATGTATTTATAACATTTTATGAATACTGTACAATCTGCGGTATGGTTTGATGCTGGACAATGTTCTGTTTGTCCTTACAAAGATGATCACCTCAATATAGATTTAGTTAATAAATGTGAAAGAAACCACTTTAAACAAATTAAAATATGAATGATAATAAATCGATCACTTTATGCAGTTGGAATTTTAAGTAAAACACAATCTGTCCAGAATCACCAGGGAAAAAAAATGTACATGCAATTGGATAATTTATGGAAAGCGATTCGAGGTTCTTGGGATTGTTATCTTTACCGATTATATTTTTTGTAACTCTTGGTACTTGATTTTGATTATGTGTAGATGTTTTGACAACTATGAACTATAAATATCATCAATATTTTAGATATCAGACAGTTCATTTTTACACGGGTATAAAATTATATTTTATTATTATTATTATTATTATTATTATTATTATTATTATTATTATTATTATTATTATTATTATTATTATTATTATTATTATTATTATTATTATCCATTAATTAATTATATTTAAAGAGTGTAGATTGCGTAGGTTTGACAAATTGTTGTTGACATGTTTACGAAGATTTGTAATAATATTAACATTAAGATAAGTTAACGAGTTTGAGGTTGTTGCCCATTGGATAGGTCAGTCAGGTTGGTTATTAGAAGAATCAAGTTATTTTTATTGGACGAGTTAGGTCACAAGAGTAAGTGCTTTGAAATATTAAATTGAGAACTAAGATCTGTCACGCGGGATATATTGCAACATTTTCTTGTAATAGACGATTGATGGTGTATTTAAGAAGAGAACTGAGCAATCAGATTCATTTATATTTTTGGATTACTTCCTGTTTCGATTTCTTGCTTCATACGTTAAAATCAAACTGCATATGTACTAAGTAGTGTGTTTTGATAATTTGAGGGGAGATAATTGTTGGTTATTCACTGGAATTACAAAGTGCTCATTGGATTAAAACATTATTCTGGGGCTATTATTATGAATTATTCAAAGGAGTTATTGACAATATCATTGTGGTATAAACATTAGATGATTTTAGATTTATTCTGAATATTTGATTCTTTTGGACACGAATATAACTTTCATAATTATTTTGTATTCATTTCATAATACTGTATGTTCCTCTTACATATTTATTTTATAACACTGATAATTAAATTATTTGTTAAGTTTTACAAAACTTGTTATCTTTGTTTCTTTCTGTTACTTAGTGTATGACCAACGAGTCGTAACAGGATTCATTAATAAAGCAATGTTAGAATTTTGCTCAGAATATCTTAGTAATAAATCGATTGAGGTGTTAATCAAGTGGATTCATATTAACGTCTTGGTGATAATCAAGTGGATTCGTATTAACATCCACATGATTACCAAGTGGATTCAGATTAAGATACTGATAATATTCAAGTGTATTAAATTAGCATCTTGGTAATAGTCAAGTGGTTTAGATTAGCATTTAGGTGATACTCAAGAAGTTCATACTATAACAATGAAAAGACGAGTTCGCTACCAACTTCATGCACAGTAATAATTAATTTAGAAATAAAAAATCCATTTAGTTACAGAGCATAATCTTTTGCTATTGTAGGTCAAATTCAGTAAAATACTTTTCTACAAAATGATTGCTGTATTTGTCTGAAATTTTGAATTTTTAAAACCCTTTGGCTATGAATAATTCTTTCTATATATAATTATTTAAATTATATTCTAACAGTGAAATTCTAGAACTGTCTTAAGTTAGTAAGCTTAAAGGAATATTTTTTATTTTATATATAATTTTAAATATAAAATGTAACACTTATGCAACATATATCTATGTGTAGAATGTTATTATTAGTATCAATTATTTTAATAAAGTTCGTTCTGTGAGATTTATGAGGGTCACTTTTCTTTAAGTCGGTTCTGGACCTCTCTCAGTCCTCCCCAATGATGTAGACACGATCTACACTGTTGGGGATGAACACACACACACACACTCACTCTCTCTCTCTCTCTCTCTCTCTCTCTCTCTCTCTCTCTCTCTCTCTCTCTCTCTCTCTCTCTCTCTCTCTCTCTCTCTCTCTTTTTAATGATTTATTGTTGGTGTTGTTTCTTAAACATATTATATGTTTTAAAATCGATTATTGTGAATTAAATATGTAAATGACCAAAAACCTGCCCCCTCCCTCTCCCTCTACCTCTCTCTCTCTCTCTCTCTCTCTCTCTCTCTCTCTCTCTCTCTCTCTCTCATACACACACATACACAAACACCATTCGAGAAAAAATAATTGTCTAACTGTCTAAGAGTCAAAAATAGAATTGATGAGGCAAAAGACATATCCAAGCTGATTTGTTCAATTTCGAAAGCGCATATCTTTAAGAATTTCTTCATCCCATCGATGATTAACACTTAGACTGAGCTACCACCACCCTCACGAAACTTGTATCTATTTGAATTTTTGGGAGAAAAGTAACTTAGCCTATTATATCAGCAAACGACTTGTAGCTTATGGTAATATTCAATCCACCATCGAAGACATAATTCAAAGTTAGCAGCAAAACAGATTTCATGCAACTGATATCGAGAAACAGAATTGAGAAGAATGGGTGTAAATAAAGACTACACAGTTCACTTTTACTAGTTTCCAGTTGCAATAGTCATGCAAAAAATAAAATCCAACAATGGTGATATAAGGTATATTCAAGACACCAAACTCTATACGCTAGCATATTACTATGTAAACTATTTATTGCAGCAAAGAGGCTATTCCAAACTAACATTTTTTTTAAAAAGTCAAATCAAAAACTATTCGAATGCTAACCGCAACTTCCGTCCTAGGTACGTCTCATTCTTCGAAACTAGCCAAGTGTAGAAGTTTTGTCCAATATGTAGCGTACTAATGGGAGTGGGGTGTTGTTGCCACAGGCGCCAGATGTCTTTAGGCAATAAAACGGGTGCTATATATTTGGTAGAAAATGACCAAAATTGTGCTCGTAAATGTTTTCTTAAATCCCAGCTTTTCATCAAATTACATAACCAATTCGTATAACTAGAATTTGCAAACTCATTTCTGTGTCAGTATGTGATTCAGGGGAAAAAAAACCCCTTGATATATCCATCAGCGCCTCAACATCCCTATAATCCTCTTTTTCATCACAGCGAGTGAGAAGAATCCAAACGACAATACTATCCCATGGGCTCACATCAATTACAGCAGACATTTATCTTCGAACAATATGTTTGAGGTGAAAATAATGAGTATAATGTGGAAATGACAGACATGCATAAAATGGTGTGTGATTGTCTTGTGTGATTAAATGAATTTTGATGTCAGGAAAAGCTATTAATATGTATTAAATTGCAGGAAAATCGATGGGGAACATGAATATGCCCCTGACCCCGCTGAAATAAACTCACAGCGGTCTACCAAACCACTTAATTGGTGGAAGGAGTACTTCTCCACTAGCCACCTCCTAAGAACCTTCTTCTGGCTACGGTCTTTCGGGCCTCTTATTTTGGCCTTTTGGGATATCATTATCGTCCTTTGGGGCCATTTTCGTCACAGGGCACAAGAACCATTTACACCTAATATGCCACTGCTCAAATATGTTTTCAACCAAATGAGATCTGATGAGATGTTTTGAAAATAGAAATATTCCTAATTACACTTGAAATAGCTTCACAGAAGACTCCAATTATACATGTTACAAGTTTTGAACTTCTACTCACTGACTGGTACTCTTTGAGTAACCTTGAAGTGACATATATATATATATATATATATATATATATATATATATATATATATATATATATATATATATATATATATATATATATATATATATATATATATATATATATATATATATATATATATATATATATATATATATAGTCGTTAAAGGGAATGTTTACCACTTATAAAACGCGTTCGTAATTCCGATTGCGTTTATCAAAAATGGATGAGTGCTGTCTTGTGCATTTAACTCTATTTTCAGTACATGACAGACTATGTATAGTGGCCAGTATATTTGGTAGAGATAGTATCCGGAAAACCCCGACTTGAACCACCGACCTACGGAACGTTCAGGCAACTGTTTGCACATACACATAATGGCCAGGCCAGGACCTGAACCTACAGGGATATTTTTATGTCTAGCATGACTAAATCAATGCGAACATAAGCAAGAATACTTAACACTTAAATATTAAAGCATAACATGCTGGTCACAGTTTTCTTCATTTGTTTCATTGGCGTAGTAGCAATATAGATGCTTGCAGTCATAACGTTGTTTGATCAGAGCATAAGCCGCGCTCAAAACATGAACGTTTAACACGATGTGATGGGATGTGATGTGATTATGATTTTTAACGTAGCTTTAACAATTTTTCAGTCATATCCCTACGATGTCTGCAGTGTGGCAGTTTAGAGTGATGTCTAGCACTGGGGCATCATGCCGCAGACATGTAGCATGATGTCTCACCCAGTCACATTATCTTCACACCAGGCCGACCAGCCCTAACACTAACTTCTTAATGCTGAGCGTCAAGCGAGGCAGCTGTTAGTATCATTTTTGTAAGTCTTTGGTATGACTCGATCGGAGATCGAACCTACGACCTCCCGCATCCGAGACGGATGCTCTAAACACTAGGCCACTAGAGCGGTTCGTTTAACACGAAATATAGTCACTAAACACGAAATACATGTCACAGAGGCCTATGCTGGTAAAGAAGAAGTAAAATTATGAAGACATTTCATCACCATGCTTCATGGTTCTTGGAAGCATATAACAGGCCAACAACTCAAGTGGTCACGAGTTAAATGCTAGAATATAATCCAAGCCAGCAAACGATGAAACACATAAGACAATGAGGTCTCTTGTGGCACCAGCGTGAACGCAACAGAGATGTACATAGTAATCAATTACACGATTGCAACAGACACATTGCCTGAGAAATAAATATGCAATATAAATTAAACCAAGCCAGCGAAGCATAATATATGGCTGATGCATAAAATAAGGTTCACACTGACAAGAGAAATGAAGGAGGAGTGCTTATAAACCGCAACCCTCTCTTTCATGATTGTTTGAAGTATGCACAAAGAATGCCAGAACTGTATCGCACAAGCTTTATGCAACAATTTAACCTGAGAGAGAAAACTGATATATAGGTTACGGTGACCGATTTGATATTGTACTAATAGATGTATGCAATCATCTATTTTAAAGACTGCATCACGAAGAGTAGAAATGTAAAAATCAGTGAAATATAAACTATGGACGTGTTGAAACTGTAGTACGTAGGCAAATGTATCCTCTCGCGATGTTTGGTGATATATTTTGTTACGTATCTGCTTGTTCAAAGTATCAAAGTAAGTGACTACAACAAGCTTTGTAAATTTTAACAAAAATAATTTACTTCTCTAGAAAACACGGAGAAAAGGTAAATATGTGAAACAAGATTAAGATTTACGAAGAAAAACAAAAAATTGTTCTAAGTTGTGAAAATACATAAGTCCTATAAATAAATAGTTCTAAACTGATATAGTCTGAATCTCAGTTCCGTTCCAAGATGGCGGATGATGACGTCAGACGAACTTCAACACAAAATGTCCAGAATTTTCACTGTGAATCACAATTTGTATTGTTCTGTTCCAATTTAGAAATAATTTAAGCAAATGTCTTTGTCCAAAGCCAGTAGTGTTGTTCTCCAGGGAAAATAATTAATTAGAATGTAGATGAAGTGCAGCTACCACCACTAACAATATACTTGTTGTTATAAACGAACAACACTTTCCAGCACAGAAATAGCTTTTAGGGTATTATAAACTCTATAAGATGTAATGATACGACTCGAAACTTATGTCTGACTGACTGAATATTGGTTACAAGTAACTGAGCATTTAAAACAAACTAATACGTCATTTCATGTACACATACAAGAAGGACACGTCTGATTTCGAAATCAGCACTGGGTATTACAAAAGCGTAAATAAGTAATGACGTAGTCACAGCCATATATATATATATATATATATATATATATATATATATATATATATATATATATATATATATATATATATATATATATATATATATATATATATATATATATATATGTATATATATATATATATATATATATATATATATATATATATATATATATATATATATATATATATATACATATATATATATATATATACATATATATATATATACATATATATATATATATATATATACATATATATATATATATATATATATATATACATATATATATACATATATATATATATATATATATATATATATATATATATATATATATATATATATATATATATATATATATATTTGTGTGCATGTGTGTAATATGAGCTTCTAACGATTACAAATGTTCTGAATCTGACTGATATTATTTTCGATCTGCGGGAACTTATAAAATAAAGATGAAAACAAACGATCGACGTAAATATAATCATAAAAAATATCAATAATATTTGTTATTGGTTCTGCTTAGCTGGTCATTTTTTCACAAGGACAAACAAGTGAAAGTTTTAAAATTAGAAAAATCTGTCTCTTAGCTCTTATTTATGGTTTGACAATGGGTGTATTTAAAAAAAACGAAATAAGGTATTGCATTAAAATACAAACTTAGTGGACATAGTGGCGAGCAAATAATCCCGGAAATGGTGGAAATGATATTATGACTACCTCTAGCCTAATTGACAATTAATGCTGAATACATTTTAAAGTTGTTAACAATATAAGACCATAATAAAGCAATTTTAATTGATAATATATTGAATGAATATATAATACGCTAACTTTATGAAATATGAATTGTGTACACATTACGTTTTCTATCATCTTGAATACTGGCCTTTTACACGGTTGGACTTAAGCTGTTCTAAAGTGTACCAGTGGCTAAAAGTAAAGCTAACGAAACTGATACTTTAAATTGATTGAAATTCTTAATTAAAGTTTTATGTTTCGTTTTGTCGATTAAGGAACATTTTCTAAATCAACATTAATTTTAATTAACCTGTCATTCAGATCGTTAGATGGCGTATTGATGTTAACTGCTCAAACTTGTTTGTACTGATCTTAGAGCCGTAGTTCTACTGTCTTTATTTACACTTAACACAAATCATGTTTTCCACACCTACCTAAATCCAACGTCATCTAACGGATTTTACTTTTGATATGAATCCCTGGCATAAATGTCGTCACAAAAATGTCTGTGTAAGAGACAATACACACGGTAAGATATTTATCTTATAGCTACTAATTTAGATCAGCATTTTATCGCGTGAGTTTTTATGCTAACAATCAACGGGAACAGGCCAAGTTCACCGTATATTATATATACAGAGGCTACACTTTTTATATTCAGTTTTGCAAATCACAGGTAAAATATTGAAACTAGTGGAATGGCTAACGTTACTTATGATGAAAGATACTGTACTCAATGTAAAACCTTCACGTAACCATTGGAGCGTAAAAATATATCGCTATGAATAATTTTAACTGTGATAGTTTATAACATCAAAGAAAATTATGACATCTAGCTTTGACAGTAAGAACAATAATGCAAGTTGAAGACATCTCTGTTTACTAAAATTAGGGAAAGTGGGTGGGAGACATCTTAGGCATGTTAGCGTGTTAGGCATGCTGTCTGTAGCTAGAAAGACCCCTTTGCCTCAAGCAAGCGTGTTAGGTATGCTGTCTGTAGCTAGAAAGACCCCTTTGCCTCAAGCAAGCGTGTTAGGCATGCTGTCTGTAGCTAGAAAGACCCCTTTGCCTCAAGCAAGCGTGTTAGGCATGCAGTCTCTAGCTAGAGCGGTCCATAAATGACCTCACGCACCTAGGGGAAGGGGGTAATACATTTGTGATGATGTTTGACGAGGGGGACGGTGTGTTTAAGAAATGTGACGTCATATCCAAATGCACAAATTTAAATAAAAGTTCCACTTAATTTTCATTTTTAATTTTATGATTGCTTACAATTTATTTAATTGCGTTTTAAGTAGCTGTACGCGTGTCGTGCATGAACTCAAATTAAAATGAACTCGTCTTTGAACTTGTTCTTGTTGTTGTTGTTGTTGTTGGGCTTAACGCCATTTTTCAGCACACGATAGGCTATTCATGGCGGCCAGTATTAATGGTGGAGGAAGAAACCGGGAAATCACCGGAAAGAACTACCGACCCACGAGAAGCTACTGGCAAGCTTTCTCACATATCCACATTCGCCGAATCTTAGATTCGAACCCACGCAGACAGAGGTGAGATGGCAGTGATCCGTAACGGACAGCGCTTTAGAACACCTGGCTACTCGGGGCCCCCGTCTTCGAACTACCAACACCCCATATTAGCCCCCATAGTGGCTTATTCCAAATAGCATTATTCCGTTTACGGTCCACCGGTGTAGACAAAGCGAGGTTGAAAAAATCTTTTTTGGGAGAAGGGGGAGGCAGGGCTTGTTGACGTCATATTAAAGGGGTCTTACTTTTTGTGACGAGGGGGTGGTGGTCAAAAATCGGCCGTAATCGTGTGACGTCATTTATGGATGGCTCCTTAGAAAGGTTCCTTTGATTCAACTCGGTATGTTATGCATACTGTCTGTAGCTAGAATGATCCTTTGCCTCATGCCAACGTGTTAGGCATGCTGTTTGTAGCTAGAAAGGCTACAAACATCTACTTTACCAAAAACAAATCAGATACTTTTAGTCTTCCCACAGACCTTCAATTTCATCCTTCCAATCATATTATTTTACCCATTTTACTATATGCATTTTGAAAATATCAAATATTAAAAATTTAAAATCGAAATTTTAAGAAACGTTTTAAGAATGAGGAACAGTGCTTCTACTTCCATGCCTTATTGAGAACTAGTACGGAATACGGAAACCTATTCATTAGTTGTCACATTTCGAATGTTAAAATTTGGACTTCTATTATAAATTATAAGTAGGCTTAACTATCTAGACTCCTCCTGAGATACGTTCTATTACGAGTCGAATCAAAGCACTAACCTCCTAATGCTGATTGTACTATCTTTATAGGTCTTTGGTATGACTCGGTCAGGGTTCGAACCGGCTACCTCCTACGCCTGAAGGTGACGCTTTAACAACATTGGCCACCGGGGCGGTTCGGATGGGAGCTAAAGCCTCTGATATTATGAATTTATTAATAATCCGAAAGAAATGATGTTTAAATGGTGACATGAGTATCGAAAACAACTTAGGGGTCTATGACTTTTACCTAGAACTCAATATTTACCGTTATCATTGATTCAGTTTAAGACTTTCAATTACAGACTCTCCTTTGAGGAAAGATGGAATACTTACCGTATAAATAACATTATTTATTCATTTGTCCAGAATTCCGCAGAGCCATGTTTCTAAGACTCTTATTACTGCCAGCCCTCTATTGAAGGTGTGGGCAAAATACAGTCCACTGAACTGACCCATTGCGTGAAATGGTTTATGAGGGAATTTAAATTATATGGTGTGACTTTAAAAATCGCTTATTCTGCCTTCGAGGAAGTTTCCAATGCATGCTCTTTTGAGAAAATACAAACCTTTTTTGTGCCAATAATTGCATAATTCTTCAAAATCCTCCCAATTTTGTTACTATAATAATTAATATAATATCGTAAACTTTGTGCTGTATGTGTAAGCAATATGCTTAATACTTTATAATGATGTACTATTTTCTTTCTTACATCTTTTGTGCACTTCATTGTTTTCTTCCATAAAAATGTTATATTTTTGTACCGAAATGATCTCATAACTTCAAATGTTTATTCTTGCTCCGATTGTAAATGTTGACAAGTGATGTTATTTGCATCTTCATAGGTTAGTGACGTTGCCTAATAATATTATGGCCGTTATACTGCTCTCATATGTCACTTGTGTGTGGCCCGAGATCCATTTCAATAATGAAAGCTTTATTCGTTTCAGATCGGTTCTATAGTTTTAAAAAAATGATAACAGGTAATGCTACTTGCTAAAATGCTAAAAAAAATTAAAAAACACGTGAACTATTGTTTAGATTTATGGAGACCTGCGAGTGTTTAAATCCCCATGATGCACAGATTGGTACACTGTCACGAGGCTAGCGATTTTTGATTACGGCTACATTTGTGTAAACTGAACAAGTCCGCTGTTAATTTTTGAACTGTAGCGGGCTTGTCAGATTGGAAATTTTGAAAAGAATAGTAGTAGATAAGCTAGTTGTCAGACGAATTGCATTGTTTGAGCCCAGTTCAGTCGGGAAGTATATTTCATCCAGATTGGATACGCTGTGAAAGAGGGCGTAGGTTCAGACAAAAATTCTCGGTTTAAATGTGCTAATAGCGAATTTGGAAATTAGTCTACGCTCTTCTACAAGGGGAAAAAAAAACGTAAGAAGACTCGGTAATTTAAGAGGTAAATTCACTCATGAAATCATCCAGGGGAGACGATTGTCTGGAGAAATTGACAGACACGTAAGCTTGAAAGCACACAGTGAGATAGCTTCACGAGTCATATAAACCGGATATAACAATATCTTCACAAAGTGCTGATATAATTATGCATGTATCAAATTGACTCTGGTCTCTGAATTACAATAAGACTTCGCACTATTCTACTAGGCGTGTCGTATCAACCCTAGTCACCGAATTACCATTAGAATGTGCACTATGTTATTAAGCGTGTGTCATTATCAACACTGGTCCCCGAATTACAATTGGATTTAACAATATTCTGTTTCTGGATGTGATACAACACTAATTTATTGGTGGTAAATTATGGTTTTGTTTGTCTATGTCCATGTTACAATATAATTTTATACACTTTTTTCTGCCACAAGACCGCGGAAAGGAAGGACATTTTCTACAATAGCTGACAAATCAAGATATATGGCAAGCCCGAGAGAAACATTATATACGCAGTCAAATTGGCATGTATAACGTAACCTAAGAACGAAAGGCAATTTAATGTCAAAGGCATCTTTATTTAATGCATTCACGAAATCTGATAACAATGCTCATTTCATCTAAATTGTCATCGATTTAAATATTGCTCTATATTTTGCAATCTCGCTGCTGATCAAGAAACAGTAACATTTCTTGAGACTTAATGCAACAAATGTGTAATTTGTCAATGGTTTCTAAACGAAAACAACTTAACATCATACTGCATTATCAGATAAGGTATCACAATTTCACAATATGATATCATCGAACAAACATTACACACTGAGCTTTTAAGCTCAGTTATCGCTTTTTGACGTGCACATCCACTTAGAAAAAAAAACGGGGAACAATTAGTAGGTGGGAAACGTGATGAAAACATTACATCAACCCGGGATCCATGGTGCTCATATTACACTCCCAGTTGAATCCTTCCACGTGATGCTTTTCAAAGTTTAGTATAGTGGACCGATGTTCATGGCCCGTATATCACAAAAGAATGTCCTTTTTCTGTCTGATAGATAGATGGATGGGTAGATAGGTTGTTTGTTTGTTTGTTTGTTGTTGTGCTTAACGCCATTTTTCAGCACATGATAGGCTATTCATGGCGGCCAGTATTAATGGTGGAGGAAGAAATCGGGAAATCACCGGAAAGAACCACCGACCCACGAGAAGCTACTGGCAAGCTTTCTCACATATCCACATTCGCCAAATCCTAGACTCGAACCCACGCAGACAGAGGTGAGATGGCAGTGATCCGTAACGGACAGCGCTTTAGACCACTCGGCCACTCGGGGCCCCGGTAGATAGGTAAGTAGGTAGATAGATAGATAGATAGATAGATGGATGGACGATGGATGGATGGATGGATGGATGGACGGACAGACAGACAGACAGACAGACAGACAGACAGACAGAGATAGATAGATAGATAGATAGATAGATAGATAGATAGATAGATAGATAGATAGATAGATAGATAGATAGATAGATAGATAGATAGATAGATAGATAGATAGATAGATAGATAATGCACAGACCATACTGGTAGAGATCGAAAGGAAATATAATGGACTACGTCAGTAGTAACATGAGCAACCTAAATAAAAATCGAATAAAGATAAATAAATAAATAAATAAATAAATAAGTAAATAAGTAAATAAGTAAATAAATAAATAAATAAATAAATAAATAAATAAATAAATAAATAAATAAATAAATATTTCTTGGGCAAAAACGAAAATAATATTATGGCAAATTTTATTATGGACGTATGAAAATTTGCCTTATCAAATCGAATAAATGTATTTTACAGCATTTATTAATCATTCGACTTACTATTGTATGATAGGAGAACGTTGTCCTGGTACCCATTTTTCTCGTCGAAAGGATTCAGACACAAATGAACTCATATAACATAATTTCAAGCAAACATTTACACAAAAACAAATAACATCATTAAAAAGGTAAATGTCTTTTCTAGTCGCTAAAACATTAATACACTATGGACATTTTTTTGAAAAATAAAAGTATTAAATTTTTAAAACAATATATTTGTTTTCTTTTAAATCGGGTAGCAGTTAAGTGTGATTAGTCATCATTGTGATGCCTACTTCTAAACTGTGCATATGCATCCCTATTTCCACTAAATGACACATAAGACTACACACATAAAACCAAATAAAGGTAAGCATGCAACTGGTACATCTATTGATAGAAGAAAGGCAAAATGCAGGAAACATTTAAATAACGAGTTAACTCCGAGGAATGCGATTAATCATAAGTTTGGGATTAAATCTCAACTGTGCAACTGCCTCGTATATTCTCTAAATGTTCGTGTTCGTTTACAACACTTGTCTTTTTTATATATAGCTATTAACGTTTTAAATGATTACACAAAAACGAAAATTAAATTTCTACTTAACGTAAGTTATTTCTTTTCCCCAAAACATTGTCGTCATTTCATTATGCAGTGGTGCTGCTTACGTTCACGAATAAATGAATTGCAATTGTGCACTGAGCTAAAAATTGGGCTATTCTTGAATAATGTAATAAAACTCAGTAAAATAGTTTGCATTTAAAAGCAAATTTTACATCATTACGTCATTAATAAGAACTTTTGAATTGGTCGAAATGTTTTCCATGTGTACATAAGTTTGATAAACCGAAAACATTTTGTAACAATTCTAATAATATGATTATTTGCTTATTTACTCTAAGCCATTTTGACAGTAGTTTTACGAGGTGGAAAAGAATTCTTTAATTTGGAATTATTTTCAAGTTGAAGTTTACGCCATATACTGATTTGTGTAATGAAAAATAGGTGCATGCATGCATGCATGCATCCATCCATCCATCCATCCATCCATCCATCCATCCATCCATCCATCCATCCATCCATCCATCCATCCATCCATCCATCCATCCATCCATCCATCCATACATACATACATACATACATACATACATACATACATACATACATCGAGCCGCGGCAGAGCATCGGACCAAGGTTTGTCAGTTTTGATACCTGCCCAGATAAGCCCATGTAGGTGGTAGCAGCATACCCTTGGGAAGGCAATTAGCTTACATTTCCCTTGCATAAGGTAGCCAATAATGTGCTTACAGTGCGATCAAAACCAACCAACATTCCAGTAGTGGATAAATTTCTGCTACTAACCGGGTGACTGAGGGTACAAAAGTAGTTATGCTTATATGTAAACGGTCCATGCCAAGAAAACTTCTACCCTGGATTGTCACAGTTTTGATTAGATTTCCAAAGAGGCATTCGAGAACGTAGGAAAGGCAAAACTACCTTCTGTGTGTTTATTTTTAGCTTCATCAGCGATAGGCTATATATGGAAGCCAGCATATTTGGAACCCTGCAAAACACCGAGATGAACCACTGACAACGTTTGCTAAGCAGAGATTCAAACTCGCGCTGACAGTGGTGGGATGCCAGTGATATGTAAAGCTGGTCAGAGAGTAAAGTGGCGCAGACATCAGTATAGGCGCACTTCCTCTATTAAATTACTTCTTTTAGTACTTAATTAGATGTTCCCTTTTAACCCCTTCCCCTCCCTCTACTCAGGCACCACTCCGGTGGCATAAGTGGATAGAGCGTCCCCCTTGCAAGTGGGAGGTTGCGAGTTCGATTCCCGGCCAAGGTATACCAAAGACTTCTAAAAATGGTACTAGCAGCAATCTCACTTGGCGCTCAGCATTAAGAGATTAGTTTTAGGACTGGTCGGACTGGTGTCAGGATGATTTGATTGTCTGGGTCATGCTGCTACATATCTGCGGCATGATGCCCCAGTGCTTGACGTCACTATAAAACTGTCGCGCTGCAGACATCGTAGATATATGCCTGAAAAATTGTTAAAGCCACTTTATAGTCCAACACACACACACACACACACACACACACACACACACACACACACACACACACACACACACACACACGAAAGCGTCATCCAAAATTCTAAGGCTTCACTTCCAGGTAATCAGTATATATAGTTCTTAAAGTCAACGACCGTCTCTGCGTAAGCATTTTATTGGGACTAATTTCTGGTCGAAAAGGTTGCCACTAGTCGCCTTATACGAATTTACGGCACACAAGAGCATTCATCAAAGCTATTATACATCTCCGAGCCCTCGGTGGAGGGTTTGTCTCTTGAAACCGATTTCAGGCCAGGGTTTCCGTAAAATCTCAAATTTTTAAGATATTTCGTCCTATCTGTATGTAGTTTTATCACATTTTCTTTGTAAAATTTTAGGCACTCAAGTTAACAAAAGACAAATATGGGCCAGAAACCACTCATTCAGCCGACGTAGTAAGTAATTTATATGTAATTGATTACAGGCTGACACGGTAAATACTTTGAATGTTACTGATTGTTAGCTGACAGAGTCAGTAATTTAAGTGTAATTGATTACCGGCTGGTGTAGTTGGTACTTAGGATAGAACTAATTACACGTTGACCAAGTCATTTAAATTTAACTGGTTATAGGTTGATATAGTATTTAATATACATGTACTTAAATGTTCTTAATATGTCGTGTTATTCTAAGAATATCTATATAAAGATTTATCTTTTTAACTATTAGTTATATCAGTTAAATTTTGTCTGAGGATTGACATCATTCACATAATCGAGAAGTCTGATATTACGGCGTCGAATCTGGTCTCTTAGTCGTTATATCTTTCTCAAAAGCCGCAAAATAATGATGACCATATTTATTGGCAAATCGACTTCGTGTTAACTAGTACAGCAGTTTTTGACATGAAATTGAAAACTGCAAGTGCTCTTGCACGTCGCACGCCGGACACCACAAAACAAGTGCAGCAACATATAGCTCACATCGCCTTACATAAGGATTGGCTGAAATTGGTTCAACATATTTTTCTAAATCGGTAAGCCGTGTTTTGTATACTTGGGTAACTGTTATATTTCACAAAATATATTTATGAAAATCACTGGCAAAGATTTATCCTTGTCAATCCATCAATTCTCAAATGATTTTAAAAGAAAATAAGTTACACTATCTCCAAGCCTTTTTTCTGTTCTTTATCACATCTACTCCATAACCACTGGGTGAAAATTCACAAAACTGTAGTTCATGTTACATTTGTTGTAACCATCTGATATACGGGTGTCATACGAGTCTTCTACTTTGGGACCTTCGGAGAAAGTGAAAAGTGAAAGTGCACAGATTTTGTTTAAAGTACTTTCTTTGCTCTTTGAGTTTAATTGCCATTAAATTCTTTCACTACATGTTTACATTAGTATCGAACCGCGATAATGTGTTTTAAGTGTACGCATAGTTTATGAGAACACAAATTAAGGTCTAGTAAACATTATTTAAAGATAAAGTAAGAATATTTTTACTTTAAGGGGTTTTAATATTAGACGAACGTGATTATCACAAAATTTCAGTCTTTGAAAGAATACTTGAGAACGAATAATAATAATAATAATAATAATAATAATAATAATAATAATAATAATAATAATAATAATAATAAAAGTAATTTTAAAAAATATAATTAAAAATAATGAAAATTACCGCATGAATATTTTAGCGATCATCAGCCAGTGACTTTTCATTATGCTGGTGCGGACTTTGGAGCAGTGCGGGCTTTGGAGCAGGGGGTAAAGTGAGTGTGATTAAATGATGACTACGTGTTTTAAATACAATGATTACTTACTGTCTGGAAGATAGCGTAGACTTGCTCATCGCAAAAAATGCACAGGTTGGCATTGTAAAAAAAGAATGTTCGTTTTCAATGGCCAATGATGATCACCCACGTAATCTACAACAGAAATCCATAACTCTTGAATACACATCTACATGTCCCTCTGCGTACCGTCATTATTACTTGTCAGAGATCAAGCAGCCGTGTGACTTCATTTATGCTCTAGGTAGCGAGTCAAGTCGCACAGTACAGTGATAAAATGCAGTTAATAAAACAAAAACAACCAGCGAACAGTTTCATCCTTAGGAGAAAATTACGCTTGATCCGTAAATGTCAGCTTGGACTAACCGAAAAAAATGTAAAACAGTAGTTACACCGTGTTTTTGAATGACAGTTTGAGGACAAAATAGTGTGCGACCACGCAATGCTCATTCATGCTGAAAACAATACGTTATCTTAGACAGTCCCAATGCTGTATGCCCACGATGTAAGAAGCTCACGTGATTCTTATCGTCGGTCAAGAGGATGGTTCATATCCTTTTTTACAGTTTACAAATAAATACATAATTTTCTATGATAAAATTATAACGGCGGATACTTCATCTCTGCACACTTTTTAATCGGCAAAAATGCATTCGAATTTTTATGCATATGGCACATGCAACATTTTTGCAACCGCTATAACGGGATGATAACGTATTTAAACGTACTTATCAACATTGCCGTAATCTCGCCAATTTGGCACTGACTTGCAATACGCTTATTTTTAAAATAAGGAATAACGTAAAGGTGGATTTGTACTCCGGACCGTAGAGAGCAATCACGTACATGCCTGAAGTTGAGACGTACATATGGATTTCCCCATGTATTAGCAGAGATTGTCTACTAGTAATATAGTCCGCGTAGAATGAGGCGGCTGTACTCGACTACGAGTACTATGGACATGCGTAGTCTGGGGTGGAAATAATAGGCAGGCCTTAAAATAGTGTAATTTTATCCTCTCTTGTTAATTTATGTGGCAATAAAAGACTATATTTCTGCTACCGACAAAATGCGATAGTTTTCATGGAAGTAATGAAATCCCATCGGTATAATGCAATTTAGAGGAGGAGATAAAGCAAGACATTCGTTGTTTAATAGGACTTTTGGGGATCAGCTCAATGTTCTACAAAAGAAACGCGTACGCTATAACGTTCTACCCCCTCCCCGTTGTACATTTTAGTTAGATATGTCCAGTGCATAATTGCTTAGTTTTCCTATATTTCAATCTCCATGCTGGTCTAAAAATGGGTACGTGAAGCTAGAAGCTAATCAACTCGAAGTAGATTATACGCAAATTGTGATTTGATCCTCCAGTCTACCGAACAAAAACAATGGAAAAAAACTTGATAAGGTTACTTCTGCAATACGATATGTAGCATTTCAAGTTTTACCGCCAAAAAAGTGTGTGTGTGTGTGTGTGTGTGTGTGCGCGCGAGAGAGAGACTTTTTAACGTAGCTTTAACAATTTTTCAGTCATATCGCTAAGAGGTCTGCAGTGTGACAGTTTAAAGTGATGTCTAGGAATGGGGCATCATATCACAGACATGTAGAATGATGTCACACCTAGTCACATTATCCTGACATCAGGCCACCCAGTCCTAACAATAACCACTTAATGCTGAGCGCCAAGCAAGGCGGCGGTTAGTACCATTTTTGTAAGTCTTTCGTATGACTAACTGAGGTTCGAAACCGTGACCTCCCGCAGTCGAGGCGGACGCTCTAACCACTAGGCCACCGGAGCGGTTCCTGCCGATAAAGTGTAATCCTCACAGAAAACCTTATCCATCGCCCGAAGATAAGAAAGCTCACGATAAATCTAAATACTTTGGAAGAGTGTGGATAGCAAAGGCTGAAAGAGCATGCTTATGAATCTTTCAAGTAAAACTTAAAAAAATAGAAATATTAAAGAACATGCATATGAATAAGCTATCTTCAAAACTTTATATGAAGCAGCTAAATTAGACGTTAGGCCCTTTTGGAAGTTTTACCACAACTGACGTAGCAATGGCAAATATTACGAATGCTGCTTTGAATTAAAAGATGACAGCAAATTGACATCTGTTCCAGATGAGATCTCTCGCCTGTTTCCTAGATATTTGTCTAAACTGTACGATCGATCTTCAGATGTAATTTTAAATCATCAACAAACCGACTATTTTATTTATGAACCTATTTTTTAAACATACTTTAAGTATCAAGTAATAGCATATGTCATACAAAAACTCCGACTTATAATAACCCACCAATGCCCAATTGAGAGTAATCCAAATTTACATTACCATGGGGAAGAATTATGCCAAACTAATCACAAAGTTTCTTGTAACGACGTATACTAGTGCTGTGCATCTTTCGATTGGAAAGTAGGGTTATTTACGCCAATATTTAAATTTGACCCTGATCATTTTAGAACTAATATGTCTGTATTATACAAATTATTTTCAAAGTTTCTATTTAATAGATTGACTGAATTATATAATACCCACAATATATAATTTACCTAATGCATAACAACAGGGGTTTCATAAAGGACTGAGAAGTATAACAACATTTTTCAATGTACAGGAAAAGAGATTTTCCACTTAAGGATTAAGAGTGCAGCCTTATCATATACATGTATTCAAAAGGCATTTGACCCTGAATCATAACCTATTCTAAATGTAACTAGGTATGTCTGAATCCCAGAGTTTTCAAAATTAAATTACTATTTTAGTAAACAATACCTGTACTGAAAGCAGAAAAAACACCTTTATTTTATTGTAGAGGATGAACAAACGCGACTAGATCCCTTCTCTTGTACCTATGCCATAATGATATATCTTAAGAGTCTTACCAAAGCTTACGAAATGTTTCCACTTCAATGTCATCCTCCTTTTTGTGAAACATTCTTAAACGACAAGAGACTTACATGTAATAATATCCCTCGTAATTTCGAATGGTCTCGGTTTAGACGAGCCTAAAATATTAGTACAGTTTATGATGTATGCATCATTGTTCTCATCATCTGTACTGCATAACTGATTTTCACATCATGTAAGTTTAAAAGTTATGTAATGATAAAACAATTGACATTTGAAATTGCATAACAAATTATTTGTTTTTACAAATTAGTAATGTTTTGAATAATTAATTAAGTACTGGAACCGTAAATATTAGAACAGAAAGGTATCTCACTGAAAACGAAACCAGAATATGCGTTGAAGTTTTACCTAAGCTAATTGAGCGTTTCAATAGTACTAATTGCCTATTATTAAACATGAAGCCATTTAAACCAAGCAAGGAATGAAACATAAAATGCATGGATCAGTTAATTATGTTACTTGAGAACATGTACATTTGAAACACATAAATTTAGAAACTGAAATGGACTATGTCCTTAGCTTCAGTGAATACCTTTGTAAGATCATGCATTCAATTTTAGGTGATCCAGTCGTTTAAAAACTGAAAGACTTTGAGCTAGAGAATAAATGGGATATGCTTTTATGAAAATGAGTTTTATCTGCCCGACAAACAAGATGACATATATAATCTCGAACAGATTTTGAGGACCAGATAATGAACAGTAGAAATTTTGTTCTTCTGGGGAGGGAAATGCAAAAGATACGATGAACAATTTAGCAGTTGAAACCAACTAAAAACACAATACCGTTGAATACTCATTAAGAAGCTATACCTACACGCAGCAGTATTAAGGAGTATAAACACGTTCTAAACAGTTCCTGATATGTAACGAAAAATCCGTTCCGTATATATACACTAAAAATTAAATCTAACACGTCAAATACTAGAAGTAACAATGAAAGTATATCCAAAGACATTATGAGTAAGCATAAAGTTAGAACAGGTATAAAATCTGTACCATGTACTGACAGTGTAATAAATGACATTATGGAAGAAATGAAACTTAATATCACTTACATATATGAAGCTGATTCTTACCACATCTCAGAATAATTGAGAAACAAATACAACATCAAAACGGCAAAATAGTCTATGAGACAGCAAATAAGACAGGAGACTATGGGACTAAATAAGATACGAGTCTATGGGACTGTAAATAAGACAGGAGATATGGGACTAAAAAAGATACGAGTCTATAGGATTGTAAATAAGATAAAATATTTCAGCTCAAACGGCTGTCGATGCAATTGTGACAGCATTTCATTTTCTTTCTAATTTTTTTTTTCGTGAATATTGAAGACATGATACTACATAATCAACAACGCATTTTTCTGGGACAACATGCTTACTGTACACAATTTTAATACGACACAGCGATACGGTATTCTCACCAAATTACTGAAATAATCATTTTGTATGGGATGCAGTTGTATACGTCATTCATGACGTAAAATCGGATGCACTAAAGTAGCATGCATATTTAATGATTTTGAAGATCCAATTTTTTGTTGTAGAATGTTCACTATAAATTTAGTAGTACATATAATTAAACTTAACGTAAATGAATAAATGGTACAACTAGTTTTAGATATGTGCACATTTGTAACTGATAACAAACTGCAAAAACAAACACATGATTGGGGGATGTAAAAACTAAATATAAATTATCATGCTATCAAATATCGCGTAAAGGAAACATGACAAACTTGTATTATAAACGAGAAATAAAATGTTAGAGACGGCAGTACAGGATTTACCATTGTGCTTAGGTGTGCTTAAGCACGGGGCCCATCTTCTTGGCAAAAAAAAAATACGATGAAATTTTCAAAAGAAAGGGGTCTCATAACTTAACTAGCAGAGGGCCTCATTTATCCTAAATCCGGCACTGGAGACGGGAATAAACTTCCACACGTAAATCTGTTTAAACAAAATAAAAGAAGCAACAGTAAGTTGATTTTTAATGTTTCTTGCAGGAAAAGCAAATTTCATATAAGATTAAGTTTTTTAACCGTTAAATAATGGATTTAACAATCTAATGCATAAAACACATTTGACTGCTCTAAAGTGCTTTGGTCAGCTCACATTTCACTTACCCTAGTCGTCGAGTAACAGACTGTACAATTCATCTAATTGTGTCATCTGCAATTATTGTACCATCTTCTCTTACTTTCTCATCAAAAAAATCATGTGTCTTGGATCTCTATTTTTGGGTACTGTTAGTAGTCCCCTTTATTCATCAATGGGTTCCTGAGAACATTTAGGTTGTATTTCTTGAGGACATTTAGGTTGTATTTCTTGAGGACATTTAGGTTGTATTTCTTGAGGACATTTAGGTTGTATCTCTTGAGGATACTTATATTGTATTTTTACAGTTGGACTTTGTCAAGTCTCCAGCATTTATGTCCTATCTATCTCATCTTTCCTGATATTCTTCTGTTGTGGAAGAAAATGTCGGTTTCCACAATCAGCATCTTTTAAATCTTTGATTGAAATCTTCTACCATCACTCAACCCCACCCCATTTATCTACTTAACATAAATTTCTTCAGGATATAAAATAATTCTGACCTAATCGTCCTCGTTTGCTTGAGAGCCACAAAATTTGAATATATTACGTAATTTACCAACGTTTTGCTATGATCTTAACGATTAGAACCACAACACCTTAGACCATGAACATGACCATCATTAGTACCACAACGTCTTAAACCTTGAACAAGACAATCATTAGTACCACAACGTCTTAGACCTTGAACATGACAATCAATAGCACCACAAGGTCTTAGACCTTGAACATGACTATCATTAGTACCACAACGTCTTAGACCTTGAACATCACAATCATTAGCACCACAACGTCTTAGACCTTGAACATGACAATCATTAGTACCACAACGTCGTAGACCTTGAACATGACAATCAATAGCACCACAACGTCTTAGACCTTGAACATCACTATCATTAGTACACAATGTCTTAGACCTTGAACATGACAATCATTAGTACACAACGTCTTAGACCTTGAACATTACTATCATTAGTACCACAACGTCTTAGACCATAAACATCACAATCATTAGCACCACAACGTCTTAGACCTTGAGCATGACAATCATTATTACACAACGTCTTAGACCTTGAACATTACTATCATTAGTACACAACGTCTTAGACCTTTTACATGACAATCATTAGTACCACAACGTCTTAGACCTTGAATATCACAATCATTAGTACCAAAACGTCTTAGACCTTGAACATGACTATCATTAGTACACAAAGTCTTAGAACTTGAACATGACAATCATTAATACACGTCATAGACCTTGGACATCACAATAATTTGTACACGTCTTAGAGCTTAAACATGACAATCATTAGTACCACAACGTCTTAGACCTTGAACATCACAATCATTAGTACCACAACGTCTTAGACCTTGAACATGACAATCATTAGTACACAACGTCTTAGACCTTGAACATCACAATCAATAGTACCACAAAGTCTTAGACCTTGAACATGGCAATCATTAGTACACAACGTCTTAGACCTTGAACATGACGATCATTAGTACCACAACATCTTATACCTTGAACATCACTATCATTAGTACACAATGTCTTAAACCTTTAACATGACAACCATTAGTACCACAACGTCTTAGACCTTGAACATGACAATCGTTAGTCCACATCGTCTTACACATTGAACATGACAATCATTAGTACACAATCTCTTAGATCTTTAACATGACAATCATTAGTACCACAACGTTTTAGACATTGAACATGACAATGATTAGTACCACAACGTCTTAGACCTTGTACATGACAATCATTAGTACCACAACGTCTTAGACCTTTAACATGACAATCATTTGTACCACAACGTCTTAGTCATTGAACATGACAATCATTAGTACACAACGTCTTAGACCTTGAACATAACAGTCATTAGTACCACAACGTCTTAGACCTTGAACATCACTCTCATTAGTAGCACAACGTCCTAGAACTTGAACATCACTATCATTAGTACCACAATGTCTTAGACCTTGAACATCACTATTATTAGTACCACAACGTCTTAGACCTTGAAAATCACAAACATTATTACCACAACGTCTTAGACCTTGAACATGACAATCAAAAGTATCACAACGTCTAAGACCTTGAACGTCACAATCATTGGCACCTCAACTTCTTAGACCTTTACATGAAATTCACTAGTCCATAACGACTTAGACCATGAACATCAATATCATTAGTACCACAGCGTCTTAGATTTTGAACATTACGATCATTAGTACCACAAAGTCTTAGACCTTGAATATCACAATCATTAGTACCAAATGTCTTAGACCTTGAACATGACAATCATTAGTACCACGTCTTAGACCATGAACATCACAATCATTAGTACAACAACGTCTTAGACCTTGAACAAGACAATCATTAGTACTCAACGTCTTAGACCTTGAACACGAGAATCATTAGTTAGACCTTGAACACGACAATCATTAGTGACAACGTCTTAGATCTTGACCATGGCATCTATTAGTACACAACGTCTTTAACCTTGAACATGACAATCATTAGTACACAACGTCTTTAACCTTGAACATGACAATCATTAGTACACAACGTCTTAGACCTTGAACATTACTATCATTAGTACCACAACGTCTTAGACCTTGAACATGACAATCATTAGTACACAACGTCTTAGACATTGAACATGACATTCATTAGTACACAACGTCTTAGACATTGAACATGACATTCATTAGTATACAACGTCTTAGACCTTGAATATCACTATCATTAGTACCACAAATGTCTTAGACCTTGAACATGGCAATCTTTAGTACACAACGTCTTAGACCTTGAACATCACTATCATTAGTACCACAACGTCGTATTCATTGTACATGACAATCATTAGTACACAACGTCTTAGACCTTGAACATGACAATCATTAGTACACAACGTCCTATACCTTGAACATCACTATCATTAGTACCACAACGTCTTAGACCTTTAACATCACTATAATTAGTACCACAACGTATTAGACTTTGAACATCACTATTATTAGTACCACAACGTCTTAGACCTTGAATATCACTATCATTAGTACTACAACGTCTTAGACCTTGAACATGACAAGCATTAGTACCAAAATGTCTTAGACCTTGAACATGACAATCATTAGTACACAACGTCTTAGACCTTGAACATGACAGTCATTAGTACACAACGTTTTAGACCTTGAACATGACAATCATTAGTACACAACGTCTTAGACCTTGAACATGACAATCATTAGTACCAAAATGTCTTAGACCTTGAACATAACAATCATTAGTACACAACCTCTTGGACCTTAAACATCGCAATGATTAGTATCACAACGTCTTAGACCTTGAACATGACAATCATTAGTACACAACGTCTTAGACCTTGAACATGACAATCATTAGTACACAACGTCTTAGACCTTGAACATGACAATCATTAGTACACAACGTCCTATACCTTGAACATCACTATCATTAGTACACAACGTCTTAGACATTCAAGATGGCAATCATTAGTAAAACGTACAGTAAATTTAGCTTGTATGTTTACTTCATCTTTGTGGAGCATAATTTCAAATTCTTTCACTTCAATTGTTCGCCCCATAGCGATTTGTCGACTAATGCATTTCAAAATAAGTGTTCAAAGATGATATCAGTACAAACTCTACCTCAAAAAAGAGTTTGGAAACAATGAACGAAAAACACAGCAATAAGAAATAATTTAGCTGCAAACATTTTAAAAATATTTTTAAATGTTTTATTTAATCATGAGAGAGTTATCACTGATTAGCATATATATATATATATATATATATATATATATATATATATATATATATATATATATATATATATATATATATATATATATATATATATATATATATATATATATGATGAAATAGTCAATTAGGGGAAAATGATTCAAAATATTTTAGTAATAAATATGTACTAGTTGATCTGCTATTGATGACTGTGTGCCTTTAAACACACTAGTTTTCATTCCTGGAATTGCAGATTATCATGAAATAAACTATGAGATACTGTTCAAAATCTCTCAATAAAGAAGTTAGCGATCTACAATTATTGAACTTTTTTAATCGGTTTCCTTGAAGGCATTTTATTTTGTTTTGGCATCTTTTTTGTAATATAACATATACCTTTGATTTGACAAGTGAAACAGTTACATTCATTTCTCGTGACTGGACAAATCAGATCAGCAACATAAAATATAATTATCAAACATTGTTAATGGGCCCAGAATTTATATATAAATTTATCTTGCTCTGACAGTTTTGTACATTGTGATAACAGAACTGGCTGGCATCTTTAATGTATGTGGTTGTCCGCGGTCGAATTTGTTTTTTCCTATCCCAGTCTATGATATCTAACACTTGTAAATGGCACTTTATGACATATGGCTGATCTTCGATTTCCCACTGATGTTGTAGTTAATGAGGAAAATTCCACAGCAAGCCCTTCGTCCTCCTCTTTTGTTTTGTTTTATATAACATATTTCTATCGTGTTTTTTTATAGGCCAGAAAATGATAATTATGCTAGAACTACTTAATATTTGGGTCGGGTAATATAACTGAGCATGTACAAGCTCTTGACGCTTGTACAAATCCGAGCTTTTGAAAGCTTTCTGGTGCAGGCGCAAACACGTTGATTGATTGCATATGTATTCACTTTATTAGCAATATATGCAAGTTCCTGTAGGGAATTCAGAGATTATACGGGATCATATTATGACATATTCTCAATAATTTGATGGCATCTTCATTATACAAGTCACACATTTCCCACTTCAATTTCAGACAAAATAATTCAAAACAAATTTAACAACTCCATTGTAAGTGCCATTCAGAGACATCGGTAGTTAAGGTTACTGAGAATTTCCATTGAAATAGTGTAACAGTAATTTAATTTGCTCATTATGCCTGACAAGTTATTATCTATTTCCATACATTTGATTTATTGTCGCGTTTGCTAAAATCCATCAGATTGAAAATTAAATTTGCCAATCAAATTAAACCATCAACTAAAGAGAAAATAGTTTCAATGTTGCTAAGACGTTATCTTTGTTACCAAGGACAACTCGTACATTTACAAATGACAGATGTTGTCAATATTGCTGCAGAGGAAACGAATCAAATTCATTAGAGTTTTTTTTTTCGATATCCTTAAAGAGAGACTTGCTTATTTCCTATCATCGTAAATTTTCCCAATTTTGGATAATCAAAATTGTATTTTTCGTTACTGCGCAACATGTCCATGTCATCACTTTAAAAACACTCATAAGGATCGATTCATTTTTGTCGGTAGCTTGTGAAGCAAAATTCCTCCAAGTAAAAAAAGAATTAATATTTTTTAAAATTTCATAAACGATAATCACGTATAAAGAAAGCCATTTAATATTTTCCATAAATACAGTGTTGTCCATTAATGAATCTTTCTTTACAAGTACAAGTACCTGGTATGGTATATTTTTCTACCTAAAATGTTCATTGGGTGCCTCATTTTAATTTTGCTCTCCAAACAGTCGTGTACTTTATTGCATGCTATAATGTCTATTTTACACCAAAAATCAGGTAAAGGTGCAAAAATTGCAATTTAATTTTTTTTTACAGAAATTTGCCTTCATATCATGTCAATTTTACTTTGGCCAAATGTAGGACACAGAAGCTACTATACTCAGTTGTAGTCTGTAGTACTGAAAAAAAAATGTATCAATCAATTAACACATAATGCTAACTGCTTGGATAATGTTTGACTACCAGTTGTTGACTATCGGTCCATGTATATTAGTAACAAAGTATAAACTTAAAATTGGTAATATTTGCTGGTTGTGAATGTCGGCTAAATGCATAGTTTCTAATCGTTGAAATGAATCGTCGAGGAAGTATGTGTCAAAACTGAAAAATATTCCTATGACAGTAGTATCTGGTTGTAAAAATTGATAGTACAAGGGTTCGTTTTCTATATTCTGATATTTTAGGAAAGGACATCTGCTGTATATACTCATTTCTCTTGGACAATAAAATTGAGCGCGTGAGAAGAGGAAATTTCAGCTTTAGGTCTATAAGGTTCGGATGTTTCCGTCACAAGAGGCTTTCTTTAATCGGTAGCATATTTGCTACTAAAGCGTACAAAAAATTAACATGATGAAATTACAAGAACAAATAAAACTAAAAGATCAAATAAATAGAAAACTAACAAAAGCATAATGTAGTCTTCCTTGCAGTGATAAAATATTCAGAGTAATTACGTACTTGAAGACGCCTTTCAGTGTAATTAGTATTGATACCTACCTAGATCGGGATGACGTTTAAGGGAAATAAGCCCCCATCTGGTCAATACATGAACAGACTTAATCAAAATCGTTCGTATCAAGGATAAACAACTGTTAATTACATCAACTCGGACATAGCTTAGGTTTAACTTCTGCTTTATTTTAGCTACGAATATAGCGGATTGTAACATTCAGAATTCACCATGAAATTCAAATTCACAAGGCATTTTAAATATACATTTTACATTTATAAATTCGTAAGGCTATCTGAAAATATACACGCCAATTATATAAATTAGCGTAAATAACATAAATTAGATTGCATTTTTGCAATTATTTCTGGCGAAATAACCTATTCTACGGTGGATGTGGGCTACGTTTATGGCGTTTCTACGATAGTTGCAATGCTTCAACTCTCATAAATTTTTATCTCACTCAAGATATTAATACAAAAAGCTTGTCATCCTTGTTTAGGCGTTTCGGAGTGGATGCTCAAACACTACAAAACTATTTAAAGCTAACCCTTAATCAATAAGGCAACTAAAGGTGAATTGACTACATTCAAGACTAAATTTTGAAACTACATTTACACTGTGTAACGGCGTTCAGAAAGATTTTATATGAAATAGGTGACCTTTTGTAACATAAATCATTTTCACAATGAGATAGGAGAAACTCGGCTAAAGATAGCATAGCTGTTGCTCCATGTAATGCAAATAGAATCTAAAATGCTGTTGCTCCATGTAATGCAAATAGAATCTAAAATCTAAAAGACACATTGACCCTATTCTGCGTCCACAAGATTTGGCCTTAGAAATGTTTCAGAAAGAAAACTTAAATTGTATGACAGACTTTCTGGAAGAAATGAAAAGGAAAAGCTGTCTGAATATATCTCTTGAGACACTTGACATTTTCTTTTTTGTCAGTATCCATAGTTATCAATACTGAGGAATGATGAAGATACTTCAAGCAGTTCCTGTAGATCACAACAGCCATTTTTATATTGTGATGCAATAATTCACGCTATGGAATTCACACCCATCATTGGTTACGGTACAAGCAACAGCATAAACAAAACTAACACAAACGGAAAACTTGTGTTCACAATCACTCAAGTGTTGAATGTAACTTGCAGTGACCTATATTTCATGCTGGGATGTATTATTCTCATGTATGCACGTATTAAATTTTAGGAAGTACACGTCACGTCGTCTATAAGGCTTGTCTTAGTATTGAAGCCTTATATGTAGGTCAAGGTAGCCTACCTTTTACATCGTGATGTACATTTCAAGAAAACAAAACCCATATTGGAAGATTTAGGACTCGGCATGCAACAGTGTGACAAAAACTGACCTAAAGATTCAGAGATGGACATTATTACTGGAAGAGGAAATGAAACCGAAGGAACTGATTTTCTGTCTTGTTATAGTATCCCTCAAGACGTATGGACGCATGAATATTTCACGACGGTACGAACAATAATGTCCAGAAACTGAACTAATCGTTCAAAGGGTACGATTGAGCAAAAAATATGGACAAAGTGACCTACTTTGATATGGATGCCTGCATAATATATTACCACAATAGCAACAGTGCATGGGAACTGAACTAAGAAAAGTGCATGATCACTTCAGCATGAAAAACAGGTTACATTATGATCAAAGGAACGTGTAGAGTAGGCCAAAATTATCCTTCTGTTTATATTCAGTCGCTTAGTATTCCTTATGATACACGCACATCTCCCAGAAATGATTCTAAAAGTGAAACGTGTACATGGTCGCTGGAGCGCCATGGTACAAAGTGGCCTATTTATGGTATGGGATGTGGTACATCTCAGGATGTATAGAGGTGTAAATTTTCTTGACGTACAAACAACGATAATACTGACATAACCATAATGGTGTACATTTGACAACGAACACGGCTCCATCGACTCCAGAATAATTCAAGTTCTATCCCAGACGTAGAATCAAGTTAACAGTATAGGATTATTGGAGCGAGAAAGTAGGTCGCATTAGTACACTTTTGATATGATGATGAATGGTCATATTAAACTTCATGACTTTGCAAATATCAGTGTGAGAAACTGATCCACCAATAAATGGGTGCATTAATTTAGAATCATGTCACACCCAGTCACATTATCCTGACTCTGACAGGTACTTAAACTAACCTCTTAATGCCGAGAGACAAGCGAGGGAATTACTAGTACCATTTTTATTAGTCTTTGGTTTGATTTGGCTGGGGTTTGAACTTGCGATCGATGTGACCAATCTAACCACTTAGGCCACTTTAACGTAGATGAGTTATAGTTTGCAGTTGTAAATTATATGTTAAAAATACATAAAGTGAGTTAAACTAACATAATTACAGTGCTGATTCGGCATAAATTCAAAGTTGTATATATTCTCTCTAACATGTCTGGTCCAACTGTACAAACCTAGATATGCCGTCCTATAATACGCCGACAGATATGTGTCTATACAGTTTGTAAAAAGCAAACAGTAGAACAAACAACATAGTTATCCTTTACCTTATTGGGGTAGACGTTAATGTAAGTGTGTGAATAATTTAGTATAACTGTGAACACCTTTACAAACAGAGCCTTTGAATCCAAAATTACAAGACGATTGGTGCAGAGATTCTATCATCTCCACCCATCCAAGAGAGACGCTAGAGAACTGTCTACAATGATTCCGTCGTACTATACATATCTAGATTTTTCACGCGCCCATTTTACATTAATCATGCTAAATAAAATATATTAAAAAATATTAGATTATACATATCTATAACAGTTTCTGATATGGGTTTCTTCCCTTAGGTATGATAATGTGCAATTTGCAAGGGAAAGGGTGAGTGAGTTAGATTTTTAACGTAGCTTTAACAATATTTTTTCAGTCATATCGCTACGATGTGTGCACTGTGGCAGTTTTTAGCGATGTCTATCACTGGGGCATCATGCCGCATACATGCAGCATTATGTCCCACCGACCAGTCCTAACACTATTCTTTTAATGCTGAGCGCCATGTGAGACAGCTATTAGTATCATTTTTACAAGTCTTTGGTATGACTCGGCAGGGGATAGAACCCACTATCTCCCGTATACAAGGTGGATGCTCTAACCACTAGGCCACCGGAGCAGTCCGCAAGCAAGCAAGGGAAAAAGAGTTAACTTGGGCAGATTGTATTCCTGTGATGTTTTTGTTTACTCTGCTTTTGTTGAAAAATTTGAAAATTATTTATATAAAAAACATACATAAAGCTGCTATAATGACTTTTTTCGGAAAATTGTTTTTTCATCTGAGATATTTCCCATACATTATAATAATGTTGTTGCTTTTTTGTGTTGTTAGTTTAAATATATATCTAGTGGACAAAGAACTGCGAAAACCCCGCCGCCTCACGGGAATCTACATATAAGCTATGTCACCTACATTGGCCGAGACTGAGCCTCGAACCCACACAGACAGGGGTGAGATGTCAGTGTTCTCTAAGGGCGATCAGAAATCCAGGGTAATAATAATAATAATAATAATAATAATAATAATAATAATAATAATAATAATAATAATAATAATAATAATAATAATAATAATAATAATAATTCTGATGATAATAATTATTGCTATTATTATTATTAATAGTATCTCCGATCCGATACATTTTGATTAACATTGTCAGTCTGATCGTCTGTACATCTGTCTTTCATGTATCCATTATTTGAAACCGTAATACTAGAACAATGATGAAAATAAATGTGTTCCTACCTAGTTCCTTATTAAGTATTGGCATTAGCTACAAGTATAATGTACATGATTTTTCCCAACACTTCAACGTACTTTATTTATGTAACCTATAGTTTAAAAGTGTCTAAACACCTCCAAAATACGAAAAACACGTGGCTTGCATATAAATCAGGAATATGATATCAGGGAGATATCTGTCAAGTTGCGCAAACGATAGTCATATGTTTTCTATATTGACCGCTATTAACGGCAACGATAATGTAATTTTAGTATGTAATAATTGTAGAGTTATTGTAAAATGTATACAAAGATAATTCTTTCTATACGTTTTACATTAGGCGGTGCGGAGTTTAATTAACTTATCATTTCTTTTAATAATCAGCGAAAGCGAAAATGAATGTTCTTTGCATGAGTCAGAGAATAACATGAAGCTAATGTTTTTTAACGGGCTTGTAACTCTAAATGCCAACAGCCGCTGAATTGCAGCCGCATTATGAGCCGGTAGACTAGGGTTTATGTTTTAGTTCTACTGATTACGCCAATCAAATTGAATGGACACAGATCTGCCAACGCATTATGCGACGGCAGATCCGGGTCCGTGCAATTTGCAGTTATACTCGACTTAAAGGCGAGCATAATTGTATTTAAGTTTAAGAAGTGATCAGATAACAATTGAAGAAAAAGGGTAACTGTTTTCTTTAACGTCAAAAGATAGTTTAATTTTTATAATTTTTATAATTTCCATAAAGTTTTCAAACCAACATTTAGTTTGCATATCATTTATATGGCCAAACAATTTATTGTCACATTACTTTGAAACTGATAATAATTACCTTACATAGTCCTCACTTATAATGGATGATAATTCCCTGCCGAGTGTGTCCACTACAAAATGTAGTTCTGTGCTTTCTGTGGCTGTTCATAATTACCTTTGTATATTGAGAAGTTGGTTGTATTTTTAATAGTTTCTATATTTATTCACATTGATTAGATCAATATAAGACACGCTTATGACATAAATATGAAAGATGGTTTTAATGAAGAAAGTAGAGCACTACAAATACTAAATTCTCATCCATTCATGTTGCCGGTGCATGGAAATAAGAATGGAGTAAAAGCCATGCAAAATGACAAGCCAACAATTTGCAGTTGATCTAAGTCACTATTCTCTTTTAATTAATATTACTACCGACAATAACATTGTCTTCTTCTCTTCCTTTCATCGCTTTTGACTTAAATTTTCAAGCCATTCATAGGTCCAGAGACATAGTTATATGACAAGCAAACATCCAAGCAAGAAATCTCTACGCTCGTATTTTCCTGCATTTTCGCCCCTATCTTGCTACTATGGTCCAGAGAGAGAGAGAGAGAGAGAGAGAGAGAGAGAGAGAGAGAGAGAGAGAGAGAGAGAGAGAGAGAGAGAGAGAGAGAGAGAGAGAGGTTGGTCGTTTTCATATTTAATTCACAATAATCGATTTTAAAACATATAATATCTTTAAGAAACAACAACAACAACAATAGATCATTAAATATATTAGAATATATGTGCCTTGTAAAGAAGAAATTTACCATTTATTGTCGGCAGGCTATTGCAACTTTGTATTATTGATACACACTGTAAATAAAACCCAAGGAAAGTGTATACCGTTACCAAGAACCATATTCTTATCGGTTATTTGATATAAGTTAACTTACAAGGTTTCTATCTAGCCCAAATTCTCTCTCTCTCTCTCTCTCTCTCTCTCTCTCTCTCTCTCTCTCTCTCTCTCTCTCTCTCTCTCTCTCTCTCTCTCTCTCTCTCTCTCTCTCTCTCTCTCTCTCTCCAGATTTATGTGTATTTTGTCCCTTATGCGTGAGAGGAGAGGTGGAAGGACAGAAAGTAGAAAAGGATTGCGATGAAATTGTATGCTTTATTAAAGTCTTTTTCATATGTTTACCCTTATTTCCATAAGTCATTAATTATTACTGGATGGAAATTCATATTTGATCTAGAATCAACAGCATACAGTGGCAAGAATGTTTATGTATGCGTATTATTGCACCATGGGCAGATCACAATTTGATATACAAATAGTATATTGTTTGTGTGTGTGTGTGTGTGTGTGTGTGTGTGTGTGTGTGTGTGTGTGTGTGGCATAGACATGTAGTTGACTTGGCCCCCTGACTATATCTTTTCCTCAATAGTCTTACAAGAAGCTCTTTTAAAATGATTAACGCTTCTTTGCAATGTTCTTTTCGTTAATATTGTGATAAACTCGTACATTTCTATTTCGGAATATTGCAATAAGCATTTCAAAACAAATTACAGCTGGCAAAAGACTTCTCTTCTGACAGCTTGACCAAATCTTCCGTGTTGAAAAATCTGAGACAATATCAATATATTGGAAAAATACTTTGTATAAAAAGTATTCCACGTCATGATTATAGAAAGGACACTTTTATACAGAATATTCCTGATTACAAAAATTATTGAAAAAATACTTTGCATGCAGTGTTGTTCATCACGAATATTGAAAAAATACCTTGTATACAGAATGTTTCTCATAACGATTATTGAAAAAATACCTTGTATACAGAATGTTTCTCATAACGATTATTGGAAAAATACTTTGTATACAGAATACCCCCAATTGCGATAATCGGAAATTATACTTTTTATATAACTCCGTCACAATTATTGGAAAAACGCATTGTATACAGAGTAATCCACATCACGATTATTGGGAAAATATTGTGTTTGCAGAATATTTCTTACCACTTTTATTGCGAAAATACTTTGCATACAGAGAATTCAACATCAAATTATTTATAAAATTCCTTGTATACAGAATATTCCACATTTTGGTAGATTATTTTATTATATGACAATTGTAGACACAGGATACAATATGATGTGAAACACAACCAATTAAACTGGGCAGTATATACGGCAATAGCTGAAATCTTTTATTGGTATTTTAACAGATAAAAAAAGCGGAGTTAGTAAATCATGGTCCAGGTTTACATTCAAACGAAATTTATTTAAACATAATAATGACGCTTTCAATGCAACAGTCAACGACATAAATATGAATCAATTTAATGCAGTCTGTTATAACTTTAATTTATACTAAATATGGTACAATGAACAAAACAAATTACCTAATTCTTGATGAACCTGTAGAACATAAAATGGTATGTAGGAAATTTTAGTGACCCAATAATTTATTGGAAGCTTACAAACTTTATCATAGCTATAATCATGGCACATTTGAATAGTGGAGAAAAATGTCAGATGCTATTAATCGAACAAATGATAAACAATAGGATGTTCTTATTCTGAGAGAGAGCGAGAGAGAGAGAGAGAGAGAGAGAGAGAGAGAGAGAGAGAGAGAGAGAGAGATAGAGAGAGAGAGATGTTGGGTGTTTTGTGACCAGTATTTTGGTGCTTAAGTTCACGACAGAACATTTATTAAACAGTTGTGTTCCACAAGGACACCGTTGCAAAGGTGTTTGGGAAATTAAATTTAGCCAAACTCGGTTAAGGTTCAGATGAAAATATAATGATACGATTTGAGCTAAATATTTCACATCAATGTTGCTTTTAACTACGTAATGATGGTATATTTGAATTTTCGAATAGTTCAGTGATATTCTCATTATTTGCTTCATTGCATCGGCGTAACTGTGAGCCATCAACATAGAATGTTTTCAAGTACCAGCGTTATCAACATAAATGAGAAAAATTTATACCAGTGAACTATAAAATAAATACATTTATAATTAATAACTAAAATAAAATAAAATAAATAAATTTCATAGCAGATTTATTTCTCTAAGTTATAACATATTTACTGCCATATATATTAGCCTTTGAATTAAAACCAGCCATAAAAATAGCCAAGTTATATTTGTACCCAGTGTCAATGGCATATTCATCTGTATTCAGTTTTGAAGTGTGTACAAAATAGTTCATTGCATGTTGCATGATTTAGTCTGCTGTTCTGTTGCATGATTTTAGTCTGCGATTTTGTTGCATGATTTTAGTCTGCTATTCTGTTGCATGGTTTTAGTCTGCGATTCTGTTGCATTATTTTAGTCTGCTATTCTGTTGCATGATTTTAGCCTGCTATACTATTGCATGATTTAGTCTGCTATTCTATTGCATGATTTAGTCTGGTATTCTGTTGCATGATTTTAGTCTGCTATTCTATTGCATGATTGAGTCTGCTATTCTATTGCATGATTTAGTCTGCTATTCTATTGCATGATTTAGTCTGCTATTCTGTTGCATGATTTTAGTCTGCTATTCTATTGCATGATTTTAGTCTGCTATTCTGTTGCATGATTTTAGTCTGCTATTCTGTTGCATGATTTTAGTCTGCTATTCTATTGCATGATTGAGAGTGCTATTCTATTGCATGATTTAGTCTGCTATTCTGTTGCATGATTTTAGTCTGCTATTCTATTGCATGATTTTAGTCTGCTATTCTGTTGCATGATTTTAGTCTGCTATTCTATTGCATGATTGAGTCTGCTATTCTATTGCATGATTTAGTCTGCTATTCTATTGCATGATTTAGTCTGTTATTCTGTTGCATGATTTTAGTCTGCTATTCTATTGCATGATTTTAGTCTGCTATTCTGTTGCACGATTGAGTCTGCTATTCTATTGCATGATTTTAGTCTGCTATTCTATTGCATGATTTTAGTCTGCTATTCTGTTGCATGATTGAGTCTGCTATTCTGTTGCATGATTGAGTCTGCCAATCTGACAATTACTCCTCCCAATACCACATCCCACTCCTTCTGACCCATTAGTAATTAGGTCGATCTTAATCAGACCTTAGCAACATGTCAGATTTATCATCTCATTTACCGATTTCCACCCAAATAGGCCTTAGCAACATGTCAGATTTACCATCCGATTTACCGATTTACACCAAATAGGCCTAGCAACATGTCAGATTTACCATCTGATTTATCGATTTCTAACCAAATAGGCCTTAGCAACATGTCAGATTTACCATCTGATTTATCGATTTCTACCCAAATAGGCCTTAGCAACATGTCAGATTTACCATCTGATTTACCGATTTCCACCCTGATGTGTGAACTCTTCTAGTAGCTGTTTAAACATGTCTTTAGCTTCATGTTACCTTTGTTTGTAAAAAGAAAAACCACTACCTGAATCGGAATCACCAATTTCTGCGAGTACAAAAGATAACGATTACATGAGTAAAAATCACCCCGGACTGTCTTAATTTACATACCCAAGTAGAGGCAAGAACATGTCTCACTTGAATGATGGGGCATTGAATTAGGTGACGGGATATTTATTAAAAAGATTTATATTGCATATGGGGAATAATTAAGTGCATCTGTACTAATGAATCGACTGGTTTTAAAGCGTCGCAGTCTGAAATTATAGAGAATGGGACACACGGTACTAAGTTAGTTCCCATAGTAATTTCTGAGTGTTCATGATCAAACCTATATTTATCAGTATAGATGAAAAATGGGTGACAGCTTCTGTGTAGAGAAAAGGATATGAGTCGCGGCATTTACTCGACAGCATGTGTTTGAAACACAGGCTTTTAATTCCGCACCGCTAATTTCGGTAATGAGTATTCCAACTCAATACTGTTAAAGGACTGAAATTCCATCAATAAAACAACTAGGATAAGTTCCTAAAAGATTCTTTTCCCATAGAATATCTTTTTTATCGACTACTCCTGGCCAGCAAAACCCATATATACTTTATTTTACCTCAATCTATTTCCAGATTGGTTCCCATTTATCCATACCATTCGCACCGTGTCCTATAGGGACTGCTGAGGTAAGGCACGAAGGACAACAGTGAATATCGTGCTGAAATTGGATAGCACTGACGATCACAACCAGGACTTAAAAAGCTATCCAATAGCTTTATATTAGGAATGAATACTGTCATAAATACCGACGTGATAAAATAATGCTTTCATAAGCTGATATGCAGTATGCAACCATTCCTCAAAAGTTAGGAAACAATAAAAAATAACATGAGCCAAAATCTCGTATATTAGAAGTACAAATATGATAACAGTCGTGAAATCCCAACTGCACATGGTTTAAAACCGAGTACTATAAAATAAACAATGATTCGTTGATATCGACACGGTTCGTTAACTTGCATTGACATGTCATTATCAGTTTCGAAATATTACAGAGTACAGAGTGTTATGAAAAGGAACTGTAATTAAATTTATACAAATGGAATCTTTACACTTTGACACTTTACACCGGGACTCTTTACACTCTGACTCTTTACACCTGGACTCTTTGCACGTTGACCCTTTACACCTGGTCTCATTACACATTGACACTTTACATCTGGACTCATTACACATTGATCCTTTACACCTGGTCTCATTTCACATTGACCCTTTACATCTGGACTCATTACACATTGATCCTTTACACCAAGACTCTTTACACATTAACCCTTTACGCCTGGAGTCATTACACATTGACCCTTTACACCTGGTCTCATTACACATTAACCCTTTACACCTGGACTCATTACACATTGACCCTTTACACCTGGTCTCATTTCACATTGACCCTTTACATCTGGACTCATTACACATTGATCCTTTACACCAAGACTCTTTACACATTAACCCTTTACGCCTGGAGTCATTACACATTGACCCTTTACACCTGGTCTCATTACACATTAACCCTTTACACCTGGACTCATTACACATTGACCCTTTACACCTGGACTCATTACACATTGACCCTTTACACCTGGACTCATTACACATTGATCGTGTACGCCTGGACTCTTTACACATTATCCCTTTACATCTGGATTCATTACACATTGACCCTTTACACCTGGTCTCTTTACACATTAACCCTTTATGCCTGGACTCATTACACATTGACCCTTTACACCTGGTCTCATTACACATTAACCCTTTACGCCTGGACTCATTACACATTGACCCTTTACACCTGGACTCATTACACATTAACCCTTTACTCCTGGACTCATTACACATTGACCCTTTACACCTGGTCTCATTACACATTATCCCTTTACACCTGGACTCATTACACATTGACCCTTTACACCTGGACTCATTACACATTGACCCTTTACACCTGGACTCATTACACATTGATCGTGTACGCCTGGACTCTTTACACATTATCCCTTTACACATGGACTCATTACACATTGACCCTTTACACCTGGTCTCTTTACACATTAACCCTTTATGCCTGGACTCATTACACATTGACCCTTTACACCTGGTCTCATTACACATTAACCCTTTACGCCTGGACTCATTACACATTGACCCTTTACACCTGGACTCATTACACATTAACCCTTTACTCCTGGACTCATTACACATTGACCCTTTACGCCTGGACTCATTACACATTAACCCTTTACACCTTGACTCATTACACATTGACCCTTTACACCTGGATGCTTTGCTTACAAAATGAAGCAGAAGATCGACAGTAATAATATGACTTGGGCAGATATCACATTGCCAAAGACGATATTTCGTGGCTGACGTGAGCCATCTCATTTATTTGTGTTCTCTGTTATTCATTCTTATTTGAATTTTGATAAATACATTGGAAAGGAACATAGTCTTAGAACCACTATTTTTTTCAGCCAGAGAATTTGTTAGGTGTCCAGGTAGCACAATAGTTTAAGGCGTCTAGGTAGCACAGTAGTTTAAGGCTTTCGACTTTACAGATCACTACGATTTGATTTCTACCCGCGTGGTATCCGGGATTGTTCCCGGGTTCATCCTCCACCAAATATACCATTTGCCATGTAAAGCCTGTCATGTGCTGAAGCTGGCATTAAACCCGTAGTACCATAATGCATCAAAACTAGAGACCTAGTCTATTGGTAGAGTACTAAATATTTTCAGTTGCACTCATTGAGTAGTAAATCAATTTAATTATTTCCACTGTACATTTCATAAATTTCAATCTATGTACAATAGCTGACAACAAGTGGTTTTATTTTGATATCCTGTATTAACATTCCTACTGACCAAACAGCATAAGAACTCTTAATGCGTGGTTGTCTTATTAGGTGCAAATCAAAGAGACCCTGTTAAGGAACACGTGGTTTTAAAACAATATGTGCTGCGAAACGCCTGAATTTCAAGGCTGAAATAAATAAATATTCCCTTAGTCTAATGAATGGAAGCATGACAACCTGATGCAGAAATTATTTTTATATGTTAATACCTAAACATTAATCTCAATGGAAAAGTAATTAGTGGTCCGATCTCTACATGATACAGTTAAGGTTGTCGCAAACTGATTAACGGGAACTATTTACTATGGCTTTGCATTAGTTAAAGATTGAAACAGTATTACAGAAGAGATACAGTCTGAAGGTGCCTGAGTTGTATAAAATGTGCAGATATCTAACTATTGTGTGATGATGAAATAAATTAAGTTTTAAAATATGATTTTGGATGCTACTTCTGGGTTGACCGAAAAGCATGGCTGACAAGAAATAATACTCGTCTTTTATACATCATTTCCTGATTGTTAACCTTCAGATGCGATGTGGATATATTTTAATCAATAAATAAGTTTGAAAGAAAGAAATAATATTTAATTGATGGCAGGTTTCAGTGAAATATGAATGTATGATATATATATATATATATATATATATATATATATATATATATATATATATATATATATATATATATATATATATATATATATATATATATATATATATATATATATCACACACGACATGGTGTAAACAGTTATGTGATATACTGTTTTATTGTTTGAAATAGATGCATACATGTTTTTGGAAATAAAATAATATAACTTAATAATTAAAGTCAAGTCACTTGAAATGCGAGACATAGTAACAGCATACAAATCTATAAGAATCACAAATTGTATATATACAGCTATTACACTGAAATGAATAAAATTTCGTGCGTGCGTGTGTATGAGTGTGATTTAGATTTTAACGTTGCTTTTAAGAATTTTTCAGTCATATCGCTATGATGTCTGTAATGTGACAGTTTGTAGTGATGTCTAGAACTGTAGAACTGGGGCATTATACCGCAGATGTCCCACCCAGTCACATTATCCTGACGCCAGGCCGACAAGTCCTAACACTAACCTCTTAATGCTGAGCACCAAGCAAAGCAGTTGTTGTTGTTGCTGCTGTTGTTGTTGTGGGGATTAGTGCCATTTTTCAGCACACGATACAGCTATACATGACGGCCAGTATTAATAGTGGAGGAAGAAACCGGGAAATCACCGAAAAGAACCACTGACCAACGAGAAGCTACTGGCAAGCTTTCTCACATATCCACATTCCTCGAATGTTAGACTCGACAAAAATGCAGAGGTCAGATGGCAGTGATCCGTAACGGACAGTGGTTTAAACCACTCGGCCAAAGAGGCAGATGTTAGTAATACTGTGTTGCTTTCTGGAGCTTAACATCTTATTCAAAATGATGAAACGTGCGTGTCAGGAACGAATTTTAGATATCATTAGGCCACGACTACTTATTTGAACGTGATAGTTCTATTTTGCCTACAACAATTTGTAACATCTGTTGTGCGAAAACTAATATCATATTCTGACTGGTTTCGTTCCTCAAAACTTACACTTTACAATATTTGAGGTGAAATTTGGAAATTGAATAGAAAAGAATGTATGTGCATTAATACACCCACTTCAATTACTCTTAAGCCAGTTTTGTTCTAAACTACAAATATGATGATATGTAGTCAAGTTATTCTGATGCAAGCGTAATGGGTACAAGTTAAGAAGGGGGGGACAATCAAGGCGCGAACCCATAACATACAACGGAATCGAACTCAGACCAAAAGCTATATCTTAACATTGTCTTTAAATTAAATCTTCAGGCAGGAATGTTTGAGAAATAAACTATGAACCCAACCACATCCTAGATTTTCGACGTTAAAAATGCAGACGGACGGACAAACGCCAGCAATTTATAGAATGAAGATGCTTGTTTATACAGTGAAAAACGTTCTTATTTGAAAGTCAATAGCTTTAAGTTCACACATTACAGATAAGAGTTTTAAGAAACAAGCTTAGGAACTTACACTGTGGGGGATTCCAATTCTTCTTCCTCTGTGCCGGTTTGACTCTGAAATAAAAAGTCCATGTTCAGGATCGATTCATTGTATCGATGAAAACTAAAAACAATATTTGTAGCTCCCATCTGATGCAGTCATTTAAATATGCTTTTGCTTGTTCTATTGGATAGTAAAATTTCATCCTGCGAGCAGGCGGAGCTTGCAAAACGTTTAGAATTATAAATGCATTAATGACTTTTGCAACTGCTTTCCAATGACCATATAATTTTTATATTCGAATGGAGGAACTGCACTGAAATTGTGTCTTAAAGATTGGTTTTCAGTTGCTGGACTTTACTCTCAGTTTTCAATATGAAGTCTAAGATGTATTGACTAATTACCTTAAATCCCAATAATGCTTCGATTTTACTAATGTTTTTGGGTTTCATATGAATTATTTGCTATGATGAAGCATTTTTGTTATAGCGAAATATGTTCTTTATGTATAAGTGCTCTCCGAGTCCAGTGAGAGTGGTCGTTATATCAAAGGAGAATTGGTAACACCGAGGATCCTTAAAACTAGGGTTTATGGTATTGACTAATTCAAAACATTAATTTCCTATTCTCACTGTGACCTCTTTATCCCAGATATGACTCTGTACCCTCTTTATCCACCCCTGGCGTTTTATTTTAGAAAAGCTAAATTAAGAAACGAAATAATTAAATTTGAGTGATTTTTGTTTATCTGACTTACAAACCAAGCTGATGAGACGTTTCAATATTTTGAGGACAATATACTTTTTCAAATATGTCATTCCGCTGTAATGGTATTGCCGCACCTACGACATTAGTTTTAATTGCGTTTTCTTCAAATTAATGCAATAAATTTTCTTCTGTCAAATCATTTATACGGTTTAGAAATGTAACATCTTTATTTTCTAAGATATGAAGACTGAATTATGTGACGTGATATTTTCAATATGGGATGGCAAAGCGTGGCATTTAGGAATGAGAGAAACCATGAAGTAATGTAAGAGATTTTTCAGCGAATGTTGAAGAGATTCAATACACTTTTACACTGTGGCGATTATAGATACATATATAATAATTACACAAATGTAATCTCAAAAAGGTGGTTTTCATGAGTTTGCTGTTTCATTGCGTTATGATATAATTCACATCAGCCCGTGCATAACAGTGTCAGTTACTTGTATATAAATACAAAATGCCATAAATCTTACACTTGAGTCTTGCCATCACCTGAAACAGGCGACTAAAATTATTAAGCACCAGTCCCTAACTTCAATCCTAAATATCAAATAAAGACTATCGTAAGATACTTTAAAGTATATATATATATATATATATATATATATATATATATATATATATATATATATATATATATATATATATATATATATATATATATATATATATATATGACAGTCTGAATTGCATTATTGTATTTAACTTAAACATTTGTATATTTAACCTTTAAAGCTAATTGAGAAATCCAGGGAAGATGCGCACAAATTTAAATCTCTGGCAGATGATTAGCATACATATCACATGTATCAAGTTGGGTGAATTTTCCATTGAACATATGAAACAGAGTTGCAGAGAGACAGACATAAAGAATATCACCACCTCCCCATCTCCGTTAAGATATGCAGATAACAAACTTAACCATCAACTCGCAAAATATAATTCTCTCCCTCGCCCCATAAACATGAAGTCAATAAATTATTCCCATCTCTCTCTCTTTCCGACACTCCCACCCAACCCGCTCTTATATACGCCCCATATTAATCATAGAAGAAAAATTAAGACAAACGGGAATAATGTAACAGGGTTTCACATCAGCTAGCCAAAAGGTGTGTGCAGCAAGCTATGACAGTTTGAGAATCATCAATGCAAAACTTCAACGAAAAGTTGCAAGGAAACGTTCTCGTATCACACGCTAAAACGCTTTTGATTAAAAATCAAGCAGTATTTACTAGTATTTTTGTAGGATTCTGAAAAGAAATGTAATATTTATTTCATAGTAGCAAAACTTAAACGGAATCTTTATAACATATGCAACCATTACAACCATCTTGAAAAAAGATCAGCGTGTTTCAGAGAGAGAGAGAGAGAGAGAGAGAGAGAGAGAGAGAGAGAGAGAGAGAGAGAGAGAGAGAGAGAGAGAGAGAGAGAGAGAGAGAGAGAGAGAGCACTGCTCACGGACGCCATTAGTTTTTGATATAGTTTGACATTGAATTATACCTAAGAAAATGTTTGTATAATTTAAATATGTTCCACATAATATGATTTGCCATTATAAAACCTACTGGGTTGAGGTCAACCCAGTAGGTTTTATAATGACAAATCATATTATGTGGAACATATATATATATATATATATATATATATATATATATATATATATATATATATATATATATATATATATATATATATATATATATATATATATATATATATATATATGGGATAATGATTAGATTGCGGTATGGTCATCTGACCAGTCAAGGGTAAAATTTCCATACCTCCATTTCCCCTTTTTACGTGTTTTAATAGTTGACATAATCTTACCCGAAAGTTTGGTTTCAATTATTTAATGATCACTTTTAATTTTACATTAAACTCTTAAGAAAAATCAGGTTTTTATATTATTATTTTAAGATCGGATCGACTTTTACTTCTTGAATACTGGACCACACCAATATGATGCTTATAATCACTTAAAATGGCCTATTTTTATTTTTAGGACAACATTCGGTCCGATTAAATGACCAATGAATTATAAACTGATTGATAATTAGAAGAAACTCGGTTTAATTAAACAAGGAGATCGAAGCTTTCTTTTTAAATGTACAGGCTTAGTAGATTGTTATGTCCACATTGATGCTTTGAGTGTCATACTTGATAAGAATAGCTACTGTCAATATTACATTATAAGTTGTTTACTGTTGTCTTAAAACGTTTTTATCAGACAGTAACGTTGACAATTTGAGTTGTACATTCCTATTGGTCAATTTTGCTACACATTTGATGTTGATGTTCACTTTGGAATCAAAATTTTTCTATATTGTAATGGTGTAGAAAATTACCATTTTCACAAATTAACAAAGTAGACGCATAAATAGAAAAGAAAATACCTTTGAATGATGCCAACGGTTCTTAACACTTTCTGTTGCACTGCATAATCTAAACAGCGTGTAACCTGGCATAGTATCAACCACAGTGAAAATTTCCTTGAATTTACTCCGTGAAAATTTGTAATGTCCTCTTTAGACGGGTACCCACATGGATTACAGACCTACATATGTCAGGAGTCCTTTCTTATATACCTATGTATCGTATATACCTATACAAAAGACATTATAACAAATGATTGTACTGAAATACTGAGTATCACCACAACTTTTGTCATAAAATCATAAAGGTGAAAATAAGTACAGCAAGTCATTTGTTTGCTTAAACAGATAGATAAGCATATTTGTTTCGTACTTCTACAGCTTTTCTCATCTTTTTTCTCTCTGTTGGTCGTATATATGAATATATACATTACATTTTCTCCTTAAGGGTAGACCTGAATGGTATTACATGAAGCTGATACAATTCTGGTAAAGACCGGTTATCCTGGATTTTATTGTTTCTTATCAAAGGTATGTAAATTACACAATGAACGGCCATTCAGGATTGGGCATTGGTAAGTCTGCACCTTGTTCACGCCTTAAAGGGTTAGCGATCAGCCATGAACCGCATTAACTGTGGTCAGCGTGTCAAAAGGTGAGCAGATATCCTTGGTACGTTCTTTGCCGATTGAAATGGTTTGCATTGTCTAAAACAACTATGGGACCTACAAAACGAACACCTTTGGCTAAAATACATTTGAAGAGAACAGCTTTCTTAGCCAAACGGGCGAACGATAATGGGGTGGGTTTAAGTGTTGGTCTCAGAGTCAAATTTGGTTTAGGGTAGCTTTTTTTCTGATGCAAGTTAAAGTTTACAATATGCGATTAATCAAAGAAATTCGTCCTCAAAGAGATTGAATAGCGTCAATTAAAATATATGAGAATAAAATAATCGATACCCTCAAAACAATATGGCTTTTTATAGATTCCATTTTAATCGAATAATTATACTAACATCTGTATTAATAAAGTAAATTTTTCCCTATCCCTTTTCATGCAAAATTGATAGATGTTAAGGACACTTATAATGCCTATTCGTCCCAAAAGGGGTCGATCTTTAATTAAAAATTGATTTAGCAATTACAATATCTTCTGATATATTGTTCATAAAGAAATAAATGCAGAAAACAATTATTTACATTTTTAGTTTAACTGAAATGAAGCTTTAAATAATCTTCAAGTTTTACACTATTTTCGGAGATTTTTCGTCTTTTTAAAGTGATTTATGTTACAACGCAATATAACACGTCTTCAACGTGTTCTCTGATGATCTCATTTGACACTCCTGAATACTATGGTAATTTATGCAAGAATGTAGCCGTGCTATACAGGAAATTAGGCCACTATTCCACCATAATTAAAAACGTGGCTTCAATCTTATGATGTTTGTATGCTCATTAGATTTTGTATGGTCATTGAATGTTTGTATTATCATTAGCTAGATACATTGCACTCTTTCTTGTGTTGTAATTGTTAGCTATGGTAAGAGGGGATGGTATCGATTCCCGTCCTAAACATTTTCTTTTACTCCCTAATTTAAATCTGCTTCTTCAAAATTGTCACATAAAAGTTTGGTCTTTTAACCTGCTCAATTTAATTTCTTCTTCAGATAAATTAGGCAGATATTTAATTTATTTTGGTATGTAAATATATATTTTGGTAAACAAAGCTATAAATAAATAAAAAATCATTTCTATACGGTAGTATATTTTCTTCCTTAAGTCAATTTGTGTGGTCCTTATAACAGTTTCATTAGATATCCTAGGCTCAGGTCAAAGTGCCATAAATAGGCAAATTTTGTAAGATTGCGACCACTCAAGCATAGTGTCTTATCTATATAAATAGGTCGTACCTATATTGCGACCAATAAAGCAGAGGTCGACGCCACATCAAAACGTGCCTTAATTCTATATCATTTTCTTATTTTTGTTGCAAGCAAAATACGATAAATTGCTAAGGTAATCTTCTATTGAGAGAGTCCTTTGAGTGTGATTGTATACGTATGTATATCTGAATGATTTCGATAGGTTGACTCCGTGATGGGAGAGCGCATTTATATACTTACCAGCATACGAGGAAATGTAGCACTGTACGCATGTACCATTGTATTTAGGTAGGTAGTTAGCTATGTCGGTAGGTAAGTATACACGTGCACAAGGGAATTTATAATCTTTTCATCTTTTGTTAAGTAAATCTCTCTCTCTCTCTCTCTCTCTCTCTCTCTCTCTCTCTCTCTCTCTCTATATATATATATATATATATATATATATATATATATATATATATATATATATATATATATATATATACACATATATATATACATATATATATACATAGATACATGCATACATGCCAGAGATATTTTTCCACAATAAACAATAGCTTGCTTGTGTATTTTTATATCCACGTTTTTCTTCTATATATTTTAATTAATTGCTGTTCATTCTGATATTTTTCTCCTGCATTTGGATTCTAACTATACATTTCAAGATAGTAACTTAACTAACCGTCATATGATCTATTTTTAGTTTTTCTTAAATGTGCATGTCACAACAATTTGAAGAAGAACGACAACATCGACAATAATAACAACAGTAATAAATATTAACAATGATAATATAATCCAAAAGCCATTATTAATGTTCTCGTTTTGATAACCATGGCTCTCTGCTATTCGAGCAGGAAAAGCCGTGTTGTCTTTATTTTTGTTGGAAAGAATTGTTTTAGATCTACGAATGTAATGCCACTGCATATAGGAAGTGAGAGATCGTCAGTACACTTTCTGCATGACTCCATGGGACCTAGGAGGTGAACCGACGTCACTCAATTTTGTAAATAGCCAGAACGTATTGGCTTATATTGCTAGAGTAATGGGTGCTGACAACGGTTTGTAAAGCTTGCCTTAGGAAACTGGACAACTGTAACTGAGGCTTAGAACACAGTCTTATTATTATGAATAGGATGAATCATAAAATAGGATAACTTTGAAACTAAAAAATTCATGGATCGTAAACTGTCAGGCCAGAAATAGTTCATTAAAAAATACCTTCTCCTAATTTGCATGACAGCAACCAGTAAAAAAAATCGTGGATTTGGTTCTTTATTTAACTTTGAAAGCATTTTGTTTTATACACACTCTCTATCAATTTCCTTGTTAGTCTGGCTCACAGTGTACTCATTAAAGCGCAGAAAAAGTGAGATTGTGTCTGAGTAATGAAGTAGAACATTTGCTTTGCTTATCTATCTATCTATCTATCTATCTATCTATCTATCTATCTATCTATCTATCTATCTATCTATCTATCTATCTATCTATCTATCTATCTATCTATCTACCTACCTACCTACCTACCTACCTACCTACCTACCTACCTACCTATCTATCTATCTATCTATCTATCTATCTATCTATCTATCTATCTATCTATCTATCTATCTATCTATCTATCTATCTATCTGTGTATTTGTATTTTCTGCTTTATGTTATATCTATTATTAAGCAAAACAATAAAATATCATTTGAGAACATTTAAAGAAACTTCCGATAATATGCAAAGACTTTTTCAAAAGAAATAAATTTACAAATTAGAAACAATGCACAGTGTACACCTATCAACCGTATATAGTGTAAAACAGTTTTAGGAAATATGTCTTAATTTTTAGGGAAAGTGTAGAATTAAATAATGAATATGCACATAAGGAATGTGAGATATTTGCTGGTAAACGAGGATATAAAAGTACGTCCACTCTTCTTGGGTTTAAGAATTTGAAAATATGGGACATTACATGGAAAATGAAGTTTTAATGTTCAGGTGACATATAGTGGAGCAATGAGGGTAAATGGCGCCCGGTGCAACAATAATGGCCCGTTAAAGATTTTTTTTTTTTTACAATTTAATTTGTATCAGCTGTTTTGGCACCCCAAGAGCTCTGGCGCCCAAGGCAAGTGCACCATAACCCTCCCCGTTAGTACACTGCTGGCGACATACTACCCCATTTTCTCCACCGCTTAAATGAGACTAACCCACAGTCTCTCCCAGGGGTCTGGAGCCTCCCAACTATAAAGGAACTTTTAATAGGTCGTCTTGTCCAGCAACCGCTATCCCAGGTGCTGGTGGCTCAAATAGATGGGAAGGCGTAGGCTTTTTCAGCATTAAATGCCTCCGATCAAGTATATATGTACATTACTTACTCGCAAGACCGGAAAACCCATAGGTTAATAAGGCTATAGCATTCCGCCCTCATTTTGTAGGCCATACTTAAGCTGTCCTTTCCAATATGTAATATATGCTTAGGCCTTTCCCTCGTGTTAGCCTTAGACCCCTCGTTGCCTTAATCCGGATCTGCGCGGTCATTCATTTAAAATCAATAACTTTATTACTGAGTTTCACTAATGATCAATGGCAAAAACACGGTCAACTAGCCAAGATTTCAGCTTAGGAAAAACTCGGGTGATATAATGAATATAATTTGGGTTTGAATGTGGATGTTAGTCTCTAGCGCCGTTCGTCACGTGGTTTATCACATACTATGATAAGGGCATCAATATTGATCGATGGAGAGAAACCTAATCATTTCGCGACTTGCTACAATGGCATGGCAAGTAGAGAATAATTATTGAAAACAACGTGAAATGCTTTATATTTTGGTTATGGATGTAATGCATTCTTTAGTGTTTTCAACGAAGTTATGTTTGGATGATGAGTAGAAATATAAAAAGAGTCTTTTTTGCCAGTAATTAGACGCCTTCATGTGTTAGGTGTCATTTATGTAAGTTCTAGTCATATATGTGACAAATTGGCCGAAATTGTACCAATTTAATCCTCGCAAGGCGATGATTTTGATCGGAACACCTAGTCTGTAAATGAACACATTTCCGCAGTTTAAAGCATGAAAGCATGTTCTGTGTAGTTTACCCAGAAACAATATCATTCTGGACATGATACGTTCCAATTAATGTCTGCATGAAACTAAGGAGGCTGTCGGATATTCGTAAGACCTTTTTGTCTCACTATAAATCAAAGTTAGGATTTATATGCAAATATACCTTGCATCAGCAACCTGAAATGTGTACTGGCTTCTTTGTTATTGCTCCTTTTATACCCTGAACAATATTTATAATTACAGCATTAATTATAGCATCTTGGATTTTTTTTACATTCGTAAATAAAGATGCTACTAGCACTAACACTGACAATGCACATTCTGCAACTTTATATTAAACCATACCAAAGGATGGAGAATTTATGCGAGGCTTCCATTATTATGTGTGAGTCTATTGCTCGAGCGAAAACAATTTTCAAGGAATTTCTATCATTGAGTATAGATGAATAATGTACTCCAGAAATTTATATAATGTTTGAACGCGTTAGCTGTTTGCGGCTAGCTTATATTTTTTTACCAAGTGAATTAGTGTAACAGGCAATTTTTGTTTGCGCAGAAGCAGAACATTAAGGTTGACACAAGGCATCATAATATGGCGGTCTCTGTCATCAGTTCAAATTTGACACCAGCCTTCTTAAGAAACGGTGTCCCAGCTCATAACTGAATAACTATACTAATGAGCTGTGTCAAGGCCGTAATGCTAGAGAGAACGCGGAATGTTTCAAGCATTTCAACCAGCAGAAGTATATCGGTCCTGTGGTAGAGATCGTGATAATCGGTCAAGATTTTCCAGTCAAAGGCGTTACATGTAGGTTGTGCATGTTAATAGTCCTTTATTGTTACGCAAACAACGCTGCGTTGGTTGTAGAAGGTATTTACCAGAGGAAGCTATGTTTTTTATAATCGTTTCCATCTGCTCAGGCATTCGAATGGGTAGATGCTCTTGTGAAACATAAGGTTAATATCATCTTCAGTAGTTCCGTTTGCATGCTTTGCCATGGCGCGAAACGACTCCTTAGGCGTGCTGTCATCTTTTGTTTCGAGGCTGTTTTGGTAAAAACGTCAAAACTGCAGATGCCATAGTGATAATATCACGTGTTTCTAAATGTTGTTTGCAATGGGTCTTATCTTTTTTATCAAATCTGTTCCAATGTCCCCCATAACCAACTGGCTATCATACTCGAATAGATTATGAATGACAATAGGATCTTTACTTTTTGGGGTTAATAGGCGACTCCGCTGTATTTTCCGGTAATAAAAAGTGTATCGCACATGGTCGTGGCAACATTTTATTTTCGCAGGCGTGGTAGTCATTGACTTTCTTTAAAGCCTCTTAAGTCTTCACTAAGCACCATCTCCGAGGGATTTCGGATTTTCTATCTCTAGCTCACATTCGGGTTCTAGATTACCGTGCTAACAACCTCATTCCTTCGGTATAAGACTGGCTTTTTACATATTAACCACAGTACCGATGACTATATAGAGCAAGCCACATGGGACCTGGTCAGCTATTCTCTGTATGTTGCGCTTCTCTGAGTTTCGGCACCGCTTTTCACCTGAATGTTGAACCATGTTCTGGAAGGCTGGGATAGCGCTGCCTTTTTTCGGTAAGGACACTCGCTATTACTTTTCGCTCATACTGCGGCAGTGTTTAGAGTGACATTCCAATAGGCATACCAATCTAAAGACGTAGTGGCAGCGAAGGCAAACTTGCTTTTATGTTTACATATGTTTTGTTTGTATGCCATACGGCCTAGGTCTTTTATTCAAACATAGTGGCTCATTTTCCCGGGCTTAGTGACCACATCGCATTCGATAATCTCCAATATCGTTAAAGCCTTGCTTCCTTACCACAAAGAATAGAGGTCATCGTTCCAATCGAAGACATAACTCCTAGTGTTTCGTTACGGAACTCACACTTATCGATATCACTAGTCTGGACGGAAAAGTCAATGCCTACATAGTCAAGCTAGCCCAGGTCAGTCAACATGAGTGCCGTTTGCAGACGATATATCTGACATAATAGCCAATTCAAAAGAGCGTTTGTCTGGGTTTTCAGAAATAAAATAACAGACCGCCATGGTATGGATTTTGGCGTTGGAATATAGTATCGGCCTATAAATGGACGGTACTGCGATACAAAAGTTTCAAGCATTTCACAGCGGGCAAATATTAATCCAGTCCCCTCCCACAGATATTGTTCAGTGTGATTCAGTGACGACATTTACTTTTGTCGTCATGTTATTCAGCATTGTCAAGAAGCATGCTGATGATGGCGTCAGTTCGAAAAAAGGTCATCGCCTTTGTGATCTCTTTCTCAGCTTCATTATCAGATATATATATATATATATATATATATATATATATATATATATATATATATATATATATATATATATATATATATATATATATATATAAAGAATACAAATCATATGGCGAATAACAACCCTTTCAAGCGTACTGGATCCACCAAGGGATCACGTGTGTCAGGGATTAATTAAAATAGATGCAATAAACTGACGACGAACAGTACGAAACTAGTAACTAACTAGCCTAAGCGCTTTCGACTCTTAATGAGTCTTTTTCAAAAGCAAATACAAAACATATATACGATAAACAAATAAACACAAAAACGTTGTGTTTGTAAACCTCTACATGGCTGTCTTCACATGTGCTAAAGCTATAAATACAACCATCTTGTATAGACTAGATGCGGAAACTGAAAACGTTGTATAATTCCCTAAAAGTCTACAAGCCAAAGCGACATCTATTTTTACTTTTTGTACATATGTAACGCAGATTATATCCCGGATAAAACCTGTCAACATATGATAGAGACCAAGACATTCACTAGCACAGTGACTAAAGAAAAGCTAAACATACATGGTCCAAACAAAACGTGCCAAACAGAATGTGATTTATCTCATCACATGTAAGATCTGTGGCCTTCAGTACGTCGGAGAAACTGAGAAGCTACCCAAAGGATAAACCTTCATAAATCTGATTGGATGACAAAAAAGCTGTACAGAAGCCCGGTCGCAGAACACTTCTCCTCCCCTGGCCACACTTTCAAGGATATAATACTTATCGCTATTGCTAACAACCACAGCTGGAGTTTTTTCCGAAACAAGGAAGGAAAAGGAATCATACTGGATACACCGCCTTAGAACATTGAAACCAAGCGGTCTAAACCAAGAAGACTAGAAAATGAAAACTATGCACTAGTAAAATTTAACATTTTCTAAATCTTCTTATTATCCTTCAATTTTTACTATAAGAATAACCGGTATAGAATCAAATATCCGGGATATAATCTGCGTTACATATGTACAAAAAGTAAAAATGATGTCGCTTTGGCTTGTAGACTTTTAGGGAATTATACAACGTTTTCAGTTTCCGCATCTAGTCTATACAAGATGGTTGTATTTATAGCTTTAGCACATGTGAAAACAGCCATGTAGAGGTTTGCAAACACAACGTTTTAGTGTTTATTTGTTTATCGTATATATGTGTTTTGTATTTGCCTTTGAAAAAGACTCATTAAGAGTCGAAAGCGCTTAGGCTAGTTAGTTACTAGTTTCGTACTGTTCATCGTCAGTTTATTGCATATATATATATATATATATATATATATATATATATATATATATATATATATATATATATATATATTTATATATATATATATATACACACACACACACACACACACACACACCACACAGAACAGAAAGTGCTATCCCTGGATTCTATAGAAGACTGCTTGTTAAAAGTAAGCAGAATTAATAATTTAATACAATTAATGCTATCATACATGTTAGAGAATTTTAATTCTTACTCTACGGAATATAGAACCCAGGTCCGCGATTAAATGGCACCCATCGCTTTGCGTGCACACATCAGCCCATATTCCGGTGCTATATGAACTCGAGTGAAGCAGACACACTCGCTCGCATGTCGAATATATATATATATATATATATATATATATATATATATATATATATATATAGAGAGAGAGAGAGAGAGAGAGAGAGAGAGAGAGAGAGAGAGAGAGAGAGAGAGAGAGAGAGAGAGAGAGAGAGAGAGAATTTCCACATGAGTAATCGTTTAAAATAGACCTGTGTAGGTAACACTGGAATATAATTTATCTTTCATATAAAGCTACGTAAGAACGTTATGGTGTTGTTGGGAATCCCTTCAGGAGCTCTGCAAATTCAGAAGTAATAAACCTTTTCAGGCTGTATCTATAAATTCTTATAAATCAATAATAGCTTATCGATCGATCGATCGATCAATAAGAATCGGATTCTATTTTCACTTAGTTTAAAATTACCATTATAATATCAATATATTTCGATCTAATAATAATGTCAAATGAAAGCATGTGAAAAGCAGACATATTCGGAGGTGAATGTATTATAATTTATACGGTTTATTCAATGGCTGTAGACCCGTTGAAGGACCAATAACGACACACATATGCACAGGAGGTCTCAACTATCCGATAAAATTGAGTTAACGCTAGGTCAATATGTACCATGGCTGGATTGAAACATAAATTTAATTAAATTTATCAAGTGAATTAGAAGGTAAAATCTCAAGATTGAATTCATTAATGCAGATAATTTCGTCTTGAGGGCTCTTATGTTTGTAAGTGATTTGGATTTTTTAAACGTAGCTTTAACAAATTTTCAGTCATATCGCTACGATGTCTGCAGTATGGCAGTTTATAATGATATCTTGCACTGTAGCATCATGCCGCAGACCTGTAGTATGATGTCAAACCCAGTCACATTATCCTGACACCAGGTCGACCAGTCCTAACACTAACTTCTTAAAGCTGAGCGAGGCAGCTGTTAGTAAAAGTTTTGTAAGTCTTTGGTATGACTCGACCGAGGATAGAACCCACGACCTGCATTTTAGGCTAACGCTCTAACTACTAGGCCACCGGAGCGGTTATGTATGTATGTTGTATGTATGTATGTATGTATGTATGTATGTATGTATGTATGTATGTATGTATGTATGTATGTATGTATGTATGTATGTATGTATGTATGTATGTATGTATGTATGTATGTATGTATGTATGTAGCATGCATGCATGCATGCATGTATGTATGTATGTATGTATGTATGTATGTATGTATGTATGTATGTATGTATGTATGTATGTATGTATGTATGTATGTATGTATGTATGTATGTATGTATGTATGTATGTATGTATGTATGTATGTATGTATGTAGCATGCATGCATGTATGTATGTATGTATGTATGTATGTATGTATGTATGTATGTATGTATGTATGTATGTATGTATGTATGTATGTATGTATGTATGTATGTATGTATGTATGTATGTATGTATGTATGTATGTATGTATGTCTGAGTGTGCGTGTACTTACCTGGTTGCTATTGAATCTACCGTTATTGGTGTTTCCACTTTTCCGTAAGGCACGGCCAATTAGTTTTGACACAAACATTTTTAGAATTCTTTTTTTGTAGGTTTAAACATCTAGCAACAAACATTTTCTTATTATATCCCTAGTTTGTCTCGTCATTAAATTGAACGATTCATAAGACTTTAACAGGACTTGATTATCGTAAACGATTGCAGACGACATTCTGTTGGCAACGACGGTATGAAAATCAAGTGCGCAACTTTGTCCCGGGCAGTGAACTGTTGGCGAGAAGAATTCGTCTTAACGGTTGAGAGGAACAAGGAAAATATCATGTCTGAAGATATCGGCTATTTATATCAAATACGGTTTGTATTATTAGAAAAGAACAGGAAATTTATTCAGTATTTAACTGTGAATTACAATTTGCATACGCAAGTGTGTTGACTTTGTGTGATTTATAGATGTGTGTTAAAACATGTACATTTAAAAATGTAAATCACACGTTTACTTTTATATAAAGAAATATTCCAGTTTACTGAGGATATTGATATAACTTTTTAAAAACAAATAATAAATTTTGAAGAGTTTGAAGTTTTGAGTGACCATTAGTAATATGAGAAATATAAAATTTTGACATTTATTACAAATTTTGAAAGAATTTTCTAACATTAGGATGGCAACCTTCCTTATTTGACCATGAAAAATGGCATTTAATTATTCAACCATGAAAAATGGCATTTAATTATTCAACCATGAAAATTGGCATGAAATTAATCAACCATTAAAACTGGCATGTAATTATTGAACCTGAAAATTGCCTGTAATTATCAAACCACGAAAAATGGCTTTTATTTATTCGAACATGAAAATTGGCATTTTATTATTCACTATGAAAAATGGCATTTAATTATTTGACCATTAAAACTGGCATGAAATTATTCAAACCTGAAAATGGTCTTTAATTATCAAACCACGAAAAATGGCATTTAATTATTCAATATGAAAAAATGGAATTTAATTACTCATCCATGAACAATAGCATTTAAGTAATTTGGTTTCACATTCCTATAAAGCTTACTTATAATAAAAATGATTACTAATTTTCAACTGTTGCAGAGATTACAGATTACAGAAACGTTCATCTCAGGGCAGACGATTATTATAAAATGTGTGAACAGTGCTAACAACCTATTTAGCTGAATGTTGTTGTAATACATATGAAAAACAGAATGCGATCGTTTATGGCATGTGACCCATCCTTATTCTTTCTTTAAATGGAACTAACCGATGAGGAGATCGGAAATTTAAAACCTAAATATGGACGCCATCTTATGTATTTGCATTTTCAAAACTTATCTCTCCCCTGGGGCTCCGGTTGGCCGATTGGTGTCCCCTTTATCGATCCCTGCTCTCTCACCTCGATATCGGGCTCGGCCAGTGTCGTATATAAGAAAGTTTGTCAGTATCCTCCTGTTAGTCGGCGGTTCGTACCGGAGATTTCCTGTGTTCTACCTGCTGGCCGCTATTTATAGCCTATCATACGTTGAAAAGTGGCGTTAAACTCCAAAGAACAGTAGCAACAATAGCAACATTCATCGATCCATTACACTCATAAAATGAAGCCTCTGTTTTCATGTAGTTACCTTCATGAAAATTATATGCATTGGGTGATGTTAAGATTACAAGGAAAAACAAATGGCACATGAATTGGTGGACAGATTGGTAGATTCATAGGAAAACAGATAAGCACGAACTATTAAGTTTATTTATAAAATGTGTGGATAAAAATATTTAGTTTTAATCCTGGGGTGAACCAGTCAAATCCACGTTGAAGTTGGTAACATTGCATAGTATACAGATATATTTCATATCAATGTGTTGATCCACTTTTGTAATCATCCATTTTTTTATTTCATTATTAGCAGCTAGAATCAAAATCGTAGTAATCAAGCTGTCCCAAGAGTTACATTTGAAAAGGTTTTTTCCGTGACCAATTTCAGAGAGGAACAGTTCAGTTTTTTGGTCAAATAAATGTCATTTATTATAAGTATATTAAAAAAACAACTTGAGATTTGTACTGTAAGATATGAGTATTATTTTCGGCTTTTTTACCACTTTGAAAAGAGATCAAGTCTTGGATTATTGAGCTTTACTAATATGGAAAATTAAGAAAAGGACTTTCAAAATCATTTTAATATGTTTAACAGCTAATGAAGATATAATACTAGACGTCTTGTTTGGGAATACATGTTACGTGTTATCTGAGTTAAAATGATTAAACTGTTGCCAGTTTAGCAAAATAAAATTAAAATGCAGTGTTAAATGGTATGCATTTTTTCCATGTATCTCTCACCACAGAGATGAAAAGATACCACAAAATAGTAAACTAAATCAATGTTTCTGGCTCAGAGACCCAAAATCATGTCGAAACAAATACAAAGACAACTTTTTGAACACCCATGATAGCTATCTCATCACTTTTTGTGTGACTTGTGTGAAACGTACTTGCTTGGGCCTTTGTTCTGTGTCTCTGATATAGAGTGACTTGTGTGAAACGTACTTGCTTGGGCCTTTGTTCTGTGTCTCTGATATAGAGTGACTTGTGTGAAACGTACTTGCTTGGGCCTTTGTTTTGTGTCTCTGATATAGAAACTCCTGCTACTTCTGTTTCAAAAAGTTCGAAAAATTGATTGATTGCTTTATTATTTGCTAAAGTTTATACAACATTTTATTGGTCAGTTATTTCTTAAGTCTAGACAAAATTATATTAAACAATAGAATATACAATAAGAGATGGATTTTTACAAAACGCCAATGAAGTGTGTTGGATTTAATCTGACAAATATAATTTTTGAAAAAGATTTGAATCTGTAAATTCATCTTCGAGATATAATGGAAGAGAACCTAAATAATAAGTGATATATTTAAAATATTAATTATTACTTGTCTAGTAAGCATGGTTCTATTTGGTTGTTTTCTGAAAAAGATGATGAAAGAATAAGTGGCTGGACAACAGACTCAATGTAGTTCATCAACAACATGCTTGATGTTCTTTTTGACAATTCTATTTCTAAAGTTTAAACAAATTTTATTTCTAAGATTTAGTCAAAATTGTATGTCTGACTCATCATCACCATACTTGCTTGATAATTGTTTTCATAACTACTAACTCTCACTGGGAAAATATGTTAACATAATGTAAATAATACAAACTCAAGTATTGAATCGTGCATATCGTATTTTACACCTCGCAGATAAGATCGTATCTGATCCAAGTAATTTTTATACATTACGCTTGCTGTTTTGCAAGCCTTTTTGTTTGAAGTAGAGGTTCAATTTTTTTACACGCTGTTGCAAGAGAAACACCCACACCGGATATTATCAACATAAACGGGGTTAATGATGAAATCATACCAGAGCCGGTCATTAGCAGTGGTAAATATTATATTACCCAAGCTAATCTGCTATAGTATTTGTAACATTGTTTTATACAGTAAAGGTTTCTGTGATAAAACTTGTAATTAGTGCGTCAACATCTGATGTTTGAATCTCTCCTGAAACATGACTGAAATTGATGATCTTTTATCATTATACAATATTCTTTTACAATGTTTACACCACAGTAAAAGTTCTAGTACCAACAGTTAAATCAAGAAATTTACAAAACCTATCAATAGCAGGATCGGTCAGAAAATCTTTTTTTATCAGTTAATACTTTATTTTTCTTTAACCATCTCTAGGAATTAAACACGCTTCCTACTTAACGCTCATAAAACTTGTTTCATTTATCTAACCGTTGTGTTTGCTTTCTTGTCTATATATAAACCCGAGTACCAAGCTGATTTGATCCAACGTAAAATGTTTGAGACAAAGATATTGTCTGATAATTGCGTATATGACTATGAAAGTTTGCAGTATTACTCGCCGGAGCTATAGCTGCTTCAAAAATTAAATATGCAGGGCAATAGCTGCTTACAAAATTGTGTTGAGCAATCGCTCAGACACTTTAACTATAGAAAACATATATAATAGCACTTCAACATCTTTTGATGCTGCAAAACCATAAAAGGAAACATCTCTTCTGACTGGTTTGAAGGCATTAGAGCCGTACCTTTTGTGTTTCGCCAAGACAATACCATAAGGTATACATTCATATGATTTCATATGAAACACGTGAGAGAAAATCTCAATAACATTATCGAACAACATTGAGCTGTCAAAAAAAAAACTTCTGCATCAATATGCCTGAAACGGCTAGGCATAAACTAGAATTCTCCTTACGATAGGCAAATACGGTACGATCTGTTATATGTGTTGGCAGCGAAACATGTATACGGTGGTTTGAGGTGTCAAGACGAGCAGATTTGATGTTTAATATAAATGCAAAGTGCATGGAATGAAACTTAAAGGTCAATTAACACTCTCTGTAGTAGAAATCTTAGCAACTTGGACGTATGTTATGGCAGTAGGTATAACAATGTTTTTTACTCAATGAAAAATTAGGTAGAGCATAATTTAGATTAGTTTTTGTTAATCATTTAAAATTCACGCACTAACTCTTAATTTGTATTTAAAAAATCAAAATAAGATATAGTAAAACATACCTTTGTAAGTATTACCACAATCCAGAAATATTTTTCATATGAACTAATAGTAAACAATACACCTATTGTCTCTAAAACCGAAAGAGTTTAAAATGTTGAAGTCACTTTTACTGGGAGACTGTCAATGCTGTGTCTTTGATCTGAGAGCGTATTTGTCGCTGTTTAACCCATATACATGCATTGTTTATAGCACGGATAGATGTTATTCAGCCTTGGTTGTAGTTATATCAACTTCGGGTCTAGACTAAATACTGTATGCATTCGAAATGTAGTTTCGTGTGTTACTGCGAAAAGAATTCCCATAGGCAATTTATGCATTTTATGTTGCAATCCTCTCATAGTTGTAATCATATTCATTCCCGCTGTGATGTTTCTGGTTGTTGTAGCTTCTAACATGAGTGAGGTTGTTCGAATCTGGGTTTTCTCTTTGAAAGTTGGTGGCGCGATCGCTTCTGGAGTTGATGTAACATAGCCGGGCGGAGTAGAGTCTAATGATGTTAAGAGTTTTGGCGCTAGTCTGTTCCATAAGTGATAATGATGAAACGTGACACCTTTATTCATGATATTCGTCCGTCATTCTTTTGTTTAATCTCTATCTTTTGTCATGTAAGAAATTTTCGCCCTCTTAAAGATATAATGTAATCTAATAGTAAAGTAGATACAACTACATCTTTTTTTGGGAAAACACTGACAACGAGAGATAGCGGAGATCGCTGTAAAATATAAACAGACACTCTCTTCATCTGGAACTGACAAGTTAAAGATTCACATAGGGCTCGGTCTTATATATATATATATATATATATATATATATATATATATATATATATATATATATATATATATATATATATATATATATATATATATATATATATATATATATATATATATATATATATATATATATATATATATCCCGAGACTTCGTGTACCATTTGCAAATCTCGTGCGTCCTTGTCCAAAACCAGAGCTGTCTATGTTAAATGGTTGTCTCTTCAGCGAATGGCCTTTAAAGTCGTATGTTGCTTACAACCTTGAAATTTTGTTGCAAGTAAGGCCATTCTTACCATGAATATTTAAACCAGACAGTTTACGAATTTGGTAAATAAATTTGTGATAGTTGTAAGGAAAGCGAGTTTTAAAGGTAAATCGTTTATTGTTCCATTCGCGTTATGAACTTTAGAACTGTGGCTATTTTATTATCCTATTTATCAAATTTGTGACTGCGGGCGATCTAATGAAAATATACAAGAATGTGACGGACAGGTCAATTTGATACATGATAGTTGAATTTTCTCTCAATAACTAGTAGATTCAACATAGACTAACACACTTAGCTGTTATTTTATTCTTCCAAAATTGATATCTTAATACATACATACATACATACATACATACATACATACATACATACATACATACATACATACATACATACATACATACATACATACATACATACATACATACATACATACATACATACATGTCATTTATTTATAAATAAAATAATGAGGTCATATAAATTGTGTCGGTAGTGAAGGAATAATGACCTCTTCATATGGTTTCCTTTATTTTCTTTTTTAAGACCTTAACAAAAGACCAATTTGACACTAATGTTTACATCCTTATCCTATGTACATATTCCATGAGGGCCCTACATCATTAAAATATTTTGAATAATATATATTTTTAAAATTCAATCATAAGTTTTAGCCATGTACCCTTAGAATATCAATGGTAGTTATTTGTAGTTTAAAACCTGATTCTAAAACAAATTGATCTGATTTCTTACTGGGACAAAATAGTCAGCAAAATCTTATATAGAAAGGCAACAAAAAACACATTAGACGATGTTTATTTGCGTCTGACCAGGGCCGTACAAAGGGATCACAGACCATGGGGTAAGAAACACTCAAGTCTCTCCTAGTTCTTGTTCAATCAAAATTTCTCTTTTTTTATTAAATTAAAAGGTGTTGTTTGGCTTGAGCCTCATTACTGTCCTGGGCCCCGGGATATATAGTTTAAAAAGGGACAAGAAACGATAGAACGATGTAGAAAATCTGGTCATCGTGCACCTATTAGTTATAAAGGTGCCAATAACATTTGTTTGTGCTTGGATATTGCAAACTGTTGTGCCATGAACAGAGAGAAAGGTAGTGAGATGAAAAAAAACACAACGGCTTCAGTTTTTAATCTTTCCAAAGATTTTTGAAACAAGCATGTAAATTAACCTATCCTGACTACATTCTCCAAACATTATATTTGAAACATTGTAGTTAGAACATAGGTTTGTAATTTTTTCAGATTACACTTGATTTACGTAACACGCATACATTGACATGCCCGTATCATTCTTAATCCGGTAAACTAATTCTTACGTGCACAGATATCTTGAATCTCCCATTGAAGCATATACATCGTATTATGATATTCAGCAGCATTGTCTGTAGTGGAGGATATATATCAATGGAAGATATCCAGCAGTAGTGTCCGTAGTGGATTATATACATCATATGATATCCAGCATCAGTGTCTGTAGTGGAGGAAATACATCATAAGATGATATTCAGTTGCAGTGTGGTAGTTGGAAGTGAAGGATACATCATAAGCTGATATCCAGTGTAGTGTCGGTAGTTGGAAGTGAAGGATACATCATAAGCTGATATCCAGTGTAGTGTCGGTAGTTGGAAATGAAGGATACATCATAAGCTGATATCCAGTGTAGTGTCGGTAGTTGGAAGTGAAGGATACATCATAAGCTGATATCCAGTGTAGTGTCGGTAGTTGGAAATGAAGGATACATCATAAGCTGATATCCAGTGTAGTGTCGGTAGTTGGAAGTGAAGGATACATCATAAGCTGATATCCAGTGTAGTGTCAGTAGTTGGAAATTAAGGGTACATCATAGGATGATATCCAGCTGAAGTATTGGTGGTTGGAAATGAAGGGTACATCATAGGATGATATCCAGTGCAGTGTCGGTAGTGAAGGATATACATCATAGGATATTCAGTGTCGTGTCGGTGGTTGGAAATGAAGGGTACATCATAGGATGATATCCAGTGCAGTGTCGGTAGTGAAGTATATACATCATAGGATATTCAGTGTAGTGTTGGTAGTTGGAAGTGAAGGATACATCATAAGCTGATATCCAGTCGTGAAGGATATACATCATATTATGATATCCAACACTAGTGTCGGTAGTAAAGGAAGTGTCGGTGGTTGGAAATGAAGGGTACATCATAGGATGATATCCAGCTGAAGTGTCGGTAGTTGGAAAATGAAGGGTACATCCTATGATGATATCCAGCTGAAGTGTCGGTAGTTGGAAATGAAGGGTACATCCTATGATGATATCCAGCTGAAGTGTCGGTAGTTGGAAATGAAGGGTACATCATATGATGATATCCAGCTGAAGTGTCGGTAGTTGGAAATGAAGGGTACATCCTATGATGATATCCAGCTGAAGTGTCGGTAGTTGGAAATGAAGGGTACATCCTATGATGATATCCAGCTGAAGTGTCGGTAGTTGGAAATGAAGGGTACATCCTATGATGATATCCAGCTGAAGCGTCGGTAGTCGGTAGTGGATGACATACATAATACGATGATAGCTATCCAAAAAGTAGTCTCGATAGAATCTGCATTAACTGTGTAACGTCTAAAATAATTGACTCTGCACTTTCTTTGCCAAGGCTCTTTTTCCTGACAATTTGTGAAACTCATATTATATACTTGAAAACGTGTTCTTATATACTAGCCCACATTTACGTATAAAGTAATATTTAGATAGTATATTTATTATTGGACTAGGGTTATTCTTTACCAAACTTCCGTGCTTAAAAACGAATAAATGCCAGCTTCTGCCGCACCACAAGGTCATAATCAACTCCTGAGATCAAATTGGGAATTGCTCAGCGTTTAAACTTGGAAAGCAGAGTAAAATTTGGCATTTGCCCCAAACATAGTTTAACACAAAATATTGCTGAAAATGAAAAGTCCAAAATCAAGGATCATTGGAAAATATAACATTATCTTGAAAAGGGTGCAGAGGAATTAAAATCTTAGCTTCGAAGAATTCTATGAAGTTTTAAAAACAAGGATACGGACAGCAAAATTCAAAATAAATTCGAAGACAACATAAACATCTGTATAGATGTTAACGATGAAATACTTAATTCTGCAATGACTGAATCAGAATTTATCATTCTAGCAGAGGTCTACTACAAAATGTCATCGGATGACAATGTAGTAAACGAATATATAAAATGCACCCCTGGCTTGCTTATGCCCTTTAATTATCTGTCTTTGCTATAATATTTGACACTGGAAATGCTACTATCAGCCGCCTCACTTGACGCTCAGCATTAAGAAGTTAGTGTTAGGACTGGTCGGCCTGGTGTGAGGACAATGTGACTGGGTTGGACATCGTGCTTCATGTCTGCAGATTGATGCCCCAGTGCTAGACATCACTATAAACTGCCACATCGCAGACATCGTAGCGATATGACTGAAAAATTGCTAAAACTACGCTAAAAATCATAATCACATCACACGTGTATATCACGATTCCCCCAGAATTGTCATATTTTTATTCCTCTATTTCAAAATGGCAGAAATATATCCTTTTATTTTTATATTTGCCTAAAACTAATATACTTGCGTGTGGAAAAGTTCATTGTAAAGAATTTCATTCTTTCTTTGCACCATATGATTGCAAACTATCAGATTGGAAAAACACAAGTAACTTGCATCATTGCAAGTCCCACAGCCAAATGTACATCGTACGGAATTTCTAATAACTACAGTCCATCACATATAATAAGTAGGATTTATTTGTATGTATAGAGAAACCAAATCCTCCATTCCAGAGTAACTGGAAAAGTTGTCGGAATGCGCATTAATTCACAATATGACGCTAATTTTTTATTTATAATTTGAACAAAGATATTTTTAAAACATATTGATAAGTCGCTGGGCGGTATTATTTGCGCACGAATACCGTTACAGTTGTTTAACTACGTTTGTGTATTTACGTCAGAAACTATCAGAAATTCAGTTCCTTTGTTTCTTGCAACTTTAATTGCCAAGGTTCCGATACAATAGCTCAACCTACATCATGGTGTATCGAGCAGATTTTTCTATGAACTTCACTGGATGCGGCAGCAAGCCACCGCAGCCAATCAAATTTAAATTGTTCAAAGGAGCACGCAGTTTGAATGGACTGTTAAATAAGCAATGTTCCACTGCCGGTCCGTGTTTGAACAAATACCTTTCACTCCGATATACTTATAATGGCTTCCCTCGGGTACGAATTCATACTTTCGATGTTAACGTACAAAATATATTTTTTAAAGTCAATTTCCTCCACAATTTCCGTTTAATGTTCAAAGTACCGCTGTTACACGCTATTGGTTAATTGGCATTGCATACTAAGGTATGTAACTCGTAAAATCTAATAGATGTCTCCCTGGACAAGGCACTATCATATCTATTTGATCCGCCAATGTGCAGATAGGGTTAACATATTGGAACCTTGGGTTGCGAAAACGTCTTTCTAATAGTGTTCGTTTAAATTTATTCAGCCTTAGGTACAAAAGCGAAATGAGTATATAATGAAAAGAATGCTACATTTGTAAAGAAAAATATTTTCTTCTGAGTTATACTGCATTCCTAACGTAGTGCATTATAGCTCAGAAAAAAAGCTTAGTTCACATTTACCATACAGATGCAGTAACATATAAACATATATAGGATATTTTTCTTTCCTGCGTTAATACAGGATAAATGTCATCGTGTTGAACAAAAAGTTGTATTGTAACGACTAAGTTGAAAGTTTAAATATATCGTATTATGTATACCTCAAGATGAAATGCATTCGGTATTTATGCTGGAAAATAAGATTTTCTTTTTATTACATTTCAAACTTCCCCATGAATCGATGATTGATTTGAAAATAAAAGAAAACTATTTCACCATTAAAAACATTTAAGTACATAATAAATAGTTATATTTTCAACTTTTTAAAGTTCTTTTGTAGATCGCAACGTAGACAGCATCGATTTGGCAGGTATATGTTAGTCATTATTACTGTAATTTGTTAGTTATTTGTGCCTCAGAAGTTTTACAACTTATCCACTTGTTGCAATAAGTATTTTCTTTTCATCAATCATGCTTATATATTTATGTATATAATTTTTAGGATTTATAAATTATCTTATGTTGTTCCTTCTTGGCGTTTCTTAAAAAACCTTGCCCTAATTACCAGAAAATTGGAGTAAGTCCTTTGGTTACCTTGCTTTACTGCCTTTAATCATAAAACCATATGGATAGTACTATTGTTTTATTATAAATGCAGATATTTGTTCTCCTTGTTGGTGCTTTACGTACACCAAGAAAGAAAATATAACAACTATTCTGTACTGCTTCTAGAGATTATAACTCCTTCACTCTTGCAAAGTTTATTCATTGTTCAGATTTAAGAAACGTGTGTTTAGAGGTTCATCAGTCAGAGAGTTAAAGAAAAACTATCATGTGATATGCCACCACGTGTATTTAAGCTGTATGATGGCACGTTAGACACTGCATTTGTTTTGGCAACACGATATCTGCAGTTGTACATCTGAATTTATAGTACCCAGTGTATTAATACGCGCTGCTTTGTCGCTCGCCAGAAAGTACTTTCCTGAGCGAATCAGGAGTATCTGTCCACTCTGGACAGAAAGTCCGAGTAGTACCCTCTACTGTTTCTTACAGTTGAAGGAGATGTCTGACTTGACTAATATAGCATTATAATTATAGCAAAATAGATGACAAAAATTATCCCACAAATTATAAGCCCATTTCTTTACTAAGCTATATAGGCAAAAAGACGGAAAGGATCATTTTCAAATATGTATATATTTATTCTAGATCAAAAAGGCGTGTACAAAAAGATATTTATTTCAGTATTTGTGAAGCACTCGATAGAGAATACGCGTGTATTATTTTGCAATATATCAAAGACATTTAATCGTGTGGGGCATAAATGCCTTATTCATGTGTGTGTGTGTATGTGTGTGTGTGTGTGTTAAAATGCTGGCCGTTCTTCTGACAGCTGTATTTTCATTATTCTCACAGTTAAAACAGAGTTCTTTTGCATATCAGAGCCTACCAAGAACGAATTTATCTTGTACTTAGACGCATTGACACAAATATATAATCAAGAGTACTCTAACAACTCACCTGTTACTGCTGCAAGAACGAGCTAAACAAAACATAACAATTTAATTTTATTTTTCGCTTAATTATTTTCATCATGCTTTATTTTGTACTTCCACGGTTTCGTGTTTTCTTTATATTTCATCTTTAAACTGTACTAAGTCATTATTATTATTATTATTATTATTATTATTATTATTATTATTATTATTATTATTATTATTATTATTATTATTATTATGATTATTATTATTAATCTTATTATCTGATTGATTATTTATATTAGAATATGAAGATGTCGTTTAGAATTGATCTTCCAATGCAGTCTCAGATTGAATAAAGAAATTACAACTGATTGATGTTAAAACAGTTACAGATATAACCAGAATTATCCACACAAGCTGCACTTATTATAGATATATATAATTGGCAAACTGTCAGAACGAGGAAAATCGCACAAACTCGATATCTTTCCTTAAATTATTTAAACTGACTCACCAAATTATTTAAAAAGCGGTTCCTCTTTTGATGGAATTAACAACAACATATAATTCACGCAATCGACAAACCTTCTATAGATTAGATGCTTTAGTTGGGAAAAAGGTTTCTAAAATCGCTAAGTTTTCTATTCTTCTATGGGTTACACTACCTGTCTATGTAAAAACGGAAAGCAATTTCCTAACCTTTAAAAAGTATCTTACCTCACAAAGCAATAGCGTTCCATCATCTTGGTGATCGCAACTAATGTGTAATTCGTACATGGATCAGAAATCAATACAGAACTCTAATGTAACATCTCTATGACAATCAATGGATAGATAACCCTTTTACGACCATGGAGTAGAAACAGAAAATACATGCCATTATATTTTCATTTGTACTCGATAAGTTTAAAGGCAAAATCCAATACTTTGTCTTAACCAAATATCTGTTACCGTCTCAATAAGCCCCTACTTGGCTCACAAACTTCTAGTATCTTTCAACTTTTTTCAAATCTACATTTAGAATACAAGGCTTTTAATGTTTACCCCCATTTATTTCTTAATATAAAGAGAATACTCTTTTAGGAAATGCAATGACCAAACAATGTTTTATATAGATGCATTACATATTAAATTCCGTTATTTCTTAAGTTTGGCAATGTCATTGATTACTTACTAGAATATTTTCTTTTTCCGAATATTATTTTTATTTCTTCTTTTTTTCCTTATGCCTCTTTTCACACCTGATTATTTCGTATTATTAATTTTTTTATGGGGAAGGGTTTATTGAATGTTGTGAGAGCTTGCAGCTCTCTTAATTTAGCAAATAAAATACGATTAAATAATTTTTAAAACTTAAAACAAAAACGTAATGAAATTATTTTTCCAGCAGAGCACTCCTAATATATTCACCAAGTATGTCCTGCAATGTCAAATTAAATTTTTGACCCCATGTAGTCCATTATATGTTAACATACGGATGTAATGTTGATATCCCCATTGACCACCTATAGTTCCACATTATTATATATGCTTTATTATCGTAAGGATAAGGTAATCGCAACGTTGCCGATAAGACGTAATCAGATTGTTCATACATCCTGAATCCATACCATGCTGTTCTAAGAATCTCTCATTAGTTTGACCATTTATTTTAAGGACGCAGGAAGGACTCGAAGATCGCTAGTAACTTTAGTTTGGAAAACGCGCCGCTGACCTGCTAAGAAATACACAATCCGAACAAATTTTTCAGAAAGAGGCGACTATTTCTTATATTTAGAAACTAATTAGAACGCTTATGAAAAATCTATATTGGAATAGAGTCAACAGAATAAGCAAGCGGCCTCCTGACTAAATTGGATGGTCCCGTTTTATAAAAGAGCAACGTTTGTATAATTTGAAGCGTGTGACGTTTATTAATTTAACGATATACAAGTAAATTGAAAATTTAAAATTGATATTTTTGGGACACTGGAAAGAAACCAGTCATATATGTTTTATGACGTATTTTCATGAATTTATTGAATTCAACTGAAAAATTATCGTAGAAGGCGAATAACATATTCCAACTTCCTTCTTTGTTTAGATGATAGGAATCGATTTATCATGCTACGTGTAAATTGCATATGGACGTCCTTATTATGTTGGAAGAATATGTGTTTTCGATGATTTTTCCATAGGTCACATAACAGCATATTAATTAAATATATGAGCGTTAGAGGAATTAAACAATTAACAATATACCTTCATTGCCTCAAGAAATAATATTTGCATGTTTAAATAAAGCATCCATCCCGCAAGACTTTCCCCACTTCCTATTTATTTAATTTGAAGGTTACGTTTCAATTATAGCTTCATCGACATTTTTTGTTGCTATATTTGGAAAAAAATCAAAATACAAGAGTTAGCTTAAATAATAAAATGAAGTAAAATTACAACGATTATTAGACCAGTATCTTTTTCATTTAAAGCAACCAAATAGCACTGTCAGACGAGAATGTTATTTAAATGTGAAACTGTGGATGAAGCCTATTAGATGAATGCCGTTAGTCAGATTTCAGCCTCGTTGATCGGTTTGACCGATTCCCACTGGGTTATTAACGGCTGGTGACTGTCAATAGCTATTCAGATCTAATGGAGATTACAAAATTGTATACAAGACGACAATGAAGAAATGAATCCGGCAGCCATGTTTAACGGGTTGTTTGAAATATAACAGTATTCTTAATGAAACTATTTGGGGCTGCAACTTGTAAGAAGGTGCAAATTTTGAAACATTTCGCAAAGGGATAATCTCATCACTGAGATTTATGATTTGCTGCTAAACGTTGAGAAATGTCTTCCATTTTTGTTTGAGATCCTTAATGATTTGGTGCACAGGGCCCATTCTTCTGGGTAGTGCACTAAGATGTTTTAATCAGATTCTCATGGTATAGACAGTGTCGGGTATAGACGTAGACATTGTCATGGTATAGACGTAGAAAGTGTCATGGTATAGATGTAGATAGTGTCTTGGTATGGAAGTAGATAGTGTCCTGGTATGGATGTACACAGGGTGATGGTATAGAATTTGAGAGTGTCATGTTATAGCTGTAGACAGTGCCATGGTATGGATGTAGACAGCGTCATGGTATAGATGTAGATAGTGTATTGATATGGATGCAGACAGTGTCATGGTATAGATATATACAGTGCCATGTTATAGCTGTTGACAGTGTCATGGTATGAATGTAGACAGTGTTCGGCTGTAGACAATGTCATGGTATAGACGTAGACAGTGTCATGTTATGAATGTAGACATTGTTATGGACAGGATGTAGGCAGTGTCATGGTATACATGTAGACAGGCTCATGGAATGGATGCAGACAGTGTCATGGTATAGACGTAAATAGTGTCATGGTATAGAAGTACACAGTGCCATTGTATAGATGTTGATAGGGACATAGTCTATATGTAGACAGTGACATGGTATGGATGTAGACAGTGGCATGGTGTGGATATAGACAGTGTCATGGTATATATATATATATATATATATATATATATATATATATATATATATATATATATATATATATATATATATATATATATATATATATATAGATAGATAGATAGATAGATAGATAGATAGTATCAGGGTATAGATGTAGACAGTGTCATAGTATGAATATAGACAGTGTCATGATATGGATGTAGGCAGTGTCATGGTAGAGACGAAGACAGTGTCATGGTATGGATGTAGACAGTATCATGGTATGGATGCAGACAGTGTCATGGTATGGATGTAGACAGTGACATGGTATGGATGTAGACAGTGACATGCTATGGATGTAGACAGTATCATAGTAGTGATGTAGATATTGTCATGTTATAGATGCATACAGTGGCAATGGTTATAGATGTAGAAAATGTCTTGGCATGATTGTAGACAGTGTCATAATATGGACGTAGACATTGACATGGTAAGGATAGTGATAGTGTCATGGTATATATATATATATATATATATATATATATATATATATATATATATATATATATATATATATATATATATATATATATATATATATATATATAGTGTAATGGTATAGATCCAGACAGTGTCATGGTATATGGTATAGATGTAGACAGTGTCATGTTATTGATGTAGACAGTTTCATGGTATGGATGTATACAGTGTCATGGTATGGATATATACAGTGTCAGGATAAGAATGTAGACAATGTCATGGTATGGATGTAGACAGTGTCATGGTATGGATGTAGATAGTGTCATGGTAGAGATGTATATAGTATAATTGTAGAGGAGTAGATAGTGTCATGGTATAGATGCAGACAATGGCATGGTTATAGATGTAGGAAGTATCATGGCATGAATGTAGAAAGTGGCATGGTGTGGACATAGACAGTGACATGGTATGGATGTAGACAGTGTCTTGCTATGGATGTAGACAGTGCCGTAGAATTGATTTAGACAGTACAATGGTAAGTATGTAGACAGAGCCATTGTATAGATTATGATAGTGCAATGGTATTGATGTAGACAGTGCCATGGTTTTGAAGTAGACTGTGCCATAGTGTATATGTAACCATGGTGCCATGGTGAAGCTGTATGCAGTGCCATAGTATAAATGTATACCTAGACAGCGCCATGGTATAAATATAGACATAGACAATGCCAATGTATATATGTAGACATAGGCAGTGCCATGGTATAGATGCAGACCAAGGCATTGCCATGGTATAGATGCAAACATAAACAGTATCATGGTATAAATATAGACATAGACATTGCCATGGTATAGATGTAGATATAGTCCGTGCCATGGTATAGATGTAGACATAAACAGTATCATGGTATAAATGTAGACATAGACAGTGCCATGGTATAGATATAGACATAGGCAGTGCCATGGCATAGATGTAGACGCAGACAGCGCTATGGTAAAAATAGATACATAGACTTTTCCAATGTATAGATGTAGACATAAACAGTTTCATGGTATAGATGTAGACATAGACAGCGCCATGGTATATATATATATATATATATATATATATATATATATATATATATATATATATATATATATATATATATATATATATATATATATATATATATATAGATAGATAGATAGATAGATAGATAGATAGATAGATAGATAGATAGATAGATAGATAGATAGATAGATAGATAGATAGATAGATAGATAGATAGATAGTGCCATGGTATATATGTAGACATAGGCAGTGCCATTGTATAGATGTAGACATAAACAGTGTCATAGTATAAATGCAGACATAGCGAGTGCCATGATATAGATGTAGACATTGACAGTGCCATGATATAGATGTAGACATAAACAGTGTCATGATATAAATGTAGAAATAGACACTGCGATGGTATAGATGTAGACATAGCCAGTGTCATGGTATAGATGTAGACATTGACAGTGCCATGATATAGATGTAGACATAAACAGTGTCATGATATAAATGTAGAAATAGACACTGCGATGGTATAGATGTAGACATAGCCAGTGCCATGGTATAGATGTAGACATTGACAGTGCCATGATATAGCTGTAGATATAAACAGTGTCATGATATAAATGTAGACATAGACACTGCGATGGTATAGATGTAGACGTAGGCAGTGCCATGGTTTAGATGTAGACATACGCAGTGCCATGGTATAGTTGTAGACATAAATAGTGCAATGGTATTGACGTATACATAGGCAGTGCCATGGTGTAGATGTAGACATAGATAGTGCCATGGTATAAATATAGACATAAAAAGTGTCATGGTATAAATGTAGACATAGACAGTGTCATGGTATAGATGTAGGCATAAACAGTGCCATAGCATAGATGTAGAAATAGTGCCATGGTATAGATGTAAACATAGATAGGGCCAAGACATATACCTTGTCATGGTATAAATGTAGACATAGACCGTGCTATGGTATAAATGTAAACATAGGCAGTGTAGTGGTATAGATCTTAACATAGATAGTACCAATGTATAGACGTAGACACAAATAGTGCCATGGTATAGATGTAGACATAGATAGTGCCAAGGTATATGTGTAGACATAGAGAGTGTCATGGTATAAATGTAGACATAGACAGTGCCACGGTATAGATGCGTAAATAGGCAGTGCCATGGCATATATGTAGGCATAGATAGTGCCATGGTATAAATGTAGACATAGGCAGTGCCATGTTACAGATGTAGACATAAACAGTGTCATGGTATAAATATAGACATAGACAGTGCCATGGTAAAGATAGAGACATAGATAGAACCATGGTATAAATATAGACATAGACAGTGGTATGGTATAAATGTAGACATAAACAGTGCCATGGTATAGATGTAGACATAGACAGTGCCATAGCAAAGATGTTGACAAAGTGATATGGTATAGAAGTAATCATAGATAGGGCCAATGTATAGATATAGACCTAGACTTTGTTATGGTATAAATGTAGACTTAGACCGAGCCATGGTATAAATGTAGATATAGGCAGTGCCTTGGTATAGATATAGACATAGATAGTGCCAAGGTATAAATGTAGAAATAGATAGTGCCAAGGTATATATGTAGACATAGCCAGTGTCATGTTATAAATGTAGACATAGACTGTGCCATGGTATAGATGCATACATAGGCAGTGCCATGGTATATATGTAGACAGTGCCGTGGTATAGCTGTAGACATAAACAGTGCCATGGTATAAATATAGACATAGTCAGTGCCATGGTATAGATGTAGACATAGTGCCATGGTATAGATCTAGACATAGATAGTGCCATGGTATAGATGTAGACATAGTGCCATGGTATAGATCTAGACATAGATAGTGCCATGGTATAGATGTAGAGGTAGATTGTGCCGTGGTGTAGATGAAGACAGCTCCATGTTTTGGATGTAGCCAGTGCTAGAAGATAAACTGTGCAATCTAAAATAATGAAATGCATACAGTGAACTCGACTCAGTAATCACTTTTGTTTGGGAGATGTGTGAATATAGGCAATTTCATTTACTGAGTGCTCATATATAAGCCATTTGCTATCATGAGAAAAGGGAGCAACTATCTATTCAGATCTCAAGAAGCTACAACTATGTGCTATTGATAAATGTTCTCTTTTTAATGAACAATATATATTGTAATTTTCAAGGCGGGAATCACATACGATTGACCAACTAGGACGAAATAAATAGAAAACAATATATTTACACTGGCTTTATTGCTTTGTTCCAATATGCTAGACTCTCGTTTTCAGGATTTTTTATTTGAACAAATTCTCTGATTAAAATCTGTACTTGTGTTTCTTGTCGAGTCGACTAATTCAGCCCGCAATTTCAATGGACAAAACAGCATATCGCATATATTGTTGCATGATGTATGAGAAACACTATTGTAACAAAGTTGCAAATTGCAATAATTATTACAAAATCTGTGACCGCTTCGGTGGCCTAGTGGTTAGAGCGTCCACCTCGGATGCGAGAGGTCGTGAGTTCCATCCCCGGCCAAGTCATATCAAAGACTTTAAAAATGGTACTAACAGCTGCCTCACTTGGCGCTCAACATTAAGAAGTTAAGGTTACGACTGATTAGCCTGGTGTCAGGATAATGTGAATGGGTGGGACACCATGCCACATATCAGCGGCATGATGGCCCAGTGCTAGACATTATTATAAACTGTCACACTGCAGACATCGTAGCGATATGATTAAAAAATTGTTAAAGCTATGTCAAAAATATAAATCACACACACACACACACACACACACACACACACACACACACAATGTGTTGCTATTGCACACAATTTCAATAAATTTTGTAAGAAAGTCTACTTTTATACAACAGGTACTGCAATTGCACTGAATTTAAACCTCTGCTAAAATTATAAATTTATTTCATTAAAATTTAACCAGATTACTTTGTTAAAAAAGTGTCAGATTAGCATCTATACATATTTTGTGAGAAATAACATTAAAACGTCATGGAATGATTGCTCAATGCAAATTCGATTGCTATCACGCACAAAATGGAAAGGTATTGTGATGAATAGGGTTGTCTTTGCACGCAATTTCAGCCATATTTCAATTACAAATTCCAAGGAAAATTCAATAAAAAATTCAGTGTCAACGGCCCTTAAGACTGACTGGAAGAGAACATTGCGGCATCAATATCGTTTTAAACTGGTATATAAAGAGGCGTTGTGGTCGTGTGTAATTACAGATTTTTATCGTGGTAAAACATTTAGGGCAATGTAAATTTCATAATCATATCGATATAGACGTCAAAGTCAACGCGATTCACAATTTTGTGAAAGATGAAACTATAAGTTAATCATAATTTCAAAATAAGTTGATGATCAATTACGACGTATATTTTTAATAATACCTATTTATTATAAGAAGTGTTGCAATTTTATGCAGAAAGGTATTTTGATGCAAAAACGTCGTTCTCTCATTGAAAATGAATGCAACTTTTTTCTTCAGGACTGGCAGAATAAATGTAAAATAGATTACATTTCATCTTTATACTTTCCAGAGCAAAAGACTAAGATTGAAATACAAAGGTATTAAAAGAAAATCCTGGAAAACATCACTAGAAACAGGAACAAAACATTGACACAATATTTACTGATAACGTTGACCTTTTTCCTTTAAAATTTAAATTATCTGATTGATATTTTCGTGTAGCGAATGAATCTGTATACATGCTTAAGTTTATATGTACGTCAGTACTATACTGGCTATATGATATCAGTTGAAAGTTGAGTTGTAAAAATGTAGCGACACATACGTGGCTTGAAATACTCTAATAAATTATACCCTTCCAAATAAAAATATACATTTTACCGCTCTAATAAGTTATATCCTTCCAAATAAAAATAAATATTTTACTGCTCTAATAAGTTATACCCTTCCAAATAAAATAAACATTTTACTGCTCTCACTCTAAAGATAAAGTGTAAAGGCATTAAAATTATATAACAGTTATATGAAAGATAACGAGAAGACAATATAAAATCCTTAAAACATGCAGTCAGAATATTTATATGATCTTTACATTTTTACATTTTCACTAAAAAAAAGTCTATAATATTATCTCGTTTTATCATCATAGCTTCTTAACTCAGTTTAGATCAATAGAACTTTAGTCTCACAGTTGGAAGTCGACAAGCTAAACAAGAATTTGTTACATTGCCATAGGACACTGGCAAGGTTTGCAGTCATATCAAGGTTCAACGTTCCAGAGCCTAAAATTTGGAGATAACAGACTGGTTTTAGTATCTTCCGATTATTAATCATTTTGAACCAGGGGCACTGATCTGCAATCATATATCGTATCATGTTAGACATTTACTAAACATTTGGCAGAAAATATTATTAAAAACGTGCTGATAGATCACCTACTCAAAAATATTTTCAGAAATATTATTAAATTATTTAACGAAAAATGTTAAAGGTACTAAAGCAGCTTTATGTAACACTGTATATTGTCATTATCTAATAACATTGTCGGATGGAATCCTTGCTTGTTATTGAAGTATTGAGAGTGAAGAAATTCATTTACGAAACTTTAGTGGAAGAGGGCTATTAAACTACAGTATCTTTACCTACAGCAAAAATAATATGGCTCCGTAATAATATTATTTCCAAACATTTAGGAAGAAATTGAAAATACTAGTGAAGCAATGAACTTTAAGATAGCAGTTCTAAGCGTTTATATATATGATAACTGAAAGGAGAAGTTGCTATGTACAGGAAACTTTTATGTGAATGATTATCAACGAATACAGCAGATGATATCGTGGAATACGTTGAAACACACGACAAGGTAGTTACTTAAAGAAATGAAAGAAATTAAGTTTCACGAGATCATTGCAGCCAAGATATATTTACCATCGACAAGCAAATAAATAGACTTTTGTATATTCTCTCAAATGTTTTAAAACCGATCTCACAAGAGAAAAGTAGTTCGAAATTAACGCAAATTTACCTGATAGAAGAAATAAAGACACAAACTATACCAAGAGTAAACCATGCGCACTCGTTCACATTTACGGTAACGTTTGTTTCTATTACAATGACAACGCATTAGCATAAACTACTTATGTAGCTTTGTAATTTACCTGTACTTAATTAATGCATATGACAAACTTCAATGCAAAATGAATCCACCTGACGGGAAAAATGCAATTTAATTCAAAGCGCAACTATTTAGATTTTGCTTTGACTCAAATTTTCATGCAACATTTGGTTAATGCCATTTTAAATGAACAATTTATTACACTTTGGTCAATATGAATCCATCACGTTCGAATACGTGATGTAAAAAGTAAATATGAGAAGATAAAATATATAGAAACTTTAAGGTTTGGGTTGGTTTTATGGAGTTAACATAGGCTACACATGGTAACCAGTACATATTGTGCAATGTTAACCGATTACTCCTAACTATTAGGACCCAAGTTTGACGGCGCATTATGCAGATATTGGTCTCTTATATTTGTAACTGGATATGACTTGTACGTTAGTACATCGGCGATAGCTTAGATCATTTCAGTGCGAGAATGCATTTCAAAAGAACAGTATTAATATTAGAATTCAATTTAAAACGTGCTAGAAGCTGATAAGCTACTGAAAGCAGAGCAGGCACAGCCCCAATGGTTTTACGATTAAATAATGATTGGATTGCAAGCGATCATAAAGTGTTCTAACAGCAAATACCTTCCTATTGCTCGCAAAGGTGCCTTCCCATCTTCCCACCCACTGATCATCCTACCACACCCCATGACATTGTTACTGTATTTGGCAGATACTTACATGCGAACCTTTGAATCTCTTCGTACTACTATTTCCACTTCGTCGCAAGGCCCTGCCAAAAAGTTTAGACACAAACATTGTCGAACTCAATTGTTATCCGAAGTTGGTCTTTTTAGCCAATTTATTTTAAAACATCGATCCTATTGTATCCTAATATGACTGCTATTTTATCCGAATGCTTGCTTTCGTCAGTCCTTTGCAGACGACAAATGGCTAGTGCCAGAAATCAATTGCTCAGCACTGCATGGATAGTGATCTATGTCGCCCGAGGAATTTACTTATATAGTCGAGGCAAACAACAGTACAACTTAATTATAACCGCTGATGACTTGTTACGTCGCAGTCCGGATCGAACACCACCATATGCATACACAACACACACCGTTCAGTATTTGTTTTCATAGACCTATGGAAAAAAAAAACAATGACCTTGTAACAAATTCTTCTGTGTTTTTGTGTGTGAGTTGGTATGTGCGGGCGTCATATTACATATGTCGTCGATAACTGCATGAGAAGAATACTTCAAACCCTTGGGTATTATTGCAACTGCTTGTTGGTTAATTAATAGCCATTTGTAAACGTTTGATGTATTTTCTTGAAGTGAGACTAAGAATGCATAAGGGGGTTGGGCAGAGAACTGAAGAAACCCCAAACATTGGGATCTTAATGAATTCAAATGTTTGTGTACAATGCAAGGAGAACAACATATTTTGTTTAGATAAGTAACATAATCCATCGTACAAACTGTCAAAGAATAAGCCTCCTCCACGAAACACAAATTTGTCATTAACAAACACTCTTTTATAATCTCCACAGACAACGAGAGGAAACAATGCTTAATGAGCAAGACTTCCATCTGGGGAGGTAACTCTTTCTCTCAGCTAGATGTATTGTTTAAGTTAGGTTTGACTGTGATAGCCGAGGATATGTAGATTAGGGATTAGAGAGGTTGGGAAGACAATTAATGCATCCTTTCTATCGAAGTATTTAAATCATCTTATTTGTCTTCTGTCTAGGTACTTGTTGTAGCCACATTTTAAAAGATTAAAAATAGCCATTCTAGGATAACTATAAGTATTTTTACACCAGAGTTTTTGCTGTCCAGTGTTTGTGAATAAATAATATCAGTGTATACAAAGCTTTTAATAATTTTGATGCATTTTGCTGATTTGAAACTGAGCCTATTTTTGAGCATGAAAATTTTGAGGACATAAATAAACATAATCATATTTCTAAAAACTGTTGCAATTTGTTAACACCTGTTCTAGTTGCTCAGATTTCTAAAATCCACGAAATAAATACAAAATCCTAATGAAATTTACCGATTATACAATTTTAAAAGCGTGGATGATATATCAGCATGATATTGACTGCTAATTTAAAAAATAGTTGGTAACAAGGTTTTAGCCACAAATGGGATTTGGTGGTTGTACTATCATTAAAGAATAAGACTTGTATTAAATGTTTAATCATTTATCAAGCTTGCTCTCAGCAACCAAAGTCAAACTTATTTTGGAAGCGGTTCCGTATTTGTGGCAGTGTATGTGTTCAACCAAATAATTTAGGCCTTGGATAGAAATATGCCAGTTTGACCATAAGTCCTTCATTCTTTCATTTAATCGATTTGCTTTACTAACTTTACAGTATATGTTCATACAAATTATCCTTGCCATCCCTTGAAAAGTATAATTTAACTTCCCCATAGGATACTGTTTTGACAAATATTTTAGGTTTACGCTGGAGCATTTGCACGATCGTTAACAATTTATTAATATCTTCATTAGTCCTTTGATTCAAAGTAAATGTTGGATAGTTGAAGATAGTTCCATGTTGTTGCAAGGACCTCCATATTTCTCAATCAGTGTTATTTTCAACAATAGTGTGTCAGAAGGTGGGTGTTGGTGAGCATGTTTATGACTCCATTGTATCATAGAAATGTACATACCATTATGAAGTCTATCGGCCCTGTCTTTATTCGTACCTTTTGCTGAGGCCATCATATGTCTTCACCGGCGCCTTCTAGCCTGTCTATAATGACTTTGAGTATCGCCATTTCTTTGTGTAATCGACCCAATAATGTCACATATTTATCTTCAACATATTCATGGTTTCATGAACCTTTCACATGTTCTTAAAGAATCCATTAGTTTGGCTACAGTTAGTATAAGAATCTGGCTTTGATTTACATGACACATTGGTTGCCTAATGGCTGGCATGCTAGGTTTCACCAACAGGGAAATTAGGCAACAGTCCAGTATTAGTAGTTGAACGTATTCCTGGAGTCATCTGCAGCTGCTTCAAGATATATTTTACTCCATTTGCTACATATGTGACCAGATGCTGTAAGAAAATGTGGTGTGATAATGTTATGAATCAGAAGATATGTGTACAGCAAAGTAAAGTTTCACTGATGTAAAACATCTCTCTCTCTCTCTCTCTCTCTCTCTCTCTCTCTCTCTCTCTCTCTCTCTCTCTCTCTCTCTCTCTCTCTCTCTCTCTCTCTCTCTCTCTCTCTCTCTCTCTCTCTCTCTCTCTCCAGGGAATTAAAAACATGTCAAAGACAAGACATTACTGCTAATCAAAACTTTTCATTTAGATTCTCTGTATTTGTGCCATCAGTAATCGCATTAAATCGATGGAAAGTTTGTATGGTTGCCATGCGGATCGTCGATTAGACAATCAGCATCAAGGTATCTCTGATATCTTTCAAGAATAGAAGTAAAACAACATAACTGCTTTCCATTAGTTCATAAAACAAACGTTTGAGAAGTTTTTTTATTTTTTAAATCTAGTTTTGTTGACTCTATTTAAGTCACCACCAAGCTGTTGTATCCATTGTAGAGTTTTGGAGGTTTCCCCCAAATTAAATATATCATATGAGCCGTCTATTTATTTAGAATCTCCAAAGTATGGAATTAGTTCTTCTATCTTCACTGTTAGCAGCAGTATCTTGATTTTTATATGTTTAAATAACATACATAAGCTCCTTGTGATACAATGATCTTGTTTACCTTAATGTTATGGTTATTTACATCCAGGATGATTTTTGCAGTTGTATTGTATCTAAGTCCTCGAATTAATTGAAATTATAGGTAACTTTTGTTTCGCCATTATAATATTATTCTGACTCCTTTTACGTTAAAATGTTTTATACTGTTCATGCATTAAAATTCTCACATGCTATGAGCATCAAAATAGGCAAATGTATTTCTTTATATTTTAGTTCATTATCAAAATGGAAACTTTTCTGTCAATTTGTCTATGAATTTATTCAATACTTTAAGTCTGTGGTCGAAATTTTAATGTTCTGCATATGAATCCTTGATATTTTGTTACGTGACAAGGGCTCGTACTCAGTAATAAAGAAAAGAGTGAAAGCCAACAAGCTTTGTATATTTCAACAAAACAAATTTATTTCCCTAGACAACAATGCAAAAAAATCTAAATATGACTTAGAATCTGTGAATATAATCCAAATAAAATTCTAAGAATAAAACACAAGTCTTATCACTAAATAGTCTTTAAAGAATCCAGGTTCGAGTCCATTCGACGTATGAATATGGAGAGGGTTGGAGAGCGATGATATCAAATGGAGTCCAATATATGAATAACAATAATTTCTTACTTGAATCACAATCTTTGTTTCCGAATAATTCCAGAATTATTTTCCTTGAATATTTTTCAGAACTTTTTATAAGAAAGTCAAATTGTTAAGTGTCCAGGAAAATAATGTATTGAATCCGAAAATCAGACGACGAATGAAATAATGTGGCAACAAATTTGAAATAAATACATGTTGTTCTTTCAAGGCTTTGAATGACACTGGCCAAACTAATATTATAAATGTGTATTTAAACTCAAAACATCACTTCAAATCTCGCGAGATTGGTCATGCGGTCTCTTATTACGCTATTTACGTCACGTCCGACTTAAAAAACCGACTTAAAAACCAATCATAAAATAGGCTATTTACAAACATTGATCACGCCGAGAAAGTATGTCCGAGATGCTGACCAATCATTTTAACTTCCTGTTGTATTTGTTACCAATGTAAGGCGAACTAAATGCCAACCCTCATGTATTACTATTTCGTTTTAAATAAACAAAGTTTGTGCTAAAATTATATCTCACTACCAAATATAGAATACTGAATCCGAGAAAAATATTCTTAGTAATTAAATACAATGAAATAAAAATGAAATAAAAAGAAATTTAAACCTTACACAAAAGCAATTTAATCACATATACGTAACAATTTTCTGCATTAATTTGTAATTTCACAAGAACTGAATCATGTGTACACCTACATCTTTTGTGTTCCTTTGACTGAATAACGATTATTATTGAGGGATTCAAGATGAAAACAGTTTGCAGAAAGAAGAAATTTTTTATATATATATTTAAAGTCACATTTTATATCCGGGGTTAAGAAACATATTCAAAGTTTAATAGATAAGCTGGTAGATTAAGTCTAAATAATATGAGACGCATATTATTGGTATGGTCTGTTTCTTAATTCATTTTGTCGCTTACGATGTTGAAACATCCCAAGATTATGTGCTTTATCTATTTACGTTTCCTTGTATAGCTTACTTAGATTTGGTAATTTTATTTTCTTTGTACTCGATGCTGAGAATATATTTCTCACGGCCAGTGTCTAGCTATTATGCAGAATTCATCATGATCCGTATTCTCGTGTCAATGTATTACTGGTTACTTTCGTTAAATGGCCTTTGTCAAATTTCTGAGATATTCGATTTAGTAATTTGAGGTAAGAATAATTATATGTATTAGATGGTTATATCAGGTTGCAAAGTACGCGACATGAAATAAAATTGTGTAATGGGTTACGAATACATGGTCTTTAAGTAATAGCAAAACGCAAATCGAAAACTTTTTTTTATAATTCAACAAATAATTTATTTCCCTGGAATACAAAATGAAATTTAAAAATAACTTACGATATTTTGAATAAGATTCCAAAAAAGTCCAGAAACTTCTCTCAGAAGTCTAAATAACAGAAATTCCAACTGAGTTTTCAAATAAATTCCAGTGTATAATATTTTGTTGTGAATGTAATCTGAAATTTGCTAATGTGCAAATGAAACGCATGCGCGTGCGTGTGTGTGTGTGTGTGATTTGGATTTTTAAAGCAGCTTTAACAAATTTTCAGTCATTTTTCTACGATATCTGGAGTGTGGCGATTTATAGTGATGTCAAACATTGCGGCATGATGCCGCAGACAATTAGCATCATGTCTCAGTCAGTCACATTATCCTGACGCCAGGCCGACTAGTAATAATAATAAACTCTTTTTGTTGCTTGGCGAGTGAGTCAGCTGTTAGTACGATATTTATAAGATTTTCATATGACTCTTTCAGGATTCAAACACAAGATCTCCCTCGTCCGAAACGGACGCTGTAACCACTAGACCACGGGAATGGTAGAGATGAGTTAGCTTTAACTTGATTTATGATAATATAATACCAAATATCTTTAACAAACGTTTCTAGAAAACATTCTATCACCGAAACGTTTTCCGCTTATACTAATTCAGTCAATCACATTGCTGTATTTGCCAGCAATATCCCAGCTTTAAAAGACTGCAATAACCATTTTGACACAATTGAAGAAAAGAGCCATATGTTTTGAATGTACTGTAAATTTGTACGCTTTGATTTTGGTCGGACATTAAATACAGCCAATGTTATTGAAAATCGAAAACCACTTACAATAACTACTTTGAGGTTAAAGCTTTCCTTTATTAGTTTTGATGGCAATCGCTTGACATCATTCCTGCATTGGCTTAATTGCCACATTTCAGATGTTATCTTCTTGTTCGTGTAATTACAGATACCGTATCTTTATGGTTTCCCAAAGACTTGTCGAACATACTATTATTACCTGTGATTGATATTATTATCGGACAGCAACGCACATGTTATTAATTGTACATAACTTTGCCCAAAGGACCGAGTGCAAACACAATGTATGTGATTGTTGTACAATATACGTTGTGGGCAAAAGAACGGGTTGAGATCGGCTGCAGCTACTTTACACGACCACGGTGAAAAACTGCTTAGCGATTCTCCATTCTTCTCCCCTATCACTAACCATTGACAACGAAAAGAACTGCACATGCGCACAAAATACGTACGCATTTATTTTGTTAAAGACGCATTTTGATATTGCAAAAAATCTCTTTCGAGAACTAAAATTAATACTGGGCATCTTTTTATCAAATACAGAGAAATAATGAACTGATGTATCGGCTGAATTAAGAAAACTACTGACTTACTTTTTCTATAAATTTTATTCAATCTTTTAAAAGTCTGCTTTAAAATTGATATATTTTCATCGACCAATGATTTCAGTCGATGTTAAAAGAACAAGGCCTTGATTTTGGCATATCTTTTCACAAAGAGGTATTCTCAAAACCAAATATTCTTTGCAAAGATGTTTATGTCTTCATAGGTCTTTTGATTTTGTAATTTGCAACACTTTTCAAAATGGGTCAAATACGGAAACAGCATCGTGAATCGATACTCAAGAAAAATATATTACCAAGTAATTTTGTTTTGATTTTGAGATTTTTTTTAAAATGTGTTCAACGATTTTAAAACCTACATTGTCATACAGTATGATAATAAACAGTTGTCAATAGCAAAGCATTCAAACAACTGATTCTGGGAAAAATATCATCGCGGATTTCCTTCAGAAAGTCGCCGAAAAGTTCAATGAAGTTTGTCAGACAAAATATAAAATAGTCTTCTTAAAGTTTGTAACCTGTTTCTCCATTATATGTTGAGTAAACGTTATCAATATTTTTCTGTTGTAAATAAACCCCTGGTTATTTATTTTGCATTAGTTCAAAATTAGGATTATTATCGTGAAGCGTACAGTCGGATAATAAGAAAAAGCGGTTATTTGACGTTCAAGCGCGGTGCCTAAATTAAAAACATGAACAATAAAAAATGAAAATTGAAAAGAATTCGAAGAAAAAATTTCAAAATGAACGAAAATAATGATAACATACTAAATGAACATTGCATAAAATATTAATAATTACAAGATTCCATAGCTGAGTTTATAATTGTCTTCTCCATTTATAATTTAACTGCTGTAACAATATTAGCAGCAGAGAGGGTGAACCCTACAAAATATTTTCGAGCAAGTTTTTCTAAAATAAAGGTTTCTACGAAGGCTAAAACAACTAAGGTCAATAAGTTAAACTGAAGTCTCTAACCAAGAAAATGTTCATAAGGTTGAGAACGGATAATAAGTCGTTTGGCTTATCTAGGTCTTGTTATCCCATTGTTGATGATTTGTTTTTAAAAAAATTATCCAGACTTATACGATCTTGGTTCATATAGATTTATAGTTATAAATCCGAACGGAATAGCTTGTGCTTGAGCGAAGAAGTTTTTGAATTTGGTCGGGTTCATATAACCTGAGCACCAGTTGTACTAAATATTTTTCTGCATGTAACATGCATTCATGTATTCAATTAAATACGATTGAAATATTGCAGTTGTCTCTGATTATCTTGGGCATATGCATATATCGTTGAGTGACGCATATATATATATATATATATATATATATATATATATATATATATATATATATATATATATATATATATATATATATGGTGAGTTTAAATGTGGTATAAAAGAGTAACTGATCCAATCTGGAGCGTGACTACACATACAATTTCTATCGTGGTTAGATCCACTAGAAGACCTGCAATCTACAAACTAGATTGAACAGCTCCTCAATATGGATCTGTGCGTGAACAATTGCAAGTATTTCCTAAAGACACAATTACCACCAGCTTCATTTATGTAATCTAGAATCTCTACGTCTATTGCATTCAAGACACGTTTGCATCACATTTTGACGTGTATGATGAAGATCACTATTAATTCTGTCTACTGTAAATTGTCTTGGATTTTTATTCAAATATTGCCGTAACATTATTGTGTTACAGCTTGCACAATGATTATTCTGTAGTCGTTTTAGTGTTATAATAAATTCAGTATCAAGAAGAAGTGACGCTTACTTTTTTGTCACATTGTTTATAACCCGCCAATTTTTTCTTTGTGACAGAAGCAGGGTCGTTAGTGACTTCCTCAGTTATCAAATAATCTATGATAATTATATGTAGTTGAGATATTCTTCTGACACCAGATACTGATAGACTAAATTTGACCATTCGATCCGATCATCTACAAACCAGATATTTGTATCACAGATAGTTTATGCCTGTGACGAATGAATCGTCAATAGCATATCCTAATGTCCACGGAGATTTATCTATACTCAATGAGCTCTCAACAACATTACATAATTTTGTATTCCACCACCAGAAATTTTATCTTCAATATTCTGTCGTCAAGAATCTCGTAGGCGATAACATAATGGTACGGGTAGATTTGAAAACTTTTCTTTATGTAACGTAAATAATTTTTCTTGCAGTTCATCGTGAACTATCTTTCTACTTGCGACTATCAAATCAGCAGGTCTCCATAAATTCAAAAGGTCATTCATAGTAGTTTCTGGAATTACTTTACGCATTATCTCACAGTGTATTTTAACTGGCTTTAGTCTGATTTATATTTTAAGTTCTTTCAGCGATTCATTGACATCTTCAAGAAATTCTGATCGTGTCGGTTTCCATGAATTATTCTGAGCAAAGTGGGCAGCAACTGATAGTACATTAAAACAATTATTTAGTAATTGTATAACTTTGACATAGTCAGATGAATATTTCAGGGCAAGATGTTCCATTTCTTTATGAAGAGATTCTGTACGATAAATATCGTCATTGGGCCGTACAAACTGATCATGATAATAATATTCTGAACTTTGAAATAACCAAAGAGACACGGGGTCACTTTTACTGATATTTTTTTTTATAAAATCAAATATATGACCATTATAAAATTTAACCATTCTGTCTTGTAGAAATATTGTTACAGCAATAGTCCATGCATATGCATTATGATCAAATATTGTTATTGGGTTTTCATTATATATATATATATATATATATATATATATATATATATATATATATATATATATATATATATATATATATAATGCTTCAAACAAGGAATAAGTGCTTTGGCTTAAAATCGGACATATCTCTCATTGTAATAAACCATGTGTAAATCAATACTGCGGAAATCACATGTAGAGCATCAGACATGGACGTACAGGATCAAAACCATGTGTTCAGTGTGGAATTGGAGTTAAAGGAAAAACTTTAGTATCAAATGCGGCAGTATGATATAGATAATTTAATCGTTATTAATGATAATATATAATATCTTGACTTTGTCAGGTAAATCCCCTATAAAAACTGCAATGGATATATGGCCAAATTTCAAAATAATGATTAAGACAAATAATATTATTATATAAATGAAGCAAAACGAATTTGTCACACATCAAATCATTAAATAAAACATAGCTACATATCGGGGGAATACAAATACACATAAATTTTTTAGATAGTTTTTTTTCGGTTAAGTGGGGGGGGGGCGCAGCTGTCTGTTGCCCCCCAAAAAAGATAAAATCATTAAAGATTATGAAGCGTCTCGTGATGGTGTAATTATAGGCACTACAGGTTGAGAAAACCGGTCCGAAGTTGATAAATTTGGATATTATAGATTCAATACCGGTATAAATAAAAACTATTTCACACATAGCTTCATATACGAGTGTTATTTTGGGGTCGTTAAAGATGGACTTGTAGCAGATGACTTTGATGAAAATCCCAAAAATGATCATTGATCTAACCTGCAAGTTACTACACAGAGTTAGAATTATATACGTGGAATTACAGAAAGGTTTACAGTATTAGGAAAGAGCGCAATTAAAGCCATAAATGGAGAAACATACCATGAGATAACTTTCCCATCAATTATTGCAGCTGCCAAATATTTTCGTATACATCCACAATCGGTACAATAAATCGCAAATAAAATATACAGTTATTCATTTTCAATAAAATACAATCAATACAATCAAATAACTGTGTACCCTTAACTCAAAATAACAGCTAAAATTTTTAGTGTATATATTTCGACTGTCACTTTTGCCAGGGACTTTGTTTAGCCACAACTATAATTATGGGTCCACCTTCACTGTCGCTGCTCTTAGTGTCACTTTCACTTTTGACATAATTAAATAACATCATCTTTTTTCAATAGCAATACACGATTATGCATATTCATTTTACGTACTCGCTAAATAATGCAGTTTTTATCTTTTCAATTGAACGTGCAAGAGGCGCAAATAGTACCGGATTTATGCATAGCTAAACAAGCCCCATAAATTTATTTTATATCAAATATTGCCTCTATAGCTTTCCATAGCTTATGGACTTGCTTTGTCTAAATCCGCCACTGGTGCCAATAGCTTTACCTGTGTGTTGTCGTTTAACATTGCCAAGGATTCAAACATATAAGGATAAAATGATATCATCAATATATAAATGGAATGTAATTATAGGTTATTGCATTTCTATGGAAAACTATGAACGAGTTTTTTTGGATAGCTATACTGCACGATGTACGTGTGACTTTAGGGACTGGCGATGACAACTATCTGCATAACTGTTTCTGTTCTACCATGGATAGTTTGGAATCGTACATTGGAAAAATATGAATGTTTTTAAACATAAATTCTTAAGAAGATGCTTGTTTCAATATTGTTTATTTTTTGTGAACAACAGATTCATTTGTTGCGGAGTTCCGTACAATCTACTATGGAATGTGATTTCGATTTCAACAATGTAGTCTGGATTCTATAGGCCTATATATTATAGTACACAGATGTGTAACAGTATTTGGAAATACATAATTCTTATTAGCAGAAAGAGTCCACAAAGTACAAAGTACATTTTGAGGAGATTAAAGAGGTAAAAAGGCAAGTAGATTTATTCTCATTATTACAGTTATATATGACATATTTTTATGCCCAGTCACTTGCGTTATCTTTGTTGAAGGGACCCCAGCTTTTGACAGGTTTGTCACAGTAGTCTTCCTTACAGAATGATTGGTAATTCTCCCCTGGATTTGTGCCCTTTCGGCTCCTCGTTTTATCAGAGTTCCAAGCTGATAAACCCCCATTGGTCTCGGATAATACCTGCAATTTTTAATATTTGTATCGTGAATATATGTTATATTTAATTCAATAATCCAATGCACCTGACATAAAAACCAGTTTTCTTATATTTGGCAATGTTGATTAATGTATTTCATTTTGAAAACGGTTTGGTATGTGCAAATTATACAATTCATTACATATTTTCCCCATATTTTTCGTTTTGTTATGTAATTTTATTTTCATTCATTCTTTGCATTGCTTAAAAAAATTGTTGCTCCTTTTTTCTTTGTTTACAGTATGTTTCATACAGCCATCGCTGAACATTTCTGATATCACGTTCAGTCGCCAGCTTCGTTGAAAATTTCTTCTGTGAATCTATGAATTCATCCACATTCTCAAGTTTGGCATCTCTACTTTCAAATGGTTCAAACAGTTGGTTTACTTTATCTACCGACAAACATAATAAATCTAAAGTACCTGGCATCTCCGTCCATTGTTTGTTTACTATAGAAAGTAGTTCTTCATTCACGTGCATCAGTCACGTGGGAGTGCAATATGAAGGTGTTCAATATCGCCGGATATTGAACGATTCTGACAATGCAAAGTTAACGGAGAAAAAAGATGAGCATATAATAATGTGCATTTACTTTCAAATTTCGTTGTAACGATTCAAAATCACACAATTTTGTGAAGATCACGATTATCAGATATCTTTATTCCGTTATGCTTTAAATTTTTAAAAGCAAAAATAATATCATTAATGTTTCATAGTTCATTGTCAAAGTTAAAATTTTTTATGTCAATTATTATATATATATATATATATATATATATATATATATATATATATATATATATATATATATATATATATATATATATATATATATATATATATATATATATATTATGACTTATAAAAGCAATTGCACATATAAAGCGAGATAACTCCTGAGAAAAAAAACTGATCAACGGAACAAAGTAAATGATTATGCCCCTTATATAATGCGTTGTTCCTTACAGAAGCATGTTGTATTTAAATCTCATCAACGAAGGGTATCCGTCTGTCTATACTGAAAACAAAATTTACTGAATCTGTTGAAAAGGCTTGTTGCAAAACCAATCTATTGATAGATCCTTGCCGATGATTTGAACGGTGTTGCTTCAAGCTATGTTCTGATAAAAATCTTAAAACCTTTGATCTAAAAAAAAAAAAAAAATATATATATATATATATATATATATATGTATGTATATATATATATATATATATATATATATATATATATATATATATATATATATATATATATATATATATATATATGTATGTATATATATATATATATATATATATTTATATATATATATATATATATATATATATATATATATATATATATAT